>OX596012.1:57943746-58676801 GCA_951394025.1 Heteromyza rotundicornis
CCCACCAACAATTATAACTTTTACTGTTTTTTTTATCTCCTGGGTGCAGTACAAAATTTGGAACTTTTTTATTAACCGCCCAGTTGGGCGTATGAGGAATATTTTTGAAAAATGTTCGCTGTGATTGTTTTGACGCTTTGTTTCTGAGCTTTGTAATGTATAACAAATGTTAGTACATACTATTTTCATTTTTTTTTTCATTGTAGCTGTAATTTATTATTATTATTCCACATTGGAATGTAGTTTGTGGTTTTGCATATTAAGCTGACCCAAGTAACTTTTCTGTTTTCTACATCAGCAATTTTGAATGTTGAAGTTTTTACTTTTGCAAACAATCACTTTTCTTGGCACAAGCAATTCTTTATACTGCCGTTGTTATGGTTGATTGGTTGCTAATAAATACTCGTGAGAAAACTTTTTCGAACGAGCTGCGAATAAGAATTCTATGAATTCTTTGTGCAACGGGAACTTTTTACTTAAGAGTAATCGATTCGTTGGCATTTTCTATATTTGAGTATTTAATTAATTATAATGAACTTTTATAAATTTTGGTTTACACTGGATTCTACTACAAGCAGTGGACAAGCACATCATCCCATAGCGAATTTTTGGAGGGGAAAAATTCAAAATTTTATTTTCCGATATGAGGTATGGTTTTAAGGGATTTCCATTTATATAAACTGTGATGGGTATTCACAAGTCATCATATATAGAGTCAAAAATGCGCATTTATCATAAATTATTTTTTTTTATCGAATTTTTCATACAAAATTTAATGTCAAATGAAGATTTATGATAAATTCCCATTTATGACTATATATGACGACTTGTGAATACCCTTATTTTGCTATTTTTTATTCTATTAATTTTTAATGAATTTATTCCAATTTATTCCAATTATTCAAATGAATATTCTGTAATATTCTTCACGACTTATTAACTAATTTATTATTTTGTATTGAATTATTTTAAATGAATATTCCCACCAAATGTCAGTACAATTAGGGAAAAGTTAAACAACTTTTATTTTGACTTAACTCTTTACAATATTGGGAACATTTGGTCTCTCACCCAATCGTGGTCTGCTTAAAGTTAACAATGAAATCGATGAATTGATTATAGAAACCAGTTTTAGATTGTCAAAAATTGTCAGTTCTTTGTTGAGGAAATACCACTTTTATTTACTTGTCTTACAAGAAAACCTTTTAATGCCATTCACAATCACACTAGGCTATTTATACAAACGATGACTGACGTTGAAGATTATTTTAATTGATTTTTTTACTTTGAAAATTTGAAAAAGAAGTGACAGTAATAAATGTTTGCTACTTGATATCAGAAATTACAGTTTATAAATCCATCTTCAGGCTTTAATTATCACAAATTGCAGAATGTAAACAAAACAATGAATGAAACAATCAATCACCAAGCACACTGCATACCTCAGCTGATGACTAAATGCTGAACTCCATTAATAATGAGTTTGACCGTAAAAGAAATAAACAATAAGTACAAATACAAAAAAAAAACGAAACCATTGCAGTTTACTTGCCTCATGTGAGAAGTTGCCCAATGCAAAAAGCTTAACACAAACAAAAAAATGAAAAAGATAAAATTAAGTAAACCAAAGTGGCCATAACTAAAAGGAAAAAAAACCTGCCAATCGAAATGAAATTTATAACGCACGAAACTACAAAAGAAAACTTTTATTTCATTACGTATAAAGTTTTTTTTTTACAACTTTTCGTTGATGACTTGAAATGTGGGCGCTCTGCTGTGGCTCTTGACTGTTTGCTGTCTGTGCGGCCGCTGTTGTAACCATACTGCCACTATGTTTTATTCTTATTAAAACATTCTAAATGCTATGTTGCTGTTCAGTTCGGTTTTGGGCCAGCCTCTGTGAATGTGAACGTGTCATAAATAAAATCCTTTCACTTTTATAGCGCGTCGATTTGATTTAAATCTGAATGTATTTGGCCCACATTCGACCGTGGAGAGTGGAGAATGCGCGTGAAGAATCGTAAAGTTATTTTTTTTTGATTTTTTTAAAGAATTTTTGGTTTTGCTGTTGTGTTTTCTTTTAAATATTTTGTGTTTGCATTTTTTTAAATTTTGGAATTCTTTTTGGCTTAAACTATAAATTAAACGGCGAAGATTTGTTGGGAGTTTCATTTAATTAATAGCGTAGAGTGGGTTTCCTTAGCAATATTCGCTTTTTGTCAAAACATTTGTCAATTTAAAAATCATTCAAGCTGCCCACATTTCAATTTTAGGCTTGGTCCATTAAAAGAGCCAATGCCTTGATTTGACTTGCAAAAGAATTTTCAATTTGCGAAAAGGAAATTGTGGGCGATCTTATTAGAAACTACTTCAAGCCAGACAAGCGGCAATCAAGATAATGAAGACCTTCAATTAATAATTTTTGCCAAGTAATTGTGTGTGTGTGTGTGTAATTTTCCGTAAAGCGTCTTTCTGTTTTTGCTTTATGTTGGTCTCCATTTAATATATTATGTATGCCACTTCCAGTTATCGTCATTACGCAAAGCCGACATTGACATTGAGTCTGACATTTGCAAGCTTCGGTATTTGACAGAGCAGACACACAGTGTACATCGTATGGTTTCCTGTATACTACAGGCGGAAACTGAACTGAGCACATTTTCCGCTTATGTCACTTTTAAGCAGAATCATTCAATGAATGCTAGTTCGTTGTACGTATGTAGTTCTCATCTATTTTGTTGTTCATAATATTTCGAAATGAATGGAGAACACATGCACATATACAGACAAATATGACAATCATTTTGACATGCACCGAAATTGTAAAGTTCAATGTTAAAACTCTGTGGACCAAAAGGTCAAACGTCACTTGCAGCAGCGCTAAATGCACACATAACCAAGTACACCCACCCTCGGGCATACAGTTGCATTCAAATGGAATACAAAACAAAAATTTAATCATGTGGTAGTAGCGGTTTGAAAGCATCTTTTTGGTAGCGGTGCTCGTTGACGGTTTCCATTTGGAGAGGTTTAAAATGTAATTAATTTTTGTTTAGCCCAAAGCTTCATCGGAGCAGGTCCGTTCAATAAATAACTCACCTTAGTCGAATGAGAAAAGTTGACTGCCTTCAATTAGCAAATCTGTAAAGAGGAAAAAAACCATAAGTTAGAAAAAAGTAATACATATTAATATATTGTGAGTGAAAAAATGGCTGATTTATTGACACTTGCTAGATCACCGGATGCCATACAGCAACCAGAACGACAAACAATATCCACAAACATCAGCCACGAAATATAATAAAAGCTCTTTAGCGTCTGTCCCTGTCGCAATGTGACAGGAATTCTTAAGTGCATAATTATACTTGGCTGTTGTTTGGTGGCTTTGCAATTTTGCAGTTTTGTCTTTGTCTTTTAAATTGCCGACAAATTGGTTTAATGCGAATGGCGGTCACTTCTTTTGAAGAGAACAACAAAATAAACACCACAAAGATTATAAGGAACGCGTAAGGAGATTGTTATAAGAATTGATTGGATAGCCAGAACGGCAATTTTTCCTATGGGTCAAGGGGGGACGCTAGTAACTGAAACTGGACTTTTGAATATTTTATATATAAAATAGTTGGTCCCGATTGATTGGTGACGGACCAAACCGCTACAGCTAGAATTGTGAATATTTGTTGTATATCATTTAAGAAGCACCACCAAAAACCACTGTAAACAGTTTACTTAAAATGACATAGCTTCGGCCCTGGTGGATCAATTACACTGAGATTTTGGTAATTCAGAGAGATGGGCACATGTACTACTATAAGAAAATTCAAAAATACGAATCCAACATGGTGAATCCATATTAAATTTACGAAACTTGGCTTTGATGTCATTTGTGGCAAGGGAGTTCAGGTTTTTTGTAATAAAAAACTAAAAACGTTCAAAGGAAAAAGATTTAGCGATCCTATGAAATGTAATCTATTGGGAAATCATAAAACGACCATTCCTCAAACATAATCAAGAAGACAATTTCACTTTCACAAGCAATTATATTTTTCCATGGAAGATAAACTTCAATTCAGAAATCATTGAGCTATAAGAGATTAAAAAGAATAATTATGTTCATAATGCATGTGTGTATCAATTACACATGTGTTAATTTGCACATTCTTGAAATAAGATTGCCTGCAAACAAACGAATTACCACGCTTTCAAGGTTGTGCTTCCCAGCGAATTGACTTTTACGAGTGCCGCCAACGCGGCGACGACTGACGCCAACTGCAACCAACTGCGACTGATGTCAATAGTCTTAAATTATTATGAAAAACATAATTTTAATGTTGATGCACTCACTCTGCTCAACGCGCAAGCAAATGATGCAACTGTGCACTGTGCAGCGTCGAACGAAATGTCAAAGGAAAAAAGCCGAAGGGGTTGCAGCAATGCCAAAACATGATGATGAATAAAGTCAAGACCATATGCGGCGGAATGCAGGCACACACACTTAAAGTGAAACGCATGTCATTGAAGAGAGAGGAGGCCCTTGTCACTTCCTAATTAACGAACGAACGCAGTAAAGAATTATGGCATTTGCGTCACTAGCAGTTTTGCAAAAATGGGGCAACTGGAGAAAGGAATTCCAAATGACAGAACATAACCGAACAGACAGCCGACCGAAAGACCAACCGACCGACTGACTGACAGCAAGGCTGGAACATGTGGGCGCCAAACTAAACGAATGAGTTAATTTCAGGGTTCATAAAATATCATATATTTTTCCAAACATTAAATAAAAATTCATAAATTTGAATTACACTGCAACTGTCCGTACGTTACAGTTGCAATTGTGAAATTTCGACAGGAATTTGTAGGAGTTTTTATCGAACGAGTTGAGTTAACTCAGCTCGAATTACAGTAAAAACGTTGAGAAGAAAAAGAAAAAATAAATGCAAAAGTTAACAATAAATAACAAATACAATTGCGGTTTTCGGCTTGTGTCCACCGGCTCAAATGACTCATGCCTCAACACATGTTGGCTATTTAAATATATGTACCTACTCCGAAAAAAAAACAACCAAAACCATTTGTGAATTCACATTTTGCCACAAGTATTGTAGGAATTTTCGTTAACACTTATTTGATTTTGTATTATTTGGCATCGTACAACAATCAGTGGCTCTGTTAAAATCAAATGTGTACAGAAGAAGGCTTACCAAAAAAATATTCTACCATTAGCCAAATTTGTCAAAGCTCACTTGTCTATTCATCATTTGCCCGTGTGTGTTCGTTCGTTGGTAGTCTATTCTGTGTGAAATGAAGTAACGTTGCTCGAGCGAACAAGAACAAGTTGCCAATTAAGGTAAAGCTTTATGTTTGCTATTTATGTGCCTGTGTGTACTCATGAGTATATTTACCGACTTGTTGTTTTGTGGGTAATCATATTCTAAAGGTCATCTGGTAAATGCATTTGTGGTGTTAGCAGTTAGTTGTTAATTGTTAATTAAGAACTTGTTATTTGGCTAACTTTTGTTGGCAATTTGTGATCACAATGATATCTACTGTTGCGGCGGTGAAGTTTGATGGAATCGTGTGTGATTGTAAGGTTGATTGATAAAATTGTGATGGAAACGTTGTAAGAACCTATTTCCAATATGATTTTCCTTGTAAGATTAAAGAAATGCGGATAATAGCATAGTAAAATTCAATTTTAAAAAAGTTTTTATTACTCATACGCACTGTATGTCATATGTATAAAAGTGAGCCCCACTACCAGCATACATATTGAGAAACACTTCCACTTTTCCCTCTTGTATTTCTATTAAATTCACAGAAAATATAATGTTATTTCCTCATTCTCCACAAAGCGCCACCCGCCATTTTGAATGCAATCAGTGAACTTTAAAAAGAATTTACGTGTAACATTTCCCTGACTTGCAGATAAAAAGTTTCATTTGAATTGGATTTCCACAGACACACTCTCTTAAGTCTTACCAATTTCCTCATATCTCTTAAGCAAATCAAGTTAATTTTCATGTCTAACCGCAATTTTTCTCGTTTAAAAATGCACCACGTGACTTAATTTCACTTTTATCACTGCTCACAATGAGCTAAAAATTTACAAAAAAATCCACACGAACAATTCCATAGTTGGCCACACAACAAAAAAACAGTTTAATAATGCAACTCTCTGCAACTGAGCAGGACTTTGACGGTGTTACAAATTAATTATTTCAAAGTTAAAATGAACATATAAAAAAATTACCTCTAAATAGTTGTGGGTACATGGAGCTGCAGAGAAAAAAAGCAAACAGCGTCCAACATCCAACACTTTCGCAATAAGCGCACAGAAATGAAACGAGGAAAATGAGTAGAAAAAAGTGCGCTCAGCGCATAACAGAAAATTGATTTAATTTCTCACGATTCTTACGCCAAAAACGTGCACAAAAGTAAAGCAGTTGAGGAAAAAAAGGGGCAAATGAAAAGCAAAGAAAAAAACACTTGCAACTTGCAAGAAAAAGTGCCGCCGAGCCATTGTTGTAGTTTTAAAGACATGCAACAAAGGAAAAATGGCAGCTGCGGAGTTTCTGTTTTTCTGTGTGTGTTGCTTTTTGTTCACCTCAAATTCATCTTGTACCAAATCAACTCAACTTTGGCCTTTTTCGTACACCTCGACGAATTTGTTGCAATTGCGGCGGTTGGCAGCACTAAATGAGGCACAAAACTGCAAGAAAAGTGCAAGTTTTTTTGTTTGATTTTTTATTGGATGTTTTTGGCATTGTAGACGCATGAATACGTCAATTATGTTGTTATTGCATGAAATTGTCTGATATGAAAAGTGGATTCCTGTACAAGACTCAGCTCAGGTTCATTGGCCAAACACACACACACTTGCACACAAGCCATTGACAATATTAGACGCGCTTGTAAGTGGCTCTGATGGCGCAGTTGTCTTAACCCAGGTTAAATCGATTTTTCGATATTTTTCTCTCTCTCTCTCTTGCCATTTCTTCAAGCCAGAAGATGGCGTGAAAAAATGCCATGTTTCAAAATGTTTTGGCTGAAAGTAAGACAAAAAAGTGGCTAGTGTTTGCAATGTTAATTAGCCCGTTTGAACCATCAGCGCTGCTTTTGCAATGAACTTTTGAACCTGTTGCTGCTCGTTGTTAACGATGACAGGCGTGTCTAAGGAGTCGCTTGTGTTTGTGGTTGAGTTTTGTCTTGTTTTCTTTCTTTTGGTATGGAATTGTAAATGATGTTTTCTTTGGAATGAAATGAACTTGTATTATGGAATTTTTGGATTATTAATGATGTTGTGGCGTTGGAAATTTTGGAGAGGTCAAATTCCTAATCGCAATATAGCCGCTGAGCCAACTGAATTGTGAATTTAAATTTAAGCTGCAATAATGCCTGGAGACACATCTTGCCCACCCAATTGCTTTGTGAACTTAATCTCAGGCCAATGTTTAATTTTCCATTGAACTTTTGAATACTTGTGACACCGAATTGGCTCAAGGAAGTTAAGTGCAATTCAGCAATTCAGACACTCAGTCAGCATTAGTTAACCCCACGCCCGGCAACATCTTTACAACGAATTGCCTCTACAAGCCTAGCAACGCAACTATGAACGCAAACAAGGCAGAGTGTAATTTCTTAATGGCACATTATTTTGTAATTGTTTTTGGTTTTTTTCTCTGTACGATTTCATCACGACTATCAGGCAAACAGTGAAAAACTTTCACTTGATTAAAACGCCTTTTGGAAACCAAGCAACTGCCAGGTTGTATTGACAGTTGGCTACGTACAATGTTGCGCCTATGGGCCACAGAGACAACATTTGTTTTAGCCAACTGCTTGGGTGTTGCATGCAATTAAGCGAAGAGCAGCAATTAAAGTTGAATGTTGTGATATCAACTATTGCTACTGTTGATAGCCTATCATTTGGGCGCCTTCTATGCGAACTTTGTATGAAGAAATCTTCTACAAAAAAGTGGAGTAAAGCAGTTTTGAGTGGCTATGAGAAGTGAAGTGGGAATTTTTTTGAGTCAATCTCATGTTGATGACAATGACAATGAAAGCAAGTTATAATTACAGGTTGATATGGCATGGAAAAAATTATATTGAATTGCAAGCGCAAAATTAAACAAAAACGTATGAAATGAGTTTATTACAGTGTGTGCTTGTTGGTGGCTTTTACTGCTCATTTTAATATTTGTGGTTTATTTTTCTTAATGTTGCTTTTCACGTTGTACCAAGTGTCAGTGTAAGTAGCCAATCCCTCAAAAAGTTCATTGCCCCGGTGCTGTCAGTGTTTGACTGTAAAAAGCTTATTAAATTTTTTGCTTTTACGATATTTTGTAATGCAATTTCAATGAGACAATCACATTAAACGCATGTGCCTGCGAGGAGCAATTTTCAACACACACGCCTCTTTTCAAATGTGAAATGTGTTGACAATCGCGCTGATTTTGACAACGGCGAAGACGCTGACAACGAGACTTCGACAACAGAGGCGTTGTCGTCTCCGTTGACACTTTCCTTCGTACGTACGTACGTACATTCGTTGGTAGTCACTTAATTCAACAGCCACAGTACAGCACAGCACATTGTCATCAGCCTGAGAGTGGATTTAATAAATGCAATTGTTCAAGTGTCAATCATTATTTGTCTGTTAGGGCGTATGCGTTGAGGGCTTCCAGTTGCATGTGATGTGATTTCAAAAACAAGAGGATCGGAAAACTAAACGCAACAATTTAACAATTTAGCAATTAACAAAATTACTGACAGTTGACAGTTGAGCAAAAGTTCCCAGCATAAGGCAAAACGTTTTGAATTTAATTCTACCTAAACGATATTCTAAGGAATTTAATATGTAATTGATTGTAAACATCTCACACGCATAAGCCAGAGTCATGCATTTAATATGTATTGTGTAATTTAAGTTTTGCTGCAGTTCAATAGCCCAAAAAACGGTAACCAACTTAAGACACCAAGCACAAAACACAAAATTCATATGAATTCATAATCGCTTAAGAAGATTTATGCCAGTGAAAGTGCTGCATCAGCAACACCAACAGAAGAAGTAGTAGCAGCAGCAGCAGCAGCAGTGGTGACTTAAGCAGCCTCAACATCTTCCCACTGGCACTCGTATAATCCTCAGCCACCACCCAGCCGCTCAACCACCTACCACTTATGTGCCCCCCTCAAATTGCAGTTAGCTGATTAAATTTTTAATGCACTTCACAGTTCGTTTTTCGTTTCATTTCATTTCACTTCACTTCGTTTCGTTCCACATTCACATCATCCACAATAAGAAGCAGAGGCTGTTTGTCATGCAAATGTCAACTTAATGGCATGAATGGTATGGCAAGAAGACGCACTGCCACAGCTGCTGTAACTGGCACTGCCACGATCGAGCGAGATGCTTTCTTTAAAATTAAGCGTTTATGTAACAGAAATCCCAAAGACACACGGTAAAAAAAAAACTTTAAGAATACGAACCAACAAAAAATAAATCAAGATATCAGATTAAATTTACGAGTTGGTATATATATGTTTCCATACAAAAGTGAAATGGAAAGTTCAGTTTTAAAAAAACAAAAAAATAATAAATAAACAAAACAGCAAAAATACAACTCGTGTGTGTTGGCCTAAGCAATTTATGAGCTTTTACTTCTGGTAATAAATATTTTTGCAGTCTACTATGCCGAAAAAGATAATAAGCAAAACAAAAAACAACGGTAAAACAAAGTCAAAGTTGAAATGTCATTACCTGAGAGATCTTTGCATAGCAAAATAAGAGTGCAAAAGAAAACTATAGCAGCCGCAATGAAGCTGTGTGCGATAAAGGTACCAAGTACAAATGAACTTTTTGTACAAGGCAAGGAAGAAATTTTGTAATTTTATTTTACATACAAATTCCATATTCCATCAAGCAGGGTTCCTCAAATGGTAAGTTTTGTGGAAATGCTACAGACAGCAACGAACCAGATGAGGAAGAAACTCCACAACTCCAACTAATCTGTGACTGGCCAGCAGATGGAAGATTCTTGGTCAAACTACGGTGAAGTCGCTAGCTGATAAAGTAAAACAAACCATAACTCTAACCTCGCTTAACCCAATCAAGCCTATAGAAGATGTTGTCAATCTAAATGTCTACACAATTATTTTACTTAAACAAAACATTTGGGAAACCCTGTCACAAGAGCAAGACTCTCTACAGCCAAGACGACGACTTGTAAATTCGCTATGGAATTTGTGTATTGTTATGGTTTTTCTTATTTTGCTATTGTTTTTTGTACCTCGACACTATGCAACATTCCCTTACACAATAAGGCACTTGCCAGCTTTACTTTACTTAACTTAGCTTCGGTTTTTTTTTATATTACTGACTGCTGCATTCCATACAGCAAACGGCCCAGGGACGGACAGACATTTGCATGTTTTAATTTCATTTCGCCACTTTGCAAGAATTATGCTTCCTGGTTTTGTCTGCCTGCCAGTCTATTTACATAAAAGCGTTAATGCTGCATTAAGTCGTGTTTCGGTTTCGTTACTATTTTGTATTTTTCTTCTTCTTCTTCTAATTTTCCTCTTCTCTTTAGCGTTGCATCAACACTTGGCTTATCTAATAAGTGCCTTCGTTTTTGCTTCTCCATTTAAAGTATTTCATTGCGTACGATATGTGGAAGAAGCTGAAGAATTTCGTTGCCTTTGCATTGTTGGTAATTTTAATAAATAATTGCAAAATTGTCTGTGGTTAATTGTCTATTGAGGTTTTTACTGATGGTGTAGATGGGTTTGAAGGAAGGCAGTTGGATTGTGTTCTCATGAGAAAATGGTGAAAATGAAAATTCGCACCTTGAAACCGCAAGTTGTTTCGCAAATTAAAATGTAAAAGTGAGTACGTTAATTACTTTGAGTGTGTATGTGTGTGAATAACTTATAACAATAAGTAGTGGTTGAATGTAGTTAAACTTACCTTCGAGTTACGCATTTAAGGGGCCTTTAAGTAATCTAAAAAGCAAAGAATAGTAATTTTTATTAATTGATATGATTAAAAATAAGTGGTTTCATTAAGTTGGTGAGAGTATCTCAAGAAGAAAGCCGTAACCAATCCTTAAAAATGCGAAAAATTCCTAAATAATACATAAATAAGGCCCAGGGGTCCCGAAGTGGTTTAAGTTAAAGTAATTAGTGAATAGCCGCAGGTTAATGTTCGGTTGTGTTTAAATTTAATTCTCACATATTATGTCGTACCCTCTTGCACCTTCCAAAAGAAGTTTCCAACCAGGAACGTCTCCTTAATCTTGTGAAAATAATGCTACAAAAAATAGCGGTGCTTCGTCGTTTTCTTGAATAAATTCTACTGCATTTTTAAAGAATAGTTTTGTATGAAAATCACTCATACGCCATGTATGGCAACGTAAGAAAAATGTCGCCTGGCCCCAAAACGGACAATAATCAAAGTTCGTTGCAAGGCTTGATTCCAGGAAAATGTAGATTGAATCTGTTTTGTTCGAAAACTACCCATTCCATATTTAATCCCGCCATTCAACCCATCCCCGAGTCACTCTAATTGCCTTACAAACTTCATAATTCGAAAATAATAACAACACGCAAGACAATTTCTCAACTCCTATAGCCACATGCAATATTTTCGAATCCATAACAGTTCATAAACATTGATTTCTATGCACATTTCTGCATAATTATTGACGTTCAACGTAACAACAACTGCTTCACATGCAAAAAATATCAGCGCACAACACCAAGTGAAAGCTTCCAAAAGCGACATGTTCTCAATAGAATCAATGATTTTAGCCACAAGATAAGACAATTACACGATCATGACGCCACAGCAGTAACAGTATTTGACGGCGTACACAATTAATTTGCCTGTGTCTTCAAGGTAGAATGTAGAATGCGAAGGAAAGCCAAGACAATATAGGAAGCGAACAAAATATGGTAAAAACCAATCAGCGGCAATTAACCACCAATAAATAGAGGAAAAAAAAGCAACAATAAATATGTGAAAAACAAAAAAAAAACCAGAACAAGAGCTTGAAGACATGTTGTTTTAAGAGAATTAAAGCAAACCAAATGGAAAAGGTGTGGTGTGTTTGCGTATGAGACAAGAATGCGACTAGATTAATAATCACCTGCAGTGATTTTTCTAAGCATATTACAGATTATTATTAATTTACATGCCATTCGATGGTATGATTGGGCAAAATAAAACCGTTTTCTGGTATTTTTGTATAAATTAAGTGGTTCGGCTTTAAAGCTAATACCAATGCAATAGTATGGAACGTATTTGCGGCCTCAAGTGCTCTCTCAGCACGGATCCGTGTTGCAATTTGATTTATTTTTTATTTGTAATTTTTTTTCACAGCAATTTCATTTTTTTTTTGTTCTTTGGTTTGGTTTGTTTTTGTTTTTAAGTTTTTGCTCTGATTGCATTTGACATGAAATTGAGATTTATTCTCGGGCTGCACAGCCGCTAGCCGTCCTAGAAAGAGGTCGAACATGTTAACCTTGATTTTGCTTGGTATAATTTTATGTTCTTTTTTTTGCTACTTTTTTTCGTTTGCCATGCTGCAAATGTGCCACTTAATTTCATTTTTTCTTTTTGCTGCTATTTTTACTGCAAAGCTTTGTATTAAATGCAATCAATTGTTTAAGACTTAAGACTTGTTTATATTTTATTACTTTAATTAATGATTAAAAGCAATTAAACTGTCCATTTAACTGGAGTTTCGATTTTGAAAGCACTTTTACAAATACAAAGTTGCAAGCGGACAGTTTATTATGAAGACTGGAATGAAATGGTCTACACTAATGTGATATTTTCGCAAATGTACCATTCAATTCTAAAATCACTTAAATATACATTAAGTAATTCACAATTTAAATAAGACTTGATAAAGTCTAATCAAAGTGCCACAATTCTAAACTTTGACCATAATAGGCCAAAATGTGCTCGACAAATTGTGAAAAGTAAATAGTTTGTTGTGTTTTTTTTCCTTTCTGTCCCCTGGTCAATATTTATTTGTTTGACTTGGGATTTATTTGGCCACACGATCGCTTAAAGGTTGCAACGCAATCGAAGCGAAACGAAGCACGCGTTCTCTGTTAAGAAATTTTGAAATAATACGTGAGTTGAATTCGGGTCAATTGGAATTGATACTTTTTTTTTGCATAATTGCAATTGTGTGCAATATTTTGAAATTTATAGTGGTGAGACTTGGAATAAAATGTTTTTTTTTTGCATAAGGCAAATTCATTGAGTGTCCAAAAGGGCAATGAACGGGTTGGACAAATTTATTTCTTTGAGACATGGGAAAAATACTTAATGGATTGGAATATGTAAGATTGGCAATGTAGCCTCTTTGCACTTCAATAGTTCAATAATTATTTTTTTAGTGCACCTCTTGATTTTCAAACACCTAAACGTGTACTCCCCCAAATTGATTTCAAGTTAAGACACATTCTATTCGCCACTTGTCTCAGTCAAATTGGATTTAACTGTTAATTTCCGCCTTAACTTCTTCCAAGAACTCTTCTCTAAGTAAAACATTTAGCCAAGAATTCTCAGAAAAATCATCAACGACAAGAAACAACTTTTAATAGTCTAAATGCACGCACTGACATTTGAGACCAAAAAAAAAAACAGAATTCTAAAATAAGAAAAAACATTATTTTAGTGGAATTAAAGTTGAAAATATTTTAACGATTTTTTTAGACTTGAACATTAAAAAAAAAATTATATAAAAAAAACAGTAAAATACCAACACTTCAACTGAAGGTCATTACTGGAAAAACAAGTTTGAGCAGACGGTATCCAATGGAACCGTTGGCTTTTCAAAACTAAGTATTCCAACATGGCTCAAAGCAAGTGTGTGTGAGAAGCCACATGAGCGGAAGAACTGCAGATGCATAAATTATATTAAATATGAAAAGAGAAACAGAAAAAACTAAGAAATGACACTTACAGCAAAGATGCCACAATAGTGGCAGCAGTTGATAAAATGTGGCTTACACGCACAGCAGAGCCAACAGTTGGCAGATTGGCAGATGCATTAACAGAAAAGCATGCAAGAAATAAATAAAATTACATTTCAATACCCAAGAGTTCTTCTTTGTCACATTTTCGAAAGGCTAAATGCCAATCTTTAATTACAGTGAAAAAAAAAAACGAAGGAGAAGAAAAAATAAATTACTAAGCCTCACCCTCACCTTTAGCTAAATGATTTTGCAGCAAGCGTTCTTCAGCACTGGGGCCATTTTGCATGCAACAAAGCGCGCTCGCGACTTGTCTCAATTGAAGCGTGTAGGCCCAGCCTAATGTCAGCATAAAGCACACAGCACCACGACACAAGTCACCCTCCTAAGGTTAAAACATGAAATTAAAACTCATTGTTCCTTAACATTTCAGCGAATTGCTGCCGACTGCACTTCCTTCACAGCAATTACCATGAGCATCGATGCAGAATCCATGATAATGCTTCGAACTTAGCTTCATTTTTTTCCTCCAAAAACCAGTTTTTAATTCTTCTCTTGAACAACAACACGACAATGTTGCAGTTTGCCTAGCTGGCATTTGGTAGAGTCTCTACCAGTCTTTTGAACTACTGCACTATTAAGGAAAAATAGTTGCAAAAAAATAATACTAAAATATATATACAACAACAAATTAGATACAATCTAACGGCAGCTTGCGGCTGGCGATTCAATTGCAACTGCAAACGTTCCGAGGAACACTGCAAAATAACAAGAAGACGACGACGACGACAGATAGATAAAACCCGCATAGCAAAGCTTGAAAAGAATTTCCTGGTTTATGGGTTGGCAATAAATTCGGACGAACTTCTTCTCAAAGACCTGACAGTGGTGCTGGTCGTTGGTTGGTTGGTTGCAAGTTGTTCCACCAGAGCCAATTCTAAAGATGTTGTTTATGAAAAGTGTGCCAGGCTTGTTTATGTGGCAGTTGCGCAGTGGCAATGGCATCAGTGACACGCTTTGGGGAATCGTTAAATATTTATATCGGTCGGGGAGAGAGTAGCGTACGGAAAATACACAGTTCATTGAAGAGGACCAACCAGTTCGGTAATTGTTATGGGGGAAAACTTTGTTCAAATACTTCGAGGTGCATATTTTATGTGGGCCAAATCGTTTCTGCATGATGAATACCAACCAGCATGAAATTGTTGACCTTCCACACACATAATCCTGATTCTCTACAACCAACTCAAATGAGTAGTTGCTTCTTGGAAACATTTCATATGTTGTGTTGAAAAGTCATTTGCGGTTTTATTCAATTTGTTTCCCGGAACACTTCGAATGGTGTTTATTGCAATGTAATTTGTTTGCAAAAGCTCTCGCTTCTTTGTGGTCAACATAGGTTTTCTTTACAAATGGAGTATTCAAATTCCTTGAAAACACACAAAGCGTAAGCCATGTCACAAATAGAATAAAGCTTACTTTGCAAACAACAACTCTTGGCTGGGGGGTAATTCACCAAATCGAGCAACACACAATTTCCAGCTAAAACAACCTGTTCATGTTCCATTCTTCGGGCTTCTAAGCAATTTTGCGACAACACGCCACACGACGCAGCACAAACGTAGAAATTCTACACTTACATAAGCATTTTCACGCTTGCATAAAACTTTAACATGTTGCCGCACATTAACGTTAGCATAACGGGGCGCTACATTCTACCAATGACACATTTACAAATGTGGAGGAACTATCAGGGGAGACCAGAGGGTAAACAAACAGTTCCAGGCATGTTTTCCAAAGATTGTCTAATTCTGGTAAGAAGACAACAACAACAACCAGCAGAAAACAACTAAACTTTACACGTTTGTTAGTGCAGCGGAGAGTATTTCAAAATTGTGTCAATGTTTGTCAACAACATTTTAACGTTGATTTGTAAACGGTTAGAAAAACTTTTGCCGCACTGTCGGTAGGTGCATCTTGGTGCATCAAATGACGGTTTTTTTTCTTGCTTTTCTTTTTTCTTAGCTAAGAAATTGCAATTTAGTTTGGTTTTTTCTTTTCTTTTTTTCTTTTCTTTGCTGAAAACTGTCAATCGAACGCTTCATTGGAGCAGAAAAGTTTCCTGTTTGTTTCTTCTTCTTTTTGGAATTTCGTTTTGGCGGTGAGCTTCTGCATTTTACCGATGTGTTGGCAGGGCAATTGCTGTTGTTGTTGTTGCTTCTTCTGATTCCAAGACGATCACTTACCATAAACTGTCAAAGTAGGAAGTGGGTTTGACAGCTGCCTGAGAAATTCTTGTACATTGAGAACACATTTCTTGGTCGATTGCCTTGAATTGGTCGGATTTTGTATATTTGAAGTACAAATTTAAGAATCGTAGAGTTTTTCAAGTGCTTACAAGTTTAAGTTTTTCAACAGTCACTAAGCCTCTGATGGCTATCCAATCGGTAAATTGGACATTTCTTGAACACAATTTGTTACAGACCAATTGCTGCAGTTTTCGGTACAGGGTGCAATTTATTTGGTAACTTCAAAGTTCAAAAACCTCTTCGTCAATATATTTTCTCAACATTCAAATTTCTATATGTAAATCAACTAATGAAGGACTTCCTACCACTCAACATAAAACTGTCAAAATAACCTTACGGACAAGTAAATTAAACTTCATCAATTTGAAACCATCAAAAAAGCAAACAGGATTTTTTAACTATCGGAAGTTTAACTTTCTAAAGCCTATCAAAAATTGCCAACTACATGTAAAATTTGTTTTTGTAACAAACTATTTCATGCAGTTTATGCGTTAATTAACAAAAATGTTAATTACGGACTTTCAACAAACCAAAACGAAAAAAAAGACGATAATAAAAAAAATCAACGAACATCATAAAATTGAACATGGAGTGTATGCAAAAAAGCAAACGTAATTTATCAAAACAAACAACCTGTCCAAACTCGGCGTCCGTCTATACACACATACGTCCAACCAGGCGTACGTGTCACAACTTTCACCTTGACCAGTTACTGCTTAGGAAAGAAGAAAAAAACTAACTATTGGAAAAATACAAGTCCAATCAATATATTAGAGCGCTAACACAAATTGCAAACCTCTGAAAAAAAATCACAATATTTGAAATACATTTTTTTGAATTGCTTGTGGTTGATTGAAATTTTGGAAAAGGGCCAAACATTTCCTAGTTAAAATGCAATCAATCATTTTAAAACTAAAAGGGGCAATGTCTTTTTTTGTGGTTGATCAACTGAAGGTAAAACCTTGTTCAAATTTAACACTGTAGAATATAATTCTTCACAAATTAGAATATTTCTTTACCAAATCAATATTGTTAAGAAGTTCAAATTTATAATTGCCTTGACTAAAATTCCCATTCAACGCTTAAGAATTCTGCGCCAAAATGGAACAAACGAAACGAGGTTTGGCTTCATCTTTCTTTCTTCACTTATTAGTGGCATAAATTTTGTCTAATTAATTGAAGAAGATATCCGCTAATGAAATATCAAAGAAACATCCAATGCGTAATAGCATCGTGGAGTTTATTTTTTTTTCTTCACACCGCTCCATGAGTGTCAGTGTTTATAAGAAGAAAAATATTGACCATTCATAAGGTTAATGAACTGCTGTTAGTCTCAAGTCGAAGCCACTCCACTCGAAGCGACGCGACTCGCTGTGCCGTGGACGAGAAGCAGTAGCTTTTGTTTATACGAAGAATCACTAAAGTTAAGCATTAGTGTGTAAATTCCTTAATAATAAACTTTTTTTTATTATTACTATTTTTTGTTATTTTTAATTTAATTTTCTATGAAGTTTTCTAATGAACACAAAGAAGCAAGAAGCCAGAGAGTAGAAGAATAAACTCATTAAAAACATACCGTCAGTGGGCTGGTCTAATAACAGTGCGTGTACAAGGGGCATATATACAGCGTGAGGCTCCCATGTCAGATGGTTACTTCTATGGGAAGGTCAATTAATTACTATGATGAAATTTATAGCACTGTTGATTGCCAAGTCAGTCCGAGTGAGGAGGCAAAGTAAAAGCGTCACAAACAAAAGCAAAAGTACCGGAATATTTCGGTTTCAGTGGAACTGGTGCGTAAAGGTTTTCCACAAAAGTTTCTCTCCAACCAATTTCGGAAAAAAAAATAAACAAAAACAAATAAAAATAAAAATACAAGAAAATCTGAATGAAGATTTGTTTTCACACCATCATTTGTTTAGCCACTGAAAAGATTTTCAAAACATTCGAATATGAAATGAACAAGCAAAATTCCTCACAAACAAAACACATTTAAATTCTTTTTGAAAAACATTTCAAATAATAAAATGCTTTGTTAGTTTTCAGCCGCTGGGCCCCTATCTTTGTTGTCACCAACAAAGAATTCTTTCTATTTTGCATTTCCCTTTCGAAATCATAGACATTTAATATTTTATTTTTCACTTCCCCACTAATTGACACACTCGCCGCCACCAGTAAACGAAAATAGTTTCTTTTTCGTTGTTGTTGTTGTTGCTGCTGGTGCTATTCCCATGCAACACTGTCACTGCATTTCCTTTATAGCTTTCTGGCACATACATTTCTCGTGCCATCCCTTGGAGAATGTGAAAGATGCCCAAGAATGCCTTTTAAAAGTGGCATATTATTAGATTGGATATGCCTCATTTTGGTTACAGGCTACTTAAGTGTTTAGTTCCGGCTGCATTTTTGGTCGTTGAGTCAAGTGAGTGGAGGGGTGGGGAATTTACTAGTAAAAAAAAAGAATAAGAAAAGTGTGCCTGTCCAAATTTATGGTGAGCTTTATTAGTTTCCATTTTTCCCCCAAGAGGGTTAAGTGAAATTTGATTTATTTATCAAAGTGGTTTGGAAATTAATTGAATTCGGGGGCAGGCCATTCGGTTTTTGGATGTTCGACGTGAAGTTGCTTTTTAGAAGAAGCCATTCGAAACATTCTTACTAATATATAAATGGGAAACTATTTCTGTGTGTGTGTCTCTTTATAAATCTTAAACGACTGAACCAATTTCTTTAAAATTCGTTTTACAAAGGTACCAGGTACCCAGAAAGCGTGGGTGGGCTATAGCCTAAGAAATTGGATATCCGATACTTGAAATGTTCAATTACTTAGCTCATTGAAAAAATGCTTAAAGTCACAATCATCAGGAAGATACGATGTAGTTTATCCGGGTAACCGGTTACTTTGATACAGATTTAAAGTAAACAGATGTTACTTAGGATTCTCTCATTTTTTGAGACTTACCATTCAATTAGAAGCGGTACTAAGCAATTCGTTTTTATACAACACTAAGTATTTTTCCATCCACTTGTTGAGATTTTCGTATCTTCAAGCAAACCAAAAACTAGTAAGTTCCAAAAACTTTAAATATAATTTAAGGACAAACAAATTATATTCGCATTCAGTTCGAATTCGCTACTGTTTGAGGCGCTCTCCTCGCCTCGTGTGTTAATGTGCGCAACCTCCCATGTTGAAATATTGAATAAAAACTGAAATAAATAATTTCTGAAATCACGCTCCACTTAAGTTGCTTCAATAAATTATAATTTTAGTGCATTCACTTAGTTTTATCGTCAAAACCATCAAAACGCCATCAAAGCGATACCGAAAATTCATTGAACTTCATATGGTTGTACACAAAAGCCAGGCTCTAACTTAAAAACCGTTGAAAATTAGCTTCATAAACTCAACTCACCCACTTCAAAAACCACCTCGCATAGAAGCTATGCAGCGTTAACCTTGGCGAACCGAAATACAAGCGAAAAAAAATCCAGGCTGATTTTGGCAAACTGCAAAATAAACATTAAAAACACATGAAAATACTCTTGACTACGTGCGTATTCACCAGCCAACCAGCCAACGATTCGTGATTAGTCGTATGAAGAAACTAGGCAGACATTATTGCATTGACTTGATTGCAGACAGTTAAGGTTAATGAATCAAACTGAGTAGAGTTTAGTTAGGCAAGAAAGAAAGAAAAAAAACGTAGCCTAAGGCACTTTTAACACAGTGAATTACTCAAGTTGGTTAGATTTGGCAAATGCGTAGGCCAAGCATACAATTAACCGTTTTCCGAGTGGGCTAACATACAGATTGGTCAGTTAACTGCGAGCGCAAAATGAAATGTATTTCTTTCACTTGTGGAGTTCATCTGAAGTCAGCGGCACTTCATTAAATTCCTCTAAAGAATAAATTTGAAAAAAATATAAAATTTTTGTTTGTAATTCTTCCTTGTTTGTCTGTCCAACGATGTAACACCAAACCATCTGAAGCCCTGCAGTAGCCACACAATTTGCCGTAAACAAATAGTTCACCATTGTGTGCCTGACCCCAACATGCAAAACTCAAGCGAGTCCACTGAAGCATCATCATCATCCTCTGATGCTCAACCAAAAGCGTTCGTCCGTCCGTCTGTCTATTTCGCCTCATTGTAGTTTCTATGATAATTTTTTTGCTTAAGGTTTGTATTTTTTTTTTGTTGGTTCGCTTGCTTCCTTTCGCAGAAATGGCTTGAAACCGGTCAAGACCATATTAGACCATGATTTTAAAATAGCATTTGGCTGAGGCGTTGATGATCGCATCGGGCGCGTAGAAAACACATTTGCTTGAACTTTGTGTCGTTGCGGTTTGCGTTTGTTGTCGATGACTTTTTTGTTGTTTGTTTGTTGTTTTCTTTTGTTGCATTGTGTGCGTGTGTATTGGAGCTTTGGAGTTGTAAACAAATCGTTGTGTTTATATGCCAGTGGGCACACATGCATGTGTGCTCTGCGGTTTCTACGTTTCCTTGGCTACACTCAGGGAAATTTTTAAGAAATTAATTTTTAATTGAATATTGTGGCTAATCCCCTCATTCCTGGTACCACACTGTGCAACACTAAATTCTGTTTCCCGATCTGATATGGAAGGGACTATGAGGAATACATCTGCGCATACTGCCACACCCACAAACACTATAATTGACCATGGGACCGATTTGACGATTTAGAAATGGATGGTTCAAGGGAGGGTTCTTCCACTACTGTTAGTGTCCAACCAATGTCGTCGCTTGTGTTTCCAAAAATTTATTACTGACGGTTAGGGGTGGGCTAGTTTCTTGACCATTTTCAATTACAAGTGGAGTAGGCCGTAGACCACTAGTCCAATTTCCTACAGGGTAGTTACTTATGTACACTTTTCATGTCCCCAGATATGGCTTGAATGGTTGCCATAAATTTAAAGAAACAAATTGTCACATCTAAAATATAAATCAAATTTGTTCATAACACCTAAGAAATGATTGATTACACAACAAAATATGTAGGTTGACGCAACTTTTATCCCACATTCCGCAAAATTCAAAAGAAATCCTAACACCATAAGCACACATTTTTCCATTAATTAGGCAATATAGGATTTTGTTTCATTTGTTATTATCGTTAAGCCATAATCATTCATAATACTTATGCCGGGCCAGGCGTTTACCGCTTAAGCAGCTTAAATTGCTTTTTTGGTATGTATTTGAATACCAATCAAGCAGCCAACCAAGCAGCAACAACAACTACGCACCATTACAAATCCAATAAGCCGTTTTTGCAATTACGCGTGAAACGATTTATTTCTACTTCCTGCTTATTGCTCATTGCAGGCTAATGTATGCTAGAAATCCATACATATATCTACTTACAAAAAGAAATGAGTTCCATTAAGGCTACCGCGCAAGCCACCAGACAAACAGATAGACAGACAAGCACTTGAGATCATTCCAAGCATTTCATCAATCAAAGTTTTTGTCTCGCTTATAAAACTTTCTGGGACGCACTCGTACGTTGTGCTGTTTTGTCCATTGACACCATAGTCGCTCGTCGCCGTCGTTGTCGTCTGCGTGTTCGATCGATATGTCGATCTGCAAAACTGTTACAGTTTTCTTTCTATTATATTATTGCTTGAATGCCGTCCATACTCATTTAAATTAAAACCGCAGATCAAATTGCAAATATTTCATTTCTTCAAACTGTATTTGCCTTACGAGTACGTATCTGTCTTTCAATCATCTCATTCATTCGCCTGTCGCTATCGTTTGTCAGTATCTCCTTCTCTATCGTGGGGCTATTTTTCTTCTCACTCTTTTCCAAAGTCGAATGTGTGTATCCAATTCGTATTTGCTCAAAAGATTTGTTTCGTTTGTTTTGCCATTTCGAAGCAATTTGCGTGCGATTTGTCTTGTCTTCGATCGTCACGTAATTTCTCGCAATTCTCGGCGCTCTTTGGAAGATGAACGACCCCAAAAACGAAGTTCTGCCTGCCATTTGAAAAATCCACACTGTTCACAGTTCCCGCCACAGAGTGACAGTAAATGTCAGTGGCCCGCCATGTTCTGTGCTCGTCTGCTCTGTTCTGTGCGTCAGTAGTTGCACTTTAATGATTTCAATTGCCAACGATACCCAGTTGTGTACTGCTTTTGATTCGGTTCTGGGTTTGGTTTGCTCTTCAGAATCTCCCCACATTTGCCGAATCGAATATCGTATTGCAGTGCAGTGAGAAGTAGCTTGCTCTGGTCCACAGAGGAGATTAATGAAGTCAGTTGCGTTATTACAGGCAATTGTTTGTGATTGTGACTTTGGAATAAATTTCGTAGTTTACTGCATTTTAATGTGTGTGTGTGTGCCGTTTGCTGCTGGGCATCAAACTAATATTTATATTCCGAATAAACAATTTAGAAAATGGAAGGAGACTATGAATGCAGAATGTGGTTAGGATAGAACGAATCTTATCAATGAGAATTCCATGGAAAATTTCTCACAATTTTATTTCATAATCACTTATAGGCTTTCATCTTCATTTTACAGCATCTCAATTACTTTCTTCTGCTCTCAGCTAGACTCTGTTAATTACAAAAACACTGTAGCCCCTTCAAACACTTCCAACTTCCACTCCGACATGGAATGCGACTGGTTCATTCATTCATGAATTTTGATTGATTCGAGATCATTGTACACACATTGCACTGGATCGCATATTCGTGTTTAAAGGAATTTTCAACTCAAATGCAGACGTCGGTTGATTCAATTTTCACATTTTCACAAGCACGCAAGTGGCTTTTTTTTTGTTTATGTGCTTCTGTAGAGAAGAAAACACTTGGTGAATTTATTATGACATATAATGATAAAGTTAAACTTAAAAGATAGGAATGGGTTTCCCCACTTCTACCCAAGCTCTCTCCACTCTACACAACAGTTGCAAGTTTTTTTGAAGCCGTTGAAGCAGCAGCTACTTGAAGCTACTGCTTTTTCCTAGCCATCTCAAAATGCAAAAAAGATATTCCAAGAAAATTTTCTTTGCGGTTGTCTGAGTAGAAGATGCGTAAGTGCGATAAAAGGTGTAGATGGAAGATATTATTTTTTATTATATTGTTAATAAAAGTAACAGTAGATAATAGGCCATAATATAAATATTGGCTTTATGAAAATCATAATTGAAAAAAAGAATAATATGTAGGAAAAAAAGCAACTGAAACGTGCAGCGTGCGCTTGATTGATTTGCTCATACCCAGGGAGTTACAAATTTTGCACAAAGTAACCAACAAGAGAGAAGAAAAAATAATTATACTTAATAATTGCCTCAAAAGCAAAATTGAAATGAAATAAAATAAAATACAAATTGGCACAGCCTTTTTCGAACATGTTTTCTGTTGCAATACCTTTGCGAAAGTGTTAATTATTGCAGTTTTAGCAAACGCGGATATTACATTAGGTTTTGCTGCAAACAAAAAACAAACACTAACAAAAAAAATCGAAAAATAAAATAGTAAACCAAAAGAAGTGTTGTAATAACAAAGCAAACAAATATGAAGCCTTTTCTTTAGTTTATCGCCAAGTGTGAAAGATGCGTGCAAGAAATTGCACACAGAAGGAAGTCTGCCGTTAGTGTATAGTATTTTTCAATACAATAAATTGGTCTGCTTGAGTTAATAATTATAAACTACTTAAGGTACTTTCAGAAGGTTTCATGCCGGAAATTATAAGCATTAAAGTCTTGCATTTTGTAAGGTAATTTATGCTACCCAGCGGAAGCATACACTTAAGGCGAATAATGAGAAAAATTATAGCAAATAATTCAATGAGGCTTGTAATATGTAGTCGATAAAAATTTACACTATTTGGATTAATAATACATTTTGATAGCATTGGCGCATATTCGTAGCCAAATTAAAGTTTTATTTATTTTATTTTTTCAATTGTATTTAATTCAATGAACCACAAAAAAGCTACCGATAAATTTTATGAGTTCATTAAGAAATTACTAATTTTATTTTTGGGAACATAAGTACTTTCATTCGCTTAGAAATTCCTAAAAGATTAAACAAAAACCACTTGTGTAAACAAAGAAAAATTATATTCAAATCGGTTGTTTATGCAGAAATTGAAAGCAGCCACTTGAATACTCTTGGAAATTGTATGAATCAGCAGCTAATTACGGTTACCTATCTGAAGGCAGAATGCCATTTTTCAATTACAAAATCAAATCACAATCTGAAAATTAAAAAAATCAAATTACCCCAAAAAAAAATAGCAAACCACAACCGTCAATCTTAAAAACAAATTGAATAATTGCAACCGTTTTTCGAGAGCAGAAGCCAAAATTAGCCTTCATTACGCTTCATTATTGTTGTATAACAAAAGTGTTTCAAACGCCAGACGAAGCAGAAGCAGAATAAATAAACTCCAAAGCACTTTTGGACAAAATAATAAATGATACAATTTGGCAAAATAGACAGAGACACCAACGAAACTTCAGTTTAGAAAAGTTTATAGCATTCAGCGACGAACATTATTCGCAAATGAACAAAGCAGACAAAACAATGAGGAAATTTTTGAAAATTTATTCAAACTACAAGTGCACGTAGTGGCGCTGTGAAAATAGTAAAAAAAAAAAAAAGATGAAAAAAAGTACGTGTACCTGTAGTTTGAACAAAAACATTTGCTAGCACTAGCAATAGTCAAAACTACCTACAATTGTTAGTTGATGTTGTTGTCATTGTGGAACCGAACGAACGTTTTCTGTTTTACGCTTATTGTGCAACAATCGAGCGTTTAGTTTTTTGTAGTCTTTTGGCTAATAACTTTTGCTTGGAAATTTAATTTCACTTTTGTTTGATTTTTTTTTTAATTCATAAATGTAAATCTTGTATTTTTAGATTTACTGACAAGAAGTCACGTGTGATCAGTGATCAGTCAGGAGACGGGTTTAAGGCCCACATTGATTTGATTTTAATATTGAACGTGATTTAAGCCGTGCAACGGTTGTTAGTGACACATGTTTTTTTTTCTGTGTGTACGTGACCTTCACAAAAACTTTGTTGATGTACCGTGTATGTTACTTAACAGGAAAGTTATATTATTTTTATTAAACTGTTAAATTATATTTTTTTGTATTAACTTACGTAAATATATTCTTTAAGACTTTGGTACTCGCATAAATATTATGGACATCAATTACCTGAAAGGAAAAAGTCAACTAGTTAATAAAGTTTTAGTTGGGCCTAAAAAGAGTGCTAAGGGCCGATAAGGGGGCCCGAGTGAGTCAAAAAGGGTGTAATATATTATAAAGTCATGGGTAATTTATTAGAATCTTCATCTAAAGTTTGAAAGTGTACAAAAGTAACCAGTTCCTTTGGATTTTGTTGCCCTCCTCTGTTAGATTAACTAAACTAATTTGAGCTGCCAATTTTTAAGGTAGGTAGGAGTGGTTCATCTAACACGCCTACTTTGGAACATTTATGTGTATTTAGAAGTTGTAAAAAAATGCCATTGAATTGAATTTAGTTTTACCAAATAATGAAAACATATTTACCCAAAATTATACACTAAAAACCTACTAGAAACCTCAGCACACAAAGAAAGCTTATACTCAGCTTAACCTCAGCAGGATTTTAAGCTAAAACAAAAAAATCCAAAAAATAATATAAACTGCCTAGTGTGTCACAAACAAGTTTTTCAATTAATTCCAAAGAGGTTTCTTTGATGTGAAACGATGCAGTCGAAACCAGTCTGCTTCATTTTATTAACTGTTGAGGTTTCTCAAATAAAAATTTTTAACATGTTAATGGTGCTTCATTAAAATTACTGTTAATTTTCATCACAAATTTAAATATTGATAAATGCACACCAGTGTGAAGTAATGAAGAAATGATGAAATCATGAACAGTATTGAACGAATATTAACGAATACTCAAGCACAGCAGCACTTCTTGCCATTGAATGTTTCGAACGAAATATTTACAAAGTATTTCACTGTATTTGCTAAACAAAACGTCAAAAAATATTTTGTAAATTTTTGTAAATGATGTGTGTGAGTTCGGGAAAAACTTTCCCAACTATGGTAATTTTATAATTTGTATTCATGTGAAAATTTTACACCAACAAATGGATACAAAATATGCAAACAATGGCGGTATATATAGTTTTTTTCTTCACTTCTTAAATACAACATTTGCATAATAATATATTTTTTGTATATTTATTAATTTTTTTTAAGTTTCATTTTTTTGTTTTTAAAGTTTTAATAATTTTACTTTTAAATTGTTTAAGCATCATTATGGCGAATAACTAAAAATCGATTAATAGAAATGACTTCAGTTTTAAATTTAGTTTCCCCATTTGGTTTTTTGCTTTGTTTTCAACACACGCACGCAAATTAGCATAAATCACTTTTGCCTTTAATTGCTTAGCAATTAAATAAAGTGTCTTTAATTACCCAGTTCAGTCGTCGACAAAGAAATAACAAATCATTTGCCATAAAACGTGACGTTCCTATAAAAATCGAAATCGCCCTAATATTGCTCGGAAGTTTCAAGCGAACAGAACAGATGTAATGCAAGAAATTGGGAAAAACTTTATGTTTTTTTTTGTTGTTTTTTTTGGGGGGGAAATTTACTAGTTCTTTTGTTTTCATGGTCCGTCCGCCACTCACCATCACCATCGCCTCTATTTCATTTCTTCGTCTTTACGTTGCACCTTCGAAACCGTTTCAGTTTCGAAAATTTTAAGTGTGTCAGAAAATAGCAGCGATTTATTTTGGGAAATGGGAAATTCCACTACAAAAAAAAAGAAAAAAAGTGATTTCAATAATACGCACTTGAGCGGTTGAGTCTTACTCATTTTAGTTCCTTGATAAAAGAAATTTGTTTTGAATTTTGTTCAATTTTTGGGTTAAAGGCAAATTGTGGTTGTTTTTCGGCGCACAGTCTTTGAAATGTTATCTTTCATGTGTCTTTCTTGTGAGGCATAAAATTATTTTTTTCTTTCTTTAAATCTTGACAGTTATTGTGCAAGCGTGTCATTGTCGCCCAATTAATTGATTTGGTTTTTAGTTTTCTCGAAATGTTAAATGAGTTTATGAATTTCCATAAACGAAAGAACAGTTTAAAGTTTGTTTGTTTAATTGAGAGCGCCATGCTTTGTTATGTTGGGGACTGACTGACAACTCTGAAAAATATCTGACAGATTTGTTATAATTAATTGATAAAAAAAAATAAGCGTGAAGATAATCTTTTTTTTCAAATATTACATTGAAGGGGTCAAGGAATGTTTGTTTGTTGAGCCTGTGAAAATCTTTGAGATTTACGAAAATATTAATGACAAACACACTTTTGCCGGAAAAAAACTAATAAAAATATTCAAAAAAATATTATACTGAAACACTTCCTCATCATCACTAAGACTGATCATAGTTTTCCACATGCCTTAATCACCTCAAGAGCCCCTCTTTAACTCCACTAAAGCCTCAAAATGCCTTAACATGCTTTAAAGACTTTAAACGTCAATTGAGCCAACAGGTGTCGTGTCGCCAACGTAATTTCTCCCGTGACGTTTAGTTTATTGCATAAGTGGTGTTGTAGGTACTTAATTAACTGCCACAAGTACCTATTAAAAACTGTATGAGTGGGGGGACTTTCACAGGTACACCCGCTTAGCCCAAGTTGAGTGTCGCTTAACCCTGGCCTCTGTTTAACATGCAAATGGCGCATAGACACAGAAGCGCTTATCGAATCTAAACAAAAATCAGTAAGAAAAAAACGTACGTGCGCCTCTCTCACACACACACACACACACACACTGTAATTAAGTAATTTTCGACCGCTTGACATACAAAGCGAAGGTGTTTCAATTTATGGCACATTTTCGTCAACCGAAATTTTTGGCTAACACGCACACACTCCCATATCAATGCAGGTAGGTTAGCCTACACTCGTCATATTGTCATACTTAAGTATGCACGGTGAGTAATCGACGTTTCAAGAATACAAAAGTGAAGATTGTATATTTGCAATTTAACGTATTTTTGCGTATTTGAAATTTCAAACAATTTTAGGGAGTGTTTGGCACAAAGTATACGAAAATAAATGACTTTTTAATTGTGTCTACGATTATGCGGTTTAATTTTTTTTTGCTGCTGTGGCTACAGCCAACCTCATCACATGTTAACAGTTTTGTTTGTTTTGGAACTTTCACCGTTTGCCATTGCAATGAAAATGCCAAGTTTGAAAATATAAAAAATAAACAAAAAAAAAAATGTTTGTTGATGAAATCAAATGGTAAAAAATTAATGAAAAGAAATATGTGTGTGTGTGTGTGTGTGGTGAGTGATATTATTTGTGAAATGTATTTGTCCATATTTGTTGTTGCTGTTAAGCTCTGTTTTGGCACGATGCGTTGTCTGTGAAGTTAACATTTTTTTTTCGCTTTGAGACGCTGTTCAAGTCGTTTTTAAAGGCAAAAGCAATTGTTTGTGTTCGATGATTTTTCTTTGTGTCAATATTTACTTGGGTAATTGTTTGTTTGCCGCAGTTCGAAACTGTTTATTTTTTGTTTGCCGAATTAGCAAGCAACGTTTTATTGAATCGAAGTCAATCGTGTTTAGTTCGAAAAAAAAGCTAATGATTTTGCACTGTAAGGAAAACTGTATGTTTATTGAGGCACTTTATTTGTGAACACATAAGGCGGAGTTGAGGGTTTTTCCTATAATTTCTTTTTATACATAAGCTACCTATTGGTTTTTAAATGTTTACCACACCAATTTTATGAGACTCACTGCATCCTTCTTGCGTCTTAACACGATGTTAAATATTCAGGCATTATGTACAGAAAGCCAAGCTAACATTTGTATGGTGTCTTCTCTTGCCAACTAATGGCAAAATTACGGGTGCATAAATGCCATTGAAAGGTTTAATTTTGCCTGTAGTTCGTTTGCAATTCGAGGAGACATATTCACACTGGCACATTCTTCTACAAGCGCTTCATGTTGCTGGCTGATATCGACATCATCGGTAAAAACGAGCGATCAGTCAGCGATAAATTTTGAGGAGAACGAGGGCAAAACAAAGTACTTGCAATTAAGAAGCAAAATTACTGTTCACCGTTACAAATTTTGAAGTTGTGTATTTCGAAAAGTATTTTAAGTCCTCAAATCGACGTTCATTGACTTGTTCCCTTTCTTCAATTGCATTGGCCCATTCCATTTCACTTGAACAATTTCAAAATTTTGTGTTCACCATATGCAACGAAAGCGTTCTTAATTGAATATTTCAATGACAACAACAACAAAAAGACACCAACCTCAAGATTCACACCTTTTCACGCTTTTATCTGAACAATAACTGCACATTTTCATATTCAGTCAAGTTTTGCACACAACTTTTCATATCTTTCACTTTTTGATTGATTTTCACAATGCAAGACTTACAAAATATATATAAATACAGGGAGACCAGAAATAACGCAGACATGATATCAGAAAATATAGAAAATAGTATCTTCCTTGGACCATGATTGGTTTTTCCAGTAGCCTCACAAAACATTCTGGCTTATAAAAAAGTTCAAAAAAGTTCATTCAAAGGTGTGCCTCCATTATTTCTGGTCACCCTGTCTATATAACAAAGAAGAAGAAACTTTTAACTTGACGGCATAATTTCCAACACTTCGGGTAAGAAATTTAATTATAATTTCGAATGTGAACCGTTAAGTTGAGAAATGAAATGAAATGGAAACGATCCATCTTGCGGCATAGAATAGAAACTGTTGTACGTGATTGACATCAGGCAGAAGCACTCACCACAACAGGCAGTGTGGAGTGGCCAAAGAGCGGAGAAAAGCTGAAGAAATAATTTCATGTTTGAATTGAATTTCTTTCTAGGCTGCCAAGTGAAATTACAATTAAATTCTGAAATTAATATGGAAATAACAATGCATTGTTATGTGCGATGGAAGATCGATTGCGACGATCTCGATGCGGTGTCGTTTTAATTTGTTTTCAATCGAATTGAATTGAAATTACTGTCAGATAACTGTTTGTGGCAGGTATGAATTAAGAAGTGTTTATATTTGATATGCCTAGAGGGTGAATGAAGTGTACGTTTCATTTTTTAATTGATATATGAAATGTAAAATTCTCAGTTTAATAAAGAAATTAGTAGGAAGTTCTACTTCACTGATTGCTGTCAGAGTTGCCACATACACATATGCCTACCTCTACTAAACACAGCATGACAAAAACTATGTCAATTGCTTAATTTAACGCCATTAGTGAATAACTAATTTCTTTATTAAATTATTGCCAAATCTTCGAAGTAATTTCGTTTGCATTTAAGCCTCTTACAAAAGGTTTTCAATTTTCCACCAATTTGTAGTCTGGAAATTGAACTAATTCAAAAGTCACGACGACAACGACGATGCTGAAACCCTTTCAACACTGCCTTTGTCGCTCGAACGAAGCAAAAAATTCCATTTATGAAAATTGTTACGAAAATCGGACGTTTTCTGAAGTCACCCAAAACAAAAAAAATGCTAACAATTCATGGTCCCCTAATTTGGTTAAAAGATCTTGATCGCAATTGCCCAAAACAGCAATTTGTTGCTCATTAATGTCGTCAATCACTTTCAATTTCGAATTAAACACATTTTTTGTTAGTTTCTGGTATGTTTGCATTTGTGTTAAGTTACAAAGCCTAACTTGGTCACAATGGTAATTGCAACATGACAATTCAATTTGGCCAAAAAAACCGAAACTAAAACTTAACTTTGCCATAAGCAAGCATCAAGTCATTACCTTAAAAAACTTTTACAAAAAACAGTTTACATTTTACAAAAATGTTTATTGCCAAACTTTTGATTTCACACATACACTCACACATCATGGATAAAGTTTTTTCATCATGTGTATTTTTACCACAGCATGTGTGTGTTTCGGCGAGGAAGCCAACCTTGAAAAGTGGATTAAATAGAAGTTGGGTGATTTGTTTGTTTTTTTTTTGAACTTTTTTATTCACTTTGAATCAGTCATCGATTTCGATTGCTGACTAAACACCCTCAACGCGCTTAACAATTAGAATTTCCGAATTCATTACGATTGTTGATTGTCGTCGTCGTCGGCGTCTACACGATTTTTATGTCTATCTGTTGGCCTGTGATTTGTGGTTAATTAAATGTGAATGGGGGCGTTCGTCTTTCTTAAAGGTGGTTTTTTTTTACTTTACTTTTATACTATTTTTTTTAAATATGGCACCGCTGTAACAATGTTGTGTCATAATTTGACAATTACAATTGTGTAAATATTTGTGCTCACTGATTTCTAATTGAAAATGTTGTTGATTAATTGTGCCATTGTTGTTGCTTTTGGGTTTGCATTAAGGCGGTCACTTGAATTGTCATATTATGTCACTATTTGTCAACAGTTGGTTGGACAGTGGCACTTGATTTGATTTTATGGTTGGTAAACACGAGAATATTTCCGGTATTTTTTGATTAGATCTAAGAAAAAATTGTGGTAGGTAAGATTAGAGAAGAAAAAGCTAATGAATTTAATGATAATTATGAAAAGGAAAGTGGGAAGCTTTTGCGAATAAATATTACTGGTCTACAGCGAAAAACGCTGATCCTGCATTCGAAGTCCATTTTTCTCACTATTTTGTTATGGCTACAGGAATCTTGAAAATGATAAACTACAAAAAAATAAATTTAACGGTTTGCTTTTGTTTTTGAAACCAATTTCATTGTTCGAATTTATTTTCGAAAATTTTCGATATGCAACCGTGGGACCTTAGTTTTATTATTCGAATTTAATTGCGATTGAATAAATTTTGTAATTATCCATGACGAAATATTTTAACCAACAAAAATTAATTCGTTGACAAATTTAAGTAAAATGGTTGACTAGTTAGATGACCAGCTGAAAAGGTGGCCAAGACTGGTATCTAATAAATTAGGTTCGTCGTCTCCAATTATATAAGCCAATCCTAATCAGCCATCCCTAACACATTTGTGACATAACTATTAAAAATTCCAAAGCTGTTTACAGCTAACAATTTTCCAAACTATTTAAAAAACTATTTTAAGACCAGCTCACTTTGCATTTCACCTAACTTTCCCCCAGACAGCAGACAACAGTCTGTGTTTTTTTTTTCAATACATATTTTCTACTCATGAATATGCGTTGAGTGCGTCTTCAGTGAATTCATTATTCATTATCGACAATTATTGCATAATTTTAAAAATATGCACGTGCGTTTGCCTTTAAAAATAACTCACACACTCACTTCGGCTTAAAAGTAATTCAAGGAAACCTCATTAAATAAAAGAGTACATAAATATTTGCAATGAGGCATAAGACGGGCTCCTTGTGACTAATTTTTTTTTCATAAAAATAAGTCAAAGCCACTTCCTCTATTTATGGGATTTTGCAAATAATTTCACACAATACAAATTTGAACCAAAAAAATGCTTAAAATTTCTGAAAATTAAACAAAATGAATTTTTAAATTGCCAAAGAAAACAACAAGAAAAACACTTTTCAATGTTTGCTTAACGTGAAATGCGTGTGATTTCGAAAAATGCAAAAATGAAAGTTTCCATTGCATGCGCATGCGTAACATTTCTCCGGCTTCCTTTTGCACACCACACACCAATGCCTTCCTTCACCACCCCACAAACGGACAATATATGTACGTTATAATTCGTACACTTGAAGAGTTCGTTCGTGCCAAATGCATTTTTGAAATTATATGCGGCTTTATCGAATTCAACAGCGAACTCACACGTCGTCGCTTTTTGTTGTTTATTCACAGAGTAAAGAAAAAGAAAAATTAAAAAAATAAAAAAAGAAGAAAGAAACTGGTCAATAAAAAAGGTGTTTAAAATTGTTTATTAAAACATGTTTTTTCTTTTAATTTTTTTTTCGTTTTCCACTGCAACATAAACTTAAAACAAAATTGCATAAAAATAAAAGCATTCACAAAAGCGAATACGAAAATATTCCAGAAAGTTTTGTGTGTTTTTTTTTGTGAAAGTGCGCGATCGCAACTGTTCGAAGTTTTGATGTTTTTGACAATTTCTTTGTGGCGCCTTTTGTTGTTGTGGGCCGTTATTGTTAGTGCTGATGCTGATGATTATGGCGGTGGTGGTGGTGGTGTTTATGATGATGTTGTGGTAGGCGAAGCTTTATGTCCGAAACTGCCCCAACCACATCAGCAAGACAGCAAAATTGTTTAATCACATTCCGAAAATATAACAACAACAACAAAAATGTTTGTGTATAACCGGCTTTGATGTTGGAATTTCCAATGTAAAGAAATTTCCACATAAAATGCAGTTTTTATGAATTAATTGAGATTGTTGAAATGGAGAAATGTGGAAATGATGATGGGGACATTATTTCTCACTCAGAAACTGTTTATAGGAAAAATTGTTTTGATGGGGAATTTTTCGCCCGAATTGATCACTAACAAGTCCCAATAAATCCAAGACCAATACGACAACAAAACAAATTTTAGGAATTGCAAATATTCCTTTTCCCTCCAAATCTTCTCTTTCAACCCTTTTTCTTTTAATATTAGAATTCTACTGAATTACAATTTTTGCTTGATAAAAACTTCCCACGCTTGGCCTTTAGAAATATTAAACTTCATTACCTTAAATTAAAAAGAAAAAAACTTTTTTATAAAATTCCAAAAAAACTTACCTTCTATGTTTTTTGTACAAAATCAGCAAAAATATTTAATCCCAACGAAACTCGATACGCAGAGACGAAAAACAATATTCCAAACTAAAGGTGCAAAAATATTCCCGTTCCTTTTGTGTAGACAACAACAAACAAATAATGCAAATTATAGCATTAAAATTGAAACACAAGACTCCATGCAGTTCACAAGTACATAATGTGGAGCCAAAACAAAAAAACCACACAAAGTTGCAAGCAAAGAGGAGCAAACTTATGCAAAAAAGGAGCAACCGAACAGAGCAATACAAAAAATTAAAACTTTTTCCTTTAACTGCGGTTTTAACGTTCAACACAGTAGAGTCAATCGAAGACGAAGGTGTGACTTTTGGACTTTTTAATTTATGAAGATCGAACACAGGCAACAAAACGTTTCGATATCGTACTTATTAACTTGTGTACTTACTTAACTTTAACTTTAATTTTAGTTTTTATTTTATTTTATTTTATTGACATTAGTATTAACTTTAAAGGGAATTCACTGATTAGTGTGCAAACTTAATGGTTGCCAAGTTCCGGTTAGTTTGTTTATTTTTTGTTTTTTTCCCGTCAAACTGACAATAACTTTTGCATTATTAAAGGTTATTCATGAATCACTTTTTTTCGTATTTCGTTTGCTTGGTTTCGATGAATTTTTGTCTCGTATCGATTTAGTTTTAGAAAGTGGGTTAATTTACACTTTTTTTGTAACTTATTGTTGTTGTAGTTTTTTTGTTGTTAATATTTAGTATTTGATTGATTTGATTATTCACTGAATTTCTGCAAGTATTTTTTTTTTATTTCGTGTTTCGTTTTTTTTTCTCGATAACTAATTTTTGTTGATTTTATTGATTCTAGTTTTTAGCGCATTGGACTCTTCTCTAATGAATTATGCTATTCTGATATTCGTTAAATATCTCCAAAATCACGATGATCTCATTTCACAACTAATCAAAACAAAACCAAAAACAATGTAAATAGAATATCAAAAATCACGTTGAATGTTTTATGCAAAAATTATAAAATTTCTTTTTACATAAATTTCTGCTCGATAAATTTCTGTTCGGTTTCGATCTCACGGCGTTCGTGCATTTGCAACTTTCCGCCTTAACGTTTTAACTCCTATACTTTTCGCTCGCAACTGAAAACTGATGCCAAGAAATTTGCACACAAGATCCGATACCAAGACCCAAGACGATCGAAAAATGAAGGCAAGTTAAGACAAACAAAAACAACTAACTTGTGTTGTATTTTATTCACCTCAACTGGCTGAAAATAAACCGGTATGGTGGAGTTTGTACGCGATCGTGCCACTTTACAATTTAAATACAACTTGGTCTTTTATCCGTTAATAGAGATTTCTCTGTTTGGCTCTCTCGCGAGAACTGACTTGAGACCTCTTCGAATGATTCAAAAACTTTTCTGACCATGTAATGGATGGCCAATATTCTATCTTTGCTCGATCTCTTGGTGGCTGTTTTATTTATTCAACGTTGTTGTTGTTGTTTCTTAAGTTTACTAAGTGGCGCGCGCACTTCTTCACTTTGTATGCTCACGCGTCGAACTCTCAAGAAACACTGATTCCGTTTGCGGTTGTGATCCATTTCAAAAACTTATTTGAAAACTGTAAACTTAAGTGGTTGATGATGGTGGGGTTTCTTGTTTTTATTTTTGTTATCGTTGTGGTTGATTGTTGTTGCGTTGCTGCTGCTCAGTTCGGGAGAGCGAGAGACCGTTTGGGCATTGTAGCGTTTTTCGTATGAGAGATTTTGAGGGGTGCTTTGTAATGATCGGAGGGTTATTATAGTGGATACAATTGGTATTAAGGCCATTTGTGTATTCAATTCCATTCAGTGTATTTATCTTTTTCGATTACTGCTCTTGACACCCGCACTTTTGTTCCTAAATAACTCCTTACCAATATTCACCCTCTGTCCATATGGGTGTCTCATATTTCTGCAAAATATATTGCTAGTTTCCAGTTGTATTGATTTATTTGTTAAAACAAATCTTCTTTATTAAGAAAAATACAATTCTAGAATTTAATTAATCCGACGACTGAATCGAAAGTGGAATCGAGAGCGTGGATACATTAAAATCTTCATCCGTAATGTCAAATCCCAAGGACTCGCTTTCACTCCAAATTGCTGTTGTATCATTGCTGTAGTCTGTCAAATAACCGCTGGAACTGAAAGAGCTACAAAGACTTCATAAATGAGAATTTCCACACAAAAAACAATAATTTTGTCACAACAGACCTTTCGTCAACGATAACATTGTCATTTCGTGGCTCATCCATTATCATACGCTAATTATCTTAAAATCGCTCTTAATTTGTATTTTTGTTTATTTCTTCAGTTTTCGTCATTATTTCTTGTTTATGATTTATGACAAAACAAAAACCTTTTTTCCTTTGAAATTTTCGAAATATTTTATATGAACCAGTTGTTTTGGAGGCAGGTATAAAAAAACTTCGACTGCAAACTTACCAATTGTTCTGCAGTCGTCGGAACAATCTGCATATCGATGGTCAAACGTTGATACCTAGTAACTGACATTTTTTTCTTTGAGTTATCTACGTCCAAAAATGTTAGTACGAGGTGTCAACGTATGACCATCGATATGCACAATACAAATTTTTTTCGTTTTGCTTTTTTTACATAGGTGTGCTTATGGGTATCTGCACACTGGGAAGTTAGCGGTTAACGTGTTCTTACCAGAAACGCTTATTAGCTTATTTACAATTTTAAATGTTTGTAGGTTTGTGTCTTTACTACAAAACCCACAAAAAACCAAACATAATATTCCCAAATAAGGTTTTCCCATAGCCTTTCGCAAATAGTTTCAAAAGATGGTAACCTCAATTTTCAAGATGATCAAAACGAACAGCGCTGCGTCCAGAGTTCCAAGTCGATTGAAATTTGTTGGCTGCCGTTTTTGATTAAAAAATGCAAAAAATATTTGAAAATTTTTAGCTAGATAAAAAAAAAGACTGCACAATTCTTTTAACAAATGGTTTTGTAAAACTTAAATTTACGTATGCTTGTATGTACAAATTTTTGGTATGCGTTTAAGTATGAAATTTTTTTTATTTCCGTTTAGCTATTATTGACGGCTAGCCGCAGCCGAACCAAAACGGCTTGGAACTCTGACTGCGTCTTGACATCTTCGTAATATTTACGAACAAAATGTGAAGCAAAATGTCAAACTACTTTTAGTTAATGGCGTATTAGTATAAAAAAAGAGTTTATAATAATTTTAAATAAAATTCCAAATAAATAAAAGGAAACTATGACAGAAGAGTTTTGTGCGGTCACACGGAAAAAATGGATGGCCCGTAAGAGTATACAGAAACGGCCGCGCCGCATATCAGACCGAAGCTACGACCCAGATTGTTGCCCGCCCGTGGATGTTGACAAATTTCTCAAGTAAATACATTTGTGGTAAATTTCAAAAGTATATTAATAAAAGAGAGTACTTACAGGAGGCTGGAAAACCTATGCGAACGCATGGTGGCAAGCGACTACTTCACACAAGCTATGGCCACACTTGAGCAGGGTCTACGCGAACTGCCACACGGAGAAGCAGACCTCAAGCAATTACAGCGTCTGGTCTGCTTCGGCATTGGTCCATTCACACGCAACTTCCAAGCACTGCATCAGTTGGCCTTCATAATGAGCACACAGCGCCACTGTGGCATAACCGAAGCGATTTATTTCGATCCCGTTTTCCTAGACGCCGAAAAGAAGGTACTCCAGCATTTGAAGTGCTCCCTGATGACGGAGAATTGTGAGGCCAAATACGAATCGGATGTGAAGACCCTCTATTACCTACCACACTGCCCGAATTGTCTGACAAATAATTTACTATGGCGCAATTGGCGTCCCAGTCAATTGGAAAATACCGTGCTGATAAACAACAGCTTCGAAAGTTTATCGCTCAGCAAACCCGATCGTATACTACGGCTGGATTCGGGCTATATTTTGGACGTCATCGCGTATGCCAAGGAATTTCCCTTGGAAGATGATTACGACACTCCGAACATTTTCAATGATTTGTCTGTGCATGTGTTTCCTACGAAGCAAATGCCTGCCGAGGACAATGACTTCTGGGCCCAACGAGACGCACCAACGTACAAAGATGTGGAAATGATTTCCGCAGACGATTTTGCCAAATTGAGCATTGATTAGAATACACAAGCAATGACGAGATTCCTTTAGAAAGGAATTGGAATATTAAATATTAAGTAAGTGAAACGCATTTACGTTTTGTAAATAAATATTTTGTTTAATTGTTTGTAATTTTACAAAAGTCTACTGCCACGAGTCTCCATACAATAGTTTATCGGCCGCCATGTCCCTTTGTAGCTCCTCGTCATCCTCGGCCTTTTGTTTACTTTCTGCTTTCCTTTCTTCAATGCGCCTCTTCTTGCGCGATTTGCTTCCACGACCAGGTTGACGAACTCGCCTAGCTCTAGCTTTCTCCAGGTCGACTTTTTGTTGTATACGCTTCGTTACAAAATCGCGATCGGACAAAGTTTTCATTGGGACATTGTGCTTCTTCGTTTTTAAAAATGGCTGAAGCGGCGAATTCAGCGCTGGCAGGAAGGCACACGGCAGCACTCGATGGTACAGATGCACTGAACTGCACTTGAAGTCGTCGATGGGCAGGAAATGGGGCTGCGTCATGAACAGCAAGTCTGATGGTTCTACTTTCAGGAGATCATGAAGGAAAATTGTATTCTGTGTGATCTCCTGCGAGGGTGCACAAAGCAAAAATTGGTCTTTGTATTTAGGGGTATGGCGCAGCATGTACTTGCCCACGGGCATGTTGAGCAATAGCCTGAGGAATTCGCCCAAATTCGAGAGTAGCTGCGGCATATTCAAGTGGAAAACATTGGCCAGCTGGTGCTCTAGTTGCGGCAGCGTTAACTCTTCTTCCAAGTGGGTTTCGAAACTGTCCACAGCGATTCTATAGCAGTAGCCCACTTCAGATGCGTAACAGGCGTGCATTAAACGCATTTGCAGCCACAATTTGATGAGTTCGTATTTGGTCATGGCCTCACAGCCAAACTGGGTCTTGTATTCCAGTTTTACCGAGTGGCTGCCTAGGAATTGACTGGCACTTTCATTTAGAGCGGGCGGTAGTCCCAAAGTGGTTAGTATATCTAAATTATGATCCGTATCACCAGTTGGCTTAAGTTGCCATTTCACCAAAGCCGCATTGAATTTTAATTCATTTTCCCTTGGCTTGAAAACGGTTTCGTATTTTTGCAAATAGTCTTCAAATTTAAGTGGTCTGTATGCCCTCTTCTCCCTCATGGAGGCCTCAATTTCATTACTCGCCTCCGTGTTCTCGCGCACAACTTCATCATTGTCTATCCTCAGCCATTTCGTACGCTCAGACACTGTTAAATACGCTGCATAGGCCTGGTCTACCACCTGTTTGTGTGTGTGCCAGCCGCAATTTCTCGAAGGCAAAGGTTTCTGGAAATTCACCAATTTGGAATCTTCTCTTGAGCCTTCTTGAATTTCCAAAAGGCATTCTGTGGACAGGTCTGGATACTCGCCCGCAGTGAGTAAAAATAGCAACGACTCTAAGGGTATGTGGAATCTGTGGGACTCCTCCTCTCCTTCTACTTGGGCATCCAAATGCTTTTTGATTTCCTTTTGCATAAATTCTTCCTTTTCGGAGAATCCTTTGCTGTAATAATCGGCAAATGTTTCCACTTTGCGGTGCAGCTGTTGGCAGTCAATACTTGTGGCATTTGCCCATATACGAACCCAACCTTTTCGCTCCAGCAGCTGCACTCTTCCTATCTCCATTCTCTGTTCGGTGTCACTTCGGCATACGCGCACATGAGGAAGCCCCGTGTGCGTATTGAATGACACATTAGGTGAACTTTGAAGCAGCATTTCCGCCCTTTGGGTGTACCATTTTTTATACAGCTCCACCAGCTTCTTTGTAGGCGCATAAATGCGCTCCTTGTGTGTCTGTCCGTACTCGAATATGAATTTGGCCATTTGTTGCTTCTCCATTTGACGTTTACGCTCTAGTCGCCGCCAAACTAACAAGTCCATGTCTTGCACTTCTTCCCGCTGCTGCCATGCTTTCAGCACACGTAAACACATCACATGCTGTCCCTTGGTGAGGCTGGATTTGATGCTGCTGCGAAATATTTTGGGCTTACTCAAGCAGGTGTGATCGTGCTCGACTTGTTGCACTTCCTGTTTGGTTCTGGGGTCAAGCAGGACATTGCTTTCAAAGGCACGGTCGTTGTGGAGTTGGTCTTTTCTTAGGTACAATGAGTCAATGTCGTTGAGGCCCAAATACAATGCGTCCGTGGGATGCTCGAAGGATTTGTTGAAGAACGAGTGGGGCGGCTGGTTGCGAAATATCGAGTGGCCTTCGTATCTCGAAAATGGCTCCGACATATTTTATTCATTCATTCACAAAAATATAAAAACGTTTGAATTAAGTTTTGTATTTATTTTGATCAGCTGGGTCATCAGCTGGATGGTACTTGGTACTCAAGTTTGAACTCATTCGATGCAGTAATATCTACTCGGTATTTTATCCAGGTGCACCAAGTAACTGTTGCTTTGTTTAAGAATTTTTAGCCCATTTTGTAAGAAAAAAAATAAAATTTCAGCTTATCCAGATCCGCAGTGCCTAGACCACAGAGTAAATTTGAAACAGAATTTTCATGCACATTTTTTTGATAGTGTAATCGGGCCCTTAGAGTGTAAAAGAAATACCGAGTGAATTTTAAAGACATGTGTTCGCTTTCTCCATCACCAATGTTGTGACATATGACACAAACGTTCGCACAACACAAAACCAACGGAACTTTTGCCGACAACAATTGTATTGAATTATTGTACAACATTTTTAATTTTCCTTAATTTAACACTAAAAAATGTCTGACGGTAAGTGAATTCTCAATAAAACTGCAATGCGTTTCAAGCTCACATTAAAATTGCAGAAGAAATCATCAAGAAGCGCCTGCTGATTGATGGAGATGGAACGGGCGATGACCGCCGGCTGAACGTTCTTCTTAAGCAATTCCTCAAGTGGACGTATTCCAAAAATGATTCGCCGGAAAACAAGTGAGTGTCATAATTATTATTTAAAACCTGAAATTTATGAAACCATTCCCCCCCAAACTCCCCACTACCCCAGCCAAGTGAGTTACGATCGCCTCTTGTCGACACTGGCCCAATGCGAATTCGCGGCAGCCAAGTCCGAGTACACATCCAAAATGATTGAACAAGAGCAGAAAAATTATACCAAATTGTCCGAGTCAATTGAGAAGAGCATCGAGCTGGCCAAACATGAGATCGAAGAAAGCAAAAAGGAGCTGGTGCTAGCGAAGCAAATACGCAAAAACAAAATGGAATACGACATGCTGGCGAAAGTGATCAAAGAGCAGCCCGATCGCAAGGAGACCTCCAAACAGATTGAAGTCATCAAAAAAGAACTGGCCGAACTGGTGGAGAAGAAGGTCAAGTTGGAGCGTAAATTCCAGAAGAGACGCAACGACTTTACCGTTCTCATGTACGCCATCCGTGAGCTGGAGGCTCAACTGGAAGATGACAGTTCGAGCGAAAGCGATAAGAGCGATGCCGATGAAGTCATGGAAGTGAGCGATGACGACAGTCCATCCACATCAAAGGCGCCCAAGAAGCGTATGAAGGCGGATTTGGAAGAAGAGATCAAAAAGGAAATGCAAGCACTCGAGGATGAAATGAAGGCACCCACTTCTGTGGATGAAGATGCTGTACTTGAGTTGAGCATTGAAAAGGATGACAACGATGTGGTGGTGGTTAAGCTTGAGGAGGAGACGACTGCAGGCACTTAAAGTTGAAAGTTTTCAATGAACACAATTTTGTAGTTTTTAAGAATTTCCTACTATGTATTTTTCATAAAGTTTTGCTCGATTTGAATACGGAATAAATGTTTTGAATCCCAAAAAAATTTATGTTTTTGAATTGAAGATACAATTTTAAACTATGGGTAACCCTGGAAATCGACGAGTACATTCGAATGGCAAGCAGCTGTTCCGACTGTCACAATCAGCTGTTTGTATATTGAAGTTGTTTTTCCTATTTTGTAATCATCAATTGCGGCTTCCAAGTAAGTTTTATTTTGAAATTTCAATCATGTTTAGGGCTATTAATTTTCTGTATTCTACCGCCTTAGCATGTCCGCCACGAAAACTCTACGAGCTCTACTCCAAGAACTGCGATTGGCTTCTCCAAATGGTTGCATCAAAGATAACCTGGCCATGCGGTATATTCTGGCCCAGTACAGAAAATACTCTGTGACCGACGAGCAATTGTGCAAGGCACGCGATGAGGCAAAGTATCTGGGAGAAACCTACCTCACCTACTTGAACAGCCAGCGCATTCACACTGAGTTGTGCAAAGAGTACCACGGTCGCGGGGAACGTTCTATCAGGGAAACGGCCGATTTGGTGGGCTTCAAATTGCCCACGGATCCGAAGTGAGAGGAATGGTGGATCGCTTTGAAATTTTAAATGAAGTTTGTTTTAGCTTAGTATTAAAAAATGTTTACCGAATTGCTGTCCAAAGCAAACAACAAAAGAAATGAACATTAAAAAAGTTTTATTAAAAACGAAGCAAAGAAACTCATAATTAAACAAACAGGGATCTGGGATCCTAATGGAGCACTCATCATTATTTCGAAATAATTTGTATGTTAAATACCGCCTTCATCCATTCACCCATTCTAATATATCCTGTGAACAAAAAATGATTCTCTTAAGTTACGTGGAATTTTTCGTTTACCCCACTGCATTCAAATTCGCACAATTACTTTACCGAACAAATTATTTCGTACCAAGAGTTGGCGAAACGCTACAAAATTGGTGTAAATGGTGTTAAAAATAATATAAAAAACTATCGCACAGATCTGAAATTTGACCAAAACCAAAATTTGGGTCAGTATCTACTCCTAAACACTTCAAGATTATTTTTCTTCATTTTACTTGCAGTTGAAAAAGTTCTTATTGCTAATAACATTCCACTAAATAAACAAATCTGCATACTAGCCAATAACAATTCTCCATTCCACGCATATATTTCTTGGAATATGTATTCCAAAAAAAAGCATCTAAAACACTTTCATTGCGTCTTGCAATTAACTTCAATTAAATTCAATTGAAAATTATAATCAAAGTGGAAAGAAATAAAAATCCACCAGACATATTCAATATTCTCTCAAGTAACCAAACATAAAATATGCCATAAAATTAATTAAGAATAGAGAAGACGAGACGGACATTCAATTACAATATTTATTCCAAAAAGAATACATTTTTATAGAAAAAAATAAAAAAGAAAATACTTACCAAACGCCGATTTTTTTTCGAATACTTAATCGCTCTACCTTAGTACAAAAGTTTATTGACATTCAGTTTGAATTAAAATTAATGAATAGATTAAGAAAATTGATGAAAAGTTCAAAGCGCGCTGAACTCTTTATTTGTCACTTGAGGCAGGCACTGGCTGGGTGCAATTGCAATTGTTGAACCGAAACAAAGCAGCATCAGACAGACACGGCAGCGGAGTCGTAGGAGGATAAGTGAGGGCAGCAACTATTCTTAAATTGCCAATATAAATGGAATGCTTTTATGGGGTCTTCTGCTATAATGGCAGCCGAGAGCGGCGCAACTATTCAAAATAATGACAATGTTCACACAAGCACAATTGACAGAAATTCACTTGCTGCGGATTGCATGTAAATGGCCGCATTATGGAAAATGGAAAATTAAATCATTTAGAATGAGTAGATCAACGGACGACATAGTTTTCTGTACTTAAGTATTTATAAAGGGTGCCGGTGGGAGAATGTATGATCATTTGTAATCTTAGAGATGTAAGCAGCAGTGGATCTAAGACACTCTAAGCTGTAAGCGTTAACATAACTTAAGGAAAATTCTTCCAAATTATTTTGTTGTTGTGATCTTCCTCTGCAATTTAGGTCCGGTTCACTATTCTACACACCCTGTTCCTGCACAAAGGGTGTGCATACCAATACGAATCTCATCCACAGTTATAACATGCGTATGACTTCCATACGCAAGCGACTGTCAAATTCAAGCTCCACTACGCTTATACGCTCCCATTGCGCCACCCACACTCACTCAATGGAGTCTTGTACCAGGCCATCAAAGTACACACTCTCCTTGGGCAATATTTGAGTAGTATTCGAGTATTTGCATGCAGTAAACAGCCACTTGTGGCTTTACAAAATGCATTCATCTTTTCTCCATATATCAACCGTCTCCAGCAGTCCATGCCTTTGGAGCCCTGCCTGTCGTTCGCATTCAAAAGTCGTCTTCATCGTCGTCGTCGTCGTCGTCGCCGACAACAAGTGTGTGTGCAAGAATTTCTTTTATGTCAACGACAATGTGCCTTGGCGTATATATGATGGGTGTACAGAAGAGTGTGTTTATGGGTAACTTGGTTTCTGGTTGCTGATGGGCTCTTGGGTGCTTCTCAAAGAACTTCATCAATGATTTGGTTGACGTTGGAATTTCAAAAATTCTTCTATTTTTTTTCTCTTTTTTTTTTTAATATTTTGTTTACGACTTTTCAACTGTACTTTGGAGGGTAATTAGTTTAAGTGCGCAATATGGCAAACGAAAAGAAAAAAGAAAGGAGTTTCATTGGCTTGATGGAGTTGGCGTTGCTTTTTATGCTAATTAATTGATAAATGCAAGAATTCCAATGAGAATTTATGGCTTAAGAATTTCTTTAATGGATTGGAATTAAACACTCTTCGCACTCCTCGACAGCATTGTATAAGTACGTAAAGTGAAATTGAATACTTGAAATTTTTAATGACACCTTTCTACTGACCAGTGCTTTTTTCCCCATAAACTTTAATAACTTCTTGCATTAGTTGGGCCACAAACTTTGAAATACTTTTCCCAACTCGATTACAGGAGTGTAAACTCTGCCGCCAACGTTTATGACTTTCACAACTCACACGTGCCAGCCACTGATGACCTGTGTCGGCTCCAACTCCATTACATGCCAACTCCTCCTACTAGTTAACTCCTCCTGCTCACTACTCATCATAATAAACAGACTATTAAAGACGGGGAAAACATTGTGTTGTTGCCGCCACAAATCTCACGCTTAATTAGGTTTTGATTAACGATTAACGACCAACAAAAAAGCTTTCAACAGTACAGAGTCAAAACGTAGCAAAGAGTTCAGCTTAACTTAAGCAAAGGTGGCGGCAGCTAAAGGCAAAGTGTTGAAAGCTAAAGACTTCGTTTAGGTTGTATCTTGTAATCTAAATGAAATGCTCGTACATCTTTACTGAAATTACAGATTTCTACTAGGCAGATTAACAACTTTAAGCTGATAGTTCTGGCCAATTTACACTTCATTATATATTTTTTAAAATATTTTTTGGAAACATTATTTAAAAAAATAAACTAAATTCTACTAATTTATTGACTCACATATGAATTTTGGGACTCTGATAAATGTATAAAACATTCGCGGCCACCTAATAATCTCATCAACCACAAATCAAATAAATTCATTTTAAAATATCAAAATCGGAAACTATTTTAAAAGCTCGCAACGTCATCAGCATAAATACCGAATACAATGAAAGCAACAATGTTTGACCGAACAATTCGTACAAATGAAAATGAAAAGAAAAAATATTTTCTTTCAAGTTTTCGTTACGATTTTCTTGGGAAATGTGAAATAATCTCTAAATTTAAATGCAAGCAACTGCAATCGGGGAAGTGCGAGTGGCGGCTGACATTGCCTAATGATGTTAAAGCGCTTTTCTCGCTGCTCCCACTAATCGATGGCACTTGAATTATGCCACCTACCAAAATGGAAGATGCAAATGCACTACTAATGAGTCACATTCCAACAGTCCTAACGTATTCAGAACTGTTGCTTCTATTCATTTTTTTTCTTGTTATTTTGTTTGTTTTCCAAAATTTATGCACATGTGGCGCTGTGGCGCGCGAATGTTTTAAGATTTCTAAAACTTCTATCCAAATGATTTTCCGAAACTTTTTGATGTTTTTCGTTAATGTGCACATTTCGTGAGATTTACGAGAAACTAGAAAACACACGAAATGCCCAACAACAAACAAGTTGCTAAAAATATATGTATTTTCGTATGCATACCTACTTATGCGTGCGTTCTAAAGTTGTCGTCAGTGTTTTATTTAAATGTAAATTTAGATGCTGAACAAAATGTTTGGTGGTCGAAATGCGAATCGACTATTTCACTGACAAAGTTTATTTTTTTCTTTCTACTTTTTAGCCTAATTATATGATTGCCTGTGTGTGTCTGGGAGTAAAATTAGATATAGACTTTTTCGAAACAAAAGCTACACTCGGTGAAAAACGTCAAGAGGTGCTAGAAAATTTGTGAAATTCTTTAGTTTTTAATTAGAAAATTAGCAAAAGTTTTAATTTAACGAAATTGAGAATTATTTTTGCGGTGCGTGTGAGGTCTTTTCTCACTAACTGAGCGTTTCTGATTTAAAAATATCGAAATTTTTGAGTTATTTTAGTAATTTGTCTCGTGACTGTCAAGAATAAAAAAAATAATAGAAAATTTTCCACATACATTAAAATATCGTAAAAATTTAAATAAAAAAAATGATTTAAAAAAAATTGTTTAGAATTAATATTTTTTTATGAAGTTAGGGAAAAATTTTATTCTTTCTTTGAAAACTTTTTTTAAAAATATTTTTTAAATTATAAAAAAAACTTTTGTATTAATCCAAAAATGCCCACTGTACCGGTGAAAATTTTAATTCAATTAAAACAATTTTGATAAGATAAAAATATGTGTTTTGCAAAGCAAACATTAACGAACTGTGAAAAAAAATGCATCGTTGCAAACTTCCCCTTCAAAGAAGACGGTTCAGTCAATTCCGAAATGGTTCAATTACAAAAAAGTCTCTTTGTTTAGGCAACTTGTCCCGCCGCCACCTTTCAGGTGAAATGGAATCCTACGAAATGGAAACAACAATTTCGCAAAGTCATAAAACAAAAATCAAAATCGCCAACAAACAAAACTAAAAGTCACCAGTCAGTCCTGGCCGGCAGTCAGTGTCTCTAAAAACTAATCACTTTATGCTCAGGCTCACTGGCAGCAGACAATGCTGGAGCGCGGCACAAAGTCCACATTTCATATACAGAACGACACAAACAGAGAAAAAAGAAAAGATGGGCAACAGGCTGCAACCTAAAATGTTAAAGGCAAATAAAAAAAAAACAAAAAACCATAAACGAGTTCCAGACGCAAAGAGACGAAGGGCAGCAGTAGGACGACACAACGACGACAAAAGACAACCGATGATGATGATGATGTAGGATGTGGGATGTGTGTATTGTGCGTTAAGTGCCAGACTGGCTTGGCTATTACCGCTGCTAAATCGAATAAGCATCGAAGTCATTGCAAAACAATTGAAACTGACTACGGCGACGACGACGACGAGGAGGAGTCACATTGGCCATACTCCTGCCGCCGCGCGTGTAAATGCTGTTAATGGGTACGCTGCAGGATATTCGCTCGAATTTTTCCACGTATCCTTACCCCCTCAACGTGGTCGTTGTGTTTTGTTTGCCATCGAAATTAATGCCATTTCGACTGGATTTTCTTTTTTCCTCTTTTTGGGATATCATCCTCCATTATATTTTCCCATTTAGTTGGAAACTTTGGTTGCTCCGTGCGCTCTGCGCTCAAATGTGATTTTTATGACTTGCAGCATTTGCTGTGTGTACTCGCTGCTTGCCTGCCTGCCGATTTATTGAATGCATTTTCGGAGCATTTATCATTTTGCTGCTTCATTTTGTTTATTGTAGTTCATTTCGAGGTTTCTCGTTTATCTGTCCTAACTCGTAGCTCGCTTAGTGCATTTGTCATCAGGGTGGGAGGTAAATAGAGAATTGTGAAAACAAAATAATAACGAAAAACAAAAAAACATTCACACAATTTTGTAAACATCGAAGCAGAAAATGCAGCAAGACACAAAGGCTTTATCGCATTGAGCCTTTGAGTTGCATTGCGGTGGGTTTGAGTTGGATTCGTTTACTTGAGTTTGAGCAGCAAGTGTTTTGAGTTTGTTTTGAGTGGTGTTTTCTGTAGTATTTGATGCATACCCAAATGAATGAAAAAATTTAAAAAAATTTGTTTTTGCTGACTACGAAGTCAATGTTAACATTTCTCAATGGCCTCTATTTGTCTTTTTTGGAACAAATCCTTTGACAAATCTTGGTCAAAACTACACTCAATTCGCCTTTGACAAAATATTCGCTTGGCAACCCCAACTCAAATCAATCCAACCAGCGAAAGCGTTGCCACATTGTACACGAAATGACAGCAACAAACACCATTTCACTCAATCGTCAGATACAAGCACATTTCGAGTGCTTTCATCGAAACGACCAAGAGAAAATTCTGTGAATTCATTCGGTGTTTAGCATTTGAAACGATTCGTTGGATGTGCGCGCGTGTAACCAAAAAAGTATTTAAAACGGTCAACGAATAAAATCCAAAACCAGCTACAAAGAAAAAAAAACACAAAATAAAACACATTAAAAATTTGGTAAAAATATATAAAATCGTCTTGGTTGCATTCAAGTGAACTGTTAAAAAAAAAACAATCAGCTTAAGACAAAGCAAATGTGCCTAACTGGATACATTTGGTCTCGAACCCTGCTCTCAGTACGCGTGATTACGCAAATTCAACGTGACACTTGTGTGTGCGGGAAAGAACCGAACCGCGAGGTGTGCGCGGGGGCAACTACTGGAGTGTATCCGCCAGATACACTATCTGCTGTTTGTTGGCTGCTTCGTTGGTTGTGGCTAAAGAACAAATAACAACAAAAACAACAGCATCTTTTGTGAGCGGCGCGCGGCATGTAAATATTGTTTGTGTGCATCTCTCGAGATACGCGTATCGGAATCGCAGCAGCAGCAGCAGCGGGCTAAGACAAAAAGAAAAGAAAATACACACAACAAAAGTTCCTCCTAACTGATTTCAGTACAGAGCGGTCTTTTCATCTTCAGCTAGTGCTTTATTATTATTTTATTTTTTTTTTATTCTTTCATCTGTTTTATCTGATTGAGTACAAGATTTATTTCTTGTCTGATTTTTTCCTTTCTTCTACTTCGTTTTCTTAATATTTTACTTATTCTTGTGACTGTTTTCTGTGTGTGTTTTTTTTTGTTTGTAAAATTAAACTTCTTTGAGTTGTTCTTGTTGTTTTTGTTATTTTTTGTTGTTTGTGCTGTGCCTAACCCGTTTTATGTACGTCAGACGGACTTGGTTCTCGAAGCGTATCTTGGTGGATGGATACAAGCGTAGAGTCGTGTGCGTTTTTTTCTCATTGCGTTTGGTTTATGTTTATTTTTGTTTGTTGCATGGCGAAGAGAGCAAAACAAGTTTTTTAACTTAAACAACAACAAGAGAAACACCATAAAATACAATAGCCACCAGCAAGAACAACAACAACAACAACACCAGCAACGAAAAGACCAAAACTTAAAGTTCAAGTGAAGTTGACTGGTGTAGAGAGCCATAAGCACATAAGCGATTGCAGCTGGAAGGCAGCAAGTTGTGATTTTTTTGTCTTGTTTATTGTGAAAGAATTTTTAGTTTCGGGAACACTTTGAAACCATTTGAAACTGAAAACGCAACAAGTGCAAAACATTTCTTAAAATTGCTACAATCAAATCAACAGAAAACCGAACTAAATAAATAAACTTAATTAGCAAGAGTTCCCCGAAATACAACAACCGAAAAAAACAAACTTAAAAATACCCCAAAAAAATATACAATTTATAAAATAAAAAAAATGTGAAAGTTTCCGAATACATTTTTTTGGCAAAGCAAATATTTTAGTGGCCAAACCAAACCAAACCGCATCAGATCATTTCTTTCCCCCTTGGCGTTGAGTGGTTTCTTTGCTCATGTGGTTTGAGTGTGACGAAAATAATTAATTAGGTTGGCGACACTTGTCACGAAGAGCTACTCCCCGCACCATCATACGCACTGCCATAAAACATAAAATGTAAAAAAATGCCAACAACGTTTTAATAGCCAAGTCTGTTTTCTTTCTTTCCCCCCTTTTTCCAGTATTCCAAAAGTGAAGTTTGTGCAACAAGTGGTTTTTTTCTGCGTAAAATCAAAACAACTACAACAACAATTGGAAAATAATCAAAACAAAAAAAGAAGAAAATATAAATCATTTGAAATGTGCAGTCCCTAGGTGTGCTGTCCAAAGCGTAGTGAAGAAGTGTCTCATCATTTGAATTGATTGAAAGTTTAATTTTTGTGCATTTCGGTTTCGAATCAACGCCGCAATACGCTTCTGTACGTTTTCAAGATGGGCTTCTCGTCGGCCCTACAGGGTCGTGCTGCCCATGAGGCGCTCATCGTCCGCCAAGACGCCGAGCTGCGTCTCATGGAAACGATGAAACGTTCGATACAATTGAAGGCCAAATGCGACAAGGAGTACGCGGTCAGTTTGGCTGCTGTGGCCCAGCAGGGCTTGAAGATCGATCGCGCCGATGAAATGCAAGGTGAGTTGGGGGTAGATCAAGATGAATTATATTAATTAAGTGAAGAAGTAGATAATTCAGTATTACTTAATTAGAGGAATAGTTGTATTACTTCAATGACTGATGATGAAAAGAAAATGATTTAGAGCACCTACCGTCAGTTGAACTGCAGATATATAATAATTTTATTTTGGTGACTAACCATTCCCATTGTTTCATAAAACTTAATTGGACGTCACAAAGACGTCCCTAATCAGTTTTCTTCTGCACTTTTAATCATTTCAAACGTTTACTCCATTCAGATTTACTTTAACTTGTGGCTGATTTATCTTGGCGCATTGCACTTGGTGTTTTGCAGTATGTACTTGCGTCACAGTGATTTTTTTTTTGTGTTGGAAATTCCCCACTGGTTCTTATCTGACTATTACGTCAGATGTTCTTTACAGTGTTGACGAAAAACGAAATATTTAACTTTAAGTACGTGAGCGCCGCTCATTGAAAGGTACAACTTCCATGCCTAATTCAATGAGTTTACAATTTGTTAAATACAGTTTTTAATCAAACTAGCAAAGGCGTGGATAAGCTTTGCTTGCAATCATTTTGTATTTTCCCGTTTAAATTTGAGGGGTCGCAGTACACGAGCCACAGATTTTCATAGTCAGTCATCTTCTCATTTGGAACCCCACAGCAAATCGCTGATATCCCTTAAATGGGGCCCAGAGTTATAGAGCTTTTTGAAATTTGGGGGCTAGGTAGTGGGCGGACTATACATTTTCACACTCAAAAAAACCTAATATGTGGACCTGGGTGCAGTAAGAATGCTTCTAAAAAATGTTTCTAGCATTAATATGAACAATTCACTCAATTGAGACACTTCTCCACTAATGTCAACATTGAAACCGTTCCTCAATTGCCAAATGCTTTTCCGAAACATCTTGAAAAATAATCTCGTAAAATTACTTGAATTGGACATTGTTTAATTCACACTTCAATTGCAAAATAAACTCTATTAACTGTTACTCATCCAGCAAACCAAAAATAGAAATGATTACACGATAAAAATAACTCTTCAGTGCAATTGCAATAAAAATAAATAAATGCCAGACAAATACATATTAGTATCGCTCATACCACTAAGTAACTGAACTAAAACATCTGCTTACGCACTCTTCGTTATGCAACATTTGCCTATGCAATAAAATATGTATATCCGACAGACAGTTTTTATCACACTTTTATCATTGCTGCCTTGTTTGCATTTGCGTTTATAGCTACTTATTTGAATTTTTATTTGTATTTCATGTCGAACCGTTATTAGGCAGACAGCTTTTTTTATATATTTATTGATGTACTTTCACTTTTTAATATTTTTGTTATTTGCAACACTTGCATCTCGCACGGCCCCTCAAATGGACACACTCAACTCAATGCTGGTCACTCAACTTTGTTTTGAAAATGAATACAAAAATGATTGTTAAATTATGTGACAAGGTTTTCTTTGCGTATTTGGGGTTTATTTTAATTGCAATTTATTTCGCAGAAAATTAATCATTCAATTGACATGAGAAATGTGGTTTTAAACATGAAATAAAAACGAAGAAAAAACGTACCGGCAGCACACTAAGATAATTTTAACAGTAATTTTCTTTTCATTGAAAGGTTTTTTTAAATTTAACTGTGGCAGGAAATTAGTGTTCAGTAGCTCGGAACGATTCCATTTCGTTTGTAAATTTAACCCTCCTCTATTCCACCCCGAACATGTTATGACGATACAGGATGCAACCGAATGTAATCCAAATGCATAATTCACCAAATTATCACCTGCTGACTATACTATTTCCACCCACACTCCAATGACAATGAAATATTAACATTAACCTTATTATTATTTCTTCTTTCAATACAAAAAAAAAACCATTGAAAATACAACCATTAAATGAAACGACCGTCTTTCTCACTCTATAAACTGTCGCGTGACTTCATCTAATTTCGGAGCAATTTACAATTTTATTTCACTTATCCATGCCACACAAGCGCCATTTGAAATCACACCCCAACCACAATTGTTGTGACTCTGATCGACAAATGCCCAAACTGTGTGTAATTAATTTAAAGCGCTGCCGTAAGATGCTACCGCCTCTGCAGTCGCTTCGTGTGTGGCTTGGGCCATGTTTAAAAAGAATTCTCAACATTTATGGCAGACATTAGCGGCAAGCAATTGTTTGTAATTGTTGTAATTGTTGATAAATTACAAACGTTTCGCACATGCCATGGGCAACACCTTGAAATTGAAACATCTGCAAATGATATAAAATGAAATCTTCAATGTTTCTTTAATTTGAGAATAAATAAAACGTAGTCTCTTATCAAAATATGCATATTTACATTTATGGAAACCCATTGTTTAGATGTCTGTCCTCATTTTCCAAAAGCCTCGAGAGAGCTGTAGTTTCACATTTGACATTTCATCGCTCTTTTCCTCTGAACATGTCACTTGAGCAGATTTTTTCTTAAACTGAGTTTGATGTGAATCCTAACTCTCTAGATGGTCATCTATTCGGTTTTAAAACTCTGAAATCCTAAGCTAAAAATGCAAGTAACAGTAGACGAATATCTGATATGACTCTCATGTGACTTTTATGGGTGCAACTTTAAATCCACAATTTTAACAGAATTTTATTTTATGGAACTAAACGCCTCATATATCTACGACCAATAAAAAAAAACGCAAACATTCACCGCATTTCAGCCACAATTAGATTTGCCATTATTTGTTAGAATCTCGTGAAAATCACTCACTCCAGCAATTACAGTTGAGTCGAGCTACTGCCAAGATCTGTGCGGCTGTAGAAAATGTTCATTGCAATTACATTTAGTTTCCTCGGGTGTACTCTGTAATCGTATTTTAATGTGTGTTTGGGTGTAATTACTGTAATTTTCAGTGTCAGTTGGAATTTGGGCTTCAATGTAAACAAACAGTTGGTGGCTTGTTGTTGTTATTGTTGCTGGCGTTGTATAAACAAATTCGTATCTGTTGGCAAGACCCAACAGCAGAGCAGCAGTTGAGCAACACATTTAAGAAATTTTGTATTTGCAATGCAAGTGCAAGTTCGATGGTTGTTTGGATTTTGAAAATTGTAATTACTTCGTTGTTTTTTTGTTGTATTTTTTGCAAAAATCTAACCTTGACCATGAGAAATGGCGGGGGAGAAATGCATTTAAATGTTGAAAAGAATGTTTTTTTTTAAATAAGTAAAATTTTATAATTAGCTAATTCTACCCCTCATATGGGTACTTCCCTTACTTTCCAGCCACTATCAATAATCATAAAATTTATAACTTAATCTATAATTATAACATTTTACTATTATGGCACTGTTTGAACGCTTTTATTGCCTTTTGTTTTTAGTTTCCATTCCGGTTGAATGAATCAGACCAACTGAGTGTGGCCACACTTCATAATTAATACGCTTAAGTACCTCGTTTATTCACTAACTACTCCAATTTTATTGTGGTTTTTGTTGCTTTTTATTTGTGTTTTCATACATAGTCTGCTCTACAAAACCGAATAGGCAAATATGCGTAACTAAACAGTTACTTCGTGAGCAGGGTAATTAAAAAAAAACCAACAGCAAAAAAATTGCATTTTTTTATTTCGCCAAAACGAAACTAATTTGTGTAGATTAGCGGTGCACGGATTATTACCGCAACAATTAAATGAAACATTTAACAGCACTCACACGAAGAGTGAGCGTATATGATGCAATATAAATGTTATATATGTTTAAACGTTTTAATGTTATTTTAAGTATGTAGTTAATTTTTATATAATTTGATTTATTGTTAATTTAACACGAATTTTTGCATTTTTTTTGGTTTATTTTTTGCAGGCAGTCTCATTACGAAATCCTGGCGCTCGTATATGGACGATTTGGACCAGCAAGCGAAACAGTTCAAGACCAATGCCGAATTACTCGAAGTGGTTTGCGAGAAACTTGCACATTTGTCGCAGGATAAACGCAAGGCTCGCAAGGCATATCAGGAGGAGCATGCAAAAATTGCGGCACGCTTGAATCATGTAAGTTTCCCCAACTTAATTATATAGTAAATTTCATAATTCTAAAAGGTTTGGAAAATACAAACAGAACCTGACTAAATACGTTTTGTTTTTGATTTTGGTTTTGTTATGGTTAAACAATTTTTGTTTACATTTACATACAAAACAGGTAAACACTGTTTACCCGTTTTGTCTCACAAATTAAGAATATATTTTCGATTTCGATTGATTTACTACAACGTAGAATGTATTTTGTTTGATTTAACACACTGTCGTTGGATTTATTTATTTACCTTAACGCCATGAGCGCTTTGTCATATTTTTTGATTGTTGTGACGATAATGAAACCAGTTACTCACGAAGTGGCGGTAATCAAATTAAATTCTTTTGATGATTAAATATTTATTTATTTTCTTATTATTCGAATGTTTACCAGTCAATTGAGTGAAGAAATCTTTTAAGAGGATTACCAAATCAAAATAAGGAGGAGGCCCACAAAAAAACGACTGTGCTGACATTAATGCGAATTGTGAATTTTGATTTGTAGCCGGCTAAGACACGAGAAAGTTAATAACTTATTAAGTGGTTTGAAGTGTGTATGCAATACTATTAACGTTTGGAGTGCCAAATGCAAAATTACATTTATATCCTGCACGGAAAGTGTTCAAAGGGTTATTGTTTTTGTCACACCGTTTTTAACGTCCAGTATTCTAAATACTTTCTCATATCCATCAGATTTCTTATTAAAAGATTTCCCGATTCGAAAAATTCATAACACTACATCCGATTCCGTAAACTGTGTTTGCTCTACTTTTTCCCCCCCAACTGGCAGCGACAAGTTTGTCTCACATTAAATAGTTTGTAGTTTCTACCACAATTTTTTTGTACCATTCTCCAGTGGCACTGTGTGCTTCTCTTCAAACAAGTACAACATGTTTATAAACAAAAGTTGCAATACTAACCAAATTCCGCATAAGGAAATGTAACTCATTGGTATTTGTTTACGTTTTAGATATGTTTTTCTTCTTCTCGCATTTGTGCTGCGCTGTTGACTCAGACTTGGGTGAAATCGGTTTTTTTTCTGTTTGTGTATATGTGCTCTCGATAATGACCTAGAAATATTGCGTATGCCGGAACTTTGTATGAACTTAAATACATAGTAGGTAACCATACAAAGGGGATTTCATTTATCAAAAATTAAACGTAAACGTAAACAAAATTCATATTTCATACTTTTTCGTTGCTCTGACATGAATGGTTTTTACAGCGCTTCGCACAGATTGCTTGCCGCCCGGCCAGATCGGCATTTATTAATTGGTCAACATTTGTATAAACATGAGCTAGTAAAAAAAATATGATGTGTGCCTCGATAAATACACAAATGTGAAAACTGTTTTTGACAACGGCCAGAACATTAAGGACCGCTAAAATGTTTTGGAATTGTACCAAAACGAGTCTCAACATGTGCAAAAATCACAATATATTTTTTTGTTTTCGGCCACATTGTGCAAAAATTGTGATGAGCTCAGCAGAAGTTTTTAGTTTTGTTTAGAATAAATATTTTTTTGAGAGAGATTTTTTTCTCTTTCTATCAAAATTAATGGTTAAAATTTGTTGGGAGCTTTTTGAATTTACGAAAATTGTTTATTTATATAGAATTGCATCAGATGCATGCATACAACAAAATGATGGCAAATGTCGTAGTAAGAAATATGGCCTAAAATATTTGTTTGTAAAAAATCGTAGGGGAAAATGGGGTAATGCAGAACAAGGTGTCATGTTTAGAGAAAAGAACATCTGTAAAGATAATGAACCACTCTATGAAATAGGCCCTTCAAAATAATTAACTTTCCCTTACATATTATGGAACAAAATCGTTTTTATACCTTATGGTATTAAAAATATACCAAAAAGTCAGCTGTTTTTGTGAATACACCAAAATGTTTATACTACTGATTGACTGAATCGTTAAAAATGCCCACCACATTTATGGTTTTTGCCTTTAATACCCCATACGCATACAGTGGTGAAATTTTCATATTACAGACGGTTATCAATCAGAATGATCCGAAGCAACCCACATGCGAGCATTTTACTTTAATTGCATAAAGGACTCTTGCAATTACGGCCATTGTAATTCATACCAGTAACTGCCTCATTGCCCCGCGCACCGCAAATACTATCTACCACCACCGCTGCCACAATCGATGTGCGATTAATCGCCTTCAATTAATATTATTGTCATTTTTGATTTGTTTTTATTTTTGGCCCAACCCAGACCCTTGAACATACATAGTATGATAAATGCTGAATCATGCTGCAGGCAACATATGTGCGAACTGCAAAAGCTGCTGCTGGGTGCACATATAGAGAAACTCTCACAACAAAGCAGCAAACAAACGATTAATATTTTGACAGCCATAAAAAGCGTATTCAACGCAGCAGCAGCAGCATCAGCACCAGTTCGCATTTGCACTTGGTTGGGGGTTTCTTCCACTTTAAGTGGTATGTGCAACAACACACAACATTTTTTGGGCACCAAATTTATGGTTTAGCGATAAATTAAGAACTTGCAATATAAAGATGTTGCGAAGCGTGACATTTTTATAAGCGTATTTTTGTTTTATGTGAAAGATATTATCCGAAGTCCTTTGAAGACATTTAAAATTCTTCAAAATACATTTTCCACTCTTCCTTCATATGGAAGCCAGATTGAAGTTGGCTCGAGAGAACCTTAATTACTTTGCAGCTACGCTGAACTTCTTCTGGTTCTTTCGAGTTCTTTTAATGATTCTGAGCCATTTATCATAAAACTTATGCGGCTTGTTGCATTTCATGGTCAATGGCTCCTCGTAACATCGACGAGTGCACCAAAGTGTATTTTGCCGTTCTTGTTGTTGTTGTTGTTTTTATTATTTTTGTTTTCTTCTGGCCATCCACCATCCATAAAAATAATAGACAAATAATTCACTACCAACATCGGTTCGTTGAGCTTTTTGTAAGCGTGTTCTCTTCTCCTTCTTGCTGTTGTTGTTATTTCTTTTTTTTTTTCTTCAAGTGACTGCCTTTTTCTGTGTACTGCACCGATACGCCTTCTGCAAATGTACTCTCGTCGTACTCATAGAAACTTCTTAACTTCTAAACTCCTTCTCCCATCTTTCATCCATCCACCACCTCATTTGCCATAAAATCAACAATATTTCTTCGGTTTTCATTGAACAAACACATAAGCTAGTAGTAAAGCTGAAGTTTGAAGTCTATTTGGCGAGTAGTCGAGCAGCGGCAACATCACGTTTGCTGCAGGGTTTCATCATCATCTGCTTCTTCGGTGTATTCTTTTGGTTCTGTTTCTTCTTCGACGACGACTACGACTTCCATATCGTCTTGGGCTTTATAAATTGTCGTAAATTGACTTTTGCTCAAGTTTCGGAAATTGTGTGTTGAGTTGAGTTTGTGCTGAAGTCGGCATTTCTTTTGTTGTGTTGATATATTAAATTATGTGTTTATTATAATTTTTTGCTCGTTTTTCGTTGAAATGAGAAAGAATCACTTGGAGGTATACAGTTGGCTATTGTGGCTTATTAACTACAAATAGGCATGCCTAGTAAGTAGTGGTTTCTAGTTGGCGAAGTCAGGTCATGGACAGGGTAGAGTTATATGAACACTAATATCAGAAATTTAAGTTTTTGTTATTGTTTGTCTTCAAGAATAATCTTTAGTCCTACCAGGGTACCTTTTTCTATATATTTGAAGGATGTGTAACCTGAAACAAAGGTGTAGTATCCAATAGATCTCCCTCCTTCGTCAAATCATCTGCACTTTCATTCCAGCCTAGACTTCGCTAGGAACCTCGAATATCTCGCAACAAATCTACTGTTGTTGATGTTATAGTTACATTTTAAAGATCTCCTAAGTGGACAGTCACATTTAGATACAAATCTCTTTACTGAAAGTCGTTCAGCGACTTTCTGGATTGCTACTATCTCCACCTGGAATATGCTGCAGTCGATAGGTAATTTCAATAATTTGCTATCATAGGGGTTTTCCAACACATCCCCTCTTCATAGACCAAGACCTATATTTGTCAAACATTGCTCAATCCATGTAGTCTGAATAACTTGAGTAAAACACATTTTATCAATTTAGTATAAACGCTGTAGTGCACTTTTTACTAACCTCGCATTACGGGCAAGTTCAACTCAACTTAATGCGATTATAATTTTTCTTTGGAATTTCATACATATTACTTAACTATTCGTAAAGGTATTTAACTACGCACCTTAATTCATTAGTTCATATTTGTCTTCCGGGTAAGAAATTTCTTTGTGCCCTTCTATGGCTTCATTTGTCACATGTGTGTGTGTGTGTGTGTGTGCATACACAAGGTATGTAAGCTTCATCGATTTGAATCAAAAGCGACTCGAGTTTCCAGCGCATTTAACACAACAAATCAATAAAATATGATGAATTAATATTCCAAAGAAATACAAGATTTCCATTACAAAAAAGGCGAGGATATCAACGATCAAAGCTACAAATGGCAGTTTACAATTTGCAATGCTTGAATGGACAAAATAAAAAAGAATTAAATGAAAACCGCAAGGTTCTAACAAATGCTGTAACAAAAGGAAGAAGATTTTCTTCGGAGAGAATTTAAATTAAAATTCTTTCAAAACTAGGGAGCTTTATAGCACATAACAGTTGATTTTTGAGACTCTTGTAAGGAGCAGTGAGCTAAGTTAGACTATACCAGAAGACACTATTCATTTACATTGCTAAATTAAATACATACATAGTTCCCCAGATTAGGTAGACTTCTCATGTATCACCTAAAACCACAATTCGAATTTATATTCAATTAATTTTTCTAACTAAAAATCCAAACGAATATACCGTTTCTTCGCAAGTGTAGAGTGCATCAAACAAAATGCTAGACAAATTCTAGATTGAAATTAATATCACAACGGATTAATTACCAACAAACACACACACACACTCAGCCAGCCAGGCAAACAATCAAATACACTTCACTTGAAGGCAATGCAGCAGCCATCTCATCTAAGATAAGTTTACGTCTGCCACTTTTGCCAGCCCGCAGCAAAAATGAACGCAAATCAACAAACACTTTCATTGTGGTTGAGAATTTCATTCCCCAACCTTTCCCTCTCTCCACCCCCCCTACACTTCTAGCGCAACAAATGCATTTCCAAATAACCACATTTATGCATTTAAACGCTTCTATCAATGGCGCTTGGCATTACGCATTTCTTATGCTTCATCTTTTAGCCATTTGTTCCATTCATCAAATGCCATGCTTGATTAAAATACAAATACACAAATACACAAAATTTCAGTTGACGGGGGGGGTCTATAGACAAAATGGCTTTTACGTTTTCAAGTGGTGGCGCCAAAGTTTTAAATGCTCAGCTGATGTGTGTGTGTGTGTGTGTGCAGAGAGAGGGGAGTACTTTTACTATAGTAAAGGGTGGAAAACTAGTTGAGTGCAGGCGTCCCCCAGAACAAAAGTTTTGATTAGATGAAATTGAAATGAAAACATATTTACTATAGTATATAGTATATAGAAATATTTACATTATATAAAAAGTCTAAAAATTTGTATATGCAACCCTGAAATATCTTTAGTCAATAACTCTGTCCGCCCGGATTAGTTTTAAGTGCATTTCGTTGTGCTTTTTCACTTGCGGTGGCTTTGGTGGCGACCAACTGTGCAACTTTAGAGACATGCAAATACCAAATGGCTTCAGTTCAAACAAAAGGCAAAAAAAGCAAGCTGCAAGCAACCATATTAAATAAAACAAAACAAAACAATAGAAATACACTCGAGACAATTGCCCTTTTGTTGAGTGGTGGCCTGCCATTTGGAGTGCTTGCCATGCCAGCTGAGTTCGGGAGTTAAAAGTTTCAATTGTATTTTTCGGGTGAGCTTAATTGAATGCAATGAACGGATGGGGCATGTCGGGCTTAAGAGGGATTAGCATATTTTTGGTATATTTCACAAAATTCTAATTAAAAATGGAATGTTTATTTTCCAAAAAAATATCTCAAGAGTTTTTCAAAAGGGCATTAAAAAAAATTTCCAAAAATCTTTACCAACACTTTTAATGTAGGTACTTCACTTACTTCACTCGCTTTATTCATATTTTATGCAAATGCTTTGAAATATTATCGCCACACTAACTTCCAAAGGGCAAAAAAACTTTCAAAACTACACCCACAAAACTATCAAAATAATTACACTCCACGAATTGCTGCTCAATAAAATACTAAGGAGTAAAGTTGTGCAACCATTGTCGTCGTCGTCATCGTCATCATCAACGTTGTTGCAGTTCCTTGGGTACGAAAAGTTTGTTGACATTGCGACAAAATGTTAAATTACAAAACAAACTTTCTTGAAAAAACTGCAATAAAACTTTTCCTGCATGCAACTTGCTTCAAGTCAGGTTGGACAAGAAGCAAAAAAAAAACGATTTTATCTGTAAGAACCTACAATAATACTTACTAACAACAACCACACACAGAAGCAACTAAGCCGGAAAAGCTGAGTACACAACCCTCACAGCAATTGTTGACACACAAAGTAATACAAAAGAGAAAAAAAGGAACAACATTCAAAAGCGTCAGTTAAAGGAGTAAAGTAATCGCCCTTAGTTATACATCAACAACAATGACGACAATAAAAATGTAACAAAATGGAAACAAAAAAAAGGCGAAAAAAAACTGAAAAGCAACACAGCAATTACTGTGGCATAATTTTCCTGCTTTGGTTTTTCAGTTTTCCTAGAAAAATTGTTTACTCACTCGATGAAATTTGTAAGCCATCAGACACGGCGACAAAGCAGCGCACACACGTAATTGCCACAAAATGGATTTCGCCGCCAACTTCAACTCCGACTCCAACTCCGCACTCCATCCAGTTTCACGCTGGATATTGTGTTGCAACTTTCGAGGAGGGTTTATGCTTTTGGTTTTTTACGGAACTGTCGCTCTCACTTCGCTGTCTGGGCGCTTGCCTGCTGGCTTGTCAGTCTGTCAAGCGGTCGCTGCATAAAGTGTAAATAAGAAAAAATAAAATTGTATTGCCAAAATTGCCAACAACGGGTTTTGTGTTGAAAAAAATTCCGACAATGTCATCAACGGATTTCCCCGCTGGTTGTTGTTGCTGTTGTGTGTGCGTGACTATGTTGTTGCATTGAAAACGAAGAAGTGGAACGATTTATTGCAGGATGTAACTACATGCGAGTATAGTTTCCAGTTATTTCACTCGACGCCAAACATGTTAATATGGTGTTGAGGAAAAATTATAAATAATTAAATTTGTACGCGAGTGTGTCTTTTTAGTTATTAATGACTGGTTAATGGTGATAGTGTTTGTTGCCTGGACAGGTTAATCCATTCATCAATCTTTGTGTGATTTTTTTCAAGCTCAATAAAACGATTATTTATTTCCAGTATGGGAAGTCACTGTGTGATTTTTTTGGTCATCGATTAGAGAAGATTAGAGATTATAACTGAGATGTTTTTTCCCACGGATATGATGGGTGGAACCGATTACCACCAGCCTATATAACTGACTATACTAAATTTAGAAAAGAAATGGATCTCATAGAATTTTCCTTTAATAATTTAATTCACTGTTAGGGATATTGCCTAATCGTAACTACTTCCAGAGAACATAGAGAAAAACCACTGGGTTTTAACATAGGACCGCTAACACTATTTTCTGTTAATTTTTAACATTACAGCCGTCGTGTTGCTTTGAGTTTATGTTTTTTTTTTGCTTTATTATACAAAAGAAAGAAAATGCACAGAAAAAAAAAACAGAAAACCGAAGCAACACGACGGCTGTAATGTTAAGAATTACCAGCAAATACTGTTAGCGGTTAAAAAAAAGTGGTCCTTCTCTACACGTCCATGTTAAGTGAAGTTTCCTCCGGCCTGGACTATCTATCACCTTAAAGGCCCTTCTGCCTTAACCTTTTCAAGCCCAAATAATAGCTCACTTAAAGACAAACTGCTCCCCCCACAATCAAATCACAAGCTCTCCCATGACCACTTTGTCCACTTCAAATAAATGACAAAAAAAAACCTCGCTCGTTTCGCCATTTAATAGTTTTCATCGTAAATTTCCACCGCAACTGAAATATTTTCTCATTGCTCACGCCACCATCATTCAGGAGACCGCAATTCACCACAAAATTTTCATAACCGAAATTGCAATTTGCAACCAACATCAACGGCCGGATCTCACTCACACCACCCTCAAATTCGTAGAGACGTTAGCAGACGTTGGCCACGTTACATTATTGTCCTGGCTAGACAGAGGACGACACTCGGCATGGTCATGTGACATGGCCAACAGACATATACAAACACAAACACAAACGTGTGCCCACACACAGAAGGCAAATTGTTGGCAGAAATATGAACAACAACAACAAACAAAAGGGGGGAAAACTTCAACTGGAACCACTAACAACTTGGTTGTTCTGTTCTGAACTAAACAAATTGCCCGCAACATGCTGCTGCTGCTGCTGCTGGAAAATGCATAGATACGGAGGGTGCGTTTTTCCACTTTGCTGTTATTAGTCTTTTTCATTTTGTGAAATGCTTTTTGGGTGGTTGGGTGGATTGGCCGCTTTCATAATTTCGACTTTTCTGGTAGCCATTTGTGCTCACATGCCTGTGAACTATGATGATGTTCACTAGACCGTCTCGAAAAAATGAAGTCATCCGCACACCATCTAATTTGAAGCATATTTAGAAGGAGATTCCGGAAAAAATTTTCTTTTTTTTTTTGGCCGATCGTAGAGGTAGCGCATCGACATATTTCTTCATATTGTCTCTATTTATGATCCGATTTTAATGTATAACATATCAAAATTTTTGTCTCGAGGAGACCTACAATAATGTCCTAGAGGTCCTTGCTCCTAAGTACACCCTTCTAGTACTTACCCACCAGATCTCAGTTAGTACCACCCTAATGTACCATTACAAGAGCAGAAAATTAAAGCTCTAGAAAAATCATTAAATTCTTGCAAAGGAAGTATACCGATTATACCATTAGAACTATTTATAAAAAATATAATTAATATTTTTACCGAACGTAGGGGTAGCGCATTGACATATTTCATCATAGCGTCACCATTTATGATCCGATTTTAAAGTATAATATATCAAAATTTTTGTCTCCAGGAGACCTACAATAATGCCTCATACGTCATTGCCCTTAATTACACCCTTCTAGTACTTACCTATCAGTTAGTACCACCATAATGTACCATTCCAATTGCACCTCTCGAAAAATCATTAATATATTTGCCGAACATAGGAGCAGTGATGCTACATACTTTTTAAAAAATCCCTACACTGGCTGAAAAAAAAACGTATTATTCCCTACGATTACAAAATTGTTTCCCTTTTCCCCCCGTAATTTAATTTTATCAGAGAACTTGGACAAAAGTGAGTGCAGTTTAATTATTTTGCATATTCTTGCCCCCACTAAATTCATTCAAATGAAAATTTGTTCAAAAGGGAAAACAATGGTGAAGCTCATAATTCATTGCATTTTTAATTCAAGAGTTGCTTTTGTTCATTCCGATTAAAAAACCGTACAAAATTGTTTAAAAATGTCTTTTTTTATTAGTGAATTAAATTACACCCAATTGCCAACGGAGAGCGATGTGATTAATTTCTTATTATATCTGCAGCGTAACAGTGATCGAAGGCGGAAGTTGGATGCATTTAAACAGGAAGCTTTGAAAAACTTTATCATTTTGTGGAAACGCGCGGGTATTCCAATTTTATCGGAATCAGCTATTCGTAAACGTTTAGATAAGCTTGTGAATGTTACTATAGAATTGCTAAAAAAAAACCCTTAAGATGCAATATAAATAAGCATTGAAAGACCTAAATATTTACACAGCTTATCCATGCCATTCTCAAAACACCGAGCGCTTTGTTCATGTAGTGCATGAATCTGCCATGGCGGTCACCGATGAACAAAGCATGGGACACATTTTAACTAAACTCGAGAGCCGGCACAAATACAGCCAACTTGAATCACGTCGAGATTTGATCGATTAAAAGTAGGTTAATAAATAAATTAAAGTGGAGGTCCTTCGAGTTGCTGGACATCGACTTTAAACACTTAATTCGATTTTACTTTAATTTCTTTAATTCATGTTGTAGAAGTTGAGAAGTTTAAAAAGCAAACATTCCAATGTATACACAGAGTACATTATGGTTGTCCTAACTGAGATCTGGTAGGTAAGTACTAGAAGGGTGTACTTGAGGGCAATGACGTTGTAGGTCTCCTGGAGACAAAAATTTTGATATATTATACTTTAAAATCGGATCATAAATGGTGACGCTATGATGAAATATGTCAATGCGCTACCCCTACGTTCGGTAAAAATATTAGTTATATTTTTTATAAATAGTTCTAATGGTATAATCGGTATACTTCCTTTGCAAGAATTTAATGATTTTTCGAGAGCTTTAATTTTCTGCTCTTGGAATGGTACATTAGGGTGGTACTAACTGAGATCTGGTGGGTAAGTACTAGAAGGGTGTACTTAAGAGCAAGGACCTCTGAGGCATTATTGTAGGTCTCTTCGAGACAAAAATTTTGATATATTATACATTAAAATCGGATCATAAATAGAGACAATATGAAGAAATATGTCGATGCGCTACCTCTACGATCGGCCAAAAAAAAAAAGAAAATTTTTTCCGGAATCTCCTTCCAAATATGCTTCGAATTAGATGGTGTGCGGTTAACTTTTTTTTTTCCCCCTATAAGGTGATACGGTCTAATGTTCACTCACGTTGGTCGTCATGTGATTTTGAGCGACATTCGCAGATTAGATGGGATTTTTTGGGTTTAATATTTTTTTTTTGTTTTGCTTGTTGTTGCTTTTTGTGTGCAAGAATTTTATGTCAACTTTTGACTGACGTTGTTGGCGTTGTGGTTGTTATTGGTGTTGTTGCTGATGGCTTTGGCAATTTGCTACAAATTGCATTGCGGTCTTGTACCGAATTCAATGCAAGTGTTGATTGGATTATAGGAATGTGGTTTTGGATTTGCTTTTCGGTTTAGTCACGAGCTTGCAAAATAAATGCGTTGGGAAATAAAGTTAAAGGTTTTAAATTGTTGCAATAAATTTGTAATATGTTGCAGGACAAAATATAAATACTTTTTTAACCAAATTAAAAATTTTTCTGATCAATTCGTTCCCTATTAAAAATATCTCACTTCAATTTGTGTTGAGGCCATTTGCGAATCGCTTCTAGTTTATATATACTCATTAGATTGAATTTATAAACTAATCCAAATTAAAAAAAAAATAAAAATAAACACAACAAGAAACAAATTTTGTTTTGCACCAAAAGCGCGTGGGCGTCTCAACCACATGCCGATTTCTCGTTTTTTGTATATTTTTCCTAATAAACCCCCTACTGTAATAGCAACAACAACAAATTCCGACCGCACCTCCTCGGGCACGTGTTGTTTGGGCTGGTGTATGGTGAACGGGGCACAATCATTTCTGATATTTACTTTAGCCTAATTTAAAGAAAATTATAGAATTTGCATAGGAAACTTTTTGAATGAAACTATTAACTGAAATTAGGCATGCCAGCAATTTCCTTAAGCTGAAGCACTTCTGTTGTAAATTATGAACGATTCAGCAGAAAAATTAATTGAATAATTTAAGGAAAAATCAAGAAAAAAATGTCAAAATTAATAGGTGTAATTAGAGTGGGCACGACATAGCTGCGAGGTGCTTGAACTGAACTCGAATTGAGGCACTGCAAGAATTGACAAATATTCAGCGTTTAATGTTTGTTTTTATTTTTTGCACTTCGGAGACTTCGAGTGGAAAATCCACTTGTTGCGCTGACATTTTATTTTTAGTAATGAAGACTTGTGCGAATCTTGCGGTTTTTGGGCGATCAAAAATTTCTTCAGTATGAGTCACTGAAGAAACCTTTTCTTTGCGCTTTTTTCGTTTTTTCGTCTTTTTGTTTTTATAATAAATACAATTTAATTCAAGCAATGCAATAATACTGCAAAAAAGCGCCATCATCATTTTGTAGTTTTTGTGTTATTTTAAATAATGCTCAAATCTGTGTGGCAGATATATTTAGCCAAATAAGCAATAGCAACAATTGCCAATTTATATTTTAAGTAAAGGCCGACATGAGATCATAACACCCAAACCAAAATTGACGCATTGGTAGACCATTGTGATTCGTTGAATTAAATAAATTATGAAATGAATTAAAAACAATTGCAAGAATTATGTATACAGTGTACATTGTATACTCTACATATTGGCAAGCTTTTCATATTTATGAAAACCTCATCAATCACACATTGTTGAAATATTTCTCTGTGGCATTCAAAAGTCTTCTGCCACAAAAAAAAAATGTAATAATAAAAAAAAATAATAATAATCCACTTGGCTATTAAAATGTTTCTCAACACTAACTAATCAATAATTTCATTAAATGCATCATCGGCCGTAATTTTATGCTGCACCTCAAAAATACACAATTAATTTGCTGGCCAAATGAGTTTCAACCGCCCCCTTTGTCGACTTCATAAACCATTTCGACTCTACAGAGCTACCGAGCCCGTTGGCTGGCCCCCGATCGTAATGTAAAAACTTAAATGTGCGCCATAAATTCGCAAGGCAGCCAACATAAATTTTCACTTTTGCAAATATCAGCCGTGAATGAATTGAATTGTATTTGCTTTTGGTTTTTATTTGTATTTTATAGTGTTTGTGTATTTCGCATTTTACCCCGATCCCCCACACTTGTAGAAAAATATCAAAAAGTTTATACATATTTTCAATTTGGCGCGCTGCCAAATTAGCCAAAATTATATTTCACTCAAGTCCTACGGAGGGGGCGACGAGCACAATGAAATGAGTTGGAAATGAAAACAGTTTAACGTCGTCGTCGCGAGAACGCATTTAATTTTGTAAAAAGCTTTGTTGCCAAAATAAAACAAACTCGGCCCATCCTCTTGCTTACGCTTCGCTTCACCCCTAGACAAACTTCTAACTGAGGGCACATTTGAAGAATTCATGTTCGCTTGAAGGAGAGGAAACAGTGGCGCGTCTGAGTATGAATGGTCGTCTTTTTTTTCGTTCATTCGATTCTACGTGAATGCGAATGGTGGCCTGAACAACAATTCTCTTTGTTAATGTTGTTTACATGGTTTTTAGTTGGGTGAATCTTTATTATTATTATTATTTTTATTTTGCTGTGTGAAGCCACAATATGAAATGAGGTTGGGATTTGGTGGATTGGTTATTAAGCTGGCGGCATTTCACGCGGTGTATAGCCATATTACAGTTGAATGACTTTGGATGTGCAGAATTTTGAAGCTATTTTAAATGGAGACAAAGAAAAATGTTCAACATAGTCTTTTGACCTTTTTTTTTAAAGCCCGGTTTGTTCATTAAGTTATAAATGATAATTTTACGATTATTTCTCTATTTTCAATACGTAATGATATTTCTTTGAAACCGAACAACAATTGTGATGCAATAATGTTGGTATTGATTGAAAGTGAACGCAAACTACATTGTATACAAATGCACACAAATTGTTTAAGTCGAGATACAACCTGACCTTATTGCATATCATGAAATCTGAAAATAGTCATTGTCATTGAATGAACCCATAAAAGTGAACCGCAGGTCAGAAATGTCATGATTTCATTTAGCAAATATGAAAAAGAAAATACAAAAAAAAAAAGGCACACAACACACAGAACCAAAGCTCAAATTGATTTTACCACAAGCGAAGCAAGAGTTTTGCTTTCTTTGGTATGCAAATGCAAAAGAGAATAAAAGTGTACCGCCGCAAACAAAAGTGAACCCGTGTACTTGAATTTACCTACAACCTTTGTTATTATTTTGCAACAAAGAAGCGCAAAAAAAAGAAATCAACCACAAAATAAACGTGACATTGCGCCGAGTTGTGCAACCGAAATTGTGTATGAAATAAAAGAGAAAAGAAACAGAAACCGAAACACCCTCAGCACTTTTGGTTAAACCGAGTGTAGCCAAGTGTTCAATAAGGTTTATGCGTACAACAAATAACAATCGATTATTTCGTCAGCCTGTAAATTTGTAAATTTGCCACCCTGTTAACATTCAAAAGCCCATAACAATAAAACTTTTGATTTTAGTTGGTTTTTTTTCTCCTGGGTTGAACATGAATTTCCAAAAAAGACACGTTCTCTTGGTGGATTTTTTGTTGGGGTCTCTTTTGAGGTACTTACATTTTCCCCCAACGCACCTCTTTTGGTGGCATTGAACTTTGAGGCTTACGAGTGGTCATGGCATTTCCTTTTGTTTGGCTAAAATTTGTTTCCATTTTTATACCCCGTTTTTTCTTCAAATTGCTTTCAATATTTGTTCAAAGCCATAACAACTCCGAAATTAAAATGACAGACAGGTTCGCTTTTATTTTATTGCCATCTAATATAGTAATTTTTTGCAAGAGCCTCCTCAACATCCGCAGTCAATGACCAAACTACTTCAATGTGCGTAGTGTGTGTATCAGTTGAACAATTCAAGCCATTAACTATTTAGCAAGAAACCTACTTTTGTTTATTTGCCATCTGCTATCTGTTTCGCTTTTGTTTTCTTCTTTATTTGCTTTGTAATTGTTCCAAGAATTGTTTGGTTTTCCCCCAATTCACACTAGTGCCATTCATTGACTTTGCCGAAAATAATTGCAACTTTTCCGTTTTTATTGAACTTGTCGGTTGAGGGCCGTTGACAACATGTCTGTTGTACAACTTCGATATGATATCGTTTTCTGTGGTATCCGCTTGTACTGTGCAACATTGGCCACCGAAAGTGGAGCACATCCCATACCGATATCGATATTCCGCAATAGTTACTCGCAACAACTTGCCTTGCATTTGGACAAAGTGCTTTTCTGGTGAGACAAGTTTTGCTGTTGTGCTGTGGCTATTTCGTATTTGTTGTTTTATGCCACACATTTGTCAGTGTTTAACACACTTTTCGTTGGCCACTTGACTGGCCAGTTGAGTAAATGAAATGGATTAAGGCAATTATCGCGAAAGAGAAATTCTTTTGGAAATTCTCTGCCAATAATTGGCCATGTGTTTGCTGATTTGTTTGCTTATTTCGTTTTGGTTTTTTTTTTTAAACAATTTTTCTTTCTCTTTTATAGAATTTCTTGTAGTTATGTATTTATTTTCCTGAGCGGTGATTTTTTTCTGTAAAAACTTGATTGTCTTATTGATGCTTGGAGGAAGTTTTCAATTGACCATTGCGCCGCGAAAGTTTGTTTATTGAGTGGGTATTGAAGTTGATCAACCAATTAAATGCGCCACCAGAGAATTATATTCTTTGTAAAAGAAGAAAATTCAAGTGAATTGAGTGGGGAAAAGTTGATCATTAATTCTTTCATATTTGTAAAATTAAATGAATTACTATGAAATCCGTTAAACTGTCGATAAAGTAAAAGTTTTATTATTTTTGTATTATTATTATTGGTAAAAGTGTTGTGATGATAGTTTTTCTTGATACTAATTTTTCCCCAACGGAGAAATCAGCCACACTTCTACTTGTTGCAAATGATAGCATTTCACTTCTGGCTTCGGTGAAAATGAAACACTCATTTCTGGTAGGTACCTAAAACTTGGATATAAAGTAGACAAATTTACTACCGGAGTAGAGGAGTAGAAATTCAAAAATCAACGCTAGTGTAGTTGATTTACTCTGATTAGAGTAGAGTGGAAACCCGGACCTGAACGTTTTTTTTCCCACAAATTCTCTTAAACTCCATGACGCAATTGAAGAAAAAAAGTACAATTCGCTACTCCACAATAAGCAACAAACTTGTTGGAATGTCATTCCTAATTATCCACTTATTTATGTCATGACAATATGAAATAGTAAGTACTCATGTGAAGTACCGAGATGATAAAATGTGATAAGCTTAGTTGAATGCCCAAGCAGATCATTGACTCAGTTGATATCACATTGTTGCAATAAAAACTGGGATATTTACAAACTTTTCGCAACGAGTCAAACAAATAATAAATATTTAAGCTGACTACTGTTGTCAATACAAACTACAATGATCCAATTTGGCAAATTAATAATTTAGGCTAATTTACATTCTCCTCATCTACTTAAAATTAAACCAGTTTTTTTTTTGTTTTAGCACAACAAAAAAGTCGTGACTGTCTTTATGGGAAGACAGCATTTTTTATTTATATTGTCACAGTATTATTTTTATAAATTTTTTATTTTAGGCAACAAATTTTAGAGACAAAAATTAATAAATAATAATAAAAAAAATTTATAAATAAAAAGTAAATCGTATACAAGTTGATCGGCCTTTCGTCCCAACGACACGGACTGGTACTAATGTCACATCAAATCTGTATGGAAACAAGTAACCGCAAAAGAAATAAAAGCTGTGTGTGACAAAGGCAACACGCGCGTGTGGCCAAAACGAGAAATGAAGCAGCGCAAAAGTGTCGTTTAGACTTTTATGGTTTATGGCAAAACGATGCTTTTCTATTCTTCTTCTTCTTCTTCTTTTTATTGTGCTTATTGTGAATAGTATGTATAAATAGTCGTTTGAGAGTAGGAGAAGTAGCACCAGAATGTCAAATAGGAAGCGCCAAGGCAATAACAAATGCAAAGAATATGTGAGCGATGTGATCTACCAGCTTTGGGACCTAAACTTTTTACTTTAAATTTTTTTTCTTTTACTCTGCAACTTTTTTTCTTATAATTTGATTGGAAAACCTGAAAATGTTCCCACACTCAAGCACACTCACAACTCCGAAAATAAAGTAAAAATTCTAAAATTGCCAAAGGCTTTTTTTAAAGCAATTTAATGACGATTTTGTCCGTCCACTTAACACATGGACATTATCCTGTTGGACGCACTCAATTTACATGCGGCCAAGATAAGGATGCTACTTTATGCCACTTTGCTGTTTGAAAAAGTTGTGCAACAAGAACGAAATTTAATATGCAGCGCCCGAGGATGTCATCGTCGTATACGTAAACGAAAACGAAATGCGAGAAGTGTTCATACAAAAAAAAAAGTAAAAAATAAAATGAAAAAAAATTAAAAGTTTTACTAAAACTTTTCACTACACACACACACACATACATACACTTTTTCGCTCTTGATGTAATCTTTTCCATCTCCAAATCGCTTCAGACACCAGCTACAGTTTATAGCTATGAGCATGTGCAGTCCTGTTGGTCCAATAGCGTTAAGTTGTCGTGTTGTTGTATTTTTAGTTTCAGTACATTTCTGCCTTACTGTTTTCCTCCACTTCTTTTGCTGCCCTCAACTCAATGCCTGGCTTCATGCACAGAGACGACAACGAACGTATTCGTATTCGTTTGTCGGTCAAAATCAAAAACCGTCTTTGTCCGCAATTCCAAGAATCGTGGACCAGTTATGAAACAAGTCTGCAACATGGAGCGTATGTACACGGAGGCAATAGCACTAACAACAACAAAAGGTATCAGCAACTATAGTTGGCTGCGCATGCGCTGTCGTTCGTTGGCCGCTTTTTAGGTTCAGTGTGTTTTTTTCTTGGGTTTTGTTTTTCGTGGTCATGCCTGAGGCTAAAAATGGAAAAATCTCAACTGAACTTAGTTGTTATTGTGGAAATACTTAAAAAAAAACCATCAAAGCAGTAAAAGTAAAAGAATTACAGCAAAGAAATAAAATGAAGTAAGTACTCGAGACGAGTAGCAGAAGAGAGACGGCACTTTTACACAGGAAATTGTACATTTTATGTTTACAAAACATCAATCACAAAGGAACGGGTTAGTTAAATTCAATTTAATAAATATAAAAATTAAGTTTACCATTTTAGACTCATTTTAATTCCGTTTATCTCTGCCAAAATTTGCTCTCATTTCACATCATGTTTGAGGAAAAAAAAGAAAGGCAAAACAAGAACTTCAACTTTTCAAATTCTGCCAAGTCCTGCGACATTTTCAGGCCAAACTCCAAGGCGGCAGCATGAAAAGTGACTTCATTTCAATAAGCGAAAACGGCTTCTCTCAATGTATCGCTAAACTGAACTTGCTGCGGCCGCAAGTTTTATGCTACAAGTGGTAATAAATTATACAAAATGAAAAGAAACTTGCAAAATAAAATAAAATCGAAAATGCGCAACGAATCGATGTGATGCTGCAAACATACGTTTCGAAAAATTCACAAAAAAAAACGCAGAATACTAAAACTTTTTTATGTACTACGTTGAAATTTATGTGTGTGGAGGCTTAACTCGCCCAGGATTGACGGCCGGCAGGATGCAAGTTGTGCGCCACATGCTGCTTTGCATACGCTTGGGATATTATTCGTAGGTGGTTTTAATGTGTGGCTGTGCCATTTCGAAGTGAGACCTCCTACTTCGTTTGTAGACATGTTGGTAAGCTTACTTAAGAAGAGGCTAAAGTAAAAACTGCAAGTAAAAAGAAGAAGATTTTTTTAAGTTCATGTAAAAATTAAAAAAATTTATTTAAACAATTTTAATTCAAAAACGTATTTGGATGCTTTCAGCTTAAATTTTGTTTAGTTAAAAATACAAATCACAGATATTATTCAACTCAATTCCCCTTAGAATTTTATTTGTTTACCTTTCCATACCAAAAAAAAAAACAAAAGACTTAAGCAACAAACTTGAGCTCTCCCAATACTCACTCCAAAAATCAATCTTGAAATTTCTGTAGGCCAACTTTGCTTTCGCTTTCCACTTCTATTCTGTGTATTTCGCACCACTTGTATGTTGAAAAACAAAGTAGAAAGTTTCGTATAAGATTTCTTTAGAAATTGGTGTGCAAAAGTAATCGCCTTTCAAAGCCATGAACAAGTTCAGAAGAAAAGGAATAGAAATACAGGCGAAATGACTTTTATGCTTTCGCCTATTGATCTATCAAATGCAAATTTCCCATGACTACACCCAATTTTGTATTGTGTAAAATGCTAACTGAGTTTGCCTATGAAAACGAAAGTGAATGAAAAAAGAAGTTTAGCATTTTCTATTGTACTTTTATTATCGCATAAAATCTTGAATGGTTCAATACGATTTTGTAATCAAAGAAAGACAAAAGGTTTGAGTGGTAGTTAAAAATATGTTGGAGTCATCAGTGAACCTAGAGAGCTGTAAATGTGCACTTGTATAACCGGAGTATATAGATCGTATGGATAGCTATGGATAGTATACTGACTAAAGACGTAATATTTTGAAAATAACTTCATGTTGTCCTGCTTTTACTAAATTCTGTGATCACGAAATCTGGAAAACACAACCTTCACACTCAAATGACCTTCACACTTGACAAAAATAAATGGTAAAGCCAATAGCACAAGGTTGAAGACTGAACCTTTTCATTTGTCAAATCTGTCATTCTTTCATCGATTCATTAGTAAAAAAAAAATTAATACATTTTAGTTTTAGTTCAATACATTCTACACATTTGTTTATATCCGAAGCACGTGTAGTCTATTAGTGAGTCTTCCAAAAGAAGCAGTAGCAAATCAAAATACCTAAAACTGCCATTGTTACAACCAGCTCACAAATATATTTACCATGACAAACCAGAAAGCTAAAGGTTGAAAGCTAAAGAACTTCCACCCATAAGCTTGATGACATTAGAAAATTTTCATTTTAAGTGTTTGAAAAAAATATGATAAATTGAACAACATTTGCCAAATTAAATATGTAAATATTTGATGTACATATGTACGAAGGAGTGTATAAAGTATAAAGGCAAACGTAAAGTTCATTGTACCCTAAAGGCACAAGCCCATCTCCGAGACATCAAACTATAAACGTTAAATGCCACAAGAGTAAATTATACACAATGAAATGGAAAATATAAATTATTGACTCAAGCTTTAAGCTGAGCAGCTCAACAATCATAATTATCATTTAGCGATTTATCTACTTCCTATAAACCATAATAAATCATCTAAAAGATGTGTGAGTGAACAAGAAGACTACATTTAGTAGTAGTTAGTACTTCTAAATGTGTGTATTTCTCCTATCAGACTTAATTGCCATTTCACAACGTAATCAATGAGTGAATTACGCAATACATAAGTAAGGTTATTGTGTATTACGAAATATACTTATGTGTGTTTCGAAGCAATAAAGCATCATTGAATTAATATCAGCTGATTTTATTACTTCAACTTTTTTAATGAATACTTTTTCACATTCATTTAAGCGTTTTAAATGATTTCTTTGCACTATTTATGTCACTCGAATGTCTGGCAGCGCAGATAGAGAGAGAGAGAGGTTGAAGTGAAGTGTAGTAAAGTGTCTGAAGTGTGACAGCCTGTCAGTGTGACAACCACCCAACCCATAACAATGGCGATCATCATAAATATTTAACGAAACGAAATTGAAGTAGCATCCATCGTCCAAGCACGAACGAAAGATATGAAAAATGTCATGAAAAATATGAGAAAAATATATATAATAAAACTGAAAGTCTTCAATATTTATGGTAGCAACTATGTGGATGAAAAACACTCGAATTGAATTGAATGAATTAAAAATGTACTCTTCAGTTTGCCTGAGGGGTGAGGGGGGAGGGCTTTGGGGAATACGTTGCCATGCCATGGCAATGGCAACGAATTGAATGTGATTGGGAGCAATTAAGTTGACACTCTTGCAATTGCCTCGACAAAACGATGTTAATTTAAATCAGTGGAATAAAAATAAAATAAAAATAAATAAAGAAAATCTTTTGATGGAAACAAAAGTTTATAACTCACATTTTCTACCCCCTCTACACTCTTTTTAAATTAAAACAAATTGCGTTCTCTTAAAAACAGATTTTTATCTTACAAAGTTTCGGAATTTGTTATTGCCAACGAATGTTGTTGATAAAATGTTGCAACACACTTTTACAGCCTTCACGCTTCTATACTAGAGCAAAATCTTTTTGCATTCCTAGCATTTTTGTTAAGTGAATCTTGCAATTTTCTATTTCAAGAGTGTTTGTGAATTTAAAATGTATTCAACAAAATTGCCCACGACCGATATAGACAAGGAATAAGAAGTTAATAAGTTCAACTTAAATGCGGACAGCTTTTCAATGTAAAATTATTTCAAAGAACTATGAATTGTCTTTCCAAGAAACAGAATATATGTTCAGATCAAGTGAGCTAAAAATTAAATAATTTACTGTTTTTTGTAAGATCAATTAAAAGATGTGTCAGCAACATTTCATTTAAAGACTATAAAATATTAATTAGGTACCATTTTTTTGTCTGTCATGCTAATAGCCTCTCAACAATGGACTCTCAGCCTATATTAAACCTATAAATTTTAATTTTTTATTATCTGAATTTTAATTAATTTTCATTGTACTATTAAGAATACAAAAGATTTTTTACCAAAATTGCACTATCTGCACGAAGAATTTATATTTTTAGGTCAAGCTGATACGTACTAAACCAAACAATAAAGAAAACAATTCACAACTGCGTAAATAACGAAATGAAAGTAAATATTTTGATTTTGCAGAGAGCGCAATTTTACCTTCATTTTGGCACGCATTCAGAATGAAGATATTCACAGACATTTTCGGGGCGTAAATTCAACGCCACCGCCACAAAATGCTCAGGCGTGAAAATGCACAAACACTGGCGAGTAATAAACTATTTTTACTCGAACTCGTACTTATTGTTTAATTTTTCAGCCAATTTCCACTTTAAAACTTTAGAAATATGAAAATATTTGCAAAATTGTGCAACACGTAGTTCTGGAATGCGTGCATTGGAAAATTTGTATACAAAAGAAAAATTCAAAATAGAATTATGAGGGCAGTAAATTAATAAGACATATGCGCCATCGAGCGTTATTAGGACACCAAACTGATTAAGTGTGAAACTCGTAATTTAACAAGCTCTAATAAAACCAATTCGATGCTCATCGTAAACTTAATTGAGTCATTCGAATTTTAAACCTGATGGCAATGGTTTTCTCCCAGTTTTAGTCTTACTTTTTCTGTTTGCTTTGTTCTATATCAGCTTTTCCACTCCAAATAATGTTGGTCGGAACCACTTGTCAAGACCGAATTAAGTCAGCCTTTACACATTCACGCTTTGCCGTTAACGAACGCTAAACAAAACCAAACAACACCAAGAAACAACAACAACAATGTATGAAATGTTAGCTGAAAATATATTCGTATAAGCTGTCAAAATTCATCTCAAGACCGGCCGCGAAAACTACACCGTCACACCATCAGAGTAACGTGTAATAAAGTGTAAACTCAAGTCATGAGTAAAGTAAATGAGCCAGGCGCGCGCGTTTAGCGTATTTGGGTCATTCGTGAGTTAACTATGAATGTTTTTCGGTTTTTTTGTTTGGTTTTTCGCTCTCTCATAGCCATACTCATATCTTACATATCATTATTTTCTGATGAATTTTTAATTTATTTCATTTTTTTATTTTGCCTCTCAAGCATTAGTTATGCCACAAGGCGGCTGTAGGTACGAACTTATCGCTTATCGTACCTATGAGCAACTTGTCGATTGTTGTTACGTTGGAAATTTATGCATTCCCCGGTGGTTTCTATTATATTTATGTAGATGCTGAAGAACGTTTCTATGCGGCGCTTGAGCATAACATTGATTAGTCATGGCTGGAGTAGTTTACGGTATAATTTGTAAGATTTTTTTCTTGGTGGCTGCCAATATCAAAATATTGTTGTTATTGTTTATTGAGTTGTTTGGGCAAAGAGTTTTCGATTTTTTAATTTATATTTTCAATTAATTTTTAAGTTCTTAATTATTTTTTTTGGTAACCCACAAAGTTCTTTTAATTTTGGCAGCAGTACGGAATAACCCTTTAACAGCGAATGGCAAATGTATTTAGTTGCCATTGCCTCGCTGTTTGGGGTCGGGTATTGCCCAAACATTAGCTGAAAACTTTACATTTGGAAGACATGTTCGCTGAAGTGCTAACAAAAATTTATACTCGTAATTGACAAATCTAGTATGTTTTTTTATGTAGCTGTATTTTAGAGGCAGAAGTTCAATGTTTTACAAATTATCTTCATTGCCAAGGGGCTATTTACCACTATGTGTTTTTATATAAACACCAACAACATTTTGATTGAATTTGTACTTGATGTAGAATTGAGAAAGACTTGAAGTCAAGAGTTTTTCTCAACCTGCACCTTTCAGATTGGTGTTGAGGAACTGTAATTAATAACTAAAGGAAATATGTAGCGTTCTCCCCAAAAATGAATAACCTGATCGCAAGCCTATTTCTCAACTTGTTCTCAACCCAATTCTCAACCATTTCTTAGTATTAGGTACACCGTATTTCTGTAATTCTCCAGTTTTTCTCAATTCGGAAAGTATTGTGGAGTGGGTCCTTGATTTGTCTTCTTATTTTCCAACGTGTACGATCCTTCGCGATGATCTTGATCTCCTTAAACGAATTTGTCTACTTGAGTATATTTTGATATTCGTTTTGATTTTAGTCATAAGACCTGGATTGTTCGATACATTGTTAGTATGTCAGTAGACCGCAAATTTCTACTCCAAATTACTTACAATTTTTTTTATTATGAATTTTTTTACGATGCAAACGTGTTCGAACAAAAGCTCATATAAATTAAAAGCAATTTGGTGTTAATTCCGCGTATTGCCAATTCCAATGCTGTGCTCTACTGATACGAGCCTGTATGTCTCTTTATGAAGTGTATGTATATTTTGTATATTTGTTGGTAATTTTTTTCGTACAAATTAACTGTGTGTATATAACTTGAAAAATTACACTTTCAATATCGAATGGCGCTAAGTAGGTCAACTTTTCTTGAAGTGAGCGCGGCTCGGCTGTGATCAGTCAATTTATGAGTGCCACAAGTGGTTGATGGTGATCTCTGTGAATTGCTACAAGTATTGTGTAATTTGAGATACTAAAATTTATAGCTGATGAGAGGCACTTTCCTTGGAGTGCTTGGGGGCACAATTTCAAAGAACTTTCTATTTTCAGAGTGAAGTGAATGAAGTGTTTTCCGATTTAGAAATGGACTAGAAATTATATGAATGTTTTTGGAATATTTTTATAAATATTCTAATACAGTTTTATACATTTTATTAGCAGTAGCTTCGGGCTTATTTTTCCATTAGATTATAAAAATAAAATAATCCGGAATAATTAAATTTTCCCACGACTCGTTTTAATTCCAAATTAAAGCAATTATTTTTGATATATTATCGAAAGGCTGTTCATTAAATTTGACTTCCTCATTCGAGGTGATTTTTCTACTTTAACATAACCGCTCCAAAGCTGCATAGTCATAATCATAGCGATCATCGTCATCGGCATCATCACCATCTTCATTTTCCACGCCATCTTTGCCATCTGCAATGCCGCCATATTCTCAGGTGGTGATCCACCAGTTTTCCATCATCACCATAAGCACTTTCGTATGCTTTAATTTTCCTGTATGGTTGGCTGTTCCCCGCTCCACTCCTCGTAAATATCCAATTAACAAGACTACCAACCAACCAACCAACCAAGTGGTCCAACGAGTTTCAGTTTTTCTTTTCGTATTTTGTTTTTTTTTTTTTGTATGATTTTTGTTGTATTTGTATTAAAGCTCAGGTGTTCACGGCATCGTAATTTTCAGTCTGCAGTTTATTTGCTTGTTTATGGAGGCTAAGCGGCTGCTTGCGGTTAAATGTTGCACTGGTGCAGCTTCGATTTAACTGGCAATCTTAGCTCAGCTGCATTCGCTGGTACTGTTGCAACTGCATCACAGCATTGCTGCCGCCGCGCCATCATCAATCGCTTGTTATTGTAAGTTTATGTGTTGAGGGGCTCACGTGCGTTTGAAATTTATTTTGGTATATTTTTTTTTGTTTACAAAATACTGCAGCAAGAAAATGCTTGTGGAGCCTCAACGGTTGTTGTTTGGATGTTTTATTTTTTGCATGCATTATTTTTTTATTGACCTCATTATGGAATTTCCATTTGCATCCTTAAAACCATTTGAATAATTAATTGTCATCTTAGTCGGTTCGGGGTTATTTCATTTGATTCACGTGAAATGTCAATGCCTGAATACTCTGCTACAAACGAACTGTGGCTATATATTGAAATCTGTTGGCGTCTCCGCTTGTCTGTAGATGCCAAAAAGAGTATGACATTTATTCACAAGCTCTTTAAATCATACCTGCATACGTCACATACCAAGACATGTCGAAAATAATAAATATTCTTCAGTTACTTTTTTTTACATAATTCAACACTGCTTTTTTTACCAAGTACGTGAGAAAATGACCAAAAGGCAAAAAATAAAAATAATCTTTTGAGAAATAAAAAATAAAAAAATTAATTAAAAATCTGTAGACCTACACACAAAGCGTTGAAAATACCATATGAATACCAAACAAAGCGACTGATTGCCCGAAAGACAAACTGTCAGACGAACAAACTAGGCAGTTCCATAATTTCCAATTGCAGAATACACAAGCAAGTGAAATGCGATACGCTACTTTGGTGTATATAGAGCAGAGTACAAAAGCCCAAAAACGAGCCAGTTATTGGTGTAGGTAGGTGATGTAACATGCACAATAGGGTACAATACGGAAGAAATAAAGTATACAAAAATAGGTATTAATTGCGGCAAGGTATTTATTTATATACAATGTAATTGCAAACACATGTCAGCCGATAAGCCTTGGCAATTGGCAATTGATAAGAACGATTGGTACTCGCGAATAATTAAAGTTGAATGAGTTTAGTTTTTACATTTGCCTAAATGAACTCTTCTCACGTTTTCCTTTGTTTACACTCTCTTTGCAGCTCACAGATGAGGTGGTGCGTAAGAAGTCCGAATACCAAAAGCACCTAGAAGGTTATAAAGCTTTAAGGACACGCTTCGAGGAGCATTACATAAAGTGTAAGAGCGGTTGACTGAGATTTGTAAATTTTTGTATATTAAACATGCTTCTTTCTCTCTAGCTGGTCGCGGTGGTCGCAAATTGGACGATGTACGCGATAAATATCAGAAGGCCTGCCGCAAATTGCATCTCACCCACAACGAATACGTTCTCTCGATAACGGAGGCCATCGAGGTGGAGAAGGACTTTCGCACGGTATTGCTCCCGGGCTTGCTGGAGCATCAGCAATCCGTGCAGGAGAGTTTTATACTCTTGTGGCGAAATATCCTACAAGAAGCCAGCCAACATGGTGACCTAACTTCGGATAAATTTAAGGAAATTCAAAAACGTATCGACAATGTGATAAACAGCATAAATCCCAGTGAAGAGTATCGGGAATTCACAGAGAAGCATAAGTGAGTGTTTGCTCAGAGCATATTTGAAATTTAAATTTAAATGTTACCTCCTCCTTTCCTCCAGAACCTCACCCACCACACCGCTTGTCTTTCAATTCGATGAATCCCTCATTGAAGACATACCCGGCAAATTACAGTCCAGCACTTTGACCGTGGACAATCTTACAGTCGACTGGCTGCGCTCGCGTCAATTGGATTTGGAAATGTCCGTGAAGGAGTGCCAGGAGAAACAATTGAAAATGATCGAACATGTGAATGGCGGGTCCCCGATTGCCAATGGCAGCATCACTTCGAATGGCAGCAGTAATACAAATGGCATTCAATCGAATAAGGATAGTCAAAAGTTGGTAGTCCCTCTGTGGAGTATTGTTTTGAGATTTTCTAAAATGTTGTTCTAATTTCACAGTCGACAATCGAAGGACCTCAATGCCTTGCGCTGTCAAGAGAAACAAAAGCAGAAATTGGTGGACATGATCAAATGTGCTTTGAATGAAGTGGGCTGTGAAGAGCTGCCTTCAGGTTGTGACGATCATTTGACATTGGATCAGAATTTCATTGAGAATGGCTTCAACAACGATCAGCAGGTATGTGGAGACATTGTGCTGTTGAAAGGTTGTGGGGTGATTGGGCTTTTTCATTGCCAAAAGGTTGAGGAGAGACTTTGAAGCGATCAGAAGTGAAAACGATCAATTGAAACCAAAAAGATATTTCGGCCAGCGACAAGAGGGTTGTGCGTTTTGGTTAATACAAATTTATTTGGGTAGAATTATGGTTATTAAAATATTTCCTCCTGAAGAATTTTAAAACTTTGACTTACGTCAAACTCTAGACCTAATCATTTTTGATCTCTTCAAAGTTATATTAAAAAAAAAATCAATAAAATGTTCACAGTTACTTCTGGTGATTATGATTACTTATCTTATTCTTAACTTTAAAACATTTTTCTCTTGTACTCTTGTCCCCCCTTCTCCACTTACTAATCACAATTACAAAAAACCAACCATCAACAACAACAACAAAAATTCAGACCTCCAACGCTTCCACCAGTTCGGCCAGTGTAGGTATTATGAACGAACTAATGCGCCGCGGTGGCGTTCTCACCCTACTCCGTGGACGACACTTCAAACGCAAGTCAACACCGCAACCGACGACGCCCACTGCGCGCACGCGTACCCCACGTTTTGCGAAAATGCAACCGCGCTCCCAGAGTCTCGGATCGCTGTCGGTAAATACCAGTCCCGCCCGCTATGAGCCCATTACTAACCCCTTGCGCATGGCGGCCAGCGTGGAGGCTAACCACAGCCACGGCCTGCACGACATGGACTTTGAGTCTATGATCATGTTTGAGCGTGGCGGCGCTGCCCTGCAAATGTTGCCCAAGCTGCGACGTACGCATTTTTCCATGTTGTGTGTGGCTGAGGAGCAGCAGCTGCTCAATAGTCCAGTAGTTGATAAGACGTTTGCCAATGCAGTTTCCGCTTGTGTTGTTGTTGCCAAAGATACTAATACTAACAATAACAATAATAATAACATTTACACGGACATCGAGTTGAGTTGTGGTCCTGAAAAGAGTGGCGGCGGAGGTGAAAGAGACTGCGAAAGTGTAAAGAGTGGTGAGTTGTCGGTGAGGCAGCAGGAGAATGTGAAGATCGAAATCAATAGAGTGGACAGTGGCAAGGGGAGTGTCAGTAAGTTGGCCGCAGTAATTGAAACGCCCACAAAGATTGAGGAGAAAGTGAGCAACGATCTGACGTGTGAAGAGAATGAGCCGCCGCCTCCTCCAATACCAAAACTTATGCAGCTCTCAGAGGAGCCCACAAAAAGTTCCATTGATGCGCATTTAGATAAAATCGACGAACTCAATCGGGTGTTAGATGATCGCCTCAAGCGGAATTTGCCACTTTTGCCCATTCAGGCGAACTTGGATTTCGATATGATTGAATCGGCTGACCCGATTGTGGTGAGACGTGCCAAATTGGATGACGATTCCGATTTGAACTCCAGTTCCAAGCGTACTTCAAGTTCCAGTTCGGACTGTCGCTCTCAACTTGGACGCAAAGAGAGCCAACTCCTGCCAGCCACTAGCAACGGCAACAATAAAAAACGTTCTCTCTCCTTTTCACAAAAGTCCATCAATGCCTTTCTCACAAACATCAAGGAGTTCTCCAAGAGTCCCTTGGCCCGCATGCAGAAGACACAAAATGCCCCCTTGGTGGAAGACAACGAGATCTTTGATAACTTAGATAGCACTGAAGAGCCCAGCATAGGTACGCAGAGGTCTAATGAAACGAAAAGTTCTGATAGGCCACACCATGAAAGTCCACACACAGACTCTGATCTGCAGAACAGTTCCACTGTCAATACGAATCCATCCATTTCCGAGACACACCCAATGCCCACGACTATCAGCCACAACTCAAACAGTTCCAATACAAACACCAAATCGGCCAGTAACATAGCCACAAATCCGTCCAAAGACACTGTCACTGTCACATCGACCAAGTTGAAATTCAAAGTGCCCAAAATACAAAAGAAATCCAAAGCCATACGCAACACCTTCCGTTCCAAGCTCATGAACTTCCAAATTAAGCGCGGCAAATTGTGCAAGACCTGCACGAAACGTCGACGCATTCATCCCAGCAAAAGTGTCTTCGATTTTGCCAAGGAGTTCAACACCAGCAACGAAGCTGGTGAAGGCGATTTCTGTGCGTGCCCCTTGGAGGTCACTTCATCCGCTCATCATCACCATCATCATGCGAAAATGATTAGCTGCGCCACCAATACCGATCGTCCGTTTGGCTCGACCAGTTCAGCCGATGCAGAGGATGAGGAGAGCAGCGATGATGTCTTGAGCATGAGGGACCATCATGCCTATTGTGTGCCCAGTCTATCAACGAGTGTGAGTTGTGTGCAACAGCAACGTGGCATCCCCAATGATTTTTTATTTATAATCTCGACACTTTTTCTTTCATTACAAAAACAAAAACAAAAAGAAAATAATTGTACAGCAAAGCCAAGAAGTAGAGTAATCACCATCTGTACTTACATAAATAGTGCACTTTTTAGACATTTTGTGTATGGAGCAACGCATTTGATTTGGAGCATTACATTATTCACTTAAGTAGTACTTAAGCATGTGTTTAGTCTAAGAATTGTATATAATTTAAAAGAATTTCTTTTGTGTAATGTGTAGAGTAATGAGGAGAAGGAAATATTTGATGGAAAATACATTTTTTCCTTCCGGCGATATATTTCCCCTTTCCTTAAACTTTATTTTTCTTATTTTAAGTTTCTTTAAATGTTCTGCATGCCATTTTACTTTATTCGTTTTAACAAATTCACACATTCATCATTACGTTTAGTACAAAAACGAATCACTCAGGCACACAGAGCAAAAACGGTTCAAATATTTATTTCAGAAATCAGAAACCTTTTCTCACGCGTTTTCTTCTCTCGCCCAAGAAATTTATTTGGTCTGTTTTGGCTCGTCATTTTTGAAAAGTAAATTAAATGTTTTTTCCTTGAATGTAACTACAACACGGGATTATTAAATAGGTGGGTCCCCTGAAAATAGGGTAATCGGAAATCGATCCTAAGTTCAGATTAGAAACTTCTGGTACGAAATTTTTTTTGGTAGACTAGACATGCAACATGACTATGTGCCACTCCAAAGTCGGGGATTTTTTTGAATTATAATTTAATCTGAAACGGGAATCGGGGATTTGTATTTTGGGAGGACATTGGAGGTTCGGTAGTATATTATTTGCTGGTAGGAATCTTTCAGGTGTCGTATTGTTTCAACAAATTCGTATTTAAATTTCAGTTATCAATGATTGGTGATTTCAATTGACCGCATCGTTTCAATGGGAGAATTTCAAAAAAAAATACATTATCCAATTGAAAATTTGTATTCTGAAGAGAGATCTCTTTTAGCATTTAAAAGCTCCCTAATTACAAAATCAAAAAAAGTAAAACAAAAATGTTGACTCAATTTGCGGCTACTTTCTGAAAAATGTTCAGAGTTTTCGCAATCGGTGACGCATTTCTCACGCTAATAAAATGAAATTTCATTTTCTCAACTGAAAACTTGCCTGCTAAAAATAAGCTTTAAGGTTGCGCTAATTCGAAAGGGGGCCATTGTGTCTTTCACACTTTAAATTTACAACTTTCTTGTGTTTCCCCTCAATGCGGCCTTTCATTCAATCGAAACCAATTCATTAAAGCATATACCGCTCAAGTAAATCGGCAAACGTGATGAAAGAAATATTTCAGGACACATTTATTAGCTTTGAACTTTACTAAATGTTGCAAGTTCAGCGTGTGAGCGAGAACGTCAATGCGGAAAAAGAGAAATAGCCAGAAAAAATACGTTAATCTACTGAATACTATCTAGTATATCCAAACAGTTTGTTTGGCATGCTGGCAAGATCATCACTTTTTACGAATAGCTCTGGTCGTTGATCAGTCGATTTATTGCTGGCATTTCAAATGAAGCATACGTCGCGCCACGATCATCTTTGTCGCGATCAATTTTAGCTAAAAGAATAATTTTGAAAATTGTTCTTGTTTTTTCAGTATAACTTTTTTGGCATTATTTTGCATTTTGTATACGGCTACGTACTTTTTGCGCGCTCCGCTTTCGTTCGGTCCGTGTGTGTTTTCTGTCTTTTGGTTGCTCAAAGTTTTCCACCAAAATAGAAAATATTTTTGTGGGCATTTATTTTTGTGAAAATTTCGGTGACAACAGCCGGCAATTTCGGCGGCTGACACAGAAAATTCAAAAGTTTTAAAAGTTAATAGAAGTAAAGAAGAAAAAATATTGAAAAACTCATAATGAGTACTTCCGGCTTGAGCAGTTGCAGTTCTTCGCACTTTTCAGTGCAGCAGGCAAATATTAACGGTCCTCCAGTGCCGCCCGCTAGAAAAAGGAGACCCAAATCGATGATGTTTGTAAGTTTAGAATTTAATATGAATTCAGTATAGAACACAACAAGTATTTGCGTCTTAACTGTTGCACGGCCAACTGAGAACATGTGGTCAGATTTAAATATTTCCTTAGTGAATTGTTCTTCACTTCTTAATTGTAGGCAGTTTATTTTCAAGTATTTGAATGTCTCTTTTGATTTTCAAAATACTCTCCAATCGTTACATTTGTGCATGCGTTTGAACCAATTGTCGAAGCAGTCACTCCAAAACATGTGTCTTAAAGGCATCAATCGCATAAAAAATCGTTGACCGCATAATTTCTTTTTGATGTTCGCGAATAAAAAATCGGCAGATAACAGATGTACGGCAGATGACCCATCAATTAAACGATTGGTCTCGTCCTTAAAGACCCATAGGTTCAGTTAGGCTAAGTTTAGGTGATTGGCGCTATACCGACACACTTAGACCACACTACGTCCATTGTGATAATCAGGATCCCTTACTCATACTAGCCAAATCAATTAGAGTTCTTGATGAACCGATGTAGATTCCCTACATGGATCGTCGAGAGGACACACAGATTATTATTCCTCCCCATCTCTGCAGCTCCTACAGAACTTATTAGCGAAGACACCAAGCCTTGTAACATGGCATCTTATTTTCTTCCCTTGCCTCTATCGGAATCAACTGTCAGCAATGGAATAATGGAATAATAATGTCAGCAATGGAAGAAATCTTTCTTTGGGTGCCTCATACTTTCATCAAATATGAGTCGTAGAAACTATACTTATTCTATACCACACTCATCTAGTATATTTATTCTGAAGTAATGCCATATCCACCCACATTTTGAAAACGTTCGTGCCAAAGACTTGTCCATGCAGTTCATTACTTTTGTTTTCATTTATACTTTATATTTTTGGCATGTTTTATAATCTGACATCTTGTCTATATTTAGCAGTAACTTTTTTGGGTTAATTGAAATGCATTCATTCATGAACTACGCAATAGTCACCCACGCATTTCCTTTTCATGTATTTTGGAAATTTATTTGATTTTTATTTAATAAAAAAAAAAACAACGAATTAAGTCAAAAATTAATTTTGATGAATTTCAAATTAACGAAACATTTAACAAAGAAATTACATTTTTAATTTGTTAACTTTTTTATTTTTAATATTCTTTTGTGTTGCTTAAAACGATTTAAAAAACATTCGAAAATGGCATGTTTGTATGTATTTGTTAACAATTTTATATTAGGCTTTATACTTTGGCCAGCTTATTTTTTGGTTTTTAACTAATAATAAAAATAACAGTATTCTGTTTAAGAAGGACTAAATTTACGTTCTCTTTCTCCACACAGATGTCTCTTTCCACCAACCGTCCGCTATACGAAGAAGAATGGTTCCATGGCGTCTTGCCGCGCGAAGAGGTTGTACGCCTGCTCAATAACGACGGTGATTTCCTAGTACGCGAAACCATACGCAACGAGGAAAGTCAAATTGTGCTAAGCGTCTGCTGGAATGGCCACAAGCATTTCATAGTGCAGACCACAGTCGATGGTCACTTTAGATTCGAGGGACCGCCCTTTCCCAGCATTCAAGAGCTGATAATGCATCAGTACCAATCGGAGTTGCCGGTCACGGTGAAATCTGGTGCCATCCTGAGGCGGTCCATATGCCGTGAACGCTGGGAGCTGAGCAACGATGATGTTGTGCTATTGGAGAAGATTGGCAGGGTGAGTAGAAATTTGAGTTTAAAGAAAATTTCATTTATATTCTCTTCTGTTCTTTTTCATTTAGGGCAATTTTGGTGATGTCTACAAAGCCAAATTGAAGTCCACCAAACTGGATGTGGCCGTGAAAACATGTCGCATGACTTTGCCGGACGAACAGAAGCGTAAATTCTTGCAGGAGGGTCGCATTTTAAAGCAATACGACCATCCGAATATTGTCAAGTTAATCGGTATTTGTGTGCAGAAGCAGCCCATTATGATTGTCATGGAGCTGGTGCCAGGTGGGTGGAGTTTTGCCTTTACACTGTACAAAATATTTTATTTCAATTGATTAAATTTTAAATATTTTCCAGGCGGTTCCTTGTTGAATTATCTACGTAAGAATTCGAATTCTCTGTCCACTCGCCAGCAAATGGGCATGTGCAGAGATGCTGCTGCCGGTAAGTAGACTAAAACAATTTAATATTAGGGGTTTTCACGAGTAAAAGCCTTGTGAAAACCCTTAGAAATGTGATTTAGACGACAACTACATTTACTTTTTTTTAATATTCAAAGGCATGCGTTATTTGGAATCGAAAAACTGCATACATCGCGATTTGGCGGCCCGAAATTGCTTAGTGGACTTTGAGAATTCTGTGAAAATCTCCGATTTCGGCATGTCGCGTGAGGAAGAAGAGTACATAGGTTGGTAATTCGCTAGTTGAAATGTAGAACTTTATTATTAATATATACATTTTCTTAGTCTCCGATGGCATGAAGCAAATACCGGTCAAATGGACTGCCCCCGAGGCCTTAAACTTCGGCAAATACACTTCGCTGTGCGATGTTTGGTCCTATGGAATTCTAATGTGGGAAATCTTCTCAAAGGGCGATACACCCTATTCGGGCATGAGCAATTCAAGGGCCCGCGAGCGCATCGATACGGGTGAGTTGACAATTGATTAAAAAAGAATTGGACTTGGTGGGATGGTGATTATTATTTTCTCTAAGGTTATCGATGGTTTTTTTAAATAATTTTTTTACTTAATTTTTTTTATATATTTTTTTCCTTCAGGTTATCGCATGCCCGCTTCTGAGAACACACCACCCGAAATGTATCGCCTGATGCTCAAGTGTTGGGCTGCTGAAACCGAATCTCGTCCACATTTCGATGAAATCTTCAATGTCGTCGATGCACTGATAATACGTTTAGATAATAGTCATTAGAATGTTTTATATCAAACATGCTTATACACATAGAATATATACCTACTTATTTATACATAATATACTTATACTTATATTTAAATATAACGGAAACGAAATACTATTGTATGTTTAAAGACTTCTTTCAGATCATACAATTTAAGGTGATATGGCTTTTGAACAAAAAAAAAAAAAACAAATGAGGAAATTACTAAAACAATTTAATATCTTTTACAACGAATATTTATAGTATTTATATTTTATGTAAGTACTTTTGCTAAAGAAAAAAACAAAGTATATTATATTCTCGCAACATTTTTGAGATTCATATTTGCAGTGGAGAACAGAAAGAAATAAGCTTGTAAATCTGTGTATTTTTAGAATTTTATATTTTTTGCTGAATCCTTGATGTGCCAAAAAAAAATATAAGAAAAGAGAAACGAAACGATACGAAGTAAGCGTAAACGTTTTGAAGTGGATTTTGTATACATTTAGCTGTAAGTCTTAATACATATTTGGCTTAAGATCCTTTTTTTGTTACATATGTTTTTATATTTTAATACCAGGGAGAGTCACTTAACTTGCTGAATAGCCTTCAACTTTTTACTATTTGAAAATTTCACTAATTTAGTAATTCTACTCAGCATCAGCAGTTTACCAATTTAAGTGACTACCCCTTAACCATTTTTTGTATATTATTTTTTTTATTATTTTAATCAAGTTTTTGTAAATTATTTTTTGTATAAATATGAAAAGTCTCTTTTGTGTAAGAGTCTTTCTTAATCTTAATGAAATTTTGTAAATTATTCCTTACGTTGGTCAATTTTCTTTGTAATTAATTGTAAGTTGTAAGAACAAACATAGCATTATGTTAAATTTAATCACCGCATCCCTTTTTATTTTCTCATACATTTCGTCGTAGTCTTAAGAGTACATCAGTGGCTCGTTTTGTTTTATTTTTTTTTTTAAATCGAAATCGATCCAGAAAAGCCTTACTTTATAAGTCTGCCTGCAATTGCTTCGCAATGTATTTCATTGAATTTACTAATTGCTATTATATATACGATATTCTCGTTGTAAGTTTGAATTTAGTTGGTACTATTCTCTAGCTATTATTATTATATAGAAAAGGTTCTTTTGTCTGTCTGATTTGGTTCCTCCTTCACTTATTATTTTGTATCATTTATTCTTTCTTTTTGTATAAATTATTTTCATGATTAAACGTAATTTAAAATTTACTACTTTTAAGTGTCCAAGTTTAATTTAAGTCATTACTTGAAATGCTACAATAAAACCACAATAAATCATTGTATCCAAGTTAAATGGTCTTTCTTAATGTGGAACATTCTCCGGGAAGGAGAAAGGCAAAGAGTGAAAAAATTCCGGGTGGAATATTATTTACCATAGACGTGACTAAGGGGGTTACTTAAATAATAACTGAATAATTGGATCTCTTTCATATGATTCAATTTTCATAGCGAACACAAATAGAAGTTCGAACAAGAGTGTACCGACATTAGAACTTAATTCTATTATGCCAGACGTGCCGTGTAAAAAGTACAGCATTCGTTCTTTAGACTCTCATAATTTTTCTTGTTCGGTGCCACTCTATCAATATTCTAATATTGATACGAAAAATTCATTAAAAAAAAATAATTATTATCCATAATTTTTGAATTGAGAAACATTTAATAAAAACAATAAAGGGATAAACTTATTTACATATGACACAAAAATAGATTCAACAAACTTAAATGGTAAATTGCAGCCAATTGGCTGGATTGGTGACGGTCATCTGTTCGACTTGATCCACCGTCAAACCCTTGGCAAACATGCGTGGCAGAATGTTCATGTGAATATGATGGTAGCCATGACCACCATATGACGTCTGCAACCATAAATTAATCAATTAGTAAGTAAAATAGATGAAGCAACTTCCCCATGAAGTGAAAACCTACCAAACGATGTTTGGTGTGAATGTCGTGCGACATCAGAATCTTATCCACCAAACCCTCTTCAATCAGCTTCATTAAATTGTTAATACGCTGAGCATCCGAGGGCATATCCACAGTGGAATTCAGCTGATAAAAAGAGCATTCAGTACCGAAGAGATCGTACTGAACATAGCAGCCCAATTTTGAGAACTCCAGCAAAGCATCAATATCGAAAATGGTGCCTAGGACATTCCAATCAATAAAATCCACGCAAACATTATGATAATCATTAGGAACTTACGATCCAAATGCGACATCACACACTTGTCAGCGCGACCACCAGCCTCCAAATAGATTCGCATTATCTCAAAGGGAGCCTCGGCCTCACGGCCCGGATGGAAGGATACGCCACAGCCCAAAACCTCTTGAATTTCCCCGGTGGCACGAATAGCGCGCTTCTCAAAGTCTTTGGAATGTTAAAGAAAATATTGAATTGAAATGAGTAAAAAAATAAAATAAAATTGTACTCACCATGAATCGGATAGACACTGCCCACCTCGCCAATGAAGCCACACTTCACCATGCCCACACCCTCGATCTCAACACCTGTGATGATCTCCTTCGAATACAAAGAGGTCATCTGTTCCACAGTCATATTCGCATGATCGGTCTCCTGCAGACCGTGTATGTAATGGCCAGTGCCGGCAATAATGTGCACACCCGTACTCTTCGACACGTCCACCATATACTCCAGATTACGTTTCAGACCGTGCGAACTGTTCTCCACAATCGAACCGCCACCGAATTTCTTATACAACTCGATGTCCTTCTTGGCTGCCTCACGTGTGTTGTCATCGTAGAAGCGTACATTATCTCGCGATGAATACGGATACTGACGCACATAGCCCAGAGTGTCCATGCTTATCTTCTTCTCGAGGAACGACTTGAACTCCTCGGGCGGAGAACAGTGGAAGCCTTCAAAGTCCAAGGCAACATGCTCGTGCGTTAGGGTGCGTCCCAGCAAATTGGGTTCAATGGTGCCCAAAACTATTTAAAAAAGAGAAGAGAAGAAGAGAAGAAAATACTAGCTAAGTAACTAGGTCTCAAGTAGGTATTTGCCGGGTCCATTCTTATCTTATCCATTATATTATTTTATTATTGGTCGTAATCTTTATTGAATTACCGTTCGGTGTTAAAGTGATTTTTCATTGTAACTTTATTGGTGTATGCATAACACGGTTTCTTATCACTGGACTAATTTAGCATCACAATGACATGCAATTCATTAGTTTATCTACTCCAACAACAAACTAAATTTCCACTGATTATGTTATTTTATAATTCTAAAATATGAAAAAGGAAAATCACCCCCATAAATTTATCAAATGGATTTTGACCTCTCTCGGCTACGGCAGGCCAAATTGAGGGGTCTAAAGCGGTTCAAACCTCAAGAGGATGACAAAAGGTCCACACGAGAAAACGCGTACTGGAAACCTATTTAATATCCGAGTATGATTGGCCATTATTGGACCCCTTATTAATTCTGAAATTTCTTAAGGATTTAGGGTTGGTGGATGTCCTTTAAAAATTGGCAGGCTTATGGTAACTCATTCCTTCAGATCTTCTGTAACTCTTCGATTAATTGATTTAGATTTACCACAAAATTAAATGAGAAAAAGAAAGTGTACCGGTCACCAAATAGCTTTGAAACTATTGAATAAAATTTGAATATTTATATTATACTAAATACGTTATAGATTGAGATTGTCTGAGCATTTTCGCTTTACCTATTCACTGTGTCACGAGTTACGAGGCCTAGATAGTTAATTCAAGAGGAAATCGTTACTCCAAACATTTTCAAATCTTGCTTCATAACTTCAGAAGCTACTCTCAAACTCATTCAGCTCACTTACCAGTCTGGACAATTGACATTTTTAATTAAATTAAATATTCAACTTTTCCACAAAATAAAATTATATGTAAGTACTGAATTAAACACTTTTCTGCTACGAATTTCCTTCACAACTGTACGCGGCAAGCGCTTAAGACCAACTGAAAATTGTATTCTCCGATAGAGTATTACGGTGAGACAGATTAAGGCAGTAAACATTAAAGAATCAAAAAATGAAAATAAAATAATAATAAAAAAAAAACAAAAACAAACACATATTATGTACAATGTGTGATAAGATATCAATACAGAGACACGAAAAACCACTACAGAAACCCAAATTATATCAATGTATTTGTATGAAATGGAGATCTATACAGAAGCCATATTTATTACGAAAGTGCGTGTGAGGCTAAATGAATAAAATAGAAGGAAAATGACAAACAAAAAAATAGAATAAAAAAAAATACTTATTTCAATTATAACTTCTACGAGAATCACAAGTGTACCTCGTAGTGCAATTTACGTTCGAGTGTTTATCTGCACGTAAACAACTTTTTATAATTGACAGTTGCAAATATTTTCCACACACAACAACACCACCACCAACTGACTTCTTTTAGTTCCACTTTTATTTACTGAATTCATTTTGCATTAAATTTTATTTAATTTGAGCTCATTTCTACTTTCTACACATTTGCGTTTTGCATTTCAATATCTTATCATTCTTTTCTTTATTATTTATGAAATTTGTTGTGGATGGTAGGTAAACAAGCGAATCATATGATGTCTGAAAGTAATATGTGGACAATGATTTATGCATTATTTTTGAAGGAATGGGGGGCACTTACTGGTGTATATACTGGATTCTAGTGGAGGGAACGGTTAGGAGTTGAACTGAAAACTCTTGAGTGACTAACTAGAACCAAATCAAAACAAATCGAAATCATATGATGTTGATATTTGCAGATAATTTGAGAGTGATAGCAAATAGTATAAAATATCTTTTGCATAGACAATAGGGCTGCCATACAAGCAGTCACGCCATACACAGTGAATTCGAAAGCAGTAAAAAGATTTAGGGAAGCACTGAAAATCATACAGAGCCACTAGCGGATTACTCTCTGCTGGGTTACCGGACATAGCGATATAGAAGGGAATGAAAAAAGGAGTTTCTGCTATGGAGATCAGTGCGGCTGACAACTTTGTGGGCTGACAACTTTGTCCATTTATCCAGTCAGATCTTTTCAGAATATAGTACAAACGCTTGATAGGCAGTAATATGCACTCACTAAGGTCGTACAGTTAAATGCATACAAACAATTGTCCCAAGAAACTGTACCGAAAATTAAACAAAAAAATGATTTCAACATTTTCCTATTAACAGGTGTTAGTGTAAGAACTTATCATAGTGAAATATTTTAATCTAATCAAAATGTTTGATTAATCGCTTAAGAATTGCGTGTTCTCATGTGGGGTCTGCGATTTGTTAAGATTGCTAGGCAATTAAATAAATTACATAAACAATTTTTATTATTTTACCAATGGGAATGAGAGAAACCCGTGCCGAATTGGAGGTAGCGAATCTGAAATATAATGAAATCATGACTGGAGATGTAGAGGCTAGAACACGATCTTTTATTTTGAGAGGTAAGCTATAGATTGGTCTATTTAGTTAGAGTTTAACCTATTCCTCTAAAGAAGATTTTTGATATTGTTCCTTCCTGTATTGTAATTCTCTTCCTTAGTTCCTTCATCCTACTTTAGAATAAAAAAAACTTTCCCCAAAAAAATATATAAAATTTTCGAAAAACTTCAAATTTTGGAATTTTTGAGGAAGTAAACTCAAATTTGCACTCTTATGCAACAAAACTTATGCAACAAAACAATCAACCATCATGGAATTGAACATAAAGGACTCATGCGATGGCTTTCCAAGTGATTCTTCAACTAGTACAAAATCTGGTACACACAAGCAATTGCCAAGCGACTGCAAAGACCATCAGTTGTGTCAAGAAACTCCACCCGAATGCTCGAATATACTTTCGACTACTACGTCATCATCATCGATGGCAACAGAGCTGTTCCATTCGGAATGCAACTTGCACCAAGATGGTGAGCAGAAACCGCCTAATATAGGCTATGAACTGGCAGTGGCCAAGGCCATAATGCAACAGTACAGCACGCTGAGTGGCGATAACCTGTAAGCACTTCAATGACTATAAAGACAATGGCTGATTCACTCACTCTTCAACCTATTCAGGTTCGACCACTTGTCTGATATCATCAAACGTGTCATCGATGAGCGTCCACCGAATGTAATTGATTTCTTCGAGGAATTCAGTCGAAGTGTTCGCGAGCAAAAACTACACTTGCCCGAACGTTTCCCACCCGATGCCATTTATGAAGAGACGCGCATTTATCGAGTGGCCAAAAGGCTACTGGAGTCAATGAAGGTTTGATATTTTGATCAAGACAAGGGAATCCTAACTTTATAATTTCTTCGAGATTAGTTACCCTCCAACGAAGATGATCTGGATCTATATATGGAGGAAATGGTCGCGGAAGATCATAAACCAATGAACACCGAAGAACTGAGACTCGATATAGACATCATCCAACTGAAGTTCAAAACCTTCAATGAGCGCGTTCAACAGCTGCAATTCTACTGGAATCAGTGCGGCTTCAGTATCAGCAACGATGACATTTTCCAGCTAGCCTGCGCAATGGATCGTTTGCAAATACACCCCGCCATAATGCAGTGCCGCTTCTGGGGTGTCCTTAATGGGCTGAAGGCTTCCTACTACATTGTAGAGGCTTCATTGGGTCGCGAAGAAATCGCCAGGCGTCTCGAACAAATGGAAGAGGAGATGCGCACTAAGCACAACGACAAGGAGCAAACCATTCACCTGCCTTCACACATTGGACCCGAACTTACACCCGGCATCAATGGTTGGGAAACCTACGATCCTTCCGAGTTGGCTAAAATGCGGCCCCCTGCTAATCCAGTGCCGATTATTCCAAATATCGAAGTTTTCGATGTGCCCCCGGAGGCCATAGGCACGGGTCTAAATCGTTACACCTACTTTGCGGTGAATACGTTCGCCGATGAGTGGATCGAATTGCCCATAGTGACACCGAAGCAAATAGTCATATCGCGTCACATAAAGAAGTTCCTCACGGGCGATTTGGAGGCCGAAGTAGTCTCGTATCCTTGTTTCCCCGGCAAGGAGAAACATTATTTGCGTGCGATGATAGCGCGCATTACCGCAGGCACTTACATAGCACCGCGTGAGTATTATCGCAAGATGACCAAGCAAGAGAAACGTTTATTCGAAGGTATTGAGGTTGATGAAATGGATGAAGAGGAAGAAGAGCAGAGTATAGGGGAAGATGAAGTCGCCGAATTGGGTAAATGTGACTTATCGGTTGATTTTCTTTGATACCAACAATTTCCTCGATTCTTAAACAGACAACGACATCATCTTACTTAGGAATGAAAGATACATGCCCTTACCTTTGGCTAATATGATTCATACTGACAACTGGGTGCATGTGCGTCCCAACATACTCAATCAGGGACGTGTCGTTTGGTTCGATGAGGAAAAGGCACGCAAAGAGCGGGAGAAGGAATTGGCGCGACTACTCAAATTGCGTTTGAACGAGGAAATTGAAGAAGAAGACGAGGAAGAAGAAGAAGAGGAGTCTGAAGACGATGAGGAGGAGGAAGGCCTGCCTGACAGCTTGACCAAGCGTGAAGTTGGCCCGCCTATATTACATCCCTGCAATTATGATGTTAGCAATGAGCAAACCATACCCTGGGTTACACGCTGCACTAGCAAATACACAAACAAGAATGAACGCATGGTCGTCATGCGTTCCAACATTTGGCCCGGAGCATACACTTTCATATTTGAATCGCTTTGTGAGTCAATCTATATGGGTTGGGGCCACAAGTATGTGGCGCGCAATATGTTGTTTCATCATTTGAAGGATGTGGCCAAAGAATTTCCGCATGGCACTGAGGACTTTATGGAGACCACTGATCCCACCGTAGCCGAGGAAGAGGCCCATCGCCTGAGCTTGTTACAGCAGCAAACACAACTGGTTGAAGTCGGTGACAATTTGAGCGAATATGACGACGGTGATTACTCACATGACTCGGCCTCAGATGAGAATTGAAAAGGAAGAACGCATGCCGCTGGGGGCCGAGTAGGTTAAAACTTAAATCAGAATAAAATAATTTATTACATTTTATACAAGATTTGCCAGACGGCGGTTTCTATTTCTTATTCCGCTCCAGCATTTCCATCTCATGAATGGCCAAGGGAGGCTCTGAGAATTTTACCTTCTCATAGTGCTTCTTGAGTTCGTTCTTCAGTTCGGTGCTGTGGGCCCAATCGCGTGTCTCACAAACCACTTTCACCTGTGAAAAAAACCATAGTCAGTACATTTTGACATCACATCTGGCTGTCATATGTACCTCTACTGTGTAGATGTCCTTCAGCCAGGCACGTTCATGCATGATATCCTTAATTGACACCCCCAAGCTGGACAGGATTTCGCAAAGTTCATGTATGCCACCCGGACGATCGCTGACCTCAGCATTAAACTTAACCAAACGTCCCTCGGCAGCCAGGCCACGCTCCAAACAGCGTCCAAAAACAGTGGTGTCGATATTGCCACCACAAAGTAGAATAACCACCCTGTAAGAGAGAGAGTTCAATATCTGAATGGATCTAAACCCTAAATCCTCTCCAACTCACTTCTTTCCCTTCAAATCATTCAAATGACCCGCAAGAATGGCAGCCAAGCCCGAAGCGCCCGCTCCTTCCACCACACACTTCTCTTCCTCCACCAAGCGCAGGATAGCCAAGGCAATCCACTCCTCTTTGACCACAACCATTTTATCGATCAGAGGCAGGGCGGTCACATAGGCATTGTAGCCCACTTTGGGCACGGCCAAGCCATCGGCTAAGGTATTCTTAATCGGTGTGTGTATGGGTCCATTATTCTCCATGGCATGAGTAAAACTGGGACATTTCGCAGACTCAACACCCTACATTGATGGGAGAATTAGTCAATTTGTAAATTCATATCCACACAAAAACTCACAATAATTTTCGTTTTCGGCGACAGAGCCTTAATGGCCGTCGCAATGCCCGCAATTAAACCGCCCCCACCCACCGGTATGATAACCGCATCTGGATTGGGCACTTGCTCTAATATCTCCAAGCCAATTGTACCTTGGCCAGCCATTATATGAGGATGATCGTAGCCGTTAATGTACAAAAGTTTTTCATCTTGAGCCATTTTCATTGCCAAGGCCTTGGCCTCAGCCATATCCTTGCCTTCGACTATGACGCGTGCCTATGGGGAATGAGATTTTTATTAAATTTCGTTAATTTCATACTAATGAATTTTCAAGTTTACCTTGTAATTGCGACACTTTTGTATTTTCATAATGGGTGCCGCTTTTGGCATCACTACTGTCACGGATATATTCAACTTCCAGCCATGGTAACTAAGGGCCTGCGCATGATTTCCCAAGGAAGCCGAAATGACTCCAGTTCTCTTTTGTTCCTCGGAGAGTGAAAGAAGAGCATAGCGGGCTCCGCGCTCTTTAAAACTAAAAGAAACCATTTTTAATATTCAGTTGTGGAAAATATGTCAAATGTCAGACACCAACCAAAGGGACAAAGGGTTTCTTTGATCTTATTTAAAACATGCTAGTGATTTGAGTATAACTAAAGATTTATTAGTATGAGGCCCATTCCTACAATTTAAAAAGCCCCCCTGCAGAGACTTCGCGCAAAGCTACAAAAATTTAAAAACAAAGCTAAATTCCAAAAAAATTTATTTCCTAAGGTCATGGAAGATTATCAGAAACCCCAGATTATTTGTCAAATTGGCGTGATTTCTTAGCAAAACTTGACATTCAATTCATTCATTTTTCGAGTATTTACTGGTTTAGTTGAGAACTTTCCAAAGCTAAATGCTTTTTTTTGCAATATGAAAACTCTAACTGATTTCATTCACCTTTCTAAACTTCTAAATGTACACGCTTCATGGAGGAGCAAAATCTTATCACTAATAACCTCATAATTGAGTTTGTGTCATAAAAAAAGAAAATATGCTATCGCAGTTGTTTTTACGGTCTGCTGACCATTGTTTGTAAATCATTTAAATAATTTTTTGCACTATGAACTCGAATTTTTTCCATTTTATTGTCAATCAATAAATTGTGTGGTTTTTTGCGTTGCTCAGACTTTGATCGCTCAGACTTTGTCTATGGCAGATAAGGGTAAAAAGAAGAAGTTTCTCTACTGAAACTCACCTGCCGGTGTATTGAAGGAAATCCTTTTTTAAGTACAAATCCATGCCATACGACTCCGAGGATGTTGAACGCTATAATTTAGCAAATATTTTAAATTGCCACTTAAAGCATAAAACATAAATTTCCACTCTTACCGGACAGGGTGTCCTCTCAACACCACCCTTGATAAGGAATGCGGCCGAGGTGACATCGTGAAAGGATATTTTTTGCGGATTCTTGGGATCGCAGAAGGGGTCCACAATCTCATCGGAAGTATCGAATTTTTGCGGTAATTTCGCCTGGTGATCGGGTATCAGTACAAAGCCATTATCAAGGGCAGTCGGATTGACGCTGTTGTGGCCATTTTCCACTTTCACTTCCTCAATGCTCTTGCCGTTTTCCGCTTTTGTCGTGGCACTTTTGCCATTGGCACTTTCACCGCTCTTCTGTCCTTCGGGCATTTTACTTTTTACTTTTTTTCTACGTGCAATTTTGAATAATGCAATACGAAATCAGTTAAAATATTTCAAAGCAAGCCCCTTTCAATTCTTTGCAAAAAATATATTCTTCTCTAAAGACGTTCTAGCGTATCGACGCTTTCAAACACAACTGACCAACAATTCAATTCGAACTCATCGAACTAAACTCGAACCACCAAAAATTTCGTACTGCTCCAGTATCGCTAAACGTCTAGCACGCCTCGAACGGAAATTTACACACATCTCTACGGGTGCGGGGAAATTTTCTATCGCCAAATACAATGCGACGCTCGTCGATTAGAGTTTTCGGTTTCCATTGGATTCTGTAGTTGGCTCGTTTACGATGGCGATAAGGAGGACTTACAACAGGCCGCTAACCAACGCAACGCTCAAATTGAATTGGCGTAGGTACACTTTGATCTGCTGTTAAGTTAGTTGCTGGTGTTTTTTTTAGCGCCGATAAGCCCTAAACGCTTGTTTATTGTCATAAATTCAATATTCGGTCAAATCGAAAATTGATAAGAAATCAATTATTGATAATTTCGGGCTGACAAGCCCAACTTTCATTTACCATTTTGCATTGTTTTTTAGCTAATATTTTTTGTCATTCGGTTATTTTGGAGTGGTTTGAATCGAGTGCTGCGCACAATAACGCAAATTTAGTACGTTGGCATTCTCAAGCGTCAATCGTAGTTTATCTAAAAATAAGTGAATAATCTAATCTAATGTTTAAAACAGAGAAATTTCGTTTTTTCTGTACGAATGGCATGAATTCATTAATGCGTCTAATATTATAATAAAACATTGTGTAGGTACAGTTTTGCGAATAATTGTTTCCCAAGTAATCGCAATGATTAGGCGACGATAAGGACACGAGTCACGTTTTAATTTGACCGCACCTCTTAATGCAACAACAATGGGAAATGTTGAAATAGGTGAAATTTGGAATGAAATTACAACAGGGCAAATTCCGTTAATGACTTAAAACGCAACTGTGCGTAATGACGCTGTATAATCGAAAGAACATTTAAGTTAATTAGCCAAAATGAGGTATTTAGTAGTGGTTCCGATTTCAAAGCCAACCTTCATCTCATCATAGCCAAGTTTTCCCTCCTTTCCCAACTTCTCTGAAATTATTGCACTGTGTAATAAAAGACATTCGAAATTTGATTAATTTTCAGAATAAATCTCTTTATTTAGTTCATTTTCTTCAAGTTCATATATCAGTTTTTGTTTTGTTTTGCTTTCTTTTCTTTCTTTCATATACATTTTTGTTTGTTGGTTTGTTTGTTTTAATTTTAAATATCTGTTCGCTTTTTATTTTATATTTCCATAATTTACTCCTTAGTTTACAAATAGCGTTAGTTTGGTTTAAGACTTTATACTAATTGTTTTTTTTTTAGATTTTGGTTTGCCATTTTTTGTTCTTTTTTTTATAATTCACATACATGCTCGGTTTAATTAAAGGTTTTTTTTGCATAAAATAAGTTTTGAGAAATAAAATATACTTTCTGTGACTTAATTGTATTATCCAAAAACCAAATTATCTAATTTTTTTTCATTCACTTTTAGCACATCCTTTACGCATTCCAGTTTTATATTTAAAGTTTTTTATATTTTTTTGCATTTTTTATGGTTGTTGTTTTATTCCGTTTGTCTTACAACTAAAAGCTTAAAAAGTACTTTTTAATTTTTAAGTTTTTTTTCAATATTTTGTGGCTACTCGTGGCTTTGTATTTTGTTGTTTTTCTTTTAATTCTGTTTTAGGAAAATTAAACGCGTGTTTTCTATGTTAGTTCAACGATTTACAATTTAACTTAATTTTCAATATTAATTAAAAGTTTCTACAGTCGTTTGAGAATATTTTTTTGTGTTTTAGCGTGAATTTTTTTTTATCGATTTTTCAAAAAGAACGAAATGTTCATAAAAATAGAAAAAAAAATATTTAAACAATTTTCAATCTATACAAAGTGCAAATTTTTTTTTTTTCGTTATTACTGCAACGTTCAGTAGGTAGCTATAAAAACCAAAGAAAATCATAGAATGTCAAATATTAACTAAGTGGACGTGGACTCAATTCAATTCACATACAAAACATTGATGAAAAGATAAAAATAAAATTTGAATTCCACTTATCAACTTTCCATTTTAGCCTGAACCACCCTGTACAATTTCAAACTAAATTTCTACCAAAAGGAAGAATGAAAAATTCCAAAATTAAATGAAAACTTAAATTCATCAATTAATTCATTAAGATTCCAATTTCGTGAAATATAAATGTATGTGTATATTTTTGTAATTAAGTTTAGGGTTTCGTTTGTATTATGAGATAGTTTATTAAATATTAAATATATAATTACATTTAAATATTAGATATAATTATTAATATTTAGTATTTCCGCGAGAAAAAAGATCTATGTATTTAAAATAGTGTATTTTGTTGTTTTTGCTTTTTGTTTTTGTGTTTTGTTTTGTTTTCATTTTGAATAAAACGGGTCCCTATGCCTGCGGACATTTAAAAATTACTTGAAGCTTATTTATTTTCCTTTTTTTGTGTGTACTTATTATGAACTTCTTTTGAATAGTATTTTTTTTTAAATGTATTGCACACCTACAGATTCAAGCAGTTATTTAAGACATAAACTTAAGAGTATCCTTAGCTCCATTAGAAGTCGTCGTTGCACAGAGAGAAAGCAACAAAACGAATGAGGAAATGTTTTTTTGGTCGATTTTCGGTTGTGAAATAAAATGGTGTGAACAAATGTAGTCTAAAATTCTGATCCAGTAGTTAGGATTTCATTGAAGCTATTCCGGCTGAGTTCCCTTACAAGCGATGGACAAAGTTTAAATTCGACTTCAAACAAATTGATTTCAAATTTGTAGCTTTCAATTTTTAAATTTAACATTTTCAAGCTTCATAAAATCGAGTGTACAAACCATTTCCAGTCGAAAAAAATTAATTAATCTTATGAACGCTAAAAATGAATTTAACTAATTTAAGTTTTTGTTGCGTATATAAAGTGTAATTGAAATGTGAACTGCTTTTGGTAAGTATTGAATAGAAGAGAAAATCGTATTAAAATATTGTGTGAATGTTTTATACAAAAAAACTGCAAGTATTGCATTGAAAATTATTTACAAAATTCGAAAGTAATATTTAGTATGTGAAACTAGTCAATGAATAAGTATTAGAGAAACTATGAAATCAACGAACTAAATATGAACTGAACCTAATTACATTGTTCGACAAGAAATCTAGAGGAAGCCGAGCAAAAGCGATCCCGGATTCGTGGTCAGCTTTAGCTGTTGAGTGGTTTTTTTTTTTGCAGTTGCTAACCTTAGAAAAGTTGGTCATTTTCTGTTGAAATCAAATCATTGATGTTCGTTTCAATTTCACCTGAAAATCCACTCTTAACTTTTATGTGTGTAAAATAAATAATTAAACAATCGAAAAAGACAACGTCGGCAACTTGAGTTATTTCGTAAAATTTAAAAAATTTTAATTTTCTAAAACAAGTGAAGTTGAAGAAAAAACAAATAATTGTGCAAAACAAAAAAATTAAATTGAAGTGATTTCATTTTTACTCGAAAGGGAAATGTATAACCCGAAAGGTTACTCTATATCGCAACAGAAGCATTCAATATGTGTGTCTTTCGAATCGGATGACCATCTGCCTGAATATCGGAAACACAAAATAACTACTTACTTACAAAAACAAGTCAAAGTGTGTTCGCATATGTCGACAGTCGATACTTGGCGTCGACAGCTAATATCATGTCGTATGTGTTTGGATACTGTTCAAGCACTAAACTCAACGTTAGCGACTTCTTTCAGTATCAACACATGCAAACACATACCGCATTATTTTTACTATCCGCATTTGTCCTCAATGAACTCATATAAAAATCACCGAGAAGAACGTTTAAAGGTGAAAGTGCCCGGGGCCACCTTGCAACCTTGCAAAAATATCTTAATTCATGGCTGCCGTCGAACCAAGCCTACAACCGAAACGACAGCATCGAGCATGTGAAACGAAATCAAATAATACGAAGGCGATTGAGTTAATTGTTTTAAAAGTGTGTGTAATTTTTATTATTATTTAAATTTTTTAAAATAGTTTTTCTTTTTATACTTTTAATTATTAAAATTACATAAATTTTATATTACAACTAATTTAAAGAGAAAAAGAAAAAAAATTAACTAGAATATGAAGGGGATTGAAAGAAAAAGAGAACGAAACGTAAAAGTAAAAGTAAAGGAGCGACAATAAAAAGTAATGCAGCAACAAAATCAAAAGAAACAAACTAAATAAAATTACAATGCTAAGTTGTTTGTTTGTTTTGTGGTATTTGATAACTTTTCTTTTTTTATTTGTGAAATATATATATAGAGAATATAGATTTTCCTTTAATTTCTTTCTTTCTTCGTTTCAATTCAGCTTTCAATTAATTCTAAATATATATATATGGTTTTGCTTATACCCGCGCGAGCGAGTCACAAAAACGAAACAAACTATAATTAAACAAAATAACATATTTCTTTAAACCGTTTTTAATGTACGTTTTTGTTTTTAATTTCTTTATTTACTTTTTGTTTTTGTTTTACTTTTGATAATTACAGTGATTGGTGTTAAATTTGTATTTGTTTTTCTTTTGTTTTTTTTTTGCATTTTTGTTTGAAATTTTTTAAATATAAGCATTAAACGTTTGTGTGGAAACTTTTGTTTAAGTGAGGAAGAAAAATGGACATAGTTTTTGTTTGTTGTTTTGAATGCTTGAAAAGTACCTATGCAATTTCGATTATTTTGTTTTTGTCTCAAGAAATGTTTCCATAATCGCAAAGAGTTTTTTTTTTTGTGGTTGTGTAGCATTCATCAAAAGTTTTGTTTTGTTTCTTGTTGTTGTTGTTTGTTGATGTTTTTTTTTGTTTTATTCAATTAATTCCACTAATTAATAATAATAAGAATAAAGTAGAATTTAAATATATATAAATTTAAAACTAGAAAAAAAATAAAATTATTAACATTTTTTGCTGTTCTTGCAGTTGCACTTTAAAAAGTAAGAATAATTTTGAAATCTTTAAAATCTTTCTTTGTACAGTTGTAAGCTATTTTATTTCTTTATTTCCTTTCTTTTCTTTTAGTGTGTGTGTATTTTTTACTTTGACTTCATTTGGGGCTGTTCTGTGTAGACTTGCAGTGGTTGTGGGTCCACTATTTCTTTGACGGCCCTCTGTGTGTGTGTGTGTGTATTTGTGTGTGGACAAGGTGGGGGTTAGGGTGTAGAATCTACTAAAGCGAAAACTATTTCCATTTCAAATGTTTTGTTTTTATTTATAGATTTATTTAAATCAATTAAAAATCTTTTCATCGCCGAATATAATAGATAAAAATAAAAATAATAAAAATAAAGCAAAACTTGTTTAATTTTTTTCATTAACAATAATTTTTTTTAATTTAATTAAAAAGCAAAAAACGAGAGAAAAAGATTATATAAACAAGAAGAAGAGTGTGAAGCAAATAAAAGGTTCGAAGAAGAGAAAAACTAAATAACGCTTAAAGCAACAAAATTTGAGAGAAACTTAAAAATTTAATTCAATTATATTTAGGTTTTTCCTTTGTTGATTTTAATTAAATTTATTAAAATTAAATTAATCCACTTGCATGTTTGCTTTTATGTACTTTTTTTTGTTTTTGTTATTTACTAGCGCTTTTAAAATGTGTTTTTTTCTTTTCTTTTCTTTCCTTTTTGTTGTTGTTGTAATTTTTAATAGTAAACTAGGTAAATGTATTTTTTCAGATTTTTACGTGTTTTTTTTTCATTTTTTTTTTTGTGTTTTTGTTTTGTTTTGCTTTTTAAATTATTATTTTTTTTTGTAATTAATATATAATAGTAATAATAATAATTAATAATGTTTTTTACTTCGTTTGAAATTTGAAATAAACCTTTTTCTTGTTTTGTTTTTTTTTCTTTAAATGGTGATTATTCTAAACTGCAGCGCGTGACAATTTCTTCCTTCGCTTCTTCAAGTGTTTGATAAAGTACAGTTTTCTACGCTGTTTCATGTTTGTGGTGTTGCTGTTGTTGCTGCTGGTTGGTTGGTAGCTTGGTTTGCTTTTTGGAAATTTGTCTGCTTGAATGTACTATTTATATGTGTATGATTGAGTGTAGTGGTGTATTTGTGTTGTTGGTTTTGGATAATCTAGAAGGTTGTGGTTGTGGTTGTTGATGTTTCTTTTTTGTTCTCCTGCCGCTGTTTTGTTGTTGTGGTAATTTGTATTATCAATTATCATATATTAATTATATTATTATTTATATTTATATATATATATTATGTATATTTAATATTTATATATATATTTATATTATAAAGTTGATGGCACAAAAGTTCAAATTTTTTGTATTTTTTCGCCAACTACTACAGGATTATTGCGTCTGATTTCTTGGGCCCCGTGTTCCCGATAGTTAAATGTGCAGTCGTGTTTGTCACTGTATCTATGTACAGCGCAGTAAAGTCCGCCGCATCGGCACTGAAAACCTGCAAAGGGCCAAACAAGAACAAAAAACAAATCAGTCAGAAGGATTCCAATCCATTCTCTTCGGGGAGGAAGACTTACCTGTTAAACCAACTTTCTTGCGGCACTCAGCGCAGCGATTCTTTTTCTTTTTTGCATCTTTGTCTTCTTCCTTGTCTTTGTCTTCTTCGGCTGGTTGTGTGGAAGTGGATGGACCGGCGGCTGCTTCTGATTCGCTGCTAGTTTTGGCTGAGTTTTCTTCATTTATTTTCTGCAATCGCATAGAGGAGACATAATATTACGGAATGTTACACAAAAAGCCCAATCATAATTAAACATTTATTTCTAGGAAAATATTTCCCTACCAAAGGCACAACCCGTTCCAATTGCATAGAATAGTGGAGCACTCGTGTAGGTGAATAAAATAATTGCTTTGTCTTAGCTCCGATTGTGAATTTCAAATGCTTTTCCGTTCTGCTCACAATTCGTATGAATTAAAGAATTGTTAGATTTTTACAGCGCAATAAAAATGGCAATTGCAGAAATAATTGTTCCCTCTCATAGCATTTGAGATGGCCGAAAGCCAATTTTACAGCGCCGCTTTTGCCAAGTGTTTCTAAGCAGCATTCGTGTTACTTTTTTTGACAAAAATACTGGGCACAAAATCGAAACAAAACAAAAAATAATCACCATAAATGTGATTTCGTCTCTTTCGCTACTAATTAAAATGTTTAAGATGTGATGGTAATCTTCGCCTTGTCAGTCTCCGCACATGCTGGCTACTGCGGATTTTTTTTTTTTTTGGCAGTTTTCGACAGAATTTCTTTAGCACAGGAATTGCAATCGGAAAATGTAACATTTATACGTAACAGAGGGGAAAAGAAATCATACGTGATATAACGGAAATGTATGAGATAAAATTATTTTATTCTTGGCATTATTAAGGCAGCAGCTTAACTCTAAAGTGTATTGTTAAAATAAAATCACTTAACAACTTGTGAGATATACAAAAAGCTACAAAACGTGGAGAAACTATTCAATAAAATATTCACATCTATCGTGAATAATATTACACACGTAATTGTTTCAATGTTGGCTATTTCTCTATTTGTTCGGAGAACCGTTCGTGTGTCCTAACTTTAGGGAACAGGAAATTCCGCTTGAAAAAATATTCGCCCGAAATGGCCTATATCCGTGATTTTATTTACAATAAGACACTAAGCAGTTTTAAAATAGGGAAAACGCTCAGCTGCTTCAAAGAACTGTCACAAGTGTTTTGACTACACATCGCACGGTTTCCGAGGGATGTCCGTTTATCTGAATCGCCTTACTAAACATAGAAATAACTGCGCATGAGGATAATTCTCGGATGACGATATTTACTCTTATTGGGAGTTTCGCGGGAACCAAGTTTCACCTGAAATATGCGATTGTGTCAGCATTTCGTTTGAAGGGTCCGTTTGAATTTTTTCGAACGAAACTCACGATAAAGGAAACAAATGTTCACCCGAAATATGTTTCGAAACGCGAAAAGGTCAAGTGGATTGTATCCGAGTGTATTTTGTCACAATTTGTGGAGCCCTGACTTGGTTACCATAGACTGAATTCATTTTTTCAAGCCAACTGTTTAATTATGTCTAATAAATAACTGTACCAAGCGACAAGATATTGAATAGGATCTGTCTGGTCAGAAATACCCCATGCACGGTTAGATGTCAACCCTTAAGACACATCTGGTTGCATTTGAAAATAGGATCTTTTTCGGTCGAGACAAATAATTAATTGTTGATCATTCATTCATAAGCTCTCTCAACCGAATAAAACATATTATTTTAAAGCTCCCATAGGTTTTCGAAATTTAACACTAGCATATGAGTTGAATTTTAATGCATTTTTGTTGTTATTTTACTTCCTGGTGTATTATTCTATTTTAATAGTACACAAATATTAAATGCAAACAATTTCCCTGTAAATTTTGTTTTCATTTCCAATTCTCATTAAACTACTGCCAATTAAGTACCTACTTGCAATTAAAAGTATGCAATCGTCTGATTCAACAAAAGCAATTTGCAAACAAATTCAATTCTGTAAAATGCCTAATGAGGTTGGTTATTCGGGGAAAAACCAACAGAAATACTGTAGAAATTACATGTTCATAATTGTGTCAATTAATAACGTTTGAGATAAAATTCAAAATAATAATTTAAGAAATATCAATTGACTAAAAGCATTCATACAAGTTTTACAGATAAAATTTTGCAAACTTTTAAGTCACATTAAGATCAAGTAACAACGGTTAGTAGTGAAGATTGTATTTGATTATTGCTTCCTCAAATTCGTGAAAAATTGCAACTACTTACGAATCAAAAAAGTATAAATTGTAAACAAGAGAAATTAAGCTTAGTACAGTGCCAGAGAGAGAGAAAGCCACAAGTCGGTATCGAATTGGCAAATCAAAAAATAATTTCATACAGGCATCGTCCCCCTATAGAAACGTGTTAATATTGAATGTGGCGACGGGTGTTAATAATACAAATGAACTCTACATATTAAACTAAACTAGCTAAGAACACCTCAATCTGAGGTGAGTTTGAAGGCAACTAAAAAAACAACAACAACAAAGATGAAGAAGAAAACGTGTGTGTGTTGGTATGACATTTACCCTTTTTCTAGACGAATTATTACTACACGACGCGCCCGATTCATCCTGGTCATTATCCATTATCGCGGCGGAATTGGAAGATTCGTCGTTGGCCGCAAAAGAGCAAATGTAACTGCTGTAATTGGGTTCGTTGGCGTTGTTGCGGCTCTCAGGCGAGGTATTCGCGGTTCGGGCGGAGGCATGCGTTTGATGAGCGTTTGCGTTTGCTATGTTACGCGCTAAGCCTTGCAAGCGTCGCCGGAATCTATGAACGCGTATGGCGTTGGGCGCTACACGTGTTGCGGTTGCAACCTCAGCACCTGCAGATGATCGCACCGATACTGCCGCTGTGGCCGTTTCTGATGTTGCACGTGCAAATTGTTTGGCAATTTTATCCAAAGCATCTGCTTCTGTTTCGTGGGCTGGCAAGGCTTCTGCTGGTGTTTGCTGCTGTTGTTGATGTGGCGCCACCTTAAGTTTACGTGAAATTTGTTTAGTTGCTGGTTTTGTTTTCGGTGCGAGAACGCGTTTGACTTTTAAAATTGTTTTGAATTTGGAATTGGTTAATGGCGATTTGGAGTTCGGTTTGGATTTCGATTGGGAATCTATTATGCTTAACGGTTTTTTGGAACGGTTCATTCCAGCTGCTGCGGTGGTGACCGCGGCCGCTTTGGATGGATTCAAGGAGGAAGCGGAGAAGTATACTTTTCTATTACGCGGCGGTACAAATTGGCTTGTAACGGTATCTTCCTCTTTAATTGTGACTAATGTGCTAATTTCTGGTAAAATACAGATAGCAAATGAAAGGAGAATGAAAAATGAGGAAAATGTTTTGTAATTGAAACAAATTTGGTTGCTCACGATTCGAACGACTAGTAGTTATGGGTGTTGTCGATGTTTTGGCTGCTGTTGGCAGCCTTTGACGCAGATGAGTAACTTCTGGCTGCGGCTGGTGATGCCGTAGTACAGCAGTTCGCCTTTCGTCAGGTACTACACGTTTCAGAGTACTATCTGTGCCCACTTGATTTGGTGGAGGCGTTAAAGTGCTCTTGGCAACATTATCAACTGCTATCGCTCGTTTTGTGCGGCCACTAACTTCTTTGATGGTAGTTGGTTTAGAAGTCGCCATGATTCGTTTAGAGAATTGAAAAGTTTGAAAGAGGATTTGGGAACTTTAGTTAACCAAGTTTTATATACTCTCAACCGTTGCCAGGAGCTTAGGCAGATTTGTATTGCAGTAATATTCCTTCACCTTAAGTTGGCCCCACCAATTGGTGACAGAGTAAAAATTTAAATAAAATTTTGAAAAACCTTTGACTGGAAAATTTAGTGTGCCAATGACAATTTTAAAGTGGAAGGAATATGAAGAAAAAAAAGGTTGGAGAAAAATTATACAAAACAAGTGGAAAATTGAAGGGCAGACGACAAAGACACCAACCAAAGGAGCCGAACAGATTATCACATTGAGGCAATCGTGGAACCTTAGCTTAAGCAAGGTCAGCTAGTTGTTTTCATAAATACACCAAGCCTTCAAAAATATACCGATTATGACCGAAATTGCGACTGAGAAGTGTGATGAAGCCAATATCATCCGCATTATCTAACAAAATACAGCAAAACCATATCCGAGGTTAGGATCTAGTACGCAACAAGTATACAGGAAACATTTACAAAACACTCATATAATATTAACAACAAATAATAAGGACCAATTTCACAGTAGACATTTTCCCTTAGTAAAATGGAATTTTAATGACCGATTTTGGGCATTGAAACTCCAATTAAGTACCATGAAATTGGCTCTAAGTAGAAAACGATTCCAACACTTTTGGTATCGAATTTTTAATTTCTCCCTCACTTTGCAGTTTATTTCTAAGCGAAGCAATTGGCAATTGGCCGCTGCATCAAAAGCCTGCAATAACCGTTTCGAAACCAAAACCAGACAATTTATCAAACATATATGTATGTGTGTAAAATTATAAGCAAAGTATATATGTACAAACATTAAAGCTATAGAAAATATACATTTTTCAACTTTTTCTCTAGCATTTCCATAATTAATAAAGAATTCTTGCAGTTCGCTCAACGCAATCAAATTTCAAAAAAATCTTAAGCTACGTGCTCTCTACTACCATAAATATGCCATTGGAACGTTGTTTTGGCACCACAAATGTCATTATTTGTGGTGTTGTTGCTTCTAAACTAATTTCAGTCTAACTTAAAAGTGCCAACTTACCTCTTTAATTTCATTGTGTTGCTGTTGTAAACTCTGTACTGTCGGTTGTGCTGTGTTGGTTATTGTAATGGCTGGACTGAATGTGGGACTTGGCTGTGGGCTTGGAACTGAAACGGGTGTGCTGCTTACAGGTGGCTGCTGCTTTTTTCTCAAGGAATCCTACGCAAAAAATGATGCAACAAACGAAATTAGTAAATCAATTTGAGAGAAGAAGCGTGCAAATGTGAAATGGAAATTTCAATTGGAAAAATCCATGCATACCTTGTAGCACACAGAGCAAAGTCCATCTGTAGCTGGGTTACCGTAGAAGCCGCATCCAGAGCGGCACATGGGTTGCATCGGATTTGATTCGCGTTCCATTGCTTTTGCTGCTGCACTAATTTCTTTTATTTTTGATTGGGGTGTGAGGGGGAAGGAGAGCGTTGGTTGCTTTCTTAAGTAGCCTTTCGAAACGCTTTCGCACAGCGAAGTGTATTCCTTATTTTGCTTCTGTAGTAGTGTGGATGTAATTACAAAGCGATGATGACAACGACGATGTCACCAAGATGATGTGAGCGAATATATTCCAGAAATTCTTTGCTTTGTTTGAAGAAGAGGTTGTAGTGGTGGTGGTGGTGGTGATGATGATGTTGAAGCAAAACAATGAACGATTCTTTTCTAACGAATTCTTCTCGAATGAACGTAAATTCCAAACGAATTGAATTGAACGCAAATTGTGGAAATGCTTGGAGGAATAATCAAAGTTATTTTGTTGGTTTTTTTGGTTCAGTTCAAGCGAGTATGAACTGATCGTCTAGTTGAGTTGTTGTTGTTGATTATTATGATACCAAGCAATGGCCGAAAATGTGAGAATGTAGAGGAGCTTCCTTCTTCGAAAATGTCGTTAGTTTTTAATTCTTTTTTGTTGTATTCCTGGCTTCTCTCCTGTGTTGCTCTGTGTATTTCTTCTTTGTAGCAATGAGTTGTATGCTTAATTAATCAATCAAACTGCAAAGAAAGAAAGGGGAAGAGTAAAACGATTAGTCTTCATTTTTACACAAAACACAAACAAAAACGATCATATTTATGCAAAGAAACACATTTGAATTGTAAAATCGTTGCACTTGGGGGCAGTAGACAGACAGACAGACAGCGAAACACACTCGACTTGTGCGCTTCCAATCGAGATAAATTGCCGTGTCATTTGTCACTATAGCAGCGCATGTATGGACTCTTTATCAAGCAGTATCGTTCGACGTTAGATTGGCCGCTGGGGGGAATTGTATAGAGTCATTTATAAGCCTTTGTCTTTGGTATGATGTTGTACAACTGTCATATGTCACAGAGTGTCACATTTTGAGTGTTTCCCATTTTTACAATTTTATTTCGATCAATTGTATAATTTTATAGATTTTAGGACACATTTCCAAGATCAAAATGCAAAGTAATTTAGTTGAGTGTGGCAATTCTGAAGATTAATGAGTGTTTGATAAAATATTGGAACAGTTTTCGATGGAAAATTAATGTGATTTGAAATGTATTCGATTCTCTGATTGATTTCAAATTGTATGTGGCCCCAGCTGGAGAGATTGTTTGCATTCGAGTTTCAGTTAAATCGAGGCGGCTGCTGCAATACAATCTCAATTGCTTTGATCTGACTTTGTGTCGAAAGCTTTTACGATTTATTCAGTTTATACAACTCAAACCAATTACAGAATAATCTAGTGTAGAGTGTAGAGCTTCATTCTACCATACTTCAAACCTGCATTCAAATAAATTTCGAAAGGAAATCATAAATGTGAAAAGTCAAACCTGAGTTTATAACCAAGTACGTGATATTCCCCCATCTCTATGCATTTCCCCACACACAAACAAAGTCCAATAAATTCCGAAACGAGCTTATCATCCCGTCCACATTGGATGTTGCAACGAAACTTTACAGCGCAATTGAATACGAACAAAAAATTATTATTATTATTAACTACTGCGTAGAAGAAAAAACGCATCAATATCAATTTATAAAAATTGTATGAAAAAAGGAAAATATATTTATTATGAAACGACAGCGAGAAAATAACAAAAAGCACACACACACTCATATACACGCCAATAACACCAATAATAAACCGTTTTTCAATGTGAAGCACACATTAGGAAAATTTCCAAACAACTTCGATTGACAACAACACAAAAATGCAACAATACTAATAATAATGAAGCAGTAAATTGAAAGTTGTTGCTGGCTGCCCCAACAGCTCTCTGGCAGCTGACTATGTCTCGCTGATAATGATGATGAAGCAGAAAATACTGCATGCACAGTGGTAATTGTATTAATCGCGCCAATCGTGGTAGTGGTGAATAAATGCATTAAAATATGTTGGATCAAAAATGTATATGCAAATGGAAACTGCAAATAAATAAGCCTACACAAACAATAAAACAATGAAAAAAACAACAACAAAGAAGAGGAAAAAAAACGAAATTAAATAAAGCCAAGTTAAGTAAAACAAGCGAAGCTGATTGGGAGCGTAAAAGTAAAATATTGAAGAAAAAAAATTGCAACTAAGGTGCAACAACAACAGCAATGACACAGCAGGAATACAACAACAACAACAACAACAAAAACCATTGCAACATGGCCAGAAGTAGAGAAAAAAAGCAAATAAATTTATCTCTTCAAGGCTGTCAAGAAAATGAGAAAAAAAAATTACATATGAGCCAAGTTAAAATACCAGTTTCTCTGCTGGAGTGGCTCTGGTCGGGGCTTGTTGGTTGCTTAGTTGATTGTGGTGCACGCAAGTACGTGTGGTTAAGGGGGGCACTCACGTTCTTGTTGCTGCTGCTGCTTGCAATGTTGTTGGGGCTTTGGGATCTTCTCTAACTCAACAGCGAACCGCAAACCACCGCACGGTGGAGCCTCGCCTAACGGTGATGATTGTTGACAAGAATGAAAATGAGTTTTTTTTCTTCGTTTTATGCTTTCTTGTGCCACGAGAATTTTTCGCTGTGGTTTTCTGAATTTTTTTTTTATTTTTTATTATTATTATTTTTTTTCCTTCTGTTCTTATTAAAATTCTCACCACACAACACACAACGAAAACGAGTTGGCGTCAGACTCGAGCGCAGAAGAGAAACTAACGACCGGAGCTGTGTTAATACTAAAACTGAAATTGGAGTTGTTTGAAATGCGCAGCGGGGAAGCAGCGAATGGCGAATGGTATATAAAATTAGCTGTGGTGAATTGAAAGTCATTGGAATTGGTGGGAACTTTTACAAGTGGTGTGTTGAGAGCTGGGAAAAAAACAACAAAAAAAAAAGCTCCAAGAGAACTCAATTTACTGCTTGTCATGCGCGGCAATGGCGCCGTTCTTGACTTCTCGGAGCACAGTATGAGTCTTAATAAATGCGATAGCAACGACGTCGACCTTACACTGACATCACCACCATCTACATACATAATGAACATTTCTTGGATGGGGAGATGAGGTTGAATAATTTACTGTGAAATTACGAAATTCTTTGAAAATTCACCATCTTTTATGTGGGGGCTTGTAGAGTCAAATTAATTGAGCTCACAGAGGAGAAATGTTCAAATGTCACAAAAGTGAATTCCAGTTGAAAATTGTGCTCATTTAGTGTGTGGGGGCTGGCTGGCTGCTGTTGTGGTGAATACCAACTCCCCACCCTCATAAAATTACAGAATCGAGTGTTTTATTTTACACCACCACTACTAACGCACACTCATAGCCAAAAGGCATTGCACAACTTTTGCTTGATATTTATTCTTCAGTGTGCGAGATTGTCGTCAATGCTTACAGGGTGTTTCGTTGAGCGGTTGGCATTAGTGTACATTTCTTTGCATAATGGCCAACAAGCAACTAACTTGGCTCTTGGCTGGCATTCGTGTATTTCTCCTCTACTATGTATAACAGCAGCAGCAGCAGCAGCAACAACACAGCAACATCATCATCAGACACAAAACAGCAGCGCGTGTAGGATTTCGATTTTGGCTTCACTTTTGTAAAAGTTTACATTTTTTCATTTCTTTCATTTTTCGTTTTTGGTTCAACTTTGTTTTTACTTTATTGCTCATTTGCGCGCAGCACTCTACACACAAAGTTGAGCACAGAAAACAATGTATGGAACCAGTCCACCATGGTGGAGGCAGTCAGCATGCTTGGTCGGATGGATGGTGGCTTGGAATGCATTTGTTGTTGTTTTTTTTTTTAGTAAAATGTCTCTCTTGTTTTTGCCTGTGTATGTGTGTTCTGCTGTTGCCCTGTCTGTCTTTAATTTCGAGCTCTTTTATATCTTTCAGTTCACTTGGGGAGCAATCATTTATTTTTGCATTTTTTTTCTGTTCTTCTGTTTGTTCGTAGTAATTTTTATGGGCGTCTGCGAGTGTGTATGGGTCTGTGCTTTTAACACACACACACACCCTAGTAGTAGGTAGGTTGGCAGACCAGTCAAGCTTAATTTCTGATTTATTATGTTACTTTAGTCTGACTTTAGAGCTGTTTGGAGGATTGGGAATGAGTGTAATTTACTTTAAGGGGCTTTATGCTAGAAATTGCGTATCATAATGTAATTTTGAGTTGATTTTAGAACGCACAATATCAATAAATATAAATTTTGACTTATGAAAATGAATTCAATGCAATTAGCATATACACTTTGGGAAAGTCATACAATTGAAGGACAAATGTATTAGAGACAAATGCCACATAATTCATCAATCCAAAAACCATTAGACAATGACATCCGCCATTTGCAAGTATCGAGTTGAAATTTCTTCACAATTCTAGATAAAGTGGAAATAAAAAGTCAAACAACAACGTGTTTACGTACTTAAACAATTAAATTGTTGTTTTGTACCACTTATTGACATTTCATATACACTCAACGTATTTCTCTCTATTTTCTTTTCGCTATCGACAGTTTTGCAATGTCAACAATTGCGACATTGACGTCAACGCAAGCAACATGTTAAGTTAATGTCAATTGAATTCAACTCACCCGCTGGTGGAGCAAATAGTATGTACGACATTTAGCGCAGTCACACATTAACAAATGTCAGTTTTTAAGGTTGTGACAACTCCCAAATGGTATTCGACAAACATACATAACCTAATAATTTTATTTTTTTACAAAATGTCGAAGTGAAGGTTGTCAAATTAGAAAGAGGTTATGTAACTACGAAGGAAAAATAAATAATTTCCACTTAAATGAAATTGGGGTAAGGCTAAACTCTATTATAAGTAGTTGAGTAAATATCCTTACATAGATATTTAATTAAAATGCCTTTAACTATCAAAAGCAGCTGGGACTGCCATAACAATTTGGCCTGGCCTACGTCAGCTTGGCAGCATGACACGCCAGCCTAGTTTTGTTTTTCGCAATAAAACAATGCCGTCATGGCGAGCAGCTTTTTTCGTATTTGTATAGCAAAATTTAATGCAAAAAAAAATAAAAATAATAAAAAAGAGAAAAATAATCCATATACGAACGAATACACACGCTTGCACTTAAAAATTCACCCATACAAATTTGAGAAATTTTCAAACCCAAAATAGCTCATTTCCACAAGTAAAGTAAATTCGAAATGAATTACGAAAAAAAATGCTGAATATTGAATTATACAGTCAGATAGGTGAGTGGTAATGGTGAATGGTGATGACTCCCGCGCTGATGACGACATTCGCAGATGACAAGTGTGTGTGACGTCATAAAGCCACACTTAAGTTGTTTTTTTGCAGTGTTCTTAGAATTTTCAAATTAAATTATAATAAAATTGTTTACACATTTTTCGTTATAAGCATGTTGTTATTGCACAATACGTTCACGCTGACGCTCACTCTCGCATAGAGATTATAAAGTTCGCCATTTATTTAGCCTATGAGTGTGTGCTTCGACGAATATAAATATTTATATTGAAATAATAATTTAATAGAAGCAAATGATGCAACAGCAGGAAGTTTTAAAAAAAATTAAATATATGCACATACTCGAAATAAAATCGGTAAATGTCATGTAGGTGAGAAAAATAGTATAAAAAGTTTCTACCTACCCAATAAATTTATTCCTTATCTTAAATCTCTTTGAATTTGTACAAATAAAGCACTCACGCCCCGCCCCGACTTCAAAGGTTAATGAAATTCAGTTCAAAAAGTCCAAAAAAATAAGAATCCACTCAAAATATATACAAAAAAAAACTAGTTTCGAATGTAAATGAAACCTTAAAACTGCATAAAATTGAATACCAACAATTTCACACTTCACGAAAATCTCTAAAAATCGTCAGAATATAAGCAAGAAAACGAATTTCATTCAAGCCAATACACAAAACCCTAACGATTTCACAGAAAAGTGCCTTAAAATTAACAAGAACGCGTGAAAAAGTCAATGAAATCGGAGAAAGGAAAGGTTCAACACGGTTGAAAAAATAAAACAACAGCAAAAAACCACCAGAGGCAGACAATTGCTTCAACATATCCTGTTTTTTGGTGGTTTTTTGTTGTTGTTTTGGGTAAAATAAGGTTAACGAAATTAAAAACAGGATTTTAATTATATTTTGTGAACCAGAGAATTTGGTGTGCTGTTGACCTGCATTTGAATGCGAAAAATAAATGTTTTAAAATTACATTAAGAACGTTTAAGGAGTAAAATGAACCAAGTCAAAAATTCGAATAAAATTTTCCATGATATTTGCTTAAGAAAATTGGTTCAGGCTTAAATTAAAGATTGAATGACTCACAAACAGGCTTGGAAAAAAAGTGAGTGAATGTCGGATGAGTCAAATAACGGTATAACAAAAGAAAAGAGAAGAAGTTAAACAAAAATGTGGTCAATCAACAATAATTACAAAAAAAATAACTAAAAATTGTTGATAATCGAATTTTGTGTGAAATTTTCATCAAGTAATTTGAAAAAAACGTAAGCAACATTCATGCATATTAGCTTAAAACTTTTATATTATTTTTGCAAAAAAAAAAAACTATATATATTTCTGAACTGAAATTCAAAGAACAAGGCTTTGGCTTTGTGATTCGTGGTAAAAATGAAATGAAAAAAAATATATTAAAAAAAAGAGGAACACAGAAGAACTCTTCCATCGCAACGTTTGTCGTGTTCTTAAGCTGTCCATAATGGACAAATGACAGAGTAAAGTGCCCCAAGGTATGCACAAAGCCAATGCATGGCTAAAGCTGATTAATGTGTGTCTATAAGGAATTTCAGCTTAAAAAGAAGAGCATCATCAGGCTGAAATATGCAGAACCAAGGGTACAAAAGGCTTAAAAGGAATTTGCAAACAAATCTGGCAACATTTTGTAATTTTATCAGATTAACTTTAAAGGCTATTCACAAGCACTTCCGGTCACGTAGCAGCTATATGAACCGAGTGTGTGTGGGATAGAGATAATTTGGAGGATTCTGAGAAAGGAAGTAACCAAGAAATTCGGCTCAGACCACCTCAGGGTAGGACCGAATAATTGAATAATTTCTTCTTGTCTTTCTCTGATCGATCATCCTCAAAAAACTATGAATTAAAACTAAAGATGATTTCATCAAATAAACGATAAATCAAAGAGTAATCAATCAACGTTTTGTCAGAAAGAAAAAATCAAGATTTTTTAATAAAGATTTCAAGAAATGATTTCAGGGGCTAATTATGCACACAGCTAATAATGGTTTTCCCCTAAAACTTTCAATAAAGGAGATATGAAATAAAATTTTTAATTTTAAAGAAATTACTGTTGAAACGAGGAAGAGAGAGAGAGAGAATGAAAGATGAGATGCTGAAAAACGACCTAACGTCATTAATCACAGAAAGACCATCAAATATGGGGAAAAACAAATGGCAAAAATATAATAAATGAACGAAATTGGTGGAGAAGCAAACAAATGGAAGAGGTACACACACACACACGAGTGTTTGTTGCAAAAATAATATTTCAAGTGTTTATTTTCTTTTCTTTTCCTTTTATTTCATTTCAGTTGAAGAAAGTGTAGTATGACTATTAAAAAATAAATTTCCCAACTGTTTCGATAAAATTTATGAAGAAATTTATGGAGCAATGTGTAATTTAAAGTCCATATTATTCACATACTCATAATTCATAACCTTCCAGCGGAGTTAAAGTATCTGTCCACCTTTTCCGAAGCCCCAACCGAAGTTCTCATAGGCAGTTAGGCGGACGGACAAACAAATATACTCATACACTTACGAGAAACGTTCAATTAAAATTTGAAATGAGAGGGAGCAAAAAATACGCCCAACATTAATTCAGGCAAAGAAAAGACCGAACAATTTACGGTAAAGCGACCGCATGACGGTAACGAACCAGTATTTTTAATAAATAAAGAAATTTATAAAAAAAAAACGAAAAAAAATACGAAAAACCTCAAAGGTATACACAACACCACACCTGTTCAAACTGGCAGACAGACCAGACCAGGCCAGGACCGGAATTTTACACCAATTAAAGTTTAAGTGGAACACAACACACAAGTATCAGCCGAACTGAACTGAACGGAATGAAATGAACGATATTCACGGCGTATTCAAAAGATACGACCACTCGGTTTACTCGTACACCAGTTGTAATCATTTATTTAGCCAGAAGACCAGACCAACCAAGATGGTATGTATGAGTATGAAAAATTAATACAGCAGGCACCGGCACAGCACCGATGACGATGCCGAATAGGAATGAAACGCGCAAGTGTTTATTATTATATTTTTGATGGATGCATTGGATTATATACACCGACAAAAGGCAGACGACGACGACGACGACGACGATATGATTCAAAAATATTCCCAAACAGAAAATATATATAGAATCGCTTCAGGTGGTGTGTTCTCGGTGGCTGTGGTGACTCCTTCAGCGAAAGGAAACAGCACTCGGCATCGAGAAGAATTCCAAGACCTCAAGCTAAGTTGAGAGATGCCGTGTGGTACAGAAGACCCGAAGGCAAACAGTGTAAGGCGAGAGACCGAGATTAGGATGTCGAATGAAAGACAATGTATTTCTCCTTGAACTCTCGACACAGAGGCCATTTATTCAATTTTCGAACAAACAAAAATGTAATAACAAGAAGAAGAAGAAAAAAGTAAAGAAATCAATGACGTTCGCTTGATGATGGGAACATGCTGACAAACAGTATGTACCACCAGCAAGCAAGTAACCAAGCCAAGGGGGTAAAAACGGGGTACAACAAAGGGAAATTTTGCTACGGTTCTTATAAAAAGTACCACGCCAGCCTGACATGGCTGTCGGTATGTATGTATGTATGTATAAATGGCTGACTGACAGACGGCCTGCCCCCCTCGATGACTACAGCAGTAACTTGCCATTAGCGGAGAGTCAACAACAAAGAACCGAACCAGAAAAACAAAAACAAAACGCAAGTGAAGAAAGAAAACTGAAGACTTTCGGTAGGGAATTGAGTGAGAAGAGAACAGAAAAAAAAACAACAACAACAAATACAACAAACGGTAAAAAACAAAAAATGTTGTTGACCCCCCGAAGGAAGAATGATGAAATATATTCAACACATGCAGACGACGCTGACTGACTGATATAGGCAGACAGACAGACATGTGGGATTTTTTCCCCTCGTATTAATAAATAAAGAAGAGCTCAAAAGAACTTCGATTTTTTTTTGTGCCAGTCCATACAAAGCCAACGACACTCTATAAGAGGAATTTTCAAGAATATTTGAAAATAAAATTTGAAAAGAATCATGAGATCCTAGGGTCCAAAAACTACTCTAGGATACATTCGATGACTGGAGATGGGGCCTTAGAGGAAACACTTTTAACCATTAAACAGATTTACAAGAGCTTGGGAAAACTTTTGTGGAAATAGTTAAATTTATTATTGTAAAATCTAATTTTATTTTAGATTCCGACACTCGGAGAAGGTCTCCAATGTAAGCCCATTTCAAACTGTCCGTTTCCAGCTCAAGTGGCAAGTCTTGTGGCATTAAAATGGATAACCATATATGTATATTTGTTAACATGGTGTAATCCGCTTTGCTGTTCAAGGAGCGTATATACAAGGAATATACAATTAAAGGTACACAAATCGACAGAATTAACAATTATACGTGAATATGATGTGTACGGGCCAACTTGTTTGTTTCATTTTTGCTTTCGTTTGTTTGCGTGTACTGGCCTTCCTGGGACTGTAAAGTCCAGAGGCCTTTGGAAGAATAGGTATTTCGAATGCGCTTTACTATGTTTTGTAATACCATAAAGAAGAGCGGTTCATGGTGGTATGTTTTGTGAGTTAAGTTGAGTTGAGCGCGTCTGTTTTCTGTTATTCCTTGGATGAAATACGAAGATTAATGTGAATCGCATGGGAAAATGAAATATGAAACGTTAAAAGAAGTACGTGATTATACTGAGAGAAAGGAGAGGAAAAGTATTGTATCAATAAGGAAAAATTCCAAATAAAATTAATAGTAGTCATAAAATTAAACAAACGAACCGCAGGGGGTCTTACATAAGCCCCTTTTGAGTTTCACTATAATTTAGAGAGTTTTAGAGAGAGAGATTACTGTAAATTCAACATTTATATAATTTGAGGAAATTATTTTAAACTTAATATGAAATATTTAAAAACTAATTTAAGAAAATAATAGCACCTGAAGTGTTCAGGTTTCTTTAATGAACTCGCAAAAATCAAATAAATCACACAAAAATGAAAACGAAGAGTCTGCCGTAAACCCGTTTCGTGGAATAAATTTTTAAACGGCATCTTCTCTACTCCTATTCTGCTAGAAGCCGTTCAACTCAGCCAGCCAGTCGGCAGCAAAGCGAAAAATCGCCAAGCAATTTATTGGCTTATTTCAAGAAATTGCACAAACCCACTCAGGCAAGGCATTAAAATTATGTTTCTCTCGCCTGCGGGCCAATTCCGAAAGGAAGAGGTATACAAAATAGAAGAAATATTGAAAAATAAAAAAATAAAAGAATAAATAAAAGAAAAACTCCGACATACTCTAGTATAAGGAGAGAAAAGACACAGAGAAGACGCTGAAGGCCGTTCAAAGACTTCATCACAGTCAGTTCAGTTCAGTTTGGTTCATTTTTTTCCATTTTTTATTTATTTTTCCATTTTTTTTTTTTGCTATTTGCCCGTGTCTGTTTTTTAAGAGGAACTTGTTGTATACAAAATAGGGTATGTAAAGCCTTAAGGCTTCCAAAGTCGTTAAATTCTTTTTAAGTAGGAATACATTTAAGAGATACGTATGAAAAAAAAATTATCTATGCGTGTCGTAAAGGAGAAGAAGAGTAAGGAATTAATACAACAACAGAAACACACATTTTAAAGGTCACTTTAGCATTTACGCATTTGAAATACATTTTTTTCGAGGTAGAGATATCAGTTTATTGAACTTTAAAGAAACAACAACAACAAAAAGATGGTATGTCGCCTTTCGTGATATCTGTAATTACAGTTTGATTGTACATAGTAGACATTTTACATTTTACTACATTTCACGATGCCTGTGGAGTCTTTAATAAGGGAAGTAGTGAGTGAATGGTTTCGGATTTTCCATACTTGATAGTAAAAGATATTGAAGACGAGAGTAAGGCAGGCAGTTTACATTTATGAGCTACTTTGTGGTAGCACGCAATGGCGGAAAAAAATTGGTGCTTAGTAAAATCCCAAAAAAAAAAAATGGAATGTGAAAAATAATTGCATTAAAAGAAATTTATGATACGAGATACGATAAACTAGAGGTTAGCTGGTGAATGTTTGTTGTAGTGTCAGTGGACCCAATATTTACGAGCAGGGTTGGCAACCGAATCGAATAAAGGTTTCGGTTTCGGTTTTACTCCCACTTGCCAATCGGTTTTGGTTATCGGTTTCGCTCCTTGATTTTGAAAAGGTTTCGGTTGGTTGGAGCGATTGAAAAAGTTTCGGTTTAGGTTTTAAAAGGTTTCTAGATGGCCCAATGTTAGGAAATTGTATATCAATTCAATATAAATCAAGGGTGCTGAATCTAATTACATTTTCCGAATTTCCTTATCTAATCGCATTTTCAAACAAATTTCTGCTTAAATTTCTAGTTTTTATACCCTACACAACGTTCGAAACGTCCATAAGGACGCATGTCCGGTATGGATAAGTATATATATTCATGATCAGCATCGAAAACAGATTTAGCCATATCCCCGTCTTTCTGTCACCATACAGGCTGGAATGTTTTTTTTTTGAGACATCGATGTGAAACTTTGGGTTTACGTTTTTATCTCCGAATTAAGATCAAGTTCGAGAATCAGCTAAATCGGACGAAAAAGGCTGCCATATAAAACTACGAAAAAATAGCGAAAATTTTCCAAGTCTTTTCAAAAACCATAAAAATGCCTGCGCACACAGAGGCGTCATTCGTGCCGCAGGCGGTTTCGAAAATAATTTTGTCACAAATAATTGTATTTTTGAAAATATAGCGTTTTTTATACAGCCTGTTTCCATAGCAATACAATAAATAACAAACACAAAAAGCCAGTTTCAAAACCAATTCAAATCAGTTTGAAAATAAACCTTTTGACTGTTTCCATAGTAGTCTAATAAATAACAAACAAAATAGTCATTTTCAGAACCATTTCAGTCAGACTTTTTGATTGTTTCCATATCAATATAATAAAAAACAAACAAAATCTACTGCGGTGAAATCGCTGCCTGTGTGAGGCACTTTGCGTTTTCGAAGCTAGATTTTTTAAATATGGAAATGGTTCTGAAATTATATAGCGAATATCGCCTTTGTGTGCGCCGGCCTTATAAAAAGATTTATTGAATATTTAAAAAAAATATTTCCTATATTTTAAAAATATATGAAATAAATAAATGAAATACGAAGAATTTTCTCTTAGGAAAAAAAACTTCAAGTCAATTTTGTGTACGAAAACCTTTTGAAAACCGATTAAAAACCCGTAACCTTTTCAATTGGTTTTGGTTGAACCCATTCAATCGGTTACGACGAATCGGTTTCGGTTTAGGTTTCGCTCCCTAAAATGAATCGGTTTCATTCGGTTTCGGTTACGGTTTCGGTTGCCAACCCTGTTTACGAGGACGGCATAAAAGTTTACAGCGTTTTATGCGTATAAGGTGTGTGTGTGTGTGTGTAAGTGGTTTGAATTAAAATCGTAAAATCATTGAAACAATTTTTAATGGATCATTTCAGTATAATATAATTTTTAGTGGGGGCTTATAAACGTTTTGGTTTTTTTTGTGTGGAAGTTGAGTAACAAGGAAACGTTAAAATCGTTTTGAAATATAAATTTTTATATGAACAAAGGAAAACGAAACGAAAGGAAATGAAATGAAATACTTCAACAAGTTTATGAAAGGCAGTCAGGCAGACAGACAGACAGACAGACTTCCCTAACATGGAGAAGTTTTCAATGATTTGAAGTATTCGAATGTGAACAAAAGCATGTGATACAGGATATTGACCTTCTAGCTTCGTTTGGGGTGAAATATCAAAGCGCATTAAAGTGCATTACACATTGTAGAAAAGGGTAAAGGCTACATATACACAAGTCCGAACCAGTGCAAGCAAACCTCGACAATTTAAACTAAAGTACCCACATACATTATTGTTGAAAAAAGTGGTTTGTACCGTATAAGGCAGTGGGCAGTTAAACATACGCCATTCCTGTAATAGAAGAGAATATACAAGTCACACAAAACTTAACCAAGTTCAATGCGTACAAAAGTACAAGTACGAAGCAAAGAGGCTTCTTTCTATACAGCGCGTACTCTCGTTGTCGTTCAAAACAAAAAGGCAACAGCCAGTAAAATGGTAAAATGCCAAATGTCAGACGCCATAAAAGCCATGAACAAATTTTAAAAATATAAAATGAAAACTGCATAATTCACATGAAATAAGTTGAATTGAACAGCAGCAGCAGGTTCAGGTTCATTTTAATGGGCGCAGCCATTAAAAAGTATAAAGTATTTCGTATAGAAATTAATAAAAAGAAAATCCAACACTGAGTCCATGTAAAACCACACACACACACAGGTCAGAGAGAAATAAACTGAATTTTACATAGAAAAAGTGTGGTAGGGAAATTTCCACCATGGAGTAGACTAAACTAGATTGGATGGAATGAATACGAAGAGAACATGCGCAGTTCCAAAAGAGTATATATGACCCAACATATTGCAGATTATTTTGTAAAATGTAATGAAGACACACTGGCAAACACAAGAAAAGAAGACGACAAAAATTGTGACTAGGCACATATGAAGGGAACTAGAATTAGAAATATGTTATCAGCTATTGGACAAATTAATCATGTTGCTAGTATTCGGCATTAATAATGATAGATTTGTCAAATATTAAATATTATTGATAAGGCATTATTAAGGTATGAAGGAGAGTAAATATTTTGACTTATAGGTAAATTAACATCCCTTAAGGCAAAAGAAACCCTTGTGAGAATGTATATTGAAAGCAAAGTTACAGGAGATTTAATTTAGACGAGAGGTGATGTAGAAATCCATTCGTTCCAAACAAAATGAAAAATTAATTGATTTGCTCAATGATTAAGGATAATATGACTTGGAAGACGAGAAATTTGAGTGTGAAAATTGATATCGAATTGATTTAAATTGATTAAATTAATTGATTAAATTGTAGAAAAATTCATTAAATACTTGTAAAATATTCAGTAATCCCATGACTAGCAGATTAAACACATTTCAATATTGACTTTATTGACAAGTCTTTCAATCAATATTAAAATGTATTTAAAGTCTCTCCCTCTACCACTACCTCTCGACTGTTGATTTCCCAACAAATCCAAAACTTGTTCATTACATCAGGCACAACGTAAGACTGATTAGTGGAACGTTGTGAATAACCAGAAGAGTATACAAAAAAAAAAGATAATAAATTATGATGGCATCACTAAAAATGCAAAGTCCAGTGTAAATTCCAAAACTAAACGGACGTGCACGAGGTAACAACAGGCAAAGGTCACGTGGTATACAACAAAGCGTTGCAATCGAGGGAAAGCGGGCGGAAATCCAACCCCTCAACTAATAAACTCATGACAGCAGAAAGGTAGGGCGAAAGAGGTAGACACAGAAATAGAGCAGGATTTACACTGAAAGCCTATTTAAGATTTTACTGCCATGATTTATATATATGCAAAAAAAGGTATCTACTTAAAAGATTTCCAGAAAAACTAGAGCACTGCCACATGCTGTGAATCGAGAACAGGCCAACAAACAGAGAAAAAAAAGAGAAAAAAGTGAATTGCTTGTTTTAAATTAGTAACAAAATGCCAAATGGAAACTCACTACAACAACAACAACAACACAGGGAAAGGGTAAACACAACAACAATAGCAAAAATATATCGATTTTCTTTTTGTTATTCTTTTGCTGAGAGCTTGGTTGTTGTTGTTTTTATTGTTGGAAAAACTCAACCACTCATCAGCTGGCGCGTGTTAAGGCTACCGAAGAAGAAGAAGAAGAAGAAAAATAAACAAAAACCAACAGCAGCAGCAGCAGCACCCAAAAGCCAAAAGAATCGATTTTTCTTTAACCGTTGTTAGGTTTTGTGGCATTAAAGCACATAAATGCAACAACAACACACAACGAGGAAAAGGAAGCAGCAGCAAGCAAGAGTTCAGGCGGAAGTCTACTTGGTTACAAGCAAAAAGCATAGAAAATATATTTTATTTTTTTCATTTTGTCCACATGCAATGGCCGCTTGCGTCACTCGTTGTCGATTAGTCGGACTTGGCTTGCTCGTTCTAAGGTCTTGTCGTAATGTTAGCAGGCAATGTGTATCGAGGAAACGGAAATTAAAATTGCATTAATTTTAAATAAGGCAATAAGTTACAGCTGTTCGCAAGGTTAGGTGGCGTCTCTAATAGATAAATTTTATTTAAAAACCCAAAGAAGCATTTAAAAGTCGTAACTTTAAAAATGTCACGAAAAAAAAAAGAAGAGAAATTGTACCGTTCGTCATTGTCATTGGTCTACAATTTATGTCAGATCGCTTACTTTTTATTGAGTTCAGACAAATTATTACTTACTCGCATTCACAGTTTAATCCAATTGTTCTGAAAGTGAATGAAAGAAAATATGAAATTAGAACAAAATTAGAACGAAAATAAATAAATGTAATAAAAAAAAGAAAATCTTAGTCTCTGGTTCCCTAAAAATATATTTATACCCCCACACACACTGTGGCAGGGTATACTCACTTTGTCACAACGTTTGTAACGCCCATAAGGAGGCGTGTCCGGTATGGAAAAGTATATATATTCTTGATCAGCATCACCTCCTGAGTCGATTTAGCGATGTCCGTCTGTCTGTCCGTCTGTCCGTCTGTCCGTCTGTCCGTCTGTCCGTCTGACCGTCTGTCCGTCTGTCCGTCTGTCCGTCTGTCCGTCTGTCCGTCTGTCCGTCTGTCCGTCCGCACGATAGAGGTCGCAGTTTTGGAGATATCGACTTGAAACTTTGGGTACATGTTTTTCTCGTGAATACTGAGATCAAGTTCGAGAATCAGCCAAATCGGATAAAAACTGGGCGTGGCTCCCATACACCGAAAAAAAAGGTAAAAATTTTTTATTGTTGTATTCGATTGGAAATGTTTAGAAACGTATTTTTGACATGGTCCGAGGTTCCGAAGCCACATATATAAGGGTCTAAATGGGGTCTTGAGACCAATTTTTTTTTTTTGTGGATTTAATTGGAAATTTTTAGAAATGGATTTTGGACATGGTCCGGGCTCCAAAATCACCTATAACTGGCTCAAAATAGGGTCTTGAGACCACATTTTTATATGTTCGAGGACAAAAACTGGGCGTGGCTCCCATAGACCGAAAAAAAAGGTAAAAACTTTTTATTGTTGTATTCGATTGGAAATGTTTAGAAACGTATTTTTGACATGGTCCGAGGTTCCGAAGCCACATATATAAGGGTCTAAATGGGGTCTTGAGACCAATTTTTTTTTTTTTGTGGATTTAATTGGAAATTTTTAGAAATGGATTTTGGACATGGTCCGGGCTCCAAAATCACCTATAATTGGCTCAAAATAGGGTCTTGAGACCACATTTTTATATGTTCGAGGTACTTCTTCCTACTGTGTGGGGGTATTTCAACTTCGGTATAGCCGAAGATAGTCCACTCTCTAGTTTTTAACTTCCTTAGATATAATGAAAGTATTTAAAACTAGTGTGTAGGGTATACAAATTATTGAAGTATTGTTTTCTCGAAAATTAAAGGTGTTTATACAAATAATATTTAAGTCAAAATAAAACCCGATTTATGAACAAAGACCAAAATACTAAACAAAAAAAAGATGTAAGTCAACACCACTAAAAACAACAAAACGTGACCGAATAACAAATGTGGTCATAAATCAAATGATAACAAGCTTTTAACAAAAAAAAAATGTATATTTCGTTGGTGTATTTTTGGGTATTTTTAAAAACTTTCACATAAAAGCATTCCAAATGGACAAATTCAAAATGAAAAGTTGATGTATAAACAAAAAAAAATAATACCGAGCACTGAAACGAATTAAATCAAGTCTGAAAATAAAAGCGATTAAAGTGGGGAAACGACGACCACAATGGGTCACAATTGAAAACAAAATGGGCGTCACAAAGCGAAAAAGAAAAAACCTAAAATGCACAAAAAATGTAGAAAAAATGTACAAAAAAGTAATCCAAGAGGGCAACTCTGTCACCATAGTTAGGAGCACTCAGATCACGTTCAAGAAGCATAAATAAACCAAACTGAAATATAAATGAAGTCTACCTACGAAAAGGTTGCAACTGATTTTGTATTAAAAATTTCAAATTCGACAAACGAACGAAAAAGAGGGCACCCATTCACCGACAGTGGGGAAATACTTCAAGGCGCGCGTGTGACAGTCAATCAGTTGGTGCCAAAATTAAAATAAATAAATATTTCACCCGTTTCGTTTCGTTTTTGCGTTGCGCGTTTACATTGTATATTTTTTTCGCATTAGTATAAATGACGCTGATAATTGACGTCGACGTTGTATTTTGAGAAATTGGCAAATGCTAAAAAAAATTCAAGTATAAAAAATCAAGCAAAATGTGTATAAGAAAAGAAAATGAGAAGAGAACACACAACAACAACCACGAAGGAAAAAAATACACCAAATTAAAGCGCTATTTTTGTACATTTGACCTAAATTTTCGTTGGAAATTTTTCGAAAGTGGATTTTGAATAGGGAATTAAGTTTACAAAAAAAAAACAACAAAAAATTGTATAGAAAAGTGAAATAGAAAAAAAAATTATTGTTATGGTATTAAATTCATGAAAATGTTATATATTTTGATTTATGGTAGGCAAGAATGAATGTATTTTTAGGTTAGTGTATTTGTTGGTGTTAGATAAAGAACAGATGAAACTGTACTGGAAATTATAGAAGAGGTTAGGACTGTGAAATGTTGATAAACAGTGGGCGGAAAATGATTCTTATCAACACTGATTAAGTTGAATCCCTTGGGAAAATTTTCCTTTCAACATAAGAGACCGTAGAATAAAAACAAAACCACTTTGAAAACTGATAATAACTTAGCAGGAGGTATTTAGTTGCTGGATAATTTTTCAGTCTTTCGTCTAGATGAGAACGTTTCCACTTCGTTCTGGGATGTTTTGTTGAAAGACGAACTACTAGCTGCAGTTTCTCACAGAGTGTAATTCACAGACATTAAATCGTTCTGTGAGTCCCTATAGTATAGTGCCAAGTTCTAAACGACAAGTTAAGTATTTTCACGGCAAATTATACTCTCGTTAGTTTGACATTACTCGACCGGAAATGTTGACGTGAGGAAACATTTTTTTGTTTTTCGCCCCAGGCAGGCCCCAGGCAGGACATGCCGGTTGTTAGTCAAATAGATGTTCCATTCACTGAGCTATGGCCTCCAAACAAAAAAATTGAATGGGGTAACTGGAGAAATTCATGAGAATTCAAAAGTTTTATAATATTTCCACAAAAACAAACTCATCTAGCATTACACAAAATTTCTCCTTGACCCATATTTTCATATATCAGTGATTAAACAAACACAGAACATGTACCATTCTGGTACAACAATGATAATATGGTCCATTTGCTTGTCCACATGAATTTTGCATTAAGTTTTAATGAATGAATGAATGTGGATTGTGTTTAAATTGAGCGGCAAAGCTTAACACAACAACAAATACAATAAAAAAATGGAAAAAAAAAGAAAATGAAATGGGAGCACCATTTGTTGTTTTTACAGTTGGTAGCACTGATTTATTTTGTTGTTGTTGTTGCTTATTTGTTTGTTTGTATTCTAGGTTACATTAAGTAAATGTTGGCAAGATAATACATATACGAGTTTCTGCCACTGCTTGTGGACAGTTCTGGGTGACAGCGGTAGATTGTGAAGTCAGACGACACATTTTTTAATTATTTAAGGTGGGCATATTTCCTTAAATGTGCCAACGAAAATTAATATAAATAATTCGGAGCCAAGGGAGGTTCTTTTCATCCTCTGAAGTAAAAACAACTGTACAGCCTGTACCAAAAAAAAAAAAACAATTTCAAAACCTCCACATCAGCATAAAGAAATACAAGCTAAACATAAAATAACAACGCAATAAATACTCGTACTAAACTATTGTTTAAACAAATTGCATAACCACCACCAAATGTTATAAACAAATAAGAAAAATACAACAAGAAAAAGATCTAAAAATATTTATGTAGGTATGCTATGCTTGTGACTATTTAATGATATTGAACGACAACAACCAGAGGGAAATGAATAATAAATTTTATTCTTTAATGTATTGGAGACAAATACATATGAGAGTCAAAGAAATGCAAAACTCTCTTTTCATTGTCCGTCCATGGACTCTCTTTAATCGCTTGAGATGTTTGCAAAAGATCTACCTAAGCAATCTCTTATGTATTTCGTTTAACCTATATAGAAATCAAATTATGATAATTCGACCTAAAAACTTTGAAGAGAGGAGTGGCTTATGATAAGATAAGCCTATCAGCTATTAAGTATAAGAGAGTCGAGTCTAATAAAAAGATAACGATTTAATGAGAAACACAAGCCAAATCTCAAATACCAAACATCAAAAACAAATGACGTGGTAATTCAAAAGGAAAAAACAATTCAAAACTGAATACAAAAAATACTCAACACAAAATTAAATAAATGGCAAGTAATTTATTTTAAAAACTCATTATAATCATAAGTTGAATATAATTTATTAAAAAAAAAACACAAATAGTTGTTTCTTACACTCACTCATTTAAATTTAAATTCTTTGCATAATATTTGAAATATAATTTAATTTATTTTTCAAAACTTTGTATTTTAAGTCCGCGCGTGTTCACTTTTTTCCTTCGTTTTCATGCAAATGTTAATTTAATTTCGTCTGTCAAATGAAATACTACATGCGAGAGATGTTTGTGGTAAAATTTCTGTTTACGCATATCATTAAAATATTTTAGTATTTTTGGTTATTATTATATCGGCTTAGTGGCAAAACATATCCGCGAAATGGTGAAATTCACTTTAAAGAGAAAAGTGACGTTTCTATTGTTATTCAAAGATATTGCGCGTGAGCCATGATGATTCATAGCGAAATTATCATCGTTATAATAATGTGGAAAGCAGTATTATCAGATGAATAGTAATTTTCGAGATTATTCGAGAATTTTCGAGTAGAAACTTTTGGACTAAGAGATTAAAGTAATCTGCTGGCTAGAATTCGTAGAGTTTCAAAGTACACCTAAAGGCGATTTATGGAGAAATATACGAAAAGATTATACATCCAATTGATATTCCAATTGAAATACACCAAGTGCTTGAGAAAACTTATGAACTTTGCTTAGTGCATTTTGATTAGGATTTCTAGAAATTTATAAATTTTAATTAAATTTCAAAACGATTTTCAGTATAGCTACTAAATTTCACTCAACACACGATAAACAATTTATGCACATATATGAATACATTTTATCTGATTTAAAAACGTTTCAAGTAATTCCTTTTTTGGCTTGGGCCTTGTGGTCAATTTACCACACTTCATTAGTAAGTATACCTAAGTACGTATCAGTAAATTCTATTATAACGAAAAATATGCGTTATCACATAAATGAAATTCTTTATCAAACACCAGCAGCAGACGACGTCAAATTCCACATACACATGCAAACACACCCAATTCAAGGTAGTAGGGTGAAAACGAACAAACAAACAAACAGACAGACCGACAAGCAGAGTTTGTACTGTCAACCAAGTACTAACTGGAAACTACAAAACGTAATTACAAACATGTGGGTTTGCTATAAAAATAATAATATAATATAATATAGTACATATCTGGAAAACTAAAGAACTTTGTAATAAATGAATAATTTAGCAACTAAAAAAAAAGGTGGGGCCCATCTATTTGGTGAATCATAGGAAAATACACGAAAAATTAAGAAAGAAAAACAGACACAAATGTACTGGGAACAAGTACGCCAATCAATATGGCAAAATGACAAAAGGATATGAGGGAAACACAAACTGTACAGAAAACTGTACGGCAAGTCACACTACCAGCAGAAAATACTACACAAGAATAGAGTAATGTGCATAAGAGAGAAGCAAAGAGAAGCGAAAATATGCAGTAAAAAAGAAATAGTAATATTAATAAAAATGCAAATTACACTCCTCAACGTAACTGCAATTTTTCAACGCGGTCAGCGCCGCTCAAGTCAAGAACGAAAAAGCTATTATTCATACAAATGAATTATGACAAGGTGGCAGCACTTTGGGGCACTTCAGACCACAAACAGGATGTATTTAAATTGAAAATAACTGATAAAAAATATGTATAAAATAAAATAAAAAATATAATACGCCCATAACTATACTTTTATATATAAAGTTGGTATGCTGTTATTTTGTATTTTGTGCGGTGCTTATTTACAAATGTCAGGCGCAGATGCTTATCAGGACAGAAAGGCAGATAGAAAATGGCAAGTAAACAACCAAACAAACAACGCAACGTAACGTAGCAAAAATATATTGCAGATGATGACTCATGCGAGATAAGTTTGGCTGACTGGCCGAGCCATTGAAGAGGATATACGATACATGTACGAGTTGAGTATGGACACTTGAGAAATGGAAAATGTTAAGAGGAACAAAAAGTTGGTAATAAAATTGCAATAACAAAAAATATTTCTTTGAACCAAAACAAGTAGTTTTGCTGGTGAATTGGCTGTCATGACCAAATGTTGGTTAAAAAGTAAAATTTCATCTATTTTTATTGTAAAAAGTCAAGTCTGTTATATGAGCCATTCAGAAGTAAAATCGATTAAATCGATTTTTCTGAATATTTTATATTATTGTGCGAAATGCAAGTTTTTATGCTGAATCACTTTCCATCATAATGAGGATAAATACCACTAATAGGGCTATACTGTCCCGCTTGTAACCGAGGAGGCTACACAGACCCATTTGACCAAAATGGGAATTCAGAAAAGTGTACTTAATCGATTTGACTTCTGAATGTCTCATATGGCAACGTACGTTGCTTTCTTATAGAAACACACATATTCTGTGTAAATGTCAAAAACAAAGACCGTCTGTAAGTTGTGTGGGTGTAAAAACTAAAATAACCGAGCTCTTTACTTCGTTTTGGGATTGCCAATAATTGCCAGAAAATACATGCATTGACAATGAAAGAAGATAAGCTTCATACATTTCCTCGGTTTACTTGGAAACATATGGCAAATGAAAGGGTTTATTTGTGTGACAAGAAACATGTTAAAGGATCAACATCGAATTTGAAACTACAGAGCAAAAAAAATGCAAGTAATTGCACTAGAATAAGGGAAAAATACATGCTCCATATGCCATATATGTTGAAACCTGAATCATTTCGTATAAATCTACTGTATGTAAAACGAAAAGTACTTTCTCTCTGTTACTCTCTAAAAAAAAATTATATAAAAAATACGAGTTGCTTAACTTTGCTCTCTCAAAAATTTTGCCATTTCACTGCCCCCTCTGCTGGGCTCTTTCTTTTCTTTTACATTTCTCTCAAAATTTACCAACTCATTTCCAATAAGTCTGCATAAAAATCAGCATGAGTCAAAAAAAATATATATTCAAGTACCTCTTTCAAGAGCGGTGAATGGTGTGAAAATTTTATTTTTGGCAAATCCGCTAAGGAAAAAGGATTTAGTTGGGAAAAGTTTTCTATGTGAAAAGAAACGACGCCTGTGAAATGCGATTTTGAAGAATGAAAGGTTGCTTTTAAAAGAGAATAATCGGGAAGTTTCCTCTGTTAACCAAAGCCTTGGGGTATTATTTATCAATACACTCAACAAAAATGTGTTCAAGTTTGAAGATATTCTGTTCAACTTAATCTACTATGGAATTAAATGGAGTCTTAACAATGACAAAAGATAGAGTCGACTTTAAAAATTATGTTGAAATTTCTGTTAAGCGCTTTGTCTAAAAGATGAAATGCTTCTTCAATTTACATAGGAGACGTTTTACAATAAGTCGAATAAGCACATAGTGAATTTCAATTTTGATACGATTTATGGACTTAATTCACTTTGGAACTGAGCGCCTCTTATAGAGATTATGTGGTTTCATTTGCTTAATATTTTTGAAATTTTCTTTCTTTCTGTATTAGTGATAGAAAATCGCGAATTTTGTACACATACTAGTGACGAGCTCGAAAATGGAGATAATTTTAACATTTTAAAAAAATGCACTACAATTTTTCTTAGTGTAATGATTATACTGGGAAAACCCACACGTATTATTACGTTACATTTTCAACAAAATGGAAGATATTTTAATGTTTTTTTGTGAACACACATAGAAGTTGACTGGGTTGTTGTCTTTTTTTTTTGTTCCTCTTTTTTAGTTTCATTTGACGTTTCAGTGGAGGTTGGCAACTGAGCTGATGGTGTTCAGTGTGGTGTGGCAAAGAAAAAATGAGCAAGTTGCATGAATGACAGACAGACGAACATACAGACTGTGACTGATTGACAGTTGGGAATATGTGTATGAGTGCATTTTCTAAAAATTCAATTTGATTTTCTATTCTGTCCTGTCAGTTTTTTCTGTCAAATTTCCTTTTGTGAGAGAAAACTTACATTTATCGCATATATTGCAGCTTAAATCCTTTTCCTTTTAATTCTTCTATGCAATTTTCAGTTCTCTTTTGTGTAATCACAGCGTTGTCGGTTACTCTTTTATTGCCAAATAAAATTTTAATTTTATTAAATTTCACAGTTGGTTTTGAAATCTCGATTTCCCGTATTATGATTTTTTGATTGAAAATTTGCTTGTAGCGCCTTTAACGTTAATCAATTTTTAACATATGCGAGCTTCTTATCCCACACGACAGACACACAAGATACGAATAATCGCTGGGGGGAGGAAGAAAAACGACGTCAAAATTGCACTCAAAGGATGTTGAAGAACAAGAATTTTTTTGTTAAAAAAAATATATCACAAACACGCACAAAAAAATAATAATTTAGGGTTCAGTTCACACAGCTCTCGGTACTTAGCAGTTATTTGTAGTTTCAGTATATCCTTTTACTCACACGGAATCATAGAAAACACTTCCTTCGAGCAGCAGAAATTTGTTTTGGGTTTTTTTCGGTTTTCCTTTCAAACGAAATTTTTACACAGAAAATATTCAAAATTTCTTCTTTTTTAGTAATTTTTGATTCACTATTTATTATATTTTTGGTTTTTCCGTTTCCTTTCTGTTGCGGAGCCTAAACTCAGTTTCTTATACACAGAAAGAGCAAGCGAACGAGATATAGAGAGCGAGACAGACAAAAATTATTCAAACACCCAAAGTAGAAAATTCAACGTGGATTTGATCCTCCAATATGTGAAGTCTCCAAGCACTCGTTTTCGACTGAAGTTGAAAAATCATTCGAAAAGTTTGCCAGTGCTGCAGTCGACACACACACTGCTACGCCATGGACACACAGATACAAAAGTGGTTGAATGTGTGCGAGGCAATTCACCATTTTTACGGTGGTATGTGTTGGTGTTTTTGTGTGCTTCTGGTGAGTTCGATAAACACACAACAGTGCAAGGGGAAAGTGTGGCGGAGAGCAGTTAGTGTGGTGTGGTTTTTTTTTGTTGTTTTTTTTTGAAATGTCATCATCAACATCATTCGCCACAGCGGTGAACAATGACGAAAATGTACAACGGAAAAGCGAGATACGACGGAATACTAATGCTACAGTAGGCATTTAAAATGCTGAGAGGATAATGTGTGACAATAACAAATCAATGACACTGCGACTTGTCACCTCCCATTTAGGTTATAACAATTTTAATGACATACACTAAACTCACCACACTGTTGCCATAGTAGTGTTATGGGGCGTCATTATAATGACTCTGTGATGTTACGTGAAAAATTTGTGCGAATAGTGTCAGAAATCGACACTGTCATTAACGGGGTGCTAACACGGACATTTTTTTAATGTCCCTGAAACGACGATCCCATACGCTATAACCTCCCGAGGTTATTTTGACGTCACAGTGTCACTATAATGACAAAATTTAAAAAAAGAAATAGACAACTTTTTGGAAAATTTTTTCATTTTCTATATATGGCGATTTTTCATTTCGAGTTTTGGACGATTTTTTGTGCCCGATGTTTTTTATCGTCGATTGATTTTCAATATTCAAAAATTGTGGGCGGATTTTCAAAAGTTTTTGTGTGGTTACGGTTAAAATTTAATTTCCGTATTACAAAATTTAAAAGAAACTTGTTAAATTTCAACAGTAGGGTGCCATTAAGAAAAGAAACCGTATTGAAAAAAACGAAAAAATCAACACTAATTGTAAAGGCAAACAACTTTTGTTCATTAGTGTATGAATGGGGAAGTGGAGTGTAGACGTGGTGAATATGGAAAATGCGTCTTTTGTGTAGCGCGCAGTCAGCCATCAAATACGTAGATACGAAATTTCCAAACCAATAGCGATAATATAGTAAGTAGAATATAAAAGTAGTAAAAAAAAACATTCGCAGTTGATTGATTCCATGTGATACTCGTTCGTATGATAAAAGGAAGTGAGGAAAGGAATACAAAAAAAAACAAGAAAAAGAATTAAAGATATCGCGCTTGTTATATGAAGAAACACTTTATTAAAGACTTGGCACAAAGTGCAAATAAAATAAATTAACACACACATACAGTCAGGCGGAAAATATGCACGCACACAGGCAAAAGAAGCCACAAAAACGTACAATTCAACCAGAAAGAATATGTAAACGACAGCAGCGAACTCACAAGTGTGGTGAATTTCAGTATAGCAGAACAAAAGATATTCTCACCACGGCACACATGACAAACACTTTTGTATCGAGAGGATACAGTCGAAGAAAAAAACTACGAAGTGCCAAAACCGCACTGAGATAATTAAAACAAAAAGAAGAGGGGAACCTACTCACCACACACTACAAGGCAACCCAGGCGAGCAGCCATATTGAAAACTGTTCAAGAGTTTAGCTACTATTTGTGTCAACATCGATACGATATGCTTCAAGTGAGATTAAACATTTTCAATTTCAACATTAATACATACATACGTAGTACGTAGTACGTACGCCACTGTAGAGAGTGTTGCTGCGTCATCATACTGCGCAGTGCGCGTACAGAAGTACGAAAGGTAGGAGAAATACCGAAAAAATACCCATTCGCCGTACTTATTATTAACATTTTCCTTTGAAAACGTAAAAATGTTGTGAAATAACGTTTTGCAATGGCCCAATGCAGGGGCAGCCATCAGCACACAGACAGGAAGCAGGTTTTTTTTATGATTTTCAGATTTATGTGGGTATTTTAAGGTTAATCAAACTCGGTGTGGTGAGTATAGCTATTGTATGTGAATAACAGCAAAAGCAACAACAAGGCGAAGTACTATTCATTTTAGTACGAGGAGGGGCAGGCGGTGGAGGAGATTGTGGCAGTGGTGTGTATAACATTTTTAATACGCTCGTGTAGACTTTGTATAGAAATTTCTACCACAATAAATTACACACATGCAGAAAGAGGTTCACACACACACACACACTCGCACACAAACATACTCTTGAGTACTCGCAGCAGTAAAGCAACAGCGAATAATAATAAAATGTTAAATTGAATTTAAATTCAAAGTGATACAATCATGTTTTTCCACGAGTGGTGTGCTGTGCCTGCCTGCCTGCCTTGCCTGACTATTGAATATGTTGTGTAAACGTATTTATAATGTGAAGCGAACGAAATCGAAGCGAAATCGCCCAATTGCGCTGAATTTTATTTTTTAGTGATTTTGTATTTCGTTTTTTTTTAGGCTAATTTTTTTTTAAATGGGAAAATGTAAGCAACAGCAAGGCCAGTTTGAAGTAAATTTTTGATTTTAATAAAACTGTAGTTTAATTTGGTAAAATTATATAATCGCATTGAAATAATTTAGAATGTGATATAATTTGGTTTTAATTTATACGATTGAAGTGGTGAAAGGAAGAATGCGATAAGCAGCAATATGGAGATTTGGAAAAAAGTAAGCTTTTTTTCCTGTACAATTTTATAGTAGGAATTTTAAAGTTTTGGTTTTTATTGAAATTTTTTGTTGAGATTTTTCCAAAAGGGGGGGGGAGGGCGTGACAATTTAAAATGTGGACGTTTTACTTACAGGTGAACTGTGGAAAGTAGGCTTTTCTGAAGCAACCAGTGGACTTTGACAGCTGCCATTTTACAAGTACATTATATGAGGGCAGAGTTCCTCGACCCGGATTTCGAATGTTTATAAAAGACGTGGTTGTTCAAAATATGAGCGTATCAACCAAAGTATGCTATCCTGCAGCCACAAGTGGACCTAGCAAGCTGTAATTTTACATATATATACTGTGAAAGTAAGGCTTTATCATTTAAAATTGGGTCCGAAAAGAGTTCAAAGGGGGTCACAAGCATTTTACTTGGGGCAAAAAAACACAGATTTTTAAGAATAGATTCGGAAAAATATGAGAAAAATCACATTTATTCATTTTAAACAGAATGAATTAAAAAACATTTTTTTGTAATTGAAATTTTGTCAGTTGGACCACTCTTCCCTTTTAACAAATTATACCATGTATAATACAAATCAAGGAAAATGGTTTAATTTAAATTTTTCCTCATTTCCGTTCCCATTTTAAAGGAAACACCAACCAGTTGAAAAAACAACAAACATCTTCCATTTTAAAGCTCATTCAGCCAAGATCTGACAGAAGATCAATCATCGTTCACAGCAATAAACCCATTCTGCTGACGAAACTTAACTGAAAGGAATATTAAGTTTAACCAAATATACAGACAGACAAAAAAAAAAGAAGAAAAAAAAGAAACATCCATTCTATAGAGTGTACGTCCCCAATCATGTTAACGAACTTTAAATTGTGAAAGAGAAACGTAGAAGACAAGGCAAGGTTATTGCAAAAACAAAAAATAAAAAAACGAATTAAAAAAAATATTCTCATTATATATATATTTTTATAAGTGTACATATTCTATGTGTGCAGAAATATTTATTTATTTCCTGCTTCGCATGTCAAGCAACAACTCAATATGTGTATGTTTATTTTTATTTATTACAAAATGCAAATACTCGAACTCGGTACTTAAAGGTGTAGAATGAAGAAAGGAGAAAACCAAACAAATGCGTAAGACAAAAAGAACAGAAAAAAATAATCATAAAAAAATAAAGAAAAACACCTGCACTTGTCACTTGAGTTTGAAAAAAGAAAGGAAACCAAAAAAAAAGTGACAAAGAGAATAGGGAAAATCGGACAAGATCACAGAAATCCAATTTGCATGAAAATGTCATATGACACAAAGTACAAACAAACTGAGTAGTAGAAGAAAAGAAAACTGTCGGCACGAATAGAATCTTAACTCATTACAGAATTCCGAAGAAAACACAATCAAATCGAAATAGGTTGAGTAGAGGTGAGCTCATTTGGACATTTCCCCAGGCTGATGACACCAAAAAAAGAAATGCCAATCACCAGCAAATACTCACCACGACACTAAAATAGTGTAGAGTTCATGCTGAGGGGAACTAAATGGAAATTGTATATATCTGAGTATGTTCAATAAACCCTCGGAGGACACATCCGAAAGGAAAATGGTAAAAGATGAGGAGGAATACCATATGGAGGCCGACTTTAAAGAAAGGCAAGAAGGAATGACAAAGAAACACACACAACATTTTCAAATGCAAACTTTGTAGACTTTATTAGTAGTAGTGGTGAATAAAATAAATTCAAATGAAAACAAAACAAAACACAATCAATGCAGGAGATAAAAATAAAATATAAAGGCAACTGCGATATACATAGTCAAGACAGACAGACAGACAGACAGACAGAAAGGCGAATGGACAAAGATACGCGACCAGAACAACAACAACAAAACGAACGAAACAGAAGAATATATAATAATAAAAGACAACAACAAACTTGTTTTCGTAGTTTCGTAGAATTCCCGAAAAAGCCAAATACAATTTCACAAAAAAACCACAAAATGGTAAAAACAAAAAATACGCCAGCAATTGTATGAAAAGAAGGAGAAATGGTTCGTTTTGACATAAAATAAATGAAGGAACAAAAAGAGCATTTGCAAAACTGAGATTCATTCGATTGGGAGCGCACGCATATCATATATGGGCAAAAAAAAAAAAACATTATACATAAGGCCACAAAAAAATAAATCCAAAACCAAAGAGTGAATACTATTATCAAAACAATAATAAAAACAAATTTATGTACCAACGCAGCTCATATTCGTAGTGACGTTAGATGGACAGACAGACAGACAGACGTACTTATGCACGAGCAAATGTTGGACAGACAAAGGCTATCAATGCGTCTACAGCGAGCGTGTATAGTGGATACGGGTGGGTACGAAATTCATTTATGCAGACGTATGTATGTATGTTCATATGTGCGAATGTATGTACAGTTGTTCGCATGAAAGTCTGTCTGTCTAATGCTAAAATAGAATATGAATGTAGAATTCGAAAATAACAGTGTAAAGTGTAGCGTATAGTAAAAAGAATTGCATTAGGAGAGCGAAAATGTCGAATAGGGCAGGGCTCACGAATACGTGGAGAAATGAAAATGTGTGTGAAATATGTTTTTTTTTATATAAGAGGAGAAATAATTCCCAAACTGTAGAAAGAACTAGAGAGTGAACTATCTTCAGTAATGCCTAAGCAAAAATGCCTCCAAACAAAATGCATACAAAATACATGGACTCATAACCCCATTTTGACTCATTGATAGATAGTATTGGAACCTCGGGCCATGTCCAAATCTGTTGCTAAACATTTCCATGATTTTCTTTCTTGTTTTTTTCACAATCTAAGGCATAATTTTATTAGGAGAGCGACCCCCTGTAATAAACAATTATGTTTTTTTTGTATTTTTTTATTCTAAAATGAATTCTTCATTAATTAATAATTTTTTTGTGTTGAACTGTACCCCGATATTCCCAACTTTGGGCTAAAACTTGTTCAATTTCGAAAAAATTCCCATACCAATAAGAAATACTCTAATATAAATATATGCACTTCCAAAATTCCGAAAACCTACAATAGTAAAGTCATTCTAAGGTTTATAAATTCAGAATCTTTTCAAAAAAGTCGATCGAAAACCAAAGTTTGAAACCGACTCGAGAACTAACCCTTTTCTCGAATATAACACTAACGTTTGGAAGCGATTCAAGAACTAACCCCTTTCTCGACTCCAGAACTAACTCCCATTTTTATTGAGAAAGCTATGATTCTTGAGTCGGTATCGACTGGGTTTGAAACGTAGGAGAAAAACCTTTCATACCGAATCGTTCTCGAGTCGATATCAAACCTAAATGTTTGCTGGGATATGGTGAACTCAGTAATCACTGATTGGTTTGTTAACATGATTAGTACGACAGAAATGCATTTAAAAAATGTAATCCCATTTAATCTAGAACTTATTTTATAACCGAAATTTTCGATTTATGGCATTACTATTTCGATGAAATATTCTATTTTACATTGATTTATCGATTAATGAGTGACCTACTAAAAGAAGAAAGAAATGAAACTCATGCCATGTTTGTGTATTATAAATAATCGTAATCACAGTTGCATCCAGTGATTAGTGTAATCACAGTTGTAAAAATAATAAACACAATTACATCATTATTTGGAATCGCTATCATAGTATCGATTGAAGATTAGTCAACTTTATCGAGTCGTATAAATCAGCATATTTTAATGGCTTTCACTGGCATGCTAGATTGTAAATTTAAATTATTTTTTTTAATTTTTTTAATATTTTTAAAAACTATAAAATCTTTGAAGAAAAAAACAATAAAAAAAAACTTACCAAAATCAAAAAAATAAAACTATCAAGTAATTATTTCCAAAATGTAGAAACCTGCAAAGAAACACATAAAAGCGTATAAAGTTTATGAATTAAGTGGAAAAGCTTTTAAGACTGTGGCTCATACAAAAGTAAAAATTGTTCAACTAAAACCAAATAAGTTACGAGCAAATCATAGAGGACAGGGAATAATAAATTCCAATGAGATAAAAGAAGGCAACATAACTGCATTAAATATGCCCGAATGCGATGCGTTCCAAGCGCATACGCATTCGTTTTTGTTAGCGATTTATTGCGCAGTTTTTGTACTGTCTGAAGTTTTTTTTGATCGACATGACACCACCATACCATGCAGCACCACCAAAACTATACAACAGCGTACCATACTGCATTGTGTATCGTTTGTACGCTTGCCTGTTCAACGGAGCAACCATCCCGAAATCCACTATAATAGTGTGTTGATGGGAAAGGCGATGATGATGTTGTTATTGTTGTTGTTGTTGTTGTTGATGATGATGATGAGGATCATGTTGATGTTGACGATGACGATGGTGGCGGCGCTGGTGCTGGATGGTGGTGGTGCAGATGAAGCACGCCTTGTTTAGTGCGTTTGTTGTCGTTTTACCTGAGCTGAACCTTAGATGGCGGCGTTGAATGGTGAGGAGAGTAAAAAAATGTATAAAAAACACAAGGAAACAAAACAAAATAAAATAAAAATGAAAACAAAACCAAAAACATGTTATTCAGGCGCATTACTCGCATCACGAACGTCGATGCACTTTGATGTTGTTTACGAAGCCAACAAACAAAACCAACGGATGGATGGATGGATAGATGGAAGGACAGCCAGCCAGCCAGACGGACGGACGAGCGCACCAAACAAGCACTGAACAATACTGGCAAATATAAGGTGGCTGCGATGTATGAGATGGAATAGGATGATTGGACAGATGAATGGACACACGGAGCGGACAAAACAAAACGAACGAAGTTGCAAACGAACATCGTCACATTTCGCCTGTCCTCCGCTTAAAGCACAGATCACGAATGCGAATGTTGAGCTCATAAATATAATAAAAAGGAGGTCTTTGCATGGATATAGCGTACATATACGAGGTATATATCGTATATATCGTAACTAATTGTATAAATTTTGTGTGCAAAACGGGTTAAATCGAAAGGGGGGAAACTGTGAAACCAAAACCATTCCATATTGTACACAAACTCAGGTCACAACAATTCCCAATCGAACACAAACGATGACAGTGCAACAACAAAGCAGCCACACAAAATCGAAGGAAACCAGATGCGTTCGGATGTGTGTGTGTGCGTGTGTGTGTGCAACGGCGTAGATGTGAAAAGATACCGAGAAGAAGGTACAAGGTACAACCATCAACAAAGGGACCATTCCCCTGCACCAGGTGAAGTGAAATCAATCGGAGTCAGGTGCGACTGAATCTGAATCTGACTAACAGCCAAATGCATGGTGAGAGGATGTGAGAAAATCGAAGAGATTTTCGTTTAGTGAAACTAAACAAATGAGAGCTAGCTAGCTGAAGGAAAATGCACGAGAGTGTGAAATCTATAACGTTTTTCCACATAGGGGTACTTTTTTTTTGTTGGTGTTGTTTGCCCTTTTGTTCTTTTTTTTTTGTTTGTTTCTCTTCCTTTTGGGTGACTATTGGCAAGTGGTGGAGTTAGTATAATTTGAGCGATTCTACAACTGTCTGCCTGTGAACTTAAATTTTCTGTCTTCCTGCATTATCCCGCACTTGGGCTTCACTGATAATGATTAGTGGCAAATGACGCAGAGTGTTGCATTACCAGTTAGCAGCAACCAAAGCAAGCACTTAGACGATTCCTTTCTTTGCAGGGGTACATAACATATAATTTGCGAATACTTTATGCATATATTGACTCCATTACCGATTCATGTGCCTGCAATGAACTGTTATTGTCGCAGTGACAAAATAACGAAAAAAAAACAGCAAGAAATGACAACGTAACGCAATTTGCTGACTAATTGCGTACAAAATTCCATATGACGCTGTACAGTTCAGTTCAGTTCTTTATGAACGAAATTTCGATAGCAGCGAAACAGTATGGGGGAAAAACTGCACAAACGAAAATTAAAAGTGTGCAACTAATTGCGTTCTGGCATTTCGAGTTGATTTTTCTGGTTTGTTGCTGTTTTGTTATTGTTATGAACAAAGCGGCTCACAGGAACTGCGTCGAAGTTTGCATGCAGCAGGAAATGATAATTGAGTGATCAACTTGATAGTTTTCTAGCGGTTTTCCACGGGCGAATGAAACTGAGGAAATAGTAGATTCGCTAGGAGAAGGCCAATTGTGACAAGAGCTAAGTGGAAGAGGTAGGTGGAAATAAAGTGTGACATAACGTGTGACAATAAGAAATGCTTTTTTTTTTCTTAAGGAATATTTTTGTTTTGAAAATGTTAGGAACTAGTTCGTAATAAATTTAGAACTTAGAAAAAATTATAAATAAAAAATTCGTAAAAATGTATAATAAAAAAAAATTACGCAATTGCACAATTGAGTGAGTATTCTGTTAGCAATTGCGTTGTTTGGTTAATCAAACTTGATAGTATGACAATCAGTACAACAACAATAATTTATATTACAAAAAGCCAATTAAAGGTAAACAAATTCTTGAATAATGGCAACAATGCAGCGACAAGTTGGACACGACAAGAAATGAAATGTAAGCATTTGATTGCGGGGGAAAACTGTCAAGGAAAACTTGTCATGCATAACATTTGCATTTCTCTTGAAGAAATCGAGACTTACTAACTGCACTCATTTGGAACTAGAGAGAGAAAGAGAGAGAGAGAGAGAGAGAGCTTGCGAGGAAAATTATAAGGAAATGCAATTAATCAAATGCACACAACTCGACACAAAAGAACGCAAAATGCGAAGACAAAGAACACAAGACAAGGCAAACACACACAGGAAAATTACGTCGTCTACGTCAACGGGTGAAAATTATCTGGCGTTGGAATCGACAAGAGCCCGAGATAAAGAAAAAACCAAAAAACATGCACAAAGATGCCACTGAACCGAACTTAATGCCGTCGATGACGATGATGGTTTTGTGGTTGTGGCAGAGGAAAATCTCATTTTCAATTTTCCTTTTTCGCCAACGTAATTGCACAACGCACTTGTGGCAAGAGAAACAACAACAGCAGCACCAGCAACAGCAACAACAACAGAAACAAAGTCAAAGAACCGCGCTGCGACTGCAAACGAAGGCGAGAATATTGAGAGCATTAAATTTGTACCCACATTTTTCACCTCAACCCAAACACATTGGCGCTGGAGAATAGGAGCAGTGACTGACGACTCCACGCCGTTCCTTTGTGGCAAGATGCGCAGTGCTGGGCTGGGTTGGCTTGGTTCGGCTGACGTTGTCGTTTGTTTGTTGTCTCTTGGGTGGGTCACTGGCCTTCAAGGAGAGTTTTCAACATCAGGCAAGTACGAAAAAAAAAAAAAACACACAAAATTCACGCAGACACAATAAAGAAAATAAACAAACCAAATAAAGTAGAATAGACGAAAAAAAAAAAATGGCTTGAATAAAAGAAAAACAAAAGCGAAAGATTCCCAAAAAAAAAGTCACCAAGTGCCACTAAATATATAAACAAAAACGGAGTATAGGTACTCCTTTCGCATTTACTTTAAATATTTGCCAAATTTTCTATGGAAATGTGAAATTAAAAGAAGAATCTCTCGGAACTTGTAAATTTAATGCAGAGCATGAGAGCTAAAGACGCAAAAGTATGAGCAGCACACGATGAAGAAATGTGAATGGATAAGCGTGAAATTCGCCGAATTCATTAAATGCAAAAATAAGTTCGTGGAGGACGTGGCTTTGTGGTGGAGAAACAGAAGATTCGATGATGATGATGATGATGGCAAGCAACAGCTGGTAAATGGCTTGCGGAAATTCACGTGAATTCTTGCCTCAACCAACAAAATATTTTAAACTTAAATTTCTTAATTGAATTTAAGATAATGAGCTGTAAAGATATTAAAAACAAACTGCCGATAAGTGCCTTTAGAGAAACAAACGGTGAAGGTTTGTTTAAAAGAATTTTATATTGGCCGCTGGCCCTTTAAAGGTTAGGTGTGTATACCAAGTAAAGATTAGGTTACCGTTCTCAAGTAATTGCTAAATAAAAATTTGACTGTTTGAAAGCTGGGTTCTTGAGAATCGACTGCATTCTATACAAAATGTGTACGGCTTCTTATGAAGTTTTCGCATTTCTTGATAGCTGGAACCCTCAAGTCTTAAGATAGCAACTGAATCGAAATTCCAGTCCAGTTTTTTCTTTTCCAAAAATTAAAATAAAATTATTTTTTCTTTCCACTCCTCCAAAAATGTTCACGACTTTTTGTTTTGATACCTCCAATAAGTTTTTATTATAAAAATTTCCGAAAATGACGAAAAGTTGTAAATTGCACGAAACGTTGTGCATTTTATGCTTTTACGCATCAGCAGCATTTATGGATACGCATCCAACTTTTGTGTCTTTTGCGTTTCAACAGCCCCCGGCTGCAAGAACTTACAACCGGAAAACGGCATCGGCATGGTTTCAGAATTCTTCTGTTTTGGCATTTCGTTGTTGTTGTCTGTCTACTTTTACTGCGCTGCGCTGCGCGTATTGCACATTTATTTTGATTCATGAACTTTTTTTTTTGGTGGCTTCTTTGGTTAGCGCCCGTCTGTAGCCATATGCTGCGCCATATTTTTGATACAGGCGTGCGCTCGTCAGTCCGTCCATTCGCTGTCGTTGTTGCGCTGGTGTCGTGATCCACGTTCATTTTGTTTGCTATTTTGTTTACATGCTTTTCTTTTAGTGTTTGTTTCTTATATATTTTTCTGTTCTGTTCATTTCCCAACCCCTCTCATCGTGGCACTCCAACTCATCCATGGGTTCTGGTGCTGTTGTTGCTGTTGCTGCGCCTATTTGCGTGCAATGTGCGAAGTTGTTTTCGAGGCACACAGCACACAGCATCTGATTGATATGCGCACTTTGTGCCGTGTGTTTGGCTCTGGGCTATCTTTTACTGCTGCCGCTGTTGTTGTTGTTGTAGTTGTTACTGCGTGCACGATAATTTAAATTAATTTATATTTTGTTTTAAACTACGGAGTTGGCCGTTCATGCGTCCGTTCGTTCATGCAACATTTTATGTGGTGTAAACAGCAACACAAATTGCTTGCAAACATTCTCATATTTGCGCGACAATTCCATGTTGGTATGTACAAAAAATGAGCATGTGTGCTGGTAATATTCAGTAGAATAGTTAATGAATTCAGTGGTTAGAAATATGGAAATTGTATTGCGGTTTTATCGCTATGACAGTCATCGAGTACACCTGCCAGCTCCGAAACAATGACAATTTCAACACGTATGACATGTTGCCTATTGTCAAAACGCCTAAATACAATTTGTAAAAATAGAAAATGATTGCGTTTGGGTTATTTCTAAATTCTCCAAAAGAAGGTAGGTAGTAGGTGGATGTGGTCCATTTTCAGTACTGGCCAAACAGAAATTAAAATCTGAGTCCAAATTACGATTGCAGCGATGTGCTAAATAGACTTTACACTTCAGAATAAATGCGCCTTAGATGAGCCAGTAATAGATTTCAATAAAATATAATTTAAAAAAGGCACGAAACGAAAACACATGCCTAAGCCAAAACCGATAAGACACAATCCCAAAGTACTGTGTGAGTAATGAATGCAGCTATAAATTACGTTCAAACGCAGTGATTACAGCGATGAGTAAATGGCACAATACACAACAACAAGAAGATAACCGCGACAGACACACGACAAAAAAATATACAAAAACGCAATTATTTTTTTAGCATTAATTGCAATTTAATTGAATAATAATTACAGGAAAAAAATAAAGTGAATAGACGAGGGAACGATGAACGATGAATGCATTAGGCCATAAGCAGCGAAGCAACACTCTTACGACACAATGAAATTTCCGAAACCCAACAAACAAAAAAGTGATAGAAAAAAACCCAAGTGACAAGAATCATTTGCAACGACAGCAAATGGATGAAAGAACAATGCGAGACGAGAAACTACCAGAGACATGTGAATGACAGCGTACAGTTTACATGATGGGCAGGACGAACAATGCAAGCTGTCGTCCTTCAATAAAGTGAACAAAAATAATTGCGAGAAATGCGCGCCTTGCAACAAGCAAACAAACAAAACGCCAACAACTTCGAAAGAATATTGGCAAATCGCGCAAATACAAACGATGCAGTGAGAGGAGCGCGTGTGCCATTTTCCCATTTGGGAAAATAACCAACAAGTATCCGCTAGTATATAGTACATGGTGAGTGTTTGTACGTTTTCATGTATACTGTGCATATATATGTGTCTGTCCCTGCTTGTCATGTGGCTTTATCACAACCATCTGGCAGTGAATTGCTGCGGCCCGTGGGCCATGGCAATATGCGTGTTCAATGCAACTTGCTGCAATTATTATTGTCGTCAGTCAGTCAGTCAGCATGTGCATTTGCTTGTTGCCACCTAAAGGTATTTTATTGCATGCAAGCGGATAGAGGGTGACTGACAGACAGAGACAGAGACAGAGAGGAACACCATCGCCCATCGAACCATTCATATGTTTGTCAATTCATGTTGTTAACACCGCTCGAAACCCCATTGCCAATTGGTATGAAGGACACGTGTGCTGTTAGTGTGGGCCTGGTGGTGAATCATAGTTGACATTTTAAATAGGTCAATAGCCGACACAGCTATTGTGCAGGAAATCGAAAAAAAAAACGATACGAATCATTAACATTTCGAAGAAGCAACAAGCAATTAAGCACGCTGATGACTACAAACAGAGAACTTAAAACTAGAAACTAGTTTTTTTTTATTCTTCTTTGTTCCTAACAATTGCAACATTGATCAGGAAGCAAATTCAGCGGCAAATTTTATAAAAAAAAATCGAATCCCATTCAACGAAAACGAAAAACAGAAATAAAATCAGAAAAGCCTTCAACTCGAGACGCTCTTCGCTACAATTGTGCGCCACCAAATTTGGGATATAAGCAAATATGTGTGGCACTAAATTTGAGCCTATTTGAGGCAATTAACACAAAGTGTTTAAATTGAATCCAAAAAGTATTTACCAAAATGTTTAATAAACAATAAATCATATAACGAACACGAACAGCGCCATTTCATCAGCCACACTCAATTTACAGAGGGCATTGCTTTTGGTTTCGTTTGTATATGAATTAATTTTAAAAGTATATTAAAACAGGTGATCGACCTTTGCCAAACAACAACAAAAAATATATAAATAAATAATAAAAAAAAACAAAACAAATAAAATAAAACAAAATGAAATGAAATGAAAACGAACTCGCAATTGAATTGCGTCTGCCGAAATATGTAATGCTCTGGACGCGTTAATGAGCTACCAAGAGCGCGACGCGCACATTGTCTCGAACTACTACAAACAGCGTTTATTAATAATTTCGCTGTGTATATATTCTACTAATTCCGCATGACCTCAACAGCCTTCAGTGGCAGTGCGACGTTTGTGGCGGGGCGTTGATGTTGTTGGCCATAACAATTTGTCGTCAGCACAAACAACAACAGCAATAGCCGCGTAAGAAACTTCAGCAATTCAACATCGCCGTCTTCAACATCAACATCGATCTACAATTTATTTATTTTTTTTAAATTCTTTTCAGTAAATACATTTTGATTGTGTTTTTTTTTTCATACCATAATATTAAATACAACCTTGAATTTAAATTTCATTTGTCGTATATCGTGGCGGAGACGTATGTATGTATGTTATTGTTTAGTTAGCAAGTCGACTTTTGACTGTAATTTTGACAAGTTGAGTGCTCGCAGCGTTTTAACGCTGATATCGTGAGAGTCAGAGTGGCAATAGACCTTTGTTTTTTTTTATTTATCTTTAAGAGAGAAGATGGGAAACAAAATTTAGAATTTTCAAAAGGCGAAAAAAAATGATTCGCTTGAATTCTTTTCCTTCGAGTTTTAATGCATTATCGAATAGGTTTGCCGATAGGTTTATTTCGATACCAAAAAAAAGTTCATCCCCAGCCCAATTTTGTTATTTTATGGAAGAAAACTAAACTGTCAAATTTTGAGGAAAATATTTATATATTAAGGTGTGCCCTGAAAGCCCCAAAGTATGCGCTGCCTCGGAAAACCCTCTACCCGAACGCATTCGCTTCACCCATCCCAAGTTTTTATGGGAAATTTTCAAGCTTCCTTGTCGTTTGTCATCATATCAATTTTCATTGAACAATTGTAGTTGTCCAGTAATCCGGTTTGGATACAAGATTGCGACAGTCATTTGTTTACACAATAACACATAGTTCCGAATTTGAAACTATCTCCCTACGAGTGTTTTTCCATCAAAACAAATTCAAAAATGCATGGATATAAATAGTCTTAGTCGCAAACTAATGCCCACTTTTCTGAAAGTTCTTTATTGGGCGATGTTAGTGTTGACTTTCACCTCACCCATTGTTTATGTTCAAAATCATCAAAATCGATCAATTCTGGCGAATTTTTTAATTTTTTTTTATTTTTTTGATTATTGTATTCAGTGAAAAGTTAATAGGTCTTGTCATGGTTGCCTGATTTGTAAGGATTATCTCATATTGAGATTATTTAATTAATGTGAGATTTTGTGATTTGTTAATTGCTGTGAGATGTTGCCTCACGTGAGATTTTTTTAAAATATTGTGTGAGATATTTATCTGGTACTTGGTACTTCTACAACATTTTTGAAAGAAAATTTAATACTAAACAACTTACAACTTTTTTAAAAAACGATGTACACATAGTATTTTGCATTTTGGTAATTTCTCAAATTAATTAATTTCTCATCTTAATATGGAATGTCCCTTGAAATTTTTTCGAAAGCACATTTTTAGATTTATTTTTTCGTTCCATTTTTTGGTCTTGCACATGAAAAAAGTAACAATTTTCAGCATTGGAGATTGACTCGGCCTAATGCTCATTATTTGGCTCATATTTAGTTCATATTTTTTTCCAAATTATTGTTTTTACTTACCAATTCAAGAATTGTATTTTAAATTTAAATGTGCATGAGAGAGCACAGTTTGTCTTTTTTAATCTGAAATCGGAAAAATACATAATTATCATTGTTATTACATTATTCACTTAAAAAATATTAAGTTTACCTATGAAACGTTTTACTTTTTCCAACTGGATTTGGCGAAACCCTCGCACCTGCAAAGCTCACACCACACACAGCAACAGAGCGAAACCTGGAAAGAAAAGAAAAATTAGGTAGAGAAATTAAAAAAATAAACGGTTTACAATAATTTCAGTCAATTTCAACTACGATTCACTTTTACATCGAATAAGCAGACGCCATTTTTAACAAACAACAACAAAAAACTGTCGCAGAAAGCGAGATCTATAGAATTACAGTCGAGCCCGCTTAAGTGAAACCCGTTTAAGTGAAAAACCCCCTTAAGTAAGACAAAAATTTAATCCCCATGATTTTTTCCCCTTTTTCATACAAAATATTTCGCTTTACTGAAACACGCTTAACTGAAAAATCCGCATAACTGAAACGAAATGACAAATTCGTGTTTCAGTTAAGCGGGTTCGACTGTAGACTGTATACTATTTTGTCTATCCAATCTAGGGTGGATCTAGTGCGCCAATAAATCGCAATAACGCCAAAAACAACAGCTATCAACAAAACAACAAATATTTTTTTATGTAAGCACAAATTTATGCAAACTACACCAAACACTTACACGAGGCCAATACTATTTTCTTTCACCGAAATTTAGCGTTTTCATTAATTTTCGTATATAATTGTGAAGTTTTTCCAAATTGGAAATTGTTTAGTTTTGCTTTATATTATTTTTAATTTTTAGCTCGCACACAAAACCACCACTTCTCCAATAGGGCTGGACGATATATCGCTTTCTACTATCGAAATTGGATAGAATCAATATCGATATTTTCAGCAAAAGTAATATTTTGTAAATGCGGAAACTCAAATGCATTTAATCCTGTGAGAAAAAGACAGAACTATTTTCCAATACACAGCCATGAATATTTGTCATTGGAAATATGAGATATTTCACATACGAATTCAACATTTTTTTTTATAAATTTTGATTTATCAACATCGATTTTTTTAGTATAATGCCATCCCTATTTGCAATCGACAAAATTTTCGATTGCTGAAGTAGACCGATTTTAAATTTAATGTCGCTCGCTATCGGTTACGCAGAGTTGATTTTTTCTGCAATTACACAAGTATTCTCTTTTAAGTCAAAGAACTATTTTTGAAAATTTGGTTTTAAAATATTCTCAGTGCCCGAAAATGTCTTTCTAATATGCATGCCGAAATTTTCAAATAATTAAAAAATTTATATTAAGGCCTGCGCACTCAGAGGCGTTACACAGAGACTAGTACTAGAGTCTAATATACGCTAAAATAGAGTTTTGGTCGGAAAAATTATGCAAATAATTTCAACAACTCAAAAACAAGCAAGCGCGTCAAAACATCGGTGAAATAAACACATAACTGCGGCAGTGGAAGTGAGACCAAAAAAATTTGTATGTAGACTAAAAAAAATCGGTTAATCCACTTAAAAACATTGCGACTACAATGTCAACAATGTGCCGGCAAGCAATAATCACTTAAATTTAAAAAAAAACAGTTTTGAGATATTCACCATTTTGTAAAATTGTTTGTATGGAGTTGCTCTAAAAATGTTTCAGAGAACAGTTCACAACTTTTTTTGGAGATGTTTTTTTTAAATGTATGTAATACAAAAAAAGTTGCGTATTTTTAAGCAGAATACCGTAAAGGGTCCAACTCAATTCATGCTTAAGTCGACTTTGGTGATTATTGCTTGACGGTACAGACATAACTGAAATCACTACTTCCATATAATTTTTCACATTTACCAACTGCTCTTTTGGAGTCTGTTTACACTATCATTTCCATGACGAAAAATCAGACAAAGAGAGAACAAGAACTATGGTGTGAAAATGGGATAGAACATTTTGCACTGAAAATCGATACAAAAAACGTAAAGGGTGGCAACTTCATGCTTTGTTTATTTACATTTTCATATAAAAACTGACAAATTTTGGCATGAACGGGTCAGTGTAAATTCTAAAAACGGCATGCCTGTGCGGCATGGATATGATAGGTAGATAGGGTCTCGAAAACTGCCCAGGCCGCGGATTTATTATCGATTATTTAACATAGCCATCACTATTCCAATCTATTACAATTTCTGTCAGCTGTCAGAGTACAAAATTTGTTGTTATAAATTTAGTTTGCTTCAATCGTTTTCGCGGCCAAAATTCAGTTTTCAACTTTTTTGCACAAGACTTTTTATTAACGGTAAAAGGAGCAAACAGTAATTTCAATTTCAATTAGTTTTGTAAGGATCCAGATATGGCTGAATCGGTAGAGATTGACACGCCTGAAGTTGTGCATGAAGAACTAGAGGACGACGACGTGGAGGCAATAATTTCACGAGCAAACAAACTCATCGAGACAGTAAACCGGGATAGAAGAACGCGCTCTGGCCCGGTTTCCACCTTTAGCAATTCCCCCCCGCACAGCACCCCGACTAGGATCAGTCCCCTACCACAACGATCAGTGGTGACAGAGTCGTCGCCAAACACCAGTGTGGTTGTCGACATTGATTTTGATGAAATTGACAACGCAATCGAAAGTAGTGGGTAGCAACCGTTAACCATTTATATGAAAGTAGACCATTTATACTAAAGTAGACCACATTTTTCCAGTCAATCGCTTCTGTAAAAGTTTTGACGAAAACCAGCGTCCCGATACTGCAACACATCCACTTAGACGAGAGCTATTCAATACACTATTTGATAATCTGGTAGATAGCAGCAGGCCTGAGCAGCTGCCCACACTTACTAGTACAAGTTAGTTTTTCTTTTCATTCACTGACTTACCTATTTTTCCCATTGAAACAATCAAAATTTGTCCTGTCGTTTTCACAACGTAGGAAAGTTTTTGTTTATTTTTCAATCATTTCTTTAATTCTCGATGGCTTCTTTTATGTTCACTGGTACAGAATCCAACAATTTCGCCTTTTAATGCTTAACCTGTTCTTGTTAATTGCAGACGACGTTACCTCAAACGCAACAGCGCCACATGTGGACGAGATAATAGACTTATCCAATACGCAGTCATTCTCTGCATTGCCCACGGCTCACCATGCCCGTTCCAACAATGTGACTAATGATGCCGACGACGATGTAGTCATTGTCTATTCGACTCTAAACGAAGTGGTGGACCTGTGCACACCGGTTCGCCCAGCAGCAGCTAATATTTACCTGGGCAACAGACCAAACCTCACCAACAACACCAACCACACCAACCCCGTAATTTGGCCGAGGGTGAGCACTGCTGTGGTCAACTCAACCAAATCGACAAAAGGCTCCACCAAAAAGCCTCCAAAGCCAAGTCGGCGATCGCGTTCGCCCATTCCGCCGGCCGGTCGCTCTCAGAGTCCCACCAAAACCCACTTGAAGTGCCCTGTCTGTATGGACTCGGCCGTGGACAAAAAACCCACATCGACCAAGTGCGGACACGTGTTCTGTGGCAGCTGCATTAATCAGGCCATACGCTTGACGCGCAAATGCCCAATGTGCAACACGAAACTGACTCCAAGCCAGCTATTTCGCATATATTTGTGAGTGGCCCGCTGGCGATCATTCGGCCGCTATCATAAGATGCCTGTGCTGCGCTGGGCATTATTCCTTCTGTCATTGATTTTATGTCATTTGTTTATTGTTTAGTTTTCGTTGTCTTGAAATCCATTCCGCGGCATTATTATTTTTATTACTGTACCATGAATTTCACCATTAGATTTTATTTATTTTTTCGCCATTTTTCACATGGAAATAAATTTGCTAACACAACAAAATATGGTCTAGAAAAATTTATTAGGTTGGAAGTGAACGAAATGGAATGGGAATGAAGTGGAAATAGAAACTTACCATAAAATTACCCAAAAATTATCAATTGGCGTCGCTTCACCAACACTTTTTCTCTGTGGCAGTCTCTGACATAATATGTCAGACAACATTTAAAATTTCCTTTCCCGGGGCAACAAATAATTGCAAAATTCCAAAAGTATAAACAATTGACAGAAAATATGGTCATCACATTCCCCAAGCCTCTGCCACCACTTCAAATCGAAACTATAGAAGATGATTTCACCCAACTGACAAATCCCGAAAAGGTGGCCTTAAGGAATACCAGACGATGCTTGACGATGTCAAACTTTCGGCAACATGCTCTGCAGCTTCATCTTGAGTTTGTAGTTGTGAATCCGACATGACACAGAAGTAAACAAATTGCCTTCCAACAGTTTCTACACCGAAAACGAGGATTTAATTAATCTTTTTCGCAATCCAAGTGGAAAGCTGGACTTAGAGAGAATGTATAACCATCAAAAGCACCTGTTGGGCGTCTATCTTCAAATAATTAAGGAGGGCTTAGATGATATAAATCGCCTTCTATCGCAAGTGGTCAAACAACATCAGAAATATCGTGTGTCGTCGCAGCACATTCGGGTCAGTGTTTTACAATCAATAGCGTCATGAACACTATTTGACTATTTCAAAATGATCGTTTCCCTTACGTTTCAGTTGCAAACGAAAGCTCTAAACGATTATGTAAGACATACTCTCAGTTCGCAAATGTCGCCCACTCTACGCTCGGCCCTGGACAAGTTGAAGAGAATCATTGACGATTATCACGCCTTGGAAGAGCAAACTGAGTAGGACAAATTAATATACCGTTGGGAAGAGACAAAAATTAATTAGACTGGTCCGTTCATACAAAACTGGTACGAAATTGGACAATTTCAATCACCTTTCAAAAATCATTTAGATTTTTGTTTCCAATATAGAAACTTGTAAAAACAATTTTTTGTATTATTCCACTAATTTCGAATACACCGAGATCATACTTTAAATTTACCATATCTCAAGTTTTTCATTCAAATAAATTCAAATAACCACAGACACTGAGGCGTATGAGTAATGTAGCAACTATGAAATTAAATATCTCAGCTTTCCTTGCATTTGCACGTTACGAAAGTAGTAATTACTACAGAGGAGCCAATTATCTGGCTTCTCCTGCTGCTGTAGTTGCAGTCAAGTCTGTTTATTTCTTCTTCCTCCCCTACAGACGCTGTCTACAGACACTGTGGCGTATGAGTAATCTAGCAACTATTGAATTTAAATATCTCAAAAAATACACTGGGAGAGTTTTTAGAAAACTTAAGGCCCTATAATATGTGTAACCGTCGTAAAGGAGAATTTTTGCAGGGTAGGAGTCAGCGCCATTTTAATGCCGTAAAATTAGTCTCTCGTACGCAGTTCTTTCTAACCGACGCAATTCTAGTATTTTTTGTTCGCATAATTTTTCAAGTGACGCTATGACGTCAGAACGCAACAGCTTCTGTTCTGTTCTAATGCGTGGATAAGAAAAGAATACTGGCTCCATACTCTCGGAAAACCCTCACTACACAGCTCCTAGTGAGTCTTTGTGCTGGAGTCCTCCTGTGACATTGACAATAAAGGATTATTTACACTTCTTTGCATTTAGTGTTGCACGTGGCAAACAAAGGAAATATTCCAAGATACTTCATCAAAATGTCGTACCTACTGTGCCTGGAAGTATGAAGCAAATTTTTGCAACGCACAAGACCGAAAACGCGAAGATTTAATATACCTCAAACCAATTTTTCCATGACTTCACAGAGTTGAAAATATTGAAATACTTTTAGGCTTAATTTAATTTTGTTTTATACTTAAAATATATTTAAAATATTTTATATTTGGACAGATTTTTGTGCATAAATACACGGTCAATCTGCGACAAGTAATGAATTTTTTGCATTCAATTTTGATATATTCATGGAATGGCAATCACAATCGCCAATTAGTAATCGCAATTCTAGATTTTTTGTATTTGTAAAGTATACGAAAAGAATTCAATAATTTCATAACTTTCAAATATGAATCATTCAATATTTATAAAAATATTTATGCAATCCTCTGATATCAAGGGACCCTAAAAAAAACTGTCGGTCTACTTTAAATTCTTCTACCACTGCCACTAGTATTAGTTGCTACTATTTTTTTTCCTATCAGCTATCATATCATATCGTCTGGAATAATTCGCTTTCTGTTGTGCTTATATTTCGTTTTATTTCCTCACCCCGAATCATTGTTTGTGTCGGCGATTGGCTCAGACATCAGTCGCGCGCTGTTTCGCGGTTTCCTTAAGAAATTTAGTCTGACTTTGACTCTCGGCGGCTACGCAATGTGTTAATCACTTGCAATAATATCCAGCAACAGTAATATAAAAACAAGCACAACAACAACAAAAAATACTATTTTTGAATTTAATTTCAATAGTCAATAGAAACGTTTTAATTTTTGTCTGAAACCCGTTCATTGTGTGTTTTCATTTCGTGGACGATTTTTGCAGAAAGTAAAGCTACTGTCACTTTCATTCGTGGCTCTGTGTTGATAAGCAAAATTCAAGGAGAACGAGTTTCATGTGTAGTGATTGAATAAGCTTAAGACTATTAACGACTTTATTAATTCAAATTGAGATTTTAAATAAAATTTGATTCATGAAGTGACAATGGTGGCCAATGGAAATGTTGAAAAGGTAAGTTCTTAAGTGGAAGGAATATTTTGGCTTACATCTATTACCAGAAAATATTATTTTTAAAGTAAAAATAAAATTAAGCCATTGAGTAGATTAAGAAAAAAATTATAGAAAAAGGATTCACAGATGTTTAAATAACATTCAAATGAACCTGGACTCAGTAATGAGGAACTCAATGTAAGTAAGAAAGACATTCGATGATTTTGAGGTAGAAGGCCTCCTTTTTATAAAAGCTCTACCATTTCTCGTTCTAACACTTATTCCCATTCCATTTTTCCACTCCATAATTTCTTGAAAGTTTTCATAGTTAATTTCAAAATTAAGTCAATGTGAATATCTCTGAAAATGCACAATTTTATCTGCCTACATATATGCATTCACGTATCGAATTGTTCTTTGTTCTGAAAAAACGTAAATCAGAAATAATTTATTTATAGCGAAGCACGACGAATATGGACAATTTGGGCACTGAAGCTTTTCCAATACAAGTGAAATTTTACACAAAAGAAAAAAAATGTATTTTATCAAACATACTCGCGTTCACAATGATGATGAAAATTTAAAAAATGTGTCAATAAAAAATAATTAAATTTTACTTAAAGTAAATTTTTTAAATTTGTTTAAAAACTATTTAAAATTTGAAAAAAAATTATTTAAATTTTTACGGTGTCTTTTGGATTAACTTTGTGTAAAAATTTAAAAATCAATAAAAAATTAATTTTTTTTGGCATTTTTATTGACAAGAATGCAGATGTCGGAAAGTTTTTGGAAAAAAAATCAAAAATATGCACTCAAAACCATAAAAAGATGCTGTGAAAAATATAATAACAAAACCGAACCGAATTAACATAAAAGGGCATTAATTTATTAGTTTACAAATGACTCAGTAATACATTTAGAACTTGGCTAAGTGTTTCCAGTACAAAAAGAACGCATTAGGGGTGAGCATGTGCTGCATCTTTCCAAATACTTAGAGTATGCCAAATGTACACGAAACAGTAAAAAAATTAGTTGTAAATTTTATTGTATCGCATTTATTTCGTTAAAAATTTGTAGTAAAAAAAAATACAAAAAACAGTGTCTTGTAAAATTTTAAAAATTCATACATAAGAGAATTTGGCGAAAAGTGAGCCATATAAATTCTTTGGGAACATTTTGCGTAATTATATTACGTTTCCAACGAGCTATCATTTGAAAAAATCGAATATTTTTACGACAACAAAACTAATGGAATTTGGAATTTAGTTGCCATTCTTATAGGCTCAGATTGGGACAGGATTTTCTTGATAATATTTGCGAGTATAACTTTTTGTAACTTCATATTTAAATAGAACTACAAGATAAAAAATAGTAAAAAAATTTTTTTTTTTGGTTTTTGCTATGGAATAAAATAAAATCTGAAATATACAAGTAATTGTGTATTTTTGGGCAATCAAAAATTCCCTTTCTTGCGCTCTCCACAAACAAAAAAATGGTAACTACCAAGTTATTTACCAAATTTGCCTTAATTTATGACTTTTCATTAATCCAATTAAATTCGCCTAATAAAAATCTCCAACAAAAATTCCATTGCGCTTCAAAATAAAATTACATTATATATTTCAAAATGTCTGATTTACAATAACCGATGAAGCATAAATTGTTGTTTCGCTCTGATAACAAGCCACTGGTCCGAATGGTTGGAATTTAACATTTTTTTTTCGGCTTTCTGCTTATCAGTGATAAAGTGATTTGGGAACCAAAGCAGCAATTACGGCATACGAAATTCACGCGATCAGCAAATGCACAGGTTTAGTTAATATAAACTTTTTATGACTCTTTAAGCACATTTCAAGTTTAACACAAATTTTTTTTTTGTTGGTCAAATTGATTATAAAAATTTATTTATGATGCAGTAAATTTCAAACGATTTTCATTGATTATATTTTTTTGGGCCAAAAACGTGGTAGTATTTGGAATATTTATGCTTATAGGGCAAAGTCAAATGCATGCATGACATTTGCAAGTATTTGTTTAAAAAAGTAGAATTTTAAATGCTCGTCTAAATAGTTCCTAAGAGTAAACTGGTATATTTTTCAAACATTTTTCAAAACTTTAATATCCAAAACAGGAAAATGCACAAAGGAAATGCAATTATCCAATCGAGTTATGTGCACATTTTGCCTTTTTCCCGTTTACAATTTTCCCAGTTGGAGCACTTTTCCATTCAACACCTCATATATTAGACCGCGTACTACCTATCCTCAACATTTATGCCGAATGAAATAAACGAAATATAAACATGTTGAGCGCCCAGCGAGATGGAGTGATCTTACACAGCAGATATTTCAATAAATCGCATTTCTACCCAATTCCAATTGACAGTTGATTTGCTCGGATTGGCAGTTGTTTTGACTAGCCAATTGGCAATCACTGTTGCTATAAAAACACATAAAATTTTCGCTTTGGAATTCCTGTGTGTGGGGGAGTGTGTCAAGCTTTTATTTTGCATATGTTTAAATATTCTAGTTGTTTATCTACAATTGAATAATATCAAATGGAGATAATCGCAATTTGTAATTTAGACTAGGTGTGTGAAATTTTTGCATTCTGAAGACGTAGTTTGGCTTGGCGTTATGCAATAACAACGAAAATTCTGATCGGTCATACTTTAATGGCTGTTTTCTTATCTCTTAGTATTTTTATTTATCAAAGAAAAAAAAGAAATAAAAGAAACGTGTTTGCACTCTCTCATATTTTCGCAGAAATGTTATTTAACCCTTTAAAGGCTGTTTACAAATTAATTTGTTGGGTGTTTTGTAAATTCTTGTTCTTAATAATATAAATAAAAGTCATACAATTTTGTTCCTGTGTCGATTCTAACGCCTAAAAGGAGGATTTGGCTATGTTCATCTTTCCTTTATTTGGTTAAAAAAGGGAACAAATGGAACTGAAACGAAATGGAAATGGAAATGGAAAGGGAACGAAATGCAATGGAAATGTTACATTTTAGTACTTAACCTCAAATTGACGAAATTTTATTCCAAATTCTACACAAGCATCTGAAGAGGTACCTTTTTCCAAACTGCCAAGAATCCCTTACATAATCTTCCCCTTCTAGTGAAAGTCAATTTGCAAGTCATGTGCTCCTTTTATTGACACACCCAATTAACATTTGCTCTGAAAAGCAGCTCTTCTCGACTGTGTCTGTGAGTAACTGCTAAATTTAAATTGTCACAGTTACAAACTATTTAAACTAATAATGAACAAAGTCAATAGGAAAACAGAAAAAATAGTTTGGAAAAGCAATTAGATATTTAACAGGAACAAAAAAAAATGAAATGTATTCAAGCCACACACACAGTCCAGCGCGTAATGCAACCAGAGTTTAATTGATGTTGGCAATATTGACTTGCAAAATGTGAAATTCAATAACTTCACATTGTTTATGGGCTTTTGATTGGAGCAGGCAGGAGGGTGTGTTATGTGTTGCCCTGACCTTGTCATAGGAGCTGCTCTAGTCGATCACACGCTAAATAGGGTGGCGGCAACTAATACAAATGCAAACACAATCACAAATGGCCCGCCACAAACAAGCCCCCACCACATTAGGCACGTGCACTAGACCACATTTTGCCAGTGACGTGTTGACGTGTGGGGCTTGGTTCTTGGTTGTTCGAAACGGGAGAAAAGTGGGTGTGCGTCCCGTCAGCGCTCTTCTAATTTTAGATCGCAATTATGCAGAAGAGAGAAGGCGCACAAGAACGAGAGAGAGCGAGTAGAGAATTGCGAATTAAGTCGGTACAATTAAGCAATTCTTTTTGCAAAACAACTCGTCAAATGAATTCATTGACGTTCGTACGAAAACGTGTTGGTTGTTGCTGAACTGTTGTACTATTTTTGCACTCACCGGCGACAATTTTCTTAGTGCCTCAGAGCACTCGTTTGTTTTTCGATTCAATTGTTTTGACGTTTATTTGTTTTTTTCCCCTTTTTTTTCTTCTTAATTTTTATGCGCGCACAAATGAATTTGCATTATTTTTTTCGAATTTGCAATCATTAGAATGTATTTGAACTTTACTGGAAAATGTAAATTTGGTTCGTTTGAATGCCTGTGCCGCTCATTGAAAAGACTCACAAAGTTGATTAGTTTTAATTGTGGTCTCCAGAGCTGCACTGGAAATGGGTTTGTGAGTGGATTAACTAATTTACCCAATAGTAGTTATAGAAAAGACCTAAATTAATATCTTAAGTGGATTCACTTCCTGAAGATGGCAAACGGTATGAATGGAGTAGTGGCTCTTGAATTTTTTTTCGATTTTGAATAAGTACACTCTCTCATTTGATTTGGTTTATCAAAGGCATCAAAAAGCAAAACAAATAGGAACCACTTTACTGTATTCTTCACGATTATTCACAAAAGTCTTTATAATCACTTGACTTGTCGTTTACGGACGTAATACCTTATTTAAATCCGAAGTACAATTTCAAAGTCCAAATGTACGTAAGAGAAAAATATTTCACAGTTTACCGCATTTTTATATATAAAAAAGAATGTTCAAAACAATTACAAATCCGCACGTGATGCTAAGTCCACACGAAAACTAAAGAGTCAAATATTTTGGCAACATTTCATGAATTGTTGAGGAAACAGCAGAAATAGTGTATAAAAATAGAATAAATAAAAGGAAAAACAACTAAAAGGAAAAAATAATATTTCGAAAAGGCGTATGTCCTTTCAGATTATTTTTAATTACTGATTGAGTTCAGATTTCCTTAAATCAGTTAATTTTCCAACCTTTTTAGTAATTTCCACTAAATTCAAGGATTTTAATCAAGTTTTCTGTGAAGAAGTCCTATCCTAAAGAGTTAACAGAAGAATGATTGATGACAGTCACTAATTAGAAATCACAGAAATTTAATTAATGTCAAAAACAATTAAACAAATTCAGCAAATAAACAAATAAATTAAAATGTATGCATGTATGCGCAAAGAGGGGAATTTAAATGAAAATACATTGAAATCAAACGAATTAAAGCTAGTGCAATTCTTATCTTCGGAAGTTAGCGAAGTTCAAATGCGCTACAATCAATGCTAATCCACAGTTGCAAAGTTAATCTTATAGAAAATATATATTTTTTTTAAATTACTTAACATTTGACTATATTTTAATTACTCTTTCACGCAATACACTGAGTAGTCGACACTTTGAATACAATTACATGAAATCAAGGCCAATTGCGATCATGCGGAAATGTCCGAAACATGCCATTACATAGGTTTCGCCAAAACAAAATATGACAGAAATATAAATGACAGCTGTCTCAACTTATACGACAATCCCTTACTCATTTATATTTTTTTTTGGAATTATTGGCTGAAATTGCTGAATTTAAAAAGTAAACAAATAATTTCCAAACTACACACATATCCAAAGTCAAGTAGATAAAGTAACGAGATAAGTAACAAGATAAGTGGATAAGTTCTTCGTTTGGTTGGATATTGGATACTCTACAATAGGGTGGAGGGAAAAATTGTCTTAAAAGTGATGTCAATAAGAAGCGGTTACAGTTTCGTTCCGATCGGATAATACTTCTTTGTTGGCTCAATGGTAGAGTCACTAAAAACATTCAGAGTAGAAATTCACCAAGTTCAAAGCCATGAAAGAGAAAAATTATGGAAATCTGAGACCCAAATAAAAAACCATTGAATGAAATATTGAGGATGCTCCTTCGTGGGAGAGTCGTATCAAATTTGAATAACATATTTCCACGCTACTAATACCAAAATCGATATACTCAAACCGCTTCAGAGTAGGGTATTATTAAATACAATTAAGCAATGAAGGAAATTCTCGCAGATTTGCATTGCATCGCGCTGCAGCTCTTGCACTGAAATGCAATATTTAACAAGAAGAATTGCAGAGATTCGAAAATTAATTGTAAGAAAAATTTTCGAAGAGCATCAGTCTTCGAGTAGATTTCGAGGAAAACGGACGAAACAAATAAATAGCAAACGAACGGCGGAACAGTCAAACAAATAAATAGTAAAAATATAATTAGAAATATATCAAGAGTTTTTTAAGTGATTGAGAAAAAAAAACACTGTAAAAAAATAATTGTCAACGCAAAGTGACAGTTATGCGGTAGCGATAAAGCGGAAAACGTTTCACGGAAGTCAAAGTGATTTCGTAACGTTTGAAAGTATTCAAAACACAATAACTAAGCGAAAGGATATTTGTTTTAATTTAATACATTTTAAATTGTTACATAATATTGAAATAAAAGAGTAAATCAAATCAAATCAAATCAGTATGGACTCTGATAAAGTGGTGCGCGCAATGGCGCGTTGGTGGCAGGTAAATACAAGTTTTCGGAACAAATTTTATTTCAAATAAAATCTTTTTAATATTTTTATATACTAAGTATATAATTGGTTATACATAGTTCAACCCACTGAACACTCCTTCTTTTAGCAGAAACACACCCAATAAAATTTGACTATATAGTACAATTTTTTCAAAAAAAACATCTTACTTGCAGCTGTTATGTATTTTGTGGTTGTTGTGATTCCCAAAATAAATTGCATTTTTCATTCTATTTTTTCTAGTGCGAAAAATATTTTGCATTGCGTTGTAAATTCGTTTTGACAACAACAAATTGCGTTTGTGGACGAAAGCCAAATTATAAATTGAAAAACAAAATTAAAAAAAAATTAATATTGTTTTAAATATTAATTTAGAAGTATTTTTAGTGGTCTTTACAGACGATTAAATATTTAGGAAAATATAAATTTTTCTTGAATACTTTCTGGATATTAAGACAATGGCATTTAGTTTGTGTCAAATGATTTTATGTTACGGAATTCCTTAATGATAATCTCCAAAGGACACACCCACTTTTGTGTATTTTTCAAATATGTGCATCACTTTTCTTCAGTGCATATTTTAGTCTATATTCAATATGGTATTCGTATGATTCAATATGGAACCCAAATTTGTAGTTGTATTTTGTCATTCTAATATTCATTCCATTTTTACACTAGAGTTCAGGGTATATTGTTTTTGTTACACCGTTAGTAACGCCCGTAAGGAGGCTTGGCTGGTATAAAACATGAAATTGGAGCAAAATTTCGAAATGGATGGTGAATGAAGTAAAAATTGAAATTATCGATAATATTCAATACAATAATTTTATCGAAAAACTATCGATAAATGATCGATAAAATATAGAATAATTGACAATAAATTATTTTTAATTATCAACAAATTATGAATACAATAACCGAAAAAAAGTAGAAAGAAGAAAGTACCGTAGTCACAGTGTGGAATATTTTAGCTTCGGTCAGATAGAAGATATTTTCTTTCTAGTTTATATACTTTTCGAAATTTTTTGAATCAATGCAGTAATTATAATTTTAATAATTAGAATATATTAACTTTCCTGTGATTAGCCTCAAATAGAACTCCCACCAAATATAATTGGATAAACGCCAGTAGTTTAACTAAGTATGTGCCAAATCAAACGAGTGTGACACCGTCATATGCGCTTCTTAGCAATCTTAGCGATCTTAATTGAACTAAATCTAATGCTGATTGCATCACATGAAAAAGAAAGAAAGAAGCAACAACATTTTTTTCCCCTTGGCGCCATCTAGACGTTTACGTTAGCAGAAAAGCACGTGTGGTAAGGCAAAAACTTGTCTAAAATTAGCGAATGTCTCTAAACTTTAGTGAGGCGAAACTTTAGTGGGACGACAAAAAAAGACAATTTCGAATTTTCGCAATTTAAAAAAGACGTACAAGCTAAATGTAATCGATGTTGATGATGCACATGTTGAGCTGCTTGCATTGAACTTGAATTTCAAATAGATATCAATTTAATTGCGACACGCAATGGCATCGATTGCGATTAAAGAAGAGTGCTCCTCAATTATTATTGATAAGATTATTAGTAGGAATCATAAGTGTGTGAATGGAGAGTTTGCGGTCTACCAGAAGAATCAGAAATTCCATTTAAATAGTAATAATATTTTTAAAATTGTTTTACCGGTTATTAAGTTGTTTCTGAAGAAAGATAAGAAGGCACTTCAGGTAAATCATTGAAGGGATTATGAAATGTAGGGCATTAAAATAATACAAAGAATAAAGAGTATGGAATTTTCTTTATTTACCCTCTCAAATACTTACAATGAAAAATTATTCAAATTTCTCTTTACAACTTTGCAGACTGTAAGTCAAGAGGACAATGACCCCAGCGCCCGCAATCCGATGCTGTACGACCCGCTGCAAGAAGATGGCGTGGTCAAAACTTCCAAAACCATGCAGTATTTTGCCGCCTTAGTTGGTAGGCATTTGCAAAGGAATTAGAAAAATTAGTTTAAATTATTTTATAATTTTTCCTTTCCTTTCAGTTTGCCTGGGCGCTGTTTCGGCGGGCACGGCACTTGCCTGGACCTCACCAGTCTTGCCTCAAATTAGTATTGATCCCAATGCAAATGCCACAATTGCCAACTCAACAACCACCACGGGCCTACAATTGACTTTGGCGCAACGTAAGTAAAAAACAAACAAAAAAAAAACAATAAACAGAAATTAAATCTTCGTTAAATGCAATTGACTTAAAAGCTAATATCACCTGAAGTACTTAAGCTGCTGGCAACGATTTATGAATTTACAATTGTTTATTAGGTTAAGTTGACACTGGTTAACTACATGGTTGCCCGACCAAAACAAATACGAATAAAGTGTTTGCATTTGTATTACGGCTCAACTGATATTGTACATAGTAAACAAAGTATTCGATTACAATCGGTTCTCGTATGACTTGAATTCATGAATGAGTAGTCAACTAGCTGGCAATGTTGAATGCAGTTAGTATTTTTTTTGCAATTTATGTCTCACATTCATCACTGACACTATAAATAATTGCCTTGTAAACACTTCATTCGGGCCTGATGCAAAGTAGTGCTCATTTCTCACTCATATCCTGGCCATGCCACGTCACATGCCTGTCGTCGACACGACAACATCTTTGGCCAGCATTTCTAAAAATAATGTTGATGCCATAATTTGAAGTCATGCACGCTTTAACTATACACATTTACCGTTCCTTTGAGCTTTTCCATTTATTATGGTGGCCGTAGTAAGGAGTGTCTGTGATTTAGTTTAGTGGCAATTTCGAAATTTCAAAAGTCTTTAGTTTACTTTTAGTCAAAAGTAAATTTTACTTAGAACTGATACCATTTGATTGATACCACAAGGAGCAGAAACCGAAGCAGTATTTGAAACTTTGCAGCAGAAGCATTAGACGATCTATTATTACTGCTGTCAAAAAATGTAGGCTTTTGTTCTTTGTTACTGGCCCGCTTAATAGTTGTGGATTACTTATACGCCCAGTGTTCAGTTTGTGTAGAGGCATTCCTTGTAGTTATTGAAATAAATAAATATTGGCCGTGCTTTCAACAGATGGATGAACTTACTATTCGGCGACAATATTTACTAAGGCGACTGCTTAATGTTAAGATGAATATTTCGATGAAATTTTGTACTCCATCATGCCGATATCAACTGCCTCTAGAACCTTTATTATTGGTTAATAATTTATAGAAACTACACAGTAACATGTTACAGGGTTAGAAAGTACATTTAACTAATTTTCACCCACAAGTCACTTAACACACTTGTGCACTTAACTATCGACTTGTAATTGGTTACTTGTAGTTAAATATTTTGCCAACTAGTTATTCCGCAGCATACTTTTAGGTTTTTTTTATTTACTTGAAGTTGAAACAACTTCAAAGCGCCATGCATGATTTGAGGTGGTTTTTTTTCTGGGTGAAAATTAATTGATTAATGTTCATTAATAACGTGGTAATGAGCATAGTTGATAGTTTTTATATTTGATGATCTCTTGATTTCACAAAATTAGATTAATCAATGAAATTAACTGATTACAGAATTCAGTCAATTGTTTTGTCGTTCAGGAGTAATTACAACCATCTGCCATGTACTTAAGTTTCGTTTGATGAAATTGTATCTTTTCTGTAGACGATTCCTCCTAAGTATGACCTTAAATGACATTTTTAAGTTAAAATTTTAAAACATATAATATACACTGCTAAAAATTCCATTACAAGTTATCTATAAGAGTGTCTAAAAGACAATTGTATATTCACCTTGATAATAAATTTAAGTCTCAAGTGTATGCCAATAAGACATCAAACGTGTGCTACTTATTGAACGAAGTCAATTATTTATTGCAATATTGCCATTCTCAATGACCAATGCTTGAAAAACTTTCCATTCCATTCCACAGAGACCTGGGTCAGTTCACTGCTGGCAATTGGTGCATTCTTGGGTGCCCTACCCACGGGCTACATTGCCGACGCCATTGGACGACGTTATACGGCGCTGACAATGTGTGTGCCCTTTATTGTGGCCTGGCTGGCAATTATCTATGCCAAATCGGCGGGCATGTTGTACTTTGGACGTTTCACCATTGGTGAGTGGGCGAACGAAGGGCTTTGATGTACTTTTCTGTATATAGCTAATGCCTTCTTATTTTTCTAGGCATCTCTACGGGCAGCTTTTGTGTAGTCGCTCCCATGTACATTTCGGAGATTGCCGAGACTAGCATACGCGGTACTCTGGGCACACTATTTCAGTTGCTGTTGACTTTTGGCATTCTGCTGGTTTACCTCATCGGTGCAGTGGTGTCCTGGACCACGTTGAGCGTATTGTGTTTGATGGTGCCGATTGCTTTGTTTGTAGGCATGATCTTTCTGCCCGAAACGCCCACTTACCTGTTGAAGAAGGTGAGTTCGAAGAAAAAAGCCGAAATTATGACAATTTACTGATGGAAATTTTGTTTCCCTTTGCTAGGGTCGTCGTGGCGATGCGGCTCTCTCGCTGAAATGGCTGTGGGGTCGCTATTGCGATTCACGCTCGGCCATTCAAATGATCCAAAGCGATCTGGATCAGGCGGGCGGCAATGCCTCGTTCATGGATCTCTTTCGTAATCGTGCTGCCTTCAATGGCCTGGTCATTTCCATGCTACTCATGTTCTTCCAACAGTTCTCGGGCATTAATGCTGTGATCTTCTATACGGTGCCCATCTTCCAGTCAGCGGGCAGTACCCTGGATCCGTCCATCTGTTCGATTATTGTGGGCTTTGTACAGGTTGTTATGACGCTCACCTCTTCGCTGTTGATCGAACGTGCGGGCCGCAAAGTGTTGCTGCTCTTTGGCAGCATTTCGATGACAATTTGCCTGGGCATTTTGGGTCTGTACTTCAACTGGAAAGATGGTGGCGATGATGTGTCGAATATTGGCTGGCTACCGCTGCTCTCGGTGGTGATCTTCATGATTACCTTCTCCGTGGGCTATGGTCCAGTTCCGTGGCTGATGATGGGCGAGCTGTTCTTGCCTGATGTTAAGGCCACCGCAGTGGCTCTGACTGTCATGACGAATTGGTTTTCCGTGTTTATGGTGACGAAATGTTTCGGGTCGATGGTAACTGCCTGGGGCTCTGATTTTACGTTTTGGTTCTTTGCCATGTGCATGTTGGCGGCCACTTTGTATGTGTACTTCATGGTGCTGGAGACGAAGGGCAAGAGCTCCGGACAGATTCAAATGTGGTTGGGCGGCAATAAGTAAGAAGACCGTCCGACTGGTGACTGGGAGTAAATATGAAGTGAACATTTAGTTTTAAGTTGTAATTAGGAAATTGTAAATAGGCAACTGGCACCAAAAAAACAAAACAAAACAAAAAAATAAGTGAGCATTGACTTGGGTGTATTCGCTGAAACCTGAGGTGGAAATTGTATGAGATTGCTTTTGCTAGGAAGTTCTGTGTATTGTTCGAGTATTGTTCAATCAGGATAACAAATTGTTGTAGACTGATTTCACTCAGAAACTAATTCAATTCAGTTACCTACTACTTATGTATCGAGTATATTAGCTGAAATCTTATCGAACTATTATTTATACAACATATACTATTATATACTCGTGTGTAGTTCTTAACAAATTATTGATAAATGAATACAATGATTAAAAAATGAATTTAATGAATTGTGTGTATTGTCGTTCTGTGTAATGTGCAAATATTTCAATTGAAATTAATTTATTTTTTTTAAAGTAGTTTTCGTAGATAAGTTTTCATTTTGTTTGTACTCTTTTTGTTCGATTTTCTTGTAGCGATTCTAAATAATAGAAATATTTTAGTTAACATTTTTAAGTGTAATGTAAATTATGATAAACGAAATAAAAAGAAAAATTTATATAAATAAAACTTTTTTGTTTAATTTAATTAATAACATTGACCTTTGACATAAAAGTCATCTTCTCGCTTAGAGCCTCTCATTTGTATCAATCTTTGTGGACTATTAATTGGGACTAAGCCTTAAACATTGAAACCATAAAATCTGAAATTACCTTAATTTCCCTCTAATCAGATTGAAACGTTTCAATTACTATCATTAACATTTGAGTTGGAAATGTCAAAGACCATCTCCCTTCTCAAATTGAATCAAAATATATCAAAATCTGGCGCTGACTTATCAGTTACTCTGATAACTGATAACCCACAACATTACTGGGAATTACAAAAATGAATTAATATTTAATTACGATGTGCTAATAATGCGACTATACGTATCATGCGATCATTAAATCAACGCCCCTATTTTTCGTATTTGTGTACTTTTGTAAGTAAGTATATGTACAATAGGGTGGACTTTATTTTTGAACACATGTATTTTGTTCGTACGACCTTTGAGTACAAATTGGCGTAAACTAAACTTTGCCCTACCCTCCGACCATGAATTAAATCAAAATGAACGACCGCAAAAATTCCCTTCTACCTTTACTCTAAAATATAAAATTTAAAATTGCTACCGCCAAATTTGATCTGACACACACACACATAAGGGCCACCCTAATGTAAGGCATCCGCCTTTTTTATTGCTTATCAGGCGAACTCGTACCCCATTTGAATTACAACCATTAATGTCAGCAAATTATATGTGCAATATGATTTTCAAACTTTCAAGAGGATCGAATAGTTTGCATAATAAATGGGAGGGTTGAAAATAGTAGAGGCTCGTGCTGGGATTATAAACATATATGCCTACCACCTTATCTCCATCAAGCATCAGGCCATGATGACTTGTCTCTCAATGTATTTTCTAAGATTGAACTTTATTCCTTTGAATAAAGTTTGAGTGTGATAAGAAATTGCGCTGAGCTGCTAATAGTAATTTGAGAGCTCAGACCATATAAGTGGGTTAAATGAGTTACTGCCTGGAACCAAAGATGGATATAATTTTGAATACCACATACATAAACCAATAAATTTATGATAATAAAACGAATAAACATTCGTAAGCTGATTGACTTATTTAACGGCTTGACTTACGTAAAGCAATTATTTTTTGTTTACATTATGGGGAAACGTTTCCTGCTGGCCATAAGCTTATACATGCATTTTCATTATCAAGGTTGGCTCAGCCCCGCTGTACGACAAGTAAAATCGAAATCGTCGTCTTACTTACATAAAGTTTATTATTGATTATGCGTCAATTTCGTATGCAAAACTGAAACTATGTCAATTTGCGTACCATTTTGTATGTAAGTTTCAATGCAAGTTTTATTTTATTTCTGTTTTAGTGTTGTGTTGTGTGATGTGACTTACATCGGAAGCACTTGTTGCTGCATAGTTTTGTTTATTCCACACGTACTTAAGAGCTTTTAAAAGTCAAACGATGGCGTCTACTATGAAATGTCATTGATGATGATGTTGTGATACGTTTCTCATTTGATTACCTTTGATGATAAACAATGTCGATCAATGCTACTGATGATACTGATGATGATGAGTTTCAAACGGTTTGTGTGCCTTGTAAGTATTAGTAAACGATTTCATTATCAAGGATTTAAATTGAATTATAACAAAGTGTAGGACTTAAGGAATCCTTTCATAGTGCATAGGTAATAGGATTTATGACAAAGGAAATTTTCTCATCACTAGCAAATTTTATGCTAATAATAATAATTGCTTCAAAGTCTCAACCCCCGCTGAAATTGAAAAAAATAAGGAACATTCCATCTAAATATTTATGAGAGTGTAACAACTTTGCCCTTACTTGACGAGAGAGATGGTGGATACAGGCCAGCCGGATGTTGGACTACGCGAAGGGGTTTGTAACGCGTACCTCTTGATCAACAGTTCAATGCACTAACCAGTGACTTACAGACACCATACTTTTTTTATTATCAATAGTATCAATTTGAATGCTATCAAATCAAATCGAAAATGTTTATTTTCACTCAATTGTAAATTCGTTGACAATTTTTTGTTTAGCTTTTTGAGTAGTTTTTTTCCATTTTTTAAATTTTCAATTACATTTTAGCTCCCGAACAAAGTTAATGAGGTAATTCGTTCCACGCCACATTAAAATCAGCCACTCGCTATACAGTCTGTGAGCACAGAGTGAAGTTTGTAAGCACCTCCGAACTACCCTTGCACCGAATTCCAGCCAGCTACGCCCACTTTTCGACCATTTCATTTGATTTAAACGAATTGTATATCGAGAGATACACTTTTGTCACTCTTGATCATATAAAGAAAACGCTTCCTACTTGATTTGAATAGTGGAAAGCTTAAAAAAGCGCGCTTTTCGGTTTATACTTATACAAAAACATCACACAACACAACAACACTCCACAACAACAAGAGCGAAAATATGACAACAATAGCATCTGATTATAAATCTGTGCGGCCGAGCTGTGAAACTGTATTTAACGCTGTCTTAAATTCAGTACGCTGTTGAGCGTTTAAAAAAAAACACTTGTTTTGTGATTTCGGTGCTCCATTATCAGTGCGAATACTGCAACTACTGCACATATATTTACATACTGCAACTTTGGGAGATTTATTCGAATAATCCTCAAAATTATTTATAGTTTTTCTTTAGATAGTGGAATTTTTTTTTTAAACTTATTTTTGTGGAAGTATTAGAGAATCTTACATCACACAGGAAACACAGGAAAAGCTGGCAATATGGGTAAGTAAAAGTGGCCAATTAATTTGAATATATTTTTTAATTGCTATACAATTGACACGCTCATATTTTGAACTGCCAAGCCCACCTTCTGGAGAAATCCAAAATTCGCCTCAAGAATCTGAAAAAATCCGGCTCGAGTGGCTCAAGCCATGGGTCACCAGTTCAACGGGGCGGCAGCGAACGAGGCTTTTTACACCTCTTCTCCACTCCCCCCTGCCTTTGTGGTTTTGTTAAACTCTTCCCTCTTTTCAATAATTCTTCCAGCAAGTCTGAACCAAATTAATTATCCATCAATCCCAAATTGAGTTTATACATATCACAACTGCATAAGTCCAACCATGAAAAATAAATATAGTTTTGCGTAGAGGAAGTGTGACAATGTACAATATATTTTTTGCTAGACTTATGCCGCTTTCAATTTTATTTTCTTACTCATTTAAATGAAACCTCAAACCATGTTTTATCATAATTTCCCTTTCAAAATACCAAGTACTTTTGCGATGTCGGCTATTTGTAGGTCATGCTGGACTAAGGGAGATAAAAAAAAAACAGTGATAATGTGAATTACTCAGTACCAGAAGACATGAGTGTTCCATTTTCCATAGACTTTCGATTACCATCATAAAATCTGTGATAAAATGAAAAACAGTTTAAGTCTGTTGTGGTCATTTGTATGATTAAGCGAGTTAAGAAAAAAGTCGTCTTGTCATAATTTCCAAATAAATCAGATTTTGTGTGTTTAGGGTACCTAGAAATACTAAGATCATTGTATATTCTTAGCTCAATTTTTTCTTTTTACCTTAGACATTCTTAATTTTTTTTAATAAAATTCTAAGGAATGTCCTAGAAAAATCTCTTTAAATAGTTTGCAGAAGAATTTCCATCGAAGAAGATAACGTTCAAGTGTCGAAGGGTTGCTTAATCATCAAATAAAATGTCATTAAAAGTAATCAACAGGAAATACCAACTACATATACTGTCCAAAAGTATTTCTGAAGCACTTTTAAACATAATCAAAACCACTTAAAATTTGCACGATTCACGTGATTGAAATGCATTTGCCTGGTTGACAGATGATTGACTGATGAACACCTTGTCTGTTTGTATTTATCGGTGAAAAAAAAACAAATCCAATGACACATATGTTTGTACAACACCTGAATGTGCGTGGGCCAATGGCAATTGTCAAGACATTAAAAATGTAATAGACCTGGAAAAATTTGCCATATTCAGTTTTCAACATCGAAATGCAAATAAAAGGGCACTTGAACTGCACACACACACACACACCTACAAAAGCCCGCAGGAATTGGCGCCGAATCGTAATTTTACAGTTGATAGTTTCAATGATTCTTATCGTACGATTTTGTATACTTGTCTATCGGCGACTATCTCTGCTCTATAACTTGACAATGATTGGACAACGATTGGATGGCTGACGTCTGTCCGTCCGTTCAGCTATTAGCTGAACTGATAAGAACACGTCTATTAACAAGTGTATTTACATATGTCGACAAGACAGCGTATTGGAAAATCTTTAAATGCAATCGATTGCCATGAATTTGGAACATTTCAGTTTTTATTGAGGAGGTAATTAAAAGTGCTGCACAACGTTCGAGCTTCTTTATAACGTGGCGGGTAGTGTTGGACATTGTGTACTAATTGAAAAAAGAGTACCTACAATAAAAGTGCTTCAAGGACAAGACTTCATTACTTGGAATAAGAAAAGTTAGAACAAAATTTTTATTAAATTAAAAAGTGTTTCGAATGGAAAAAATTCTCTGAAATCATCACAGTTTTCGTCTCAGCCGTTACGGAATTGCATTTTTTTTGTTGTTCGTTTAATTACATTTAATTGTGTGTGCCTTATTATTTCACTGTTATTTTATAACAACAACAAAACATGATTTAAGGTCATTTCGTCTATTCTGCTCGCATACAAATTTTAATTTTATGTGATTTTTTTCCAAGTAATTTATTTTTTTATTTGTTTTTTTTTTGTTTCTGTTGCGTTTTTGGTGCTTTTGAAGAATTTTGTTTTGAAAGTTTACTGGTTTTTGTTGTTTTTACTGTTGCGCTGATTTTAGTATAGTTTAGTGAATGAAATCGTTTAAATAATAATGATCGCACTTCTTGATAGTTGACCGCTTGCAGCGAGAGCGAGAAATTATCAAATTCCACACGCACCACTAGTGGCAATGATTTAAATATGGAAGGCGTTTCTCTTCTTCTTTTCGTATTTAAATGAACATTTAAATTGACCTTAAGTAAATGTGACATTGTAAATTTTTAATATAAAAATAATCAGAAATTTCCATTGGCTTTGTTGGCATTTATGCACTTCATTTGCGAAATCACTTATATTATTTTGCATTCAATTTAAGAAGAATTAATACTAAAACGTAAAACGAAACTTGTTTGTGTGGTTTTCAAGAATATTAGTAATATAATAACGAGTCAGGTTAGAGCAGAGACGTACATTCTCAAGACAATTTGTTTTGCATCACTCAGCCAAAAGTGCTAATTTTTCTGATTTAACATTTCACAATTTCACAATTGATCTATCGAAAAATCCTCAAAGGAGCGCTAGCAGATAGAAGCGAAATTCCATTTAGACAATGAGTTTCACAGGCCTTTTCTTTTTGAACAGTTTCTACCGCAGCCACTACCGATGTGCACTAAATTTGTGCTCAAAATTGTTTGGCACTAAATATCCCAGCCCAATACACTCTGCATTGCGATTAAATAGTTCAATTATGTATCATCACTTAGTTCATATGCGAGACCAATCGATGTGGTGAATTATGTAGAGATAATTTTATGGTAGAATATAATGTGTGAAAAGCAGATAAAATATAGTGCTTACAAAAAAAGACATAAAATCATAGCCTAATTGAGTTAATTGCAAATTAATCGCACTTCACCTAAAATGAGTCAGAAATATTATTAAACAAGGCGACCATATATTTAAAATTTGTATACCCCACACACAAGTGTCCCAGGGAATATTGCTTTTGCCACACCGTTTGTAGGAGGTGTGGTATGTATGGAAAAGTATATATAAATTTTTGATCACCCGCTGAGTCGCTTTCTTTCGATAACTGCTGTAGTTCTTGAACTATTGGCTACTATTTGGAACAAAGTTAAAAATGGTGCGGAAACGGTATGGGAGTGAAATCGGAACGAAATGGAAGTGGAACAACATTTTTAAATGAAACGGGAATGAAGTGGAAAGGAAAATTATAGATGGAATATTTTGTTTCTGTTATTCTTTCTTTTTCAGGCTGCCAGTAGATATAAAGGGTATATATAAGTAGTCTTTAACCGACTCACTTGTTTACATTATGTGGAACCTAACCTTTAACTAGAAACATATCATGGATGAGTGATTTTTTTTTGTATGAAATTTCACTCATCATTTGAAATGGCTCCAATGATGTTACAATTTAAATTTATTTTTCGTTAGGCGCCAGTAGTTTTCCCCCAAAAAACGCCAACAATTTCAATTATCAAATATTTTCATAACAATTTAGTTTATTTTCCGTTGAAAATTAAACTTTGTCCATTCTGTCGTCATACGCTGAACCTTTTTCCAGTAAACTAGATTATTTCAATAAAAAGTTTCCAGGCTAATAAATTAAGAAGAATCATTAATTTATAGTACATTTTCTTAGAAGTTTCAGTTTCAGCTAATCTAACGCTAATTGCCTCAGTGACCTATACAAAATTAAACAAATATTAAATTTCATAATCGTAATTTATCATCTTCAGATTGCAATTAAATGCGTTTTTTTTTTCTAATTTCTTTCTTTATTGCATTTTTCAGCTGTTACACATTCGTACGCCGTATGTCAGACGAACCACAAATAAAGTATAGCGAAGTAAGTCCTTTTCAAATAAGCGACGGATTTACACGTAACAGAAGAATGGAACCTGTGAAAACTGTACGAATTTTCATGGCTGCCGTGGCAGGTAAGTTCAATTTAAGATTTAAAAAACAAAATTCTTTACGAAAGTTACTCACCACACAATGCCAAAGTTCTTGACGCAGCCAAGTGCCAACAAAGACTCTTCTAGTCATGGTCACTGGCTCAAGTGCTTAACATTTCAAGTGACTAATTCTCAAATGCAATTTGAGTTAATAATTGAATGGCGACAAGAGTTTTGTTTACTCAACTATTGAAATTTGTTTTAAAAAAGTAAACTTTTATCATAATTTTTCCAGCCAATTTGTCCGCCTTTGCTGTGGGCAATTGCCTCGGCTGGACATCGCCCATAGCGCCAAAACTCAAATCCGACGATACCTCAGATTCGCCTTTGGATCACAAAATCGATTCGGACGACGATGCCTGGATTTCCTCGATTATAGCCTTGGGTGCTTTAGTGGGTGAGTTCAAAGTATACACTCATCGCCCTTGACTCTCTTAAGTTCCCATTGTCTTTCAGCTCCCTTTGTTGCCGGCCCTTTGGCCGATAAAATTGGACGCAAATGGGTTTTGCTGTCCAGTTCACTGTTCTTTGTGGCTGCCTTTATTCTGATGATGATCGGTGGTGAAGTTTGGGTGATTCTACTGGGTCGTCTCATTCAAGGTTTTGGCGTTGGTTTCGTGATGACCGTTCAGCCAATGTATGTGGGTGAAATAGCCACCGATAGTGTGAGAGGAGCCACGGGTTCGCTCATGCAGTTGTTTATTGTTGGTAAGTATTTTCTAGGATCCTCTTAATTTATTTTACACTTGATTGAATCTTCCGATTCCCTTTTGCAGCTGGCATTCTGTATGTCTACGCCATTGGTCCGTATGTCTCCTATCAGGCCCTCCAGTGGTGCTGCATTGTTGTGCCCATTATTTTCGATGCCATCTTCTTCTTTATGCCCGAAAGTCCCTATTATTATGCGGGCAAGGGACGCAAGACCGAAGCCTTGAAGTCCCTGCAGTTTTTGCGCGGTCAAAGTGCCGAAGCTGCTCAGGACGAAATGACCACCATACAGGCTGTGGTGGATGAGTCCAATGCCAATAAGGGCACTATGCTGGACATTTTCAAGAGTGCTGGCAATCGGAAGGCTCTTTTCATTTCGTGTGGTCTCATTGCCTTCCAGCAATTGTCAGGTAACTTTGTGGACTGCCCGTCATCCATTAGCCAATCTAAATTTCCTCTCGATTTGCAGGCATCAACGTTGTGCTCTTCAACAGCCAATCGATTTTCGAGAGCGCCAACACGGGCTTGGATCCTGCCATTGCCACAATTATTGTGGGTTGCGTGCAAGTGGGCAGTTCTGGCCTGACTCCTATCATTGCTGATCGTTTGGGCCGCAAAGTAATCCTGCTGACTTCGGCTGCCGTAATGAGCATTGGCCTGGCCGCTCTGGGCGCTTTCTTCTACGTTCAGTTGGTGGTCGGAGATGTCTCGAATGTCACTTGGCTGCCTGTGCCCGCCCTCATTCTCTACAATATTGTCTATTGTATTGGTTTCGGTCCCTTGCCGTGGGCCGTGCTGGGTGAAATGTTCCCGTCGAATGTCAAGTCGATTGCTTCCTCCATGACCGCCTCAACATGCTGGATTTTGGGTTTCGTCGTTACTCGATGGTATCCCGCCTTGGATGCCTTGGGCTCGTACTATGCCTTCTGGTTGTTTGCCATTTTCTGTGTGGTGGCGTTCTTCTTTGTCCTGCTCGTTGTCATGGAGACAAAGGGTCTGAGTCTGCAGGAGATTCAGGATCGTCTGAATGGCAAGAAGGCTACTTAATTGTAGGACTGCCAGGGGCGAATCGAGTTCACTTCTTTTGCGGAGATTGTAAGATATTTTGATGTTTTGTCAACTTGAGCATTTAATACGATTGTTGCTTGCTTTGTCCTCCGTTGCATGTTTCTTGTATGATCTTAAAAGTATTCATAGTTCGTAAGTACAGAATTATACTAAATTAAATTAAAATAATATACACTATACTTGTCCAACGCATTCAAATGTGGCATATATCAATAAAATGTTAAAACGAATTTCAAATAGTTTCATTCAAGGAATTCTAGCTTCCTCACAGGATATTGTTAGATCAGAGGTGAAACTGACTGGAGACAGTGCGGGTTTGCTCTTAATAAGATGTGAAGTAGACGTCAGTCTATTTCACATGTACTTAAAAGCACTGTGAAACCGTGATTAGTGCTTGGTAGTTTTAGAAAAAGTATTCAACGTTTGCTGCAAATTGAAGGCAGAATATACAGAATTTTCCTTCACACAATGGACATTTCTGCAATGTGGTAATTTCAAGTCAATGTATTTTTGCTGTAGTATTTTCTTTGTGTACTTTTATTAATTTCGATTATCATTTTTAAAGAATTTTGTACAATTTGCAGAAATTTGGCCTCATTATTAACCAGACAATATTAAAAATTAAAAAGTCTCACTCGCTGCTTATAGCCTCCATTTCAAACGTTCTTTGTTATAAATTTAGCTTCTTCATAGTTCCGAAAAGGTTTACGACTCGCCCTGGTAAACTGTGTTACACGTTTATCCTTTCATTTAAGTTTTTTTTGCATCAATTTTTGGTTCGACTTCTACTTCATTTTGGGCTGAGCTTCTTTCTAGACTAGGCGACATCTCGTTATATGTTCATGGGTCACCTAATTCAAAAGATCCGCCTCAAGCCGTCTAACCGCGCCGGCGCATCTCATGATTAGAGACGAAACGTTGTGCACGCAACTGTCCACGAAAACGCCGATTCGTTTCTACACGCAGATCTTCTTCGATGACAGCAGCACCATTCATGACGTCATCTTCTTCAGCGTCGTTCTCATTGGGACTATCATAGTCATCCATGACCACATCCTGTGACCCAACGGAGCCATTTGAAACGGAAACCGTCTCAGGATCTTGCGCTGCACTGGCTAGTAAACGCTGACGGCGCTCCTCCATCAGACGATCGCGGGCCTTGTGTATGTAGTCGCTTTTGTTGGGCAAATCAGCTATATTGTTGGCGGTCAATGCGGAGCGTACGACATTCATATTTGTGGCTTCCAACCTGTTGCGAATTAGAGAGAATTTTGTAAAATTGGTTCCATTTCAATGTCTTTCCTCGGTTCCCCTTACCACTCATCCGTTTCGATTACATAACACTCTGCATGCGATATAGTTGAGACCCCGTTGAAACCTCCAATGGCAAAGATCATATCGTCGATGATCTCCAGGCCGAAATTACTGCGCGAGTCTTTCATTTCTCGTATGAACGACCAAGATTGTGTATCGGGATCATAACGTTCGCCCGTGGAAAGACGCGCTGTGCCATTGAAGCCTCCAATTACATAAACCTGACCGTGAAAGGCTACACACGACACACCCGAACGACGTTGATTCATGTTTGGTATACGCGTCCAGACATTTGTGGCCGGGTCATAGAATTCGGCACTGTCCAAGCATTCTTGGCCATTGAAACCACCTTTTGGGGTAGGGGAAAAGTAGTCAAGTTTAATTTGGCAAAATTATAAAAAATTTCTAGAGGCGGAAGAATTGTCTTCACAGCCCCTTCAAACCCCCTCTTCTTTTCAACCTACCCGTTGCATAGATTTTCCCCTTGAGCGAGCAAGCACTGGCATCAGATCTTTGCATATTCATGGGCGTTATTACGGACCACTGATTCGTCTTTGGCGCATAACGTTCCACGGTATTCAGACGATTCTGGCCGTCATAGCCGCCAATTGCATAAATAAAACCATTAAGCTCCGCAACGCTCACATAGCAACGACGACAGTGCATGGGAGCAATCTGAAAACAGGAAAAAAATCGAAGAAAACATCAATCAAAATGGACTTGCACGCTTAAAAACTCACCTCTTTCCAAGTCTGCAGCACTGCATCGAAGACGCGGCAAGTATTAAAGTACTCATGGCCATCGTAGCCGCCAATCGTGTAGATTTTAAAACCAATAACCGCTGTGCCGTGGTAGGCCCTGGAACGTGAAGAAAACCAACTACGAATTAGGGTTATGTTCTCAGTTTTCAGCACCATTGTCACCTGGGCCCTGCCGGATCCTCTGCCGGAATGTTCACCCATCGATCGGCACGCGTATCGTAGGTTTCTATACAGCCTCGGGAAGCGCCACCACTCCAGCCGCCTATGGCAAAGATGAATTCGTGAGGCAGACGTGGCATGGCTAGCGCCGGAGTAGTGAGCTTTAATGGAAAATTATCTTATTGCGGATTAGAAGAATCAATCACAGCAGCTGTTACCTCCCTCGATGTGGGATTCAATATGTCCAAGTCATACATGAATTTGAAGGTGTCATCAATCAGAGTTTTCGCATCATCGCACTGGGCCACATAAGGGTGTAACTTCACCTCCTTCATGAAGCACTGCGGTGTCATCAAACCCAAGCGAACGCCCTCCATCAATTGCGCCACATATTGCCTACGATTATCGACATCCTGGTCAATCCATTTGATGCACAACTTCCATACAATGTCCTCGTCGCGAGTGTTCAGCTCGTCGTCGTTGATGATGTCATAGAAATCCTTAAAGCCAATCTCCAGGATGTCTTTATTTTTGGCAGCCACTTCAACGAAATGCCGCAACATGTAGTGACGCGCCTTTCTGTACAAATCATCGAGGAAACGGAACCTGTAAAAGACAAGAGAAGAAGATCAGAATAGAAGATCAGAATCGGGACTAAAAATTCCCTTACCTAGCAAATCCCATTATACTGACGCAGTTCTCTGCCGTTAGCATCGCTGCCAAATGTTTCTTGCAGAGCAGCACCAAGCCAACCATGCCCACATAATCGGCCGATACCAACACCTCATGTACATTCTCCGCATCAATAGTGCACTCACGCAGATAGGCGTATTGTATGAGCTGCTCCATGATGGCCCCGTTCATGTCTGGTATTTGTACTTGACGGTTTTCCTCGCTTTTTGTCAATGACATTGTGAAATTGAAGCCTGTGAATTGAGCGCTGAGCACATACATTTTGGAGTGTCCCACTTAGGCTCATAAGGGATAGACTCACCGAAAGTAGGAACTGCACGAGCTCATTATTGCCCGATGTACATTGAATGAAGCGTCCGCGACCACAATCACCGCATCACAGAGTAGATTATTTCGTCGCAGCTCATTCAGCGTTAGAAGAACGTTATCGTTTAAGCTGTCCACCACTGGACGACGAGCGGTACGCCCATCAGCCAGCGGACCGTCATTGTCGTCCATTAGATCGAGATCGATTTCCGGTATGACCACGCCCTCATCGTGCATATTCAATTGTAAGTTGTAGTTGTTATTGTTACTGTTGCGGTTGTTGTCTGCCATTAGGATATTGTCGCTTGTAAAATTTGAAAATCTCTTCTTATTTTAAATGAAATGTATATTAACAAGGCAAACTAAAACTACTGATCGCCCTGATAGCTATGATTGAAGAAAAAAACTGAACAGAAAACTAACGGAAATAAATTTAAGAAAAAGTTTGTTTGGTGAATGAGTGACGAGTGTTTTGTGGGGCAAGGTGAAACATGTATAACAGGTGGTGAATCAACAAATTACAATGGCTATGTTTTTACTTATTCTGCATTAAAAACATGTCTGTTTATAATATGAAAATTTGAAAACTTACTAGCTCCATCTAGTGTCTACTTTCAGTCAACCTGAACTCCCTAAAAGTATGCAATGCAAATGTAACACTGCGCCAAGTTTGATAAGTTAAGTTAAGAACCGTTATTCACAATGCCACAAGTTTCCATTCTTAACCAGTGCTGCCATATATACGAAAAAATCCGTATTTTATGGGAATTGGGAAATTTTCCGAAAAAATTACGGATTTCTTGAAAACACGGCTTTTTTGTCAGAATCTGTCAGAACTTTAGAACCTTGCTCCTGTACCATTTCTAAAAAATGGATCGGGATTACGGAGCGGTGTCCAATAGGCTTCTTAAAATTGCGAGAGGTATTCAAAACTCTCTTACACCTTTAAAGCTGTGGATTACGGGTACTATTTGGGGAAAAGATTAAAGTTACGTTAAAGCAACGCTGTAGGCGCACCATGAATTCACAATGGTGGAGGTGGGTTCACAATGGTGCGCCACCGTGACCGGATCAGTTTGCACATCCAATTTGACAGTTGACAGCAAGACTCTGAGAAATGAATTTTCATTCGAGTAATGTTTTTGAACGTGCGACGACGTCGGCTGCGGGTCGTGTGAATTTTACAAATTTATTTTCATTCTTTAATTAATATATATTGCGGGCAATAAATGATATCGCGCTGAGTTGAGTAATAAATATGAAAAGGTGCTGAGTGCTGTGAAGAAGTTCCACAAAGAAATTGAAAAATAAAAACAAAACATTCATTGCGCAAAGTATCGAAGAAGAAGAGCCACCAAAGCAAAAGCTTATAATTAATAACCAAGTGTGACAGACAAAAGACGAGTCTAAATTTTATCGGGTTTTTGTGCTCATAAATGTATGATTAATTTGGCGAACGGTGAAATTTTAAAAATCAAAACAAAGAAATAATCAAAATAATCAACAAATTCAATTTATTGTTTTTTTAACTCTTTTGTTGGTGTGTTTCTGTTTTAATTGTTGTTTGTTTTTTCGTGTGGCTGTTGTCATTCATTGTCAAATTTTATCTCGGTTTTCTTGTGCGCCTCAAATTCGTCAACATATACACCACAGTGCGCGACGAAAACAACTCGCCTTCATTTAAATAAATTCAGTTGAAAAATTCGTGTTTTTGCATAAATTCAACATAAATATGTGCGACAACATCCTCTCAGTAAAATGCTGAAATTCCTTCAATAAAATTTGTCAATAAGTAAAATTCTTCACGCCAAACATCCACGCAGGAAGTGATGTCACCATTTGATTTGCCTGCAGCAGCATCCTCTTTGTCGTTGTCTTCGCGTAGCTTGTTCTTGTCATAAAGTCTGTAGTAGTTCACATCGTGTGCTCCTCCCTTGCTCCACAGCCATACATTGATTTGCCCCACTGGTGGTGGTGCTACTTCGCATAGACTGAGTGAAGACTGATCTGAGAAATGCCGCGACTCCGGCAAGAGCAGGGATTTGCTGCAGCTCCTCTGATATGTCTGGTCTTCTTGCTTATATCGCTTGCAGCTGTTGACGGCTTAAGTGACAATTGGAATTCGCAGTCAAAAGGTGAGTGGATGTGAATTTTATGTTTTCAGTTTCATTTGCACTTATTTGTCAATGAGAATTTCATGAGAAGATAGGGAAAAAGTTGTCATCATGGTGACCATATTTCCGAAATGCCTTAAAGTTTCAAACGCAATTGAATGATTAAATTCTTTGCAAAATACATTATTAAATACAAAATTCCAGCTGCTTATCAAAACAGATTCACAAAAACTAGAGGAAAAAACTTTAAATAACCTTGAAAGCAAAACAAAACCTGATTTCATACACAAACACACACGCGAGACTTCAAATTAAACCGCTTCGGAACCAACCATCAACAAAAAAACAAAAAATGGTAATCCAATGAAAACATCCACTCAGGCCTAAATGTGCCACATTTAAAGCCGCTTCGCTTTCAAAAAGAAAAATTATAAAAAACGAAAAATTGCTTCTAAAATAAGAATTGCTTGCCTACCACCTTTACCACATGCGCCACCCAAGCAAGAAGCTTTTTATTTATTTAAAGTTGCCTCTTGTTTTTGTCTCCTGTTTTTTTTTGTTGTTCATGCATTTTGTAGACTTTGACTTAAATCCTTTCTGACTATTTATTTTGTAAGATTTTATTCATGCAATCCCATGTTGAGCGCCTTCGTAGGTCGATAATGGGTATGTGTGTGTGTGATGGGTGGAAATGGCTATTGTGGCCATGGTGTGCTCGGTGCACCACATCAGCTAAAAGGCTTTACTTGCTGTCGTGTGCTGGTCATTGTTTGTGGCTAAAAGTGATTTATGCACACCATTGAGACAAGTGGTCCGTCCATTCGAGTAGGAAGATCCTCTTCTGTCTTATGTTGTGACATGGCAGCTAGTGATGCGTGATGGCACCACTTGGATTGTTACTAGTGTGGCATGTTTTTTTACACTCTGAATATTTTACTAATTTTTTCAAAATTTCTGTTCAACTAACTAGTATCAATTTTATTATTTGTGTTTTTTTTTATCAACTTTACTTTACACTTTTCTGAAAGTGTTGATGCTTTATTTTATCCTTTCCCATTGCATTGCAACCTAGTCAAAGAAATGAAATGCTTCTAGCATTTTAATTCCATTTTAAACTTGACTATTTTTTTATTAACTTTTGCCTCCATTTTGTTGTTGTTACTTTTACTGCACCCCAAACTACTTGCTTTTGTTACTTTTGATTTTACGATTGTACATTCTGTTGTTGTAACTATTTTGTACTTTCAGCAAACTAACTACTTGATGCCGTGAGGGCTCTTGCAGCATTTACGTGTTCTTGTGTTCATGGCTTTTGCCAAAAATCGATTTTTAACTATTTTTTTTTGAAACGAATTTTGTTTTAGCTGATTTTTTTTTTGTTTTCTGATTTATTTCTTTTCTTTACAATTGAGAACTTTCGTTTTTTAGTTTTGTATGTTGTATTTTTTTAGGTTTTTTTTGTATTTTGTTATTAGACTTTTAAATTCACATTTTAAATGCCAACTTTTACCTTGATTTCTGTTGCTGCTCTTCTTGTTGTTATGTTTCTGCCATTTTTGGTGCCATTTTAATGGTTTTTCTTTCTTTTACGGAAGTGCTGTATTTTTTGGGTCATTGGTTGCAAACGGCAATGCTTGTGCTGATTGACTTTAAATTAAATTAATGAATCAAGAAATACATCTTTTTTATATAACCAGAAGTAGTGAATCTTTACAATAAATATACCAAAACATAATTCAAATTAAAATCTTTATTTTAGCTAGGAAACTTATACTTCAACTTAAGTATAAATCTACCTTAGCTATAGTACATCAAGTCACCACTTTTCCCTTCTTAGCTTCTCTCGTCTACCTCCTCACGCACGTCAAATTCTAGGTGCGTTCATTAAATTCCATTCCAAGACATCAAACTAACGTTCATATCCAGCTCAACAAACATTCCTTCTGCAATTAAGGTCAGCGGCTAGCGCAATCTTTTCCTATTACAGCTTCAGAATTACAATTGCTGTAAAGTATATGTTTTTTTATTTCATTCGGTTCTGCCTTTGCACAAAAATGGCATCACTTTAATGTTGTTCTTCGGCGCTTGTGCAATTAACAATAATAACCAAACAACAACAACAACAAAATACTAGTCAACAACAGTCAATGATATAACAACAACAAAATATAAAAAATATTACGAAGAAGTTCGTTTTGTTAGTAAAAACACGTCAACAGTATCATAGCCCGTTGCTTGCTACTAAAAGTTTGACTTGCAATTTTAGCTTAGCTTCAGCTTGAACGGTGACTAAGCCCAACCACAGATTGTGACTTCTGTACAATCAAGCGAGCACGTAATAATTGCAACTAACCGGGCGAAAAATGGCACACAAGCCAAATTTAGTTACTGAATTTCGAGAATTGGCTGGGCAACCTTCTAACGAATGAATGAAGTAAACAAACAATTATGAAATTTTGCCATTTGAAAAAGACCAAACATTTTAAAATAATTTTTGCAATTATTTATAATTTAAAAAAATTTATTTAAAAAAAATCAAATCTAAAAAATATTTTTTTATAATTTAATTTAACATAAAATTAAAAAAGTAATCTAATAAAATATATAAAGATATTTTCCTCGTCTGTCATAATTTTATAGTTTATCTCATACAAATTTCCACACAACCATTCGAAAGATAGATGCCTCGAAAGTTTCCATTTCAAATTAAACTCAATTTAATATAAATTCGCATTAACTGAAGACAGATGATGCCTTCGATAGAACACGAGCTCGATCACCGCCCCCTCCCCTAATTTCTTTGTTCAACAGTAAAACTAACACGAAAAATCGCATTGCTGAATATTCATTTTCAACTTAGAGCACCTCGCAGCTATGTAGCAGCCACCATTCTTTTGAATTTTGCAAAATTATAGCCTGTAGCCCAGCCATTTGCATTTGGCAAAGCGTTACGACTTCTTACCTACTGCCGTCAATCGACTGTGCGAAGCGCAGCTCGCAGCTGTTCGCCAAACATGAGGCGTGATGAATTGACTTTGGAAGGGAACTGAAATAAATTATACAACAACGGAAAAAAAACGAAATAAAAAACTTTGAAAAACATCAAAATATACTAACTTACTTACTTAAGTATGTGTAAGTATTCAACACGCACGTGCACATCTCTCGCACGGCTGGAAGTGTAATTTCAAACATAATGCAGAGGCCATAATTTGACTTGAACTAAACTAGTGCTGCCGCTCGCAACTTATGCTAATTCAAGAAATAACACACTTCAAATTTTCCGTTAAAAACTTACTACTTAAGTAGTTTGGTTTCTTGCGCATTTTTTTTCCTTTCTTTCTTTCATTGTTGTGATGATTTTCTTAGTTACTTGTGCGTAGAGTAACTAAATTATTTTGACCTGACTCAATCAAGTCAAGATTGGGCTCTGAGTACACTTCCTTATTCTATGTGTAGCTCTCCTTAATTCGTTCGAGTTGAAGTCAATTAGATTGACAGCAGATGAACACATCAAGTAGAGAATTGAGGAATTGAATTACAAAAGAAACTGTTTTTTCTTTTCTTACTTTCATTTGTATTCTATGCGAAGAAAATTATAGCGAATCTGAAAGAAGTTATTTTATCGCAAAAATAAAATAATTAAGAGACTATTTTACAAATTGGTTGTGGCGAAGAATAATAAGACACCAACTGCGCATTTGTAATGGTTGGCAAGTGAAGAAGTGTGTGGCAAATGGGAAATAATTATTTTTTGTAAAGGTTCAAAGGTGAATGGATTTCTTGCTTTAAATCAATTTAGGTGAAGTGTAGCCACGACTAGATGATCGTTCATGAAACACTTAGCACACTAGCACTTAGAGATTAGCACATCGGTACAGCATAGGCTAACTAGGCAAAGGTTTGTGCCTCGTCGACCTCCTGTACTGCATCCACCTCCTGTACAACTACCAAAAATAGCTCCGGTGAACCAATTTCGCTGATAATGGAAATTTGGGGTTGAGAGCTTGGCGGGATGATACTAACTAGGAAAAATGCGGCCCCCTAACTGCTACGCTTACCCATACTAAAAGTAGTTCTGGTGGGCCGATTTCGCTGCAACTTTAAAAAAAAAAGTTGGGAGATTTACGGGAGGATTAATACTATGAGAAATGTTGCCCCGCCCACTGCAGCGCCCACTAATACTGAAAAAGTCCTGGTTTCGTGGACAACAATGTCCTTCTGTATGAGAAATGCTAACCTGGCCAAAAAAACTAAAGAATGCCGGGACAGCCCCTGCTGAGAGGATTTGGACCATCATCGCAAATAATTATAAAACCTTAAACATTTTATATAACCCATGCCGGGCATAAAACAGTAGTTTCGAAACCTTTCAATCTCCATTCAAGTAGAACAACAAACACGTTGTTGTTTCTCGAAACAATTAAATGCATTTTCTCTCTTGTATTTATTTAATACTTCCTTATAGCAATTCACGACGATTCCACGCATTTGTATGCCACTCAAGTCTTACCTATTTTTCATAAAATACGTTCCCAAGTAACAATCGAGGTGCAGTTGAGAATTTCTAAACTGGCTTTCACTTGAGTGCGGAAAAACCTTCAACAATGACTATACCCAGTCTATACCCAGTCTCACTCAATCAAAAAAAGGTATTGACAACTCAAGAACATTTTTATGAGAAACAGCAGAAGAATGGAAATTTCTCCCCCCACCTATCCCTCCCTCCATGCGTGTAAGCCAAACAGAGCCGATTTATTTACATCATTATTGTTATTATTTTGTATTTTTTGATTAATCATTGAATTGAAAGCGACCCAATCGATAGACTCAATGTGCAGCCGTTGCAGCAATTCAATTGTGCGATGGCCGAGGCACGTTTTTTGGAAAATGCAAGGCGGGTGTTTTGAAAAAGAAACCGAAAATTAAAATACAACAAAATGAAAGAAAAAAACGTAAACATTTTTTTAAAATTTTTCTATTTTCTGTTTTCTCTTTTGTTGGTTTTTTTGTTTTATTCTTGTTTGGTCTTATTTGTTTTGATTTCAGAAAATCATTCAAGTGTAATGAAGAAGTTGCAACGCCGGCAACGAAAAAAGACATTTTTTTCAGTTAGGCACTTCAGTTTTGTGGCTTGCATTATGCGTTTTATCCATTTATGCTTTACGCTTTTTATATGTGAGCTGGCTGCTCGTTCAGCGAATTTGATTACTTTTCGGTTCTATTTTTTTTTATATTATCCATGCCATATTTGTCTATGAGTGTGTGTGGCTGGTTCTAGGCTACCTTAATGTGTGGTAAGCATTTTTTGGTATCAAACGGAAATGAAGGCCTATAAAAATATGATATTTTTTTTAATTTCTCTTTTATATATTTTGAAGTAATTTTAATTAATTAAATTAAAAAATATATTTTATTTCCCATCATCTCTCTGCTCCTCATCATCTTCCTAAGTAAGTAGTTAGTCATCTTTTGTGTGGCCTGCTAAGTGTCTAGACCGTTTTAAGTCTGTGTGGCGCCACAAGTTTTGTTCGTTTGTTGTTGTTGTTGTATTTCTGTCTTTTACATGTTGGCCATAAATATCATTGCATTCGTATTTCCATTTCCTATTGTAACAATGTACGAAAACACTCCTTGTGTCAAAAGCCTGTGGGAAATCCTTGCACACCAGCGAATCCCCTTAGATTTTGCTTGTTGGGGGCGAAGAACTTGCCTGGTTCTGGTTGTTGTATTGTACTGCAAGTGAATTATTTCCATGTTTGCCGGTTCTGTGTGTCGGGTGACTAATACTGTGTGTGTGTTGGCTAAAAGTATCCCTTGTGCATTTGTGGATTTTACCATGTCAAGAAATGAGTAATGATCTTAAGAATTTTTGGTTATTTTCACAAAAATATAATTTAAATTTATTAATTTAATTTCACTTAAATTTTCCAGTCTTAAAAAAGAAGTGAGTAAGTCAGTCTTCCCTTGAATTATTTGATTTTGTTTCCTGATTGAAGATTCGCGTGATTTTCATACTTTCGCTAATCCCACAACATTTCATTTGACTGCTTAATTTGAAGCGTGATTTCTCTTATGCACCCTAACCCCTCATCGCACATTTAATTTCTTTCCATTCCCGTATTAATGAAACATTGTATTCGCTGAATTTCTTTGTTTCCCTTAGTCACCTAATCCTCAGACCCAATGAACATTTAACCTTTTTGGTATAGCAAATCCTCAGCACACTCCTCCACCTCCCCCCTTCTCCCCCTCAAATATCCCGCTTAAGTAACTATAGAAAAACACAATCAACCCTTAGCTACACTAAAGCAAAGTTAATAGCAAACACACGTCGTCATCGTCGTCCTCCATTCAAAATATTCATTCGCATTCACATACACATTCACATTCGCTGAAAGTGTTCATATGACAGTTGGCACGTGAAAATTTCCTCTTTTGTTTTCGAGTAGTTATTTGACGCGTGCCAAAATCATATTTCAAAAACTCAACGAAATCATCAGCAACACAAAACATAATTACGATCACACGTAACGGCACGTGTTGGTATCAGTATGGTAATTACACAACTATTAAAATCGAGTGGTTTTATTTCCCATTGGATGCATAGATTTTGGTTTTAAATTGAAACATAAAGTGACCGTTGCTCATGTTCGTCATGTTATTCAATTGTGTTTGGCGTGTTCATTGTTTTATTTTGGTTGTTGGTGCATATATATGCATATTTGTTGTATGATTAGTTTGAAAATATATTTGTTATCGTGTACTGGGAAAAAAATCCAAATAACTAATCAAAAATAACGTATGTTTCCGCTTGTTAAATTTTTTTAATACCAAAACTTTTACATTTTCTCTTATTTGTAAACTGAACGTATAACCTTCAAGACATTTCAGTGCAAGAGTAACTAACAACGAAGTATTTACGAATCATCGTCGGAAAAACCCAACTTGCCCACCCGACAAACACTCTTCAGACAGTTTATTATTCTACTTTCGCATGTCCTGCCAGTCAATATATCGATTTTAAAATGTAATAGTTTGCTAGTAAGCAAAAGCAGGAAATTCCTGTAATTACCTGTAACACCCCTGCACCGATCACAAGTAACGGCAGGCCATAACATTTTTAGCAACACTTTCCTTCTATCAATTTGTCACACATTTTGCTATCGTTACAACATTTTGTCTTCTTTTTGTGTTTTGATTTTGCTACACTACACAGCAATTTAGCCACCCACAACGGACACACCCACTTTACTGCCACATAATAACAAAACTGATTACCTACTTGTTCAGTTCAGTACATTTCAGTTCGATTAACATTAGTTGGCAACTTGGGCCACTTTCGTGTGCTTGTATGATGTGGGATGGTAAAAGTGTTGGCGCTGAGCTTGTAGGCTGCTGGTAGCAACACCATCAAGTCTTCTTCATCATTCTCGTTGTAAACACTTGGAAACTACAATGTTGTTAGTTCCGTTAGAAAATTACATTACCTTAGGTGATGATTATTTTTTTTATTTTGTATAGTTTCAAAGTTTTATTTTATTTTATTTCTGCTTGTTTGACAATTTGTCATTAACTCAGCAATGAAGTTACGTTAGGGAGTTCGTTTTCCTACCTCCCTTCTTTGTTCTTCTTGTTAGGTTTTGAATTTTCTTATTTTCTTTTCTTTTCTTTGAACTTATCCACTTGTGACGGAATCAGTCAATTTCACTCATTTGATGGGACACCTCAGACAATTACAAGTAAAAAATACAAGTAAAGTAACAAAAAAAAAACCATTCAACTGTCTACTTTATCCCCTTTGAATCGGATATGCGACAACACGCTAGACTGATTTTTCCTCTTTGTATAATTTATCGTTCGACTGCATTTACTATTGTGCTATTGCCGTCCCGGTGTACTTTTGTCGTTATAGTTAGCACAGGAATGCTTTTACTATACAAAGTTATCGTATGACTCATTTGAGTTTCCCTCAGCCGCAAACATTTTGACAAATTACCGAAGCGGAACATTGAATGCGAAAAAATTTTGCAATTTTCTTTGAAAATTTTTGAATAATTTTTTCCATTAATTTTTAAACTTTGCGTGTAAATTTAAGGGACACGCTTGTTTGATTTTTCGAAATTAATCAAACACAAATATTAATAAATATGAAAACTAAACAAAAACTTGCAGTGTCCGTCACACGATGAAATATTTGATTAAACGGTGTCAGGCAGAAATTTTCGCAAAAAAAAATAAAATGAAATATTTTAACAAATATTGTTTAAGTTCGCTGAACTGAGACGATTTATGTGTGTACATTTTGTTGCACAGAATGTACTTTATGTACCTACCTTTTTTTTATTGTGTTGATTTTTCTTTTGAATAACTGAAATAACTGAAATTGTTTTCATTTCGCACTGATAATTTTTATGATAAATCAAATTTCCACATTGGTTAACCCATTTATGGTTGGTTGGGCTGTAGCCACTGGCCAATGTTAAGTTGTATGAAAAGTAAAAGCTTCTTCTGGTGAAGTTACCTTATTTATTTACTTTATTTGTTTGTGTTTACATTATATTTTGTGTCATGGCGCAATCCTTAATTCAATTTACAAATTAACATTTGTTTGTTAATTTCATTTCATCGACACAAAATGCATCCACTGCGACAGCCCAAGAGCCACTGTACTGCTTGTGGCGCAACACTCAACCGCCGCTATTAGCACCCGGAGAAGAAATTTAGAACAAACTTGTTACTTTTACTTTGTCTTCCATTTTATATCAGAAAACCATTGTTCTTTGTCAAATCTATTTTTTTGTTTGTTTGTTTGTTTGTTTGAAGATTTCATTTCTGGATCTTCGTAATCAAAAACAAGAAAATAAAATAAAATACTTGAGACGAAACTTCTTCTGTCTTGGAAGAGTGTCTGCTTTTCAAGTAAACCAAAGAGATTCTCTTGGTTGCATTTTAGAAATAAAGAATGAAACCTAAAACAAAAACAAAGAATATAAAGAATAAAGAATAATAAAGACAAACTTTTAATTTATCTTAGAATAAAGATAAGAAAATACAAAAAACACAAACACACAACGAAACTTCTGTCTTTATGTTAGTCCATGTGCGTGTGTATTTGCCCTCCTTGGTAGCTCTTGGTTTGAGATTACGCGCTTCCATACAAATACACTTTTGTACCCACCCCAAGAACGACCACGACGACTACGACGACGACGACGACTCTGAATTAATATGCATTATTGTGCTCGTTAATTGATAAACAAAAAAGCACCATACAACGCCAACAACAAAAAAAAAACACTGACAAAAACCAAGAGCAGCATTCAATATTGCTCCAAAAGACTCCAAAAGCATTGAAAATGCAGACGATGCAAACGATTCAGGCTGCAGACGCAGAAGGGTTCGTTGCCTTTGAAGTCAGTCTCATCTGCCGAAGGCTTTAATGAAATTTAAGATCATTCACAACTGATAGCCGCATGGGCCCAAGGAACATTTTTGTTGTTTCAGCATTAAGTAGCCCTTGTTTCAAAAGATAAACTTTGATTATTCTTTGGAGGGTTCAGGGCCCATGCAATATGTTATTCATTTTAATTGAATCGATTGACGAACGCTGGTTCGAGTTGAGAGTTGAGTTTCATAAATTAATTATAATTTAAAATATAAACAAATTTTGGTTGGAGATAACAAATTGAGATTAAATGCGATACCATAACAGAGACATTAACTAGAACATGTATTATATTAGCCAGTAGCCGGTCAACTTTTCTATGTATCAAGTGATAAATTACAGTTGGTCTAGGCGACTGTGGAGGACTGTGAAGTAGTAATATAGATTTGATAAGAAGATTGGGTCATTTGGGGTTAAGGCGATTTTGAAGATGGGACAGTGTCCGGACGTGCAATTATATTAAGTTTTTATGGAAATTGATCAAGTGGCTTACTCACTTCATTCTAGTGAAACTGGTTCAAAATCTAGCCCACCTTCATTGAAAAAACTTGCTTTAACTAAAATTTTAATTGAAACCGATCAATTGTCTACTTTTGCATATCATTGCAACTGATCCCTCAACTGTCTCTTCTACAATTGAATCATAATTCAACATAACATGTAAACCAGTTTAAAGTTTGCCATGTTTCCATTGAATGGAAGTTGGTGAACTTTTAAATTGGACCACAAGTCAGACAAGTTATCTGATGCAGTATTGTACCAGACTAAAAATCAATTAATTAACCATTTTTCGAACTAGTTACTAAAAAGGCAGACTTCGGACTAATCTCTACGAGTTAATTGTGTCCATAAGCCTGACGAGGTTATTACATTGTAGCAACTCTTTGTATTATATTTATCTTTTAGTTAAATAATAATTTGAAAAAACATTCTTCCACAACACACAAAGTTAAATGCAAATGCAAATTATCAACTTACTATAAGGCACGCAAATTACATTTAATTACTCGCTGTTAGCTCATGTCATTAAAGACATACAAGCTCTTGTACAAAGCGGGTTTGTAATTAAATTAAATTAAACTAGTTTAACAACTTAGGCCAGCAGACTCCACTTTAAGGAAAATGAAAGTGCAGTTGAGTTGAGTTTTTTAAAAAAGTTTTTTTTTACTTTTTATTTTTTTCTTTTTTGACTTAATCTTTTTTTGTTTTTTGGAGAAAAAATAATTTTGTAATAGTTTAAAGAAATAAAGGGAATTTTTCTCTTTTAATTTATATTATTTTTTGTAAATTTTTTGTTTATTAAACTCTTGAAATAAAAATTGGTCTTGTTCCGCATTCACAGCATCACTCATATTACTTGACTATACTTTGAATTTCCGCCGGAAAGCACACGCTTCGTTGATAAAGTAAAAAGTAGTGAATCAAATACAAAAAAAAAAACAGTGGAATATTTCACCACATAAAATTACAGATTAATTAATTTTACTTTGACACAGAAAGAGCACAATGGAAAATAATTTGTGGTCTTAATGAAATTGTATTCGGAGTCATTGATAAATTTTTCCCATTCATCACATTCACTTTTAGTTACTGTGGTAAGAAGAGTCTCTCAACTGTCAACTATGACTCATTGAAATGTCAGCGAAAAAAATTGCAAATCTGGAACCGAGAATTTTAGTTAAATTTAAGCTCAATACGGAATTTAATTCTGAAAGTCAATAATGGAAAATTTTTAGAAAGTTTATTGCTCAATGATTCAATTTTTTAGTTCAACAGAATAGTTTTCAAATGCATCATTTGTTTATTGTATGAATTATAAAAGAAAAACCCACACTTACTCACAGGTGTTTGATTTAATTATTGACAAGTCGTAGCAAATTGCTAATGTACTTAATCGTACAGTAATTATTTGTAATTCAAAGAGCGTGTGCAGTGGTGATCTCTGATTTCTGTGAATTGTGGCTTTATCACACATTTTCGGATGTTGAATAATTTCGAAGCTATTAAATAGTTAATGTAAAAAATAATTTCAAAACTCTGAACTATTTATCGTGAGTTTACTGAATACTACAGTTTACTCTGAATTCGATTCATTCAACTTCATTTCAACTCTCATCCAATTAGTTGATAATCATGTTCTAATTTCAAGGATTCCATTAATGCAAATGATAGTCTCCTTATTATTTGTTTTCATTGCATTTAACTTGTAACTGAATACTCCACCATCAGATCTTATTGCCACTGCAAAGAATTGATAATTATGGGGAATGCAATATTTTCCACGCTTTGTGTGTGTGTTCTCATTCTGGAAAACGAAACTTAATCAACAATTTTTTATATTCAAAGAAATCAATCATGCATTCATACATATACAAAAAATATTCGTTCTCACAATCTCGCATACTGCATGCTTCACTGCATTTGTTCCCATTACAGTATACAACTCAAATGATTATCTACTTGAAGTTTGATTTTTTTAATAGCCTTTCAATAATTCTATTTTCGCTTCCGCAAACTTTTTTTCTTCTAATTTCTAATTTCCACAATGTTATTTAAGTCACTCTCCGTCCCCCCACACTCTACTAATCCTAACTGTGATTATAAATGCCAAATGTGCCTTCACTGTCTAGACTCTAGACACTGTAGACATGGTTGCGCATCTTGGAACATCTTTTACATTTTAACGGCATTGATGATAATAACAAATTCTGCTTTTATGTTGTATGTTTGTTGTATTCATTCATTTATACTCATTTGACATTTTTCCAACTTGTCACAGTAGCTGTCACTAATTGTTTTTCCTATTCTCGTCGGTCGGTCACGCGCCTCACTCATCTCACGTCTCGGCTTTTGTTCTTGTTGCTCTTTGGAGCGAGTGCGTCGGAGCTGTCATGATTTGTTATGCGTGACACTGGTTGACATTTCAGCTTCGAGCTTGGTTCAAGAGAATTTCTGCATTTTAAAGTTTAATTATTTTTTATTAGTCTCTATTAGACTGTGCGTCGGCGATTTGATTGCGTAAATTGTTAAGTCTTTATTAGGAAATCTCTTTGTTTTTCTCTATTTTCCTTTATTTTATGACTTCAGTTGACTCTTTTAAACGTTTTAATTCACAATTAATATTATAATGGAGATTCTTTTGTGTTTCAAGTAATTTAATTGTCTGTAATTATGACAAATCATTGTGGAATGCTATATTTTTTAATAAATTGCGTAGTGGGATAATTATTAATTCCCAAGGCATCGTCATCACTTCCACTGATAGTCAATTTGTTTTCAACTCAAGTCAGAGTAGAATTGCATTGTATACAAAAATACTGAAAATCTTTTTGGTAAAAAAATCACTTCACCAACAGAAAAACAAATAAAATAAAAATGGGACAAAATGCATATCCTTCCATAAAAATGCAACACAATTAAGGTTAATTTTTCTGATTGTCAATCTGATAACAGGGGATTTTCTGGATTAGAGGCCACAACTGGGTTACTTCAGTTCGTTGAAAAATCATAGTGGCTCAAATAAGTTTTAAGACTGATTTTTCTAATTTCTTTCACCATTTTATTTCTCAGCTGAAATCATCGCATGTGGAGTGGAATTTAAATTTCATATTCAAAATTATATCCCATTCATGCATGATATTTGCATTATTAAAAGTCACGTCTAATGAGGCTTAATAAGTACTCATCGATAGTGCCATGCATGGTATTTTGTTATATCCAACCAACTACCGACATTAAATTGAAGCGATCGAAAGACTTCTGCTTGTCCCATTGGTGGTATCTTGACCAATTGACTGCTGACAGTTTCTACTTTGACAATCAAACTTTTAAAGCTTTTAAAATAATAAAATATTAATGATAGCAAAGTATTTTCCACACTTAACTCACAAATGTTGTGTAACACAAACGCTGCACATTTTAGTTATTCACAATTTATTTGCGATTGTGGCTTACAATCGCAATCATTACTCACAAAAAAAATAAATAAACTTTTAATGCGAAATCTCTTGCATACATACGTGTTATGGTCATTTCAGAAACCAAATGTGGTTTATGGTATTTAATTTTTTTCCTCTCCTAATGACCGAAAGTGGTCATTTGATTGTTGTCGCCATGTCAGCTGAAATTGTTTATGGCAACAAAACCGACCACAGTCTCTACACCGCCACAAGTGTGTGCGACAGGCAGGCAATTCTAACCGATTGCAAAATGCAAGAAAATTGTTGAGACGTAGCTAGTAGCCTTCGGCATGGAAATGGGTCAGAAAGCGGTTGTAGTCATGCTGCCTCGACCACTTTGAGGCAGTGCAACGTCACTTTAATAGCCTGCCGCTTATGTGATATTTACATATTTACACAACTTGCCGTGTCGTATAGCAAGTATTAAATTATTGCTGAATTTTTATCACAAGTTGGGCGCCACTTTCTTCGTACATAATAAAAAAAAAACACCCTAAATTTCCAAATAAATGAAGTATTGCAATTTGCTCCAAACCAGTTTTAACATTGAAATGAGAAAGTGTTGAAATTTTGGTTTTATTTTGAATTTCAGTTATTTGCACAAGCATTTAAAATTGGCTTTTAATGCTTCAGAAAGAAAGTGTAAACTTAAATTGATTTATTTCGGTTGGCTAGGCAAAATCTCGCCAATAGTCTTCTTCAATTCAATATGAAGTGAACCGTGTAAAAAACTTTCTATGCTCTCTGCTTGATATATTTTTTTGCTCAAAGTTTTGTACTTTTTTTCTTTTGTAATTAATGAAAATTACTTGCCATTTGATATTGTGCGATACATAAATGAATTGTAATTGCACAATTATTTGTTGTCACAATGGACAATTGTGTGATACTCGATAATGTAAGTGTGCAAAGATAAAATTAGGTGTAAAGATAAATTCAATTGCTTTTATTTCATTTGAAGTGTTTAAAGGCTGGGCTGTGAGCCGTAGTTGGAGTCGACTAAAATGCAGAAAATAATTTTTCTTAAAATTCATGAAGATTGATGACCGTACTTACCTCGGACTTCTTCTTCGAAATTCCTTCTTAAAAATCAAAGAGTATCTTTCTACTTTTTTCCCTCTTTTTAGTATTTATTTTTATGGCTTTCTTCCTTTCTCTCTTCAGTACATATTCAGATCAACATAGTTTAACTTATGACACTCCCATGAAGCCCAATTAATTTATGCTGATCTATTTGATCTGCTCACAAATGGCAAAGTGGTTATCAACTACCCACCCGCCACTCCAAGCGACAGTATCAATTGGCAAATTCAATTAACTTGAATTAATTTTCGCCTCTTGACTCCTCTGCCTTTACTCGCGTGTGTGCGGCATAAATAATGAAATAAATCATTCCATCAAATTCAACAAACTTGTCGCAAATAAAATTAAATTCACCAACGAATGGCAAGCAACAACCACAAAAAAAATTATAACAAGATCAACGTAAAAGTCAAGACACGCTAAGATGCTTATAGTCTATGGAAGATACTATTTGTCTACTCATCCATCTCACTGGTTAGACCGGTCCAAAGACTTTTGTTGTTATTGTTGGCTTGGTTTTTCACTTCACCAATTAAATACGTGAATCACCTCGACTTCTACGGAAGCTTTTGAGAATCATATCGAAAATGTTTTTTTCTTTTTGCACTAATTGACATCAAGCTATCATCGTCATCAGCAAACTCAGCCGAGTGAAGATCACAAAAAATTCAATTTAATTTTATACGAAAAATTATTCTAGGAATATTTCATTGAATTATCAGAATTATCTTTACGAGTGGCTCAGAGTGACTCTAGTCCACGCTGTGATTGAGGCTTCTGTTTTTTTTTCGACGCTCATTCTGAGGAATTGTGCAAACATCTTCATGACAGTTAAGTTTAATATTATTGTCTTTATTATTGCATATTACACACACACCATAATTTATGCCGAGCGACTTCTGACCTAATTCAATTAAATCATTTTCAACAACAGCAGATTGTTGTTATTGTCTATCTCTCGGTGTATCTGTATCTGTTACAGCAAACGGAATTTTGGAATTTATATGTTTGTATGTCGGTGCAAGTAGGTACCTAACTACCAGCAACTGTCGTCGCCACTCTCGCCAAGTTAGCCTCCGTTTGTATTTGTGGATTTATGTAAATTTGCTGTTTTCTGTGTGCTTGTCTGTCTGAAGACTGATCTGTTTTGATTTGCATATTGTCTTATGTTGTATCATCGCATCGGGCATATATTTCACAAATTACAATTACCGTTGATTCCAGTTGAGAACAATCTCGCATACATACATATTTTGAGCTAATAATTCGAGCAAACAGCACAGCAGCCCACTGCTGTGTTTAAGCTTAATTGCATAATTACAAATGCAATTTGTTATGTTATGTCATTAAAATTATTCGTAGGACAAGTTGGGAATGTCATTGGCTTTTTAACAACCTTTTTTTAGTTGATATTATTCTGTCATAAATTTAACACTTAATTAGCTAACTATTTATGCTATGCTATATATTTTGTTATCCTGTACTTGGTTTAGGAAACATTCGGTGGAAAATGCTGGTCAAAATACTTAAACCTCATGAGGTGTAGGGTATCAAAATGTGAAACTTTTTTCTTTGTGTGTAAATACAATTTTTAAAGCTCCTACAAAATATATAAAATCAATATTTGGCACAATTTTCATTTGAAATTTTGTCGCTTTAGTGATTGTCACAAAAAGCCTCTCCAGAAGAAGCCTGGAATGCCTAAAAGCCCGCCATATTTTTTGGAATTTTTTGGTGTTTTTTTTTTTGTGAACATTTGGCATAAAACACACTTTTGCAAGTGCCAAAAACTATTTTGTGCACTCCATCATTTTGCCTACGTTTCTCATGCCTGGTGCAGCAGTAGCAGCTTATGACCCAATTTCGATCCACGAGGCACACACCATACAAAGTCAAGTCAGCAACTTTGCTCCGGACCGAATGTATAGAAGTCATGTCATGTTGGTCATTCGTTGGTTGTAACTACTACACTGCCCCTCGTCACTCCCTGCCGTCCACTACACTCGTTCATTCATATATTCATGTGTGCACTGTTCATGGTAGTTTCATGTGGTGATGTCGTCGGCTGTGGTCATCTCGTTCGTCTACTCGTAATTAATAGTTAAAAACTCAACACACTATTCTGGTGTTAAGCAATTGCTGTTGTTGCGTTAAACAATTGTTCGGTGATTGTCACTACATACACCGAGTCTTTTGAATGTTTTTGATCTGTTCGCCATGACAGTGTGGTAAGGGCAATTTGCGATATTTGATACTTCAATTTTCTTTAAAGTTTACTTATGTGTGTTTGTGGGTTGCACAGAAACGATACAAATGTTCAACTTCAGCTTAGCTATTTTTCAAATACAAAATTTTCAAAGTTTTCCAAACTAAACTTTCTCTCATATTTTTCTAAGCATGCAAATTTGATTTGTTATCCTTGCCTGCAAACCAAGTTGGTCCTTTTGTTTTTTCCAATTTTTTTTCCAATTTTTTTTTCTATTTTTTTACTTTTTAAACTTTATGTTTTATGCATTTGTCAGACTTTATTTTCCTTCTAGCTTGAATATAAACTTTTGTCTCTCTTGGACATGCAATTTTTTCCTCGTATACTTTTCATTACTCCTGTCCCTTTCTACGATTTATATATCCTCATGTGTTGTACTGTCTTGAATGTTCGTATTTGTGTATAATTTATATGCAAATAATTTCTTTTTCCTTGGCCCGTTTTTCTTTGCTTCATTTTCAGTACGTGCTGTACATTTTTGTGAGTAGCTAATTCCATTTGATAGAACAGTTCAATATGAAAAACGTAGATATGATGCGATTTATATTTTTTATATTTTCTAATGTAAAACTAATTTTGTTTCAAAAATCATTAAAACTTTCCAAATTAAAAAAAAAATTTTTAAACTAATAAAATTACATTACCTTACTATTTGGGCAAAATTCTGTTTAATTTATCTGCGAGATATGTGATAGGAACAATATCAAATATACGTTGAGGTCATATCAGTTTTACGTTTTCACATATCAAAATGATTATTATTTTAGTTAAATTTTTTGTGTTGGATAATTGGATAATATTACTGTTATTTAATAATATTTCACAATTCTGATCACATAAATAGTCTCTTTCCCGCAAATTAGTTAGGCAACTCATACTGCAGTAGTACTACATGTAGTTGAGCTTTAAGTCTGACGCATTACCCTTCCTACTCAAGCATGCAAAATACTTTCTTGTAACGTGCATGAGGTGAATACTTCAAATTGCAAATTGAAGTTCGTGTAACCTTGCTTTCTTTTCGCTAGTTTCAAGGAAATAACGAGGTTTCCTGTGACCCGAATCGCAATACAAAAGTAAATGTAGATTAGCTTAGTTACATGTCAGTAATCTATGCAAATCGTTGAAATGAATGCACTCAAAATACTATCAGATAAGGAAACTGTCTACTTTCCATAGAATCACAAAAGATTCACCCTTTAATTGCTTAATTTGATCATGAATAATTTAACAATTTCCATTCAGCCATGAATGAGTCCTTATAGCTTGAAATCAAAGATGGTTTTGATAATGACATTACAATCGATTTTCATAATAACAAAACAATAGCAATAGCAACAGCAACAGCCATGACAGTTGACATTGCAACGTGCAATGCACCATTGCCAGCATCGACGTCATGAGGGTTGTTGTTGCCATCACAGCATCATTACACACGCGACCCTCACACTTCTGCCCGGGTATGAATAATTTTCACATTTGAAAGTGAAAATAAAAATCAAAAACATTTCAAAGACATGAAAAAAAAGAAGAAGAAGAAGGTCTGCTGCATTCAGGCGTAATTCAATATTGATAAATTTGTTCATTGTTCCTCTGCTGCTTGTTTGCTTTTCACTTTCAGTTTTCAATGTAGAGAAGCAGAAAACAACAACAACGAAATGTAAAATTAAATTGAAAAACCCTTTCCTTGCATTCTACGGGTCGTATACAAGCCCTTTTTTGGTCTTCATTAAACCGATTCTTCACTTTTTTTATTCTAAAATTTATGGCACACATAAAATTTTGTTCAGAACCATTGTGACCTGCGATTGTGTCACAACAAATATGAAACCAACCCATATATGCATGTGTGCCTGAGTTGAAACTGAAGTGTAAATTTATGACAAAAGCCCCACCATTGATGGATTGTTCTGACGTACATATGTGTGCGTTCTGTCCCTTGGTGTAAAATGTTGTTTAATACAGGTTCCATGAGCGTTTGTTTACAAAAATATGTTGGCTAAACAAACAAGGGTTAAGAGTTTTGAATTTCCATTCAATGCACATACACACACATAAGCATTGCATGTATTATTTTTACAATTAAAGTTTGTTTAAGGTGTGGTCTTTTCCCATCTACGCATATTCCATTTTATTCCCATTAAAGTGTTTTCTATTCATAGGCCGCCTGGCTGATGAATGACGACGTTTGCCCGGGTAACCACTGCGCGATTTTCACATAAATTACCTTCAATACTCTTTAGTAGCCACTTGAGTCAAATGCCATTTCCTTTCGTTTTTTTTTAAATTAAGATCTCTCTCTCTCTTGTCTCTCTTTAAATGAAAATAAATGTGGTTTTCAATTCCAAAGGCCCCCTTAACCATTACACTGTTAATTCCCTTTCTCGTATGCCACATAGATGCAATCATTGCCACTTCAGCAAATTGCATTTTGTATGTTACACATTGGACGTATGTTCATACCCCCAATGGCCTGGCCTGGCCTGCTGCTGCTGCTGCTGCTGTTGCTGCTCATAAGGAAGTGAGCTACTTTACTTCACTTGTAATTTATTGCATTTCCTTTTTGGCACAACGTGTTGTGCGTATCAAGTTTTGTTGTAATTGTGCACCCTTACTGTAACTAACTATTTGTGGCGCATAGACATCTGACTCTCCGCTCTCAGCTCTCAGCTGTACCCGCAAATATAAAACCATAATATTATTTGCCTACAAAACTGTTTGGTTGACTGTTGTGGGCTGGTTGGCACTCGGATGCAACTCGTTGTTCCAACCCGCCGCCGAAGAGTGTCATTAAAATTTCTTCCTATTCCTTGTTTTCCCCAATTCATATGGCATTGCATTTGCAGTGAATCGTTTTTAATACGGACGACGCCCCTTGGAAATTGCCATTTTTGCCAACGTTGCAGAAACTGCTTTACTCCGGGCGCACTCCTCTGCGTAATTAGCATTTTGTTCATTTAATTTATTGGCCTTGTTAATTACGTTGTTAGGAAGTGATAAGTCATCTCGAAGCAGCTCTGCTGTGTTTTAGGGAATTACTAATGACTTTTACTACTTTTAATTACTTTTCACATATTCCCCTGTTGACACACTTCGCAGCTAACTTACCACAGTTGGAAATAGTTGCTGTGATATGCAGTTCTGGGAAACGGAAACTTTTCATTTTATATTTTCCTTCAGTTAATGGCATATTTTTCCAACATCTTCTACGTACTTCTTCCCTCTGCAATTTCACACCGACATGTTAATTGCCTTAAGCGCACTTGACGCCCTTAACAATTGACGCCCTTAACTCCTTCGGCACATATTTATGTAGTTACTCACCAGATGTTTCCCATGGGAATTTTTCAACGGAGAAAAGAATAAAATATAGCGTGTCCATTTTGGTTTTTTTATGGGACAGTGAATCGGCAAACACGACTAAGAAATTTATAGAAAAGCGCTTGTTGTGTTTGTATGGGAGGAGGCGTGGCTCTAATCCAATGCTGTCCATTTTCAATACCGCTATAATATAGCACAGTGAGCCCAGTGTAATCACTCAAAAGTACTGTTCCCAAATACTTCGCCAGCACTGCATGTTTATCTTTACAGCTTTTAAATGCAAAAGGAGTTCATTTGATTATTGGTCTTAAAAATTAAAGTAACTTTTTTTAAATGTATTTTCAACATTTCACTATTACCTTTTTTGAAAAAAATAATGGCGACAAAACAGCAATTAACTGAGTGCATTGCACCCATTCCATGTTAAATGGATTTTGTGTATGCTGTTTTTATTGTTGTTTTCCAATTCTTTTTTTTCGCCAAACCGGATGAAGTTCATAACAGGTTAATGAGGTGTGTAGCCATATATGTACAGCGAGAGGCTTACTCGAACTAATTGCTTGGCACAAGCGAGTGAATTGAATTGGTAAATGTATTTCAAAAGGTAGATGCGATGCAATCGCTAAAGCTTTCAAATGAGCACAAAAACACGATTTTCCTTTTACGGAAATTTATTTATTATTTTTCTGTTTGCCATTTTCATTAAATAACAAATTTATTTCTATTATTTGTGCTTAATGTTTTGTTGTTTTGGGTTTATTCGCAATAACCGCAAAAATTGTATTTGATTTGGAAAACAAACAAATTGCTGCTCGACGACCTTGAATACGTTTCGAATTTCACACCGACTTCACAGTCGATTCGTGGCATTTGTATTTGTGTATTCGGTGGCATGAGCCATAAGCCTCAATGAATGCAAGACAAAGTTGCTTCCACAATTACTGAACATGTACGCTATATTATTCACTTAAGTACGGCAGCGGTATGGCTGGTGGTTGGTTTCATATGACAAAAACTCACTGACATGTGTGAAAAAAAGTATCGATTTCTTTTTGTGGAACTTGCTGTCATTAATTATGAACTAAGTGAGATGCCACCAAACACACACTAGCAAAAATGAAAATAAGAACAGCTGTTCGAAGACACATTTGCCTGGAGAATATATATATGAAATACTGGCAAGCTTTTGCGGCCCCGCCAACGTTCGATGTTCGCCTCAATTAATGATTTATATGGCAAGTGTGTCTTCTTCGATTTCCATTACGTATGACTTTTCCCTTTTTTATTTTTCATGGAAAACAATTACATTTCCATCTCTCGCCCGAGCAATGTGCGGTATTTGATAGCTGCTGTGGGCTGCGTTGCAGCGCCCTTCAAGCGCTTAACCCCTTTCAATGTCAGTTTGTTGATATTGAAAATGTTTTTAATTGCTTTTGATATTTTTATTAATGTGTGCATTTTGTTTTTATTTATTGTAGACACACTTTAATATTTAATTGCATTTTTACATGATGTATTGCCTCGTGTATAAGAGAAAAATTGTAATTTAGCTGCCCAAACAAACGCTCAACTAATAGTGAGGCAAAGGCAATGCGAGGTAGTTGCCTTTTGTCATTAAAGGATTAAAATTGAGACAGAGAAAAGGCACGAATTTTTATTAAATTAACAAAACCATAGTAATGTCTGCCATGAGCCCAGTCGCAATTATACTCGATACTTCTGTAATCTCACTGAAGAATCTCTGAAAAAATGTTAATGTCAAGTCTTTAAAGGTTATTTAGTATTGGCCAACTCAGTCCCTAATGAAGTTGTTTCTTTGTGAACCATTTTTCTCTTCCTCTTACTGATGTTGTCTTCAGACACAATAGCCTACCTGAAGAATCGAATTAGCTAATAATTTCAAAAGGCACTATCGAAATATTAACCTCATTAAAAATGTCTCGATGACTAACAGTTATTAAATACCCACTAAAGTAAATTATAGTCTTTAATAACCAATTTCTTTATTTAATTTCTTTCCAGGTAAGAACGTGTCTGAATAACAAATGAAACATGATAACTTACCGTGGTTTGGCTCGGTATGGTGAGTCATCTAAATTTAGCAAACAAAAAAATATATTGTCAGCAGTTAAACACGAATCAAATGACATGCTTATCATGAAGGTATTAACATGTTTCTTACTACGTTTTAATATGTACGAAAAAAATAAACTGCGAATTATTTTTATAACTAATATCAGAAGTGGCATATGGAACTTGCATGGAAAATGTTTAAGTGAACCTGCCCAGCTGTTGGACAGCGGTGTGTTTCAGGAGTCCAACAGGTGGACGTTTGGTGGCGTCCTCACCAAATTGACTATGCAAATTTTGCTTTACTAAAATTGAATTTTGCACTGTAAAATAGCTATCTATTGTCCTTCGCTTTCAATCGAGCTGTTAAGCTCCATAAATTTATTTTTCAAAAGAAAGCTATGTCAATAAACGAATACATGTCCACCTACTGGACAGGCTCCCTTACATCACTTAATTGGCAACACCAAGCAACCCTTCCTTTCTTCTTTTGTATAGCTACACACAAGCCTTAAGCACACTTCAATTTCCAACCATAATTGACGTGTTTTTGCCAGCGGAAAACAGCTGTTCACTTCTTCTTCTTGCCATATATACATTTTTTTTTTCATTTAAATGAGTACATATTTGCTTGCAGAACTTCACATCAAACTCAGTAAATATTCTAACAAAAACAAAGGAAAATTGCATGCCAAGAGGTAAAAAAATTGCTGCCCAGAAAAAAATTCCGAAACACTTGCCATTAGCTGGCAGTCGTCTACAAGAAAGGCCATGAGAACAGCTGTGCCAAAAATTCTATTTTTCCCCAACTATGAAAATCGATATTTGCCTTCTCTCTATACTATGTTTGAGTTGGAGTTTCGTGTACGAGTATGCAGGGGGGTGTCTCAATTTCTAAAGAAGCACACAAAAGTATGAAAACGAATACTAGCCCAACCCAACCCAACCCACTCCATGCAATTCAGTTCATTTGCCTTTTGCTGCCGTTCCATGGAAGAATATTTGGTGCGTGGCAAAACATCGAAATAGTTGTACTTCAGTGTATATACCGCCAAGTACTTTGCATGAGAAGATGCGTTATAAAAATGGCATTTCCTTGAAGTCATTTCGTTTGTTTCTTTTGGATTTTTCTTTCCTTTTTGCTGGGAATAACATAACATTTCCAAAATGTGAATCATTTGGTTTTGATTGGCAATTTCGTTGGAAAAAGGTGTGTTTTTCTTCTTCATATCTCTAATGTGGGTTAATCAATTAATATATGACAAGCTCAGAATAAAAAATTTATGAAATGTATGGAGCGTCAGTACATTTCATCGCTCTTTTCCTCTGAGCATGTCATATTTAAAAGCAAGTGTATGGTTTAAAAAAATTAAATTTATCCATAAACGGTGATGATTAATTAAAATTTTTATAAACTTGAACAGATTTTTTTATTGAAAATTTTTCATTTACTTGTTTTTCATCAAGTTCTGCTCAATCATATTTGCTCAATTCCTTGCGGTACTATTTCGCAATCATTAATATCAAAGATTTTCTATTTAATTTGCATCAAAAACCAATTAGAGCCTTTCTCTCCAGCTGACGAAAATCCACGTGCCGAATTGAATTTAGAAACCGAAAACAGCATTTGTTGCCACCACAACTATGTATAGCCAAAAAAGGAGATTCCGTCTTCGCCTCGAATGGAAATCGCTCAACAAGAATATTAATGAATTTGCCGTAAAGCAAATGACAAAAAAAGAATGGCCAAAAAGCCACAACTGACAGAAAAAAAATGAAAACCTCAAAAAAAAATCAAAATGAAACAAGAAATGAGAAAAGTAAAAGCGCCAAATTGAATTAAAGTGGCCACAATATCTTTTGGTATTTGAGCATGGCAACATCCGCTTAGGAGATGTGATATCTGCAGAATTTTAATTGAAAATGTGACGAGAAAAGAAGCCAGCTACTTACTTGAGTTGGGCCATACGCTATAATAAAAATTAAAGAAAAAGCTCAAAAAAAAGCGAAATAAAAAGTTGTCAGTTGAGGGAAGATAATAGAATTTAAAATAAAATGTGCCAAAGCGGAAATCATAAAATGTTTAAGAATGTAGAAAACGTTCACCTAACACTGGTATTTTGATAAATTTTTATTATTATTTCTTTTCTTTCCTTTGGTAACCGAAATTGCAAAAGGAAACATTATCCTTTTGTAGACTTAATCACACTTTTCCTACAAACTGAGGAAAGTAATTTTCTCACATCACTTTTGTTTTTTTTTTGTGTTTTTTGGTTCATTCTTTGACATGGCCCGGAAACTGTGTGACCCACATTTCTGCCACAAGCAAAAATTCCAACCTAACAACTTCTGTTTCTTGTACAAATTACTATAATTGCAGTGGTTGTAAAGTGGAACAAAAAAAGACATAATAATATCCCAGTATGGAACATAATATTTTCCGACAAGGAAAGGCAAAAGTCACATGCCCTATTTGCCCAACACACAAGGAAGATGATGATGAGGCCCATAGCAAAATGCCGGAAACAAATCATTAGTTACGCCTACAAAAAGCAACAACACAGAATGAATAGAAAGGGAAGAAAACCACCTCTAATGTGTGCAAGATTCTTTTGCCAGATAACGATAATATTCAGTGTGGATTTTGAATCAATGTTCGCACAACCCAACACACGACTTGCCTATGAACAATGTCTGAGAAATCAGAGTAGGTGGTGGATGCTGTAGGGTGTGTGTAGCGGCCTAAACCATAAACTGATTCACATTGCGAGAAGAGAAAAAAACACAAAAAGGGGAAGTTTAAAGTCAGGCTACTGCCATAGAGTTCCAGTTTGAGGAGGGTAAAGGATCTTGTAGTGTCATTCATACAAAATGATTACAAATTATTGATGTCCGCTGGTTTTTTTTCTGTGTTATATCGGTTAGTGATGGATTTCTATAGAATTATAGATTATCTCTTATTTGTGTGTGGAGGAAAAAGATACTTACTCAACTTACTGTTTGATGGAAGTCCGCCAGCAAACTGTTTGTGAAGCATTTGTGATTTCAATTTGGCAAACACATTGGCTTGAAAGATCTTTAAGCATATGCCTTCTTGGTTGTCCATGCTGAAGGGACATAAAAATACATTTATTTTATGCCAAACAAAGAAAATGTAAATTGTTTGGATTTATTCTTCTTGCTCGATTTTTTTCCGTTTGTATATTTCTTATTGAGAGCATTGACCACAAAAGAAGTAAACGAAAGCAAAAAAAAAGCGGAACGACCGTTATGGTTAAAATCAGCTTATTCATGCGAAATGTTATTTCCTTTTTTGGCTGGGAACTGGTCTTTTACTGCATCTAAAAGGCATCAGTGGCAATGTGGGAATCAACGGAGAAGGACAAGACATGTGGCAGAGTAGCCATTTGTTTGGATTTACTTTGACATCAGGAAGGAGGAAAATGGTGGGGGGAGAGGTGTTTAACTATAAAAGACATTTTAATGTTTCAGTCTTTGTATACGCATCATCATCAGACAGAAAGATCATTTACAAACAGAAGCGCATTTTGTATTTACAAAATTTTCCTATTCTTATTCTTACCTGTAATTTTGTTTTTTTTTTGTCCTTCATTAACATAAGCTTTCATTCAGTTTTGAAGTTATCAGGCCAGTCTATTATTTTTTTCAATACAAAAATCAAAACAATACAACTCTCCAAACCAAAAGTTCAAAGAACCGCTCGCTAAATGTCAGTAGTAAATTTCATAAAAGCAAACGTTTCATCGCTTCCATATCAGTTCGACGGAATGGTGAATAATGTTTATGTCTCTCACTCACAACAAATCGACACATTTCAACGAGTAAAGAACGAATAAAATACAAAAAAACTAAATCGTCATCATGATGCAGGCGCATGAACAGCGTACAGCATCCGAGAAGTGTAAGGGAGTCTGTCCAGTTGTTGGACTGTAAGTGTTCTGAGGTATTTCGTGATCAGAATGTTCATAGCGTAAAAGTTTAATCTCATTGAGGTTCACAATTTGTTCCTATAAACTTCGTTAAAACAATTTTTCAATTAGTAGCTTTTTTTGGTTTTAAGACCAAAAAAACCGATTTTCAGGGAACGCACCCAATTTTAATTGATTTTGATTAATTTATTTTATGCCCATGTTTTAGTTCCATTGAACGAATAAAAGCATTTAAAAACTTTCCAGAACTGATGTGTTCACGTAAATTTCGAATTTTGACAGTGGTTTCAGGTGTCCAACAAGTGGGGTGTAGTTTTTTTGGAGCCCTCACCAAATCGACTTTGAAAAGGAATTTCAAAATTTTGCATTATGTAAAAGTTATTTTCTTAAGCTTTCAAGCGAGCTATTAAATTATATTTTTAAAAACTTAAAACTTAAACGAGAACGTGTCCAACAACTGGACAGGCTCCCTTACAAATGAAATGGTTGCAGGGCATAACCAGAAACATCAACAAAACAGCAGCAGCAAATCCAATAATAAAGCAAACATTGAAGGCAAGAAGAGATGATGGCGCGAGCTGTGTTGATCTCCTCCTGCTCCTTCTCCTCTTCAAGCAAATGCAACTTTGAATGTTTACGCGATAAAATGTCAGACACGATAAATATTAAAATAAAAAACGGAAAAACAACACTAAACTAAAAAGCAAAAGCTGAAACAACGAAGTTGTAGTTGTAGTTGAAGTTGTGTTGTGTTGCCAGCAGCTGGTACTGAAAAATACTGGGCACCACCAAAAACATATTTTGCCAAATGGCAGACAGATAAGACAGACTTCCAGTTTGTGGTGCGGGAACATTTGCTTCGTGCATTTTAAAATATGGCCACAAATGTTCTTTTCAATTATTTATTTCTTGGCCCAAGCTCGAAGAAATGGCCTAAAGTATTAAGGAAATAGTTTTGGTTTTTACACCGCTTTCTTTTTATAACATTTCCCAGAAATGCTTATACGGTTTCTTTTGAGAATTTTTATTTTGCCGAAGAAGTAAATATTTGTGAGTTCCACAGACTGTGCTGCGCGACTATGACTCATTCAGAGTCTGCAGTTGTTATTTGTTAACTTGAGAAGAAGAAAAAATTGATTTCATTGATTAAACGAAAAGTTATGAATGAATTCCAGTTTCTAGCAAATAACTATTTACTGTAGGCGTTTGAAAGGTTGACTTTGCACTAAATTTGCAAACAATTTTTTTATTAATTATATCTAAGTATTTTTTCAAAGTAATTCAAGGTGGACCACTATTAGGTTTACACCTTTTTTTTATTAATTGAAAGTATTAATTTAAATGAATTATGACATTTGAATTGACAAGTCATTTGACTCAGTCAATTGGTTTTTAAAAATATTAAATAATTTTTTTATTTCTCGTTTATTTTTTATGATTTTGTTTAATAAAATATTTACATCATTCAACTTGGCGCCTGCCATTTGACAACTGCAATCGTAATAAATTACATTCAATTCAATGGTATGTAAAATAAGCAACCAACAACACCAGGAATTGCAATCGCGATTATACGCCGTTAATGTAGTTTATTGTAAGTGGAAATTGTTTGCATATGAAGTGCATTAATTTATGTACAAGTGTAAATTATTTTGCCTCCTCGCACTTGGTTGATTCAATGCGCGTATGTGAATGGCACGTTTCAATTAAGATTGATGTCAGCCACATGTCAACAATAAAATTAAAAACACAAAGCCTTCAAAAATAAAATAAAAAAATACAAACGTTTCCTATTCAGCCCAAAGGCTTGTGTTAACACTTAATTAACACGTTTTTAAGAGTAAAAATTTGATTTATATCAAATTGCCTGAAAATTCTATTAAACCGTAACAAGAAAATGTGCCAATTACAATATTTCCAATTATGAAATTGAATTGATCATAAATAATATCCACTCATGATTCACCGTAGAAACTTTCGAAATTGTCGATTTCAGGTTCTTCACAATCTTATCAGGCAATGAGCGTATTTTTAAATTATCAATTTTTTTTATTGCTATTTATTCGCATATCTAGTATGTAGTATACAAAAAGTGTGTGTTTACACACTTGTTTACCTTTTAATATGGCCTGCCTGCAATATCGTTGAAATATTGCGTGTTGTGTTGTTTATATTTTTATTTATCTAGAGCAGATTTACTTTCGCCTACGTTCATAAAGTTGTTTATATATATTTGGACAAGATAAAAGTGCAGCAAATACACTTGTACTCAATTTGTGAATTCAGGTGAATTTACAAAATAGCAGAATGTACTAAAGGGAGGGGAGCGAGGAGGGAATTGGAAAAAAAATGTCAAACCAATTTATTTTTAGGAAATTAAATTCATTCTTCATTTGAAATGTCTACAGTTATAAAACACTTCATAAGGAAACCTACCTAGAAAAAATTAGTCGTATAAGTTACGCCAAATATCAAGTAAAGATCCCTGGTATTGTTCAAATTACAATTTGTGTGTCCAATTAGGGCTCGGATATAGGTGAAGTGTAAAATAAAAGCAATCTGGATTGAAAAAGTGCTGCCCCCATTTATACTACATGATAAACGCCGTCCCAGCTTATACGGCAATCCCTTACATATTGAGAAATTAAGTCTTAAAAATGAATTTTTGTTGAAAAAAGTTTCCAAATGTGAGTTTTGGTTCATGCTGCCTGCATAGAATCAAAAAGAAATTTTCTTTCGCAAATTAATAAATTCCTATCTGTGAATAATTCCAAAAACAATTCCAAGGCTTAAGGACTTTCGCAAACAAAACCAAAAATAAATCGAAATTTTCATTTCTCTGAAATCCTACACATAAAAGATTTTTCAAATCTTTACGCAAATGAAGGAAAAAGGAAATTTCCAAATTCCTTAAGTCTATTTTCTCAGCCAACAAAGAACAAATAAATGCAATTTGAAGAATCTTTAACTTTTGTGTCACATAAGCACAACAGATCATAAAAATCTGAAAATCATTCAAGGTGTGATTTTTCACGGTTTAAATATGGCTTAAGGGTCTTTTCACTTAACATACATAAGTATTACCTTACCAGAACACCGAAGGACATTATTACCTGTTCAGTATGAAAATGTCACTTGTACGGGAATTTCCCTGAATGCAAAGTGTACAGAAAGAGAGTGAATTTTTGGAAATACCAAACACCTGCAAATCGTAATGCAACACAGTTGGCCACATAAAATAGCCAACAGGACGTATGCACAGGCTACACTTGATAAGAGGACCCAGGTGGTCTGTGACGGAAAACAAAATACCGAAAACCGAATACCCCTCGAAAAATACATGGCAATTATTGCATTTCGGGTAGTTGAAATTGTTTTTGCTCTTGAGTGTGTCTGTGTGCTTGCATTTGAGTTTGTGCGAAACAGAACCCCATGCTGCTTTAAATACATACTCCTTCGATATGAATGGCAAAATTCACACCATGCTACATGCCGCAGGCCAATTTTCTTTCGAGTGGTGCTGCTGCTGGCTGACGACGACGACGACTGTTTCATGCTTCAAGTAGATAAGAAGCCCGTGCGGGCGACGACCGACGATGAGTGTGCTGCCAGGATGCGTTGATTTATGGTACTGTGTTGGCGTTGCCATCGATGCATGTGTATGTGTATTTGAGTGCCTATGTTTGAGTGTTTGTTTTGGGTGTGCAACTTTTCACGTTAGTGATAATACTAAGAGGATATTATTTTTTTCATCCTTCCTTTTTTTTCTGCTTTGCACCCAAGTGATAAGTAGTGAAAAATGAATTGTTAACAGTGTGAACAAAAAGTGTTAAACACTAAAGTGCCCAAGGAAGTGGCTGTGAAAATCCACACCTCTTTGAAGAACCTTAGGGCGGTACTTACTAATGGTTAGTTTGGCTAAGGTTCAATGATGAATTCAATAATATGAAAAATGTAATGATTTTGTGAATTTTTCAAGATAACTACGAATTTACTACGAAATGCCTTAACTTATCCTTGGAATAAATACAATTTTGTATCCTTTTTATCTTAAATACCTTTACCTTCTTAAATGCCTGTCACTTATCATTCTTCTGCTGAACACATGATGCCTCTTCTTATCTTGGACAACTTGAAGTTCTTGTCCTTTGAAGTACCTACTTATTGGTAAGATGCTGTATAAGTGGCTGAAAATCTCTACAGTTTTTATCCATTGCAAAATTTCTATTTCTCTTCACATCTTTGTGCAAAAGGGCAGGTGTCTTTTGGCATGCTGCTGGGATTTGTTATTTATTTGTTTCTGTATGCTTTGAAGTTTTTTTTCTACAATCGATTCTCTTTAAAGTAAGGATCAGAAAAACTTATGGACCTTATTAGAAAAATAAAGATAAGGGAATCGTTTGTAGCATCTAGTTTTTTACGGATTAAATTAGAAGTTGTTTATTCTGTGTACTTTTCACTCTTACTCAGCGGGGGAATTGTGTGTCTATGAATGCAACTCAGTATGGTTTCTTTCAATTGTTTTAAATTGTTAGTTGAGATAGCATTCAATCGAGACAGTTGATTTGACAAGGCCCAAGAAGTGTTGTTCCACTTCACATACGCACATATCTGAACTATACATCTTAAGTGGATGAGATAACAAGGAAAGTCTACATTTTTAAAATTCCTAATTTAATCATTTAATTGAATAAAATTTAAAAATGAAAATTCAAACGGTTCTTGACGGTCCCGGTTATCAGTAAAATGTTTTTCTCTTCAGTTCCAAATCTATGCAGAGTTGAAACAAATTCAGTAGAAACAAATTCTACATAAACTAGTTACTTACTTCCTATCTTCGGTCAATATTTGCTCTAAATATGCTCCAACTAGATTAAAAGATTATGCTAAGAAGCTCAAGTGACACTAATTGCATATATCCCAGAGCTTAAGTATATGTTCACTCATTCAACTAATTTAGTTCTTGAAAATTCCAATAGTAAAATCGATTTAATCTAAGAGCTTCCCTAACAAAGTCGCACTATCGCTACCGCCACCACAGCACGACACAGTGGCGTACATAGAAATAAGGTCACGACTGTTTACACACTACGTACGTTGCTTCGTTTCTTGAATAGCCTTATTCTTAAGATTTATTCTTTACACTGTCAACATGTATCGATTTGTATTTGCTACACATACAACCAAAAGAAAATTAGGAAAAAAACATTATTCATTCTGCAAAATGCTATGTATTTTCACATTGTGCAATGAAATATTCAAATCGAACCCAGACAGAAACACTAAAAGAGGAAGAAACCCCCACACACACAGTGCTCAGTTCAATTGAGGGCAACATGCAACAAAATGCAATTAATTAGTGCTGAAGTATTTACATTTTTTTGTATTTTTTATTTATAACATTTTTTTACACTAACATACAATTCATTTCAATTAAATGCTATCAGACTGAAGCATAGTATTTTTTTTGTTTGTCTGTGAGCTATTTTTAGCCCCTCAATTGAAAGCGAAAAGCCAAGAAAACCGCAATTGTTTGTTTGTTTATCTCCAATACGGATCTCTCGGTTGATATTAAGGAGATGCTGCACTTGAACGCGTCCGTTTATTGTACATTTGTGTGTGTGTGCGTGTGTGTGTGTTTATTTGTAGAACCTCCAAAAACGAAATTCTAAACAGAAAACCAAATGCAATTAACCACATAAAAGATAAAAACAAAACAAACCAATGCTACTTGGGTGCCATAAGATTTCTGATGGGGTTAAAAAAATATCTTGGGTTGTTCTTTAATTTCGAACAATTGTTTGGACTCCATTTGGATGATCCATTTAAAAAAGAAATGTTTCCTTTAACTTTACCCCAGCGCCATAATTTGCCCAAGAAGTGTCTGTATATTCCCTTCATAGCATGCTCGCTTGTTGTCATACAAGACACACACACTAACAGTCGACCATAAAAATGGCATAAAAATGGGGATTTCGCATTCGCTTGTCACTTGTCACAGCTTACAATCAAGAAGTGGCAGAAGAAAACTCTGATGATATAAAAAAAAAACTTAGCCTGAACCCCAAAATGCATTCGCCTGAGTGCGTGCCTTTGGTGTGTAATTCTTGTTCTTGGTGTAGTTGTTGTTGTTGTTTTCGCCATTGCTGGTGTTCCTTGATGAGTTTTGCAAGTCATTATAATGGCTGCATCTTTTTCTTCTTCTTTCATTATCTGGTAAGACTTTGGGGAGGGATGTGTTTTGTGTGTTGGTCGTCGTTGTCGTCATCTATGTTGAGTGAAATCACACTCATAAATGCCGTTGTATTTTTAGCATATAGAAAATGTTCGTCTCTTTTTTGGGTTTTTTTTTCTTGACTAAAACAATGCCTCTTAGAACAAAAACTGACAGCAGAGTGCTAAAAATTTCACTAGAATTTGGCCTGGGGGAAAGAAAAAGAAAAAAAAAATTCCTTACACGATTTTTTTTAAAGAATTTTAGAATTAATTACACAAATGGAATTTTTTATAACAACGAAAATATTGCTACGAAAATGTCTTCTAACTTGTAGCTTCTCGGTTCTTTGGTTTAACATCTACGTATTTTTTTGAACCTTGTCTCTTACCTTAGTTCAGTAATTGAGTTATCAGTTTTTTCAAATTGTTAAATATTAAATCCTACATACTTTATGTGTGTCAGCACCTTTCCTCCACCTTACCTATCTCGCTCCCTGTCTTTCTCTACATTGTTATTCCTACTTCCTTCGCCAATAAATACTTTAATAACATAATTTATATGCGAAGTGCTGTAGAACCTTTGAAATGAAGAAATAACAATTTGCATTAAGCTGCCTCGCCTTGCCTCAACTTGGCAGAAAGGCTTAGCCCCCATACACACACAGCCAGCCAGCCAGAGAAACTTTATCTTTACGGTCATAACCGCTTTTGTCTCCTTTGACTTTACATTGACTTTACTTACACTCCTTTGTGTATGTCTGTCTATCTCCTTGTATGTGTGTTAGTCGTGGCATTTTTAATCTTCGTCCTTTATCGGCGTTTCCAAAGTATTAAAAGTGACTCAACAATGGTTTCTGCTGACTTTGTGGCAGAGTTTCAGTGGCAGTGGCCGTGGAAACCATTAAAATGTTTTATGCTTTGCCGATAATAAATAGTTGTTGAAACTTCATAATTCCGTTATTAAAATTTGAGTTTGGTGGCTTCTTTGTGGAGTTAGACGTTTTATTGGAGATTGTGGGCGAAGGACAGACTGCGGGTTGAGATGAAAGTATATTGGAAAGATTTGGTATCAAACTAATAACTTTGACTGGAGGCCATTGTAAGTTGAAAACAATTTAAGAAATCTAATTAAGAAATGAATATTGAGACCTGTCAAAAGTGTTGAGCATTATATATCCTCTTTCAGGCACATCAGGGGATAGTTAATACCAAAACCTCATTAACTTTAATAGACCATCAATTGTAGTTTTATGTTCCAAGGGTTATCGATTATAAATATTTCCTGCCAGAGTAACTTTTCTTTTCAAAAGACCTCCCTGCAGGTCTTTTTTCATCTTAATGAACCATAAGTGTTACCAACAAATCTTTACGGGAAAAAGGGCAACTCACTGTTGACCATTTTTCACAAAAAATAAGAGATTTCCAGATAAACAAACAAAGATAAGAGATGATGCGCCACCAAAAAGAGAATACAAAAAATAGCAACAACAACCACATTTGAATACCTGAGAAAACAGAACAAGGTGTAATCTCACAAAAAATCTGACATGATAAGTGAAAGAAGTGAAACTCCCCAAAGGATAAGTGGAAATTTTGAAAATAACCACAAAAAAACGTACCTACAAAAATCAACTAAAAATCCACAATCAACCACAACAGCAACAAAACAACAACATATTTTCACGGTTCATTGTACGCAATATAAGTCAGAAAATTTTATTTATTCAAGAACACGAAAACGTTGCCTTTAATAAGCGCGAGTTGCGTCGGCAAGAGCAGCCGCCGCCGCCACACTCCAGCATTAAGGACAAGTACGCAAAAGGAGAAGTACTGAAAAGGGAAATTTTCGTGAATTAAATGTAAGAAACAAAAAATGAATTCATAAATCTTTCACTTGAACTCCTCGGAAATGTTAAAATGTTAGTTTGGAAATCCGCCACCACCACCATCAGCACCACCACAAACAACAACGAACGAGCACTGCCGCAGCCGGAAATGTTGTTACTGTTGCTGCTGCTGCTGCCAGGAACTCGCCGTTTGCGTGTTAAGGTGTTAAGCTGGTGTATGCTCGGTGTTCTGTTTTCTGGTTTTTCTTTTCTTTTTTTTTATTTTTATATTTAGTTGTGGGTTGTCGTGTTTGGCTTTGTACCTTTGCACTTAATCCCTTGTGTTGCTTTCACACATGAAATCCACTTTTAAAGGCTTAAATTACATTTTGATCTCCTTCGTTTTTTGTGTGGTTTTATTTTTACCTCGCCCTAAAACATGAAAATGTAAAGTGTAGAAGCGTGCTGAGTAAAATGTTGTTGTATTTCCATACAAGCACATTTTTTTTTAGTGTCTTCATCCTTAGCGATTTCCTTACGCCAGTACCTTATTTAGTTATGAATAATTCACATACCGTTCAAACACATTGCAGACAAACAGACGTTTCGATAGACGGACATACATCGTCGTCATCAGACTTCCTAAATGGCCCGAAGCAGCGCATTACCAGTACCTTCCATGCAATGCAATTCTAGTTGCCAATCATTTCTTCGTTTTTTACTTGTTCTTCTTCTTGGCCAAAGTAGGAGTGTTCTTCTTTGCCCTGAGAGTTTGACTTCAACTTCTTCCTTTGGTTCGTGTTGCGCTGTGGCCGCCTGTCTTTATTGCTTACACTTTGATCGAATTAGTAATTCAATTTCGCGGAATAATTTCTACTTCCGTTATTGTGTTGTGTGAGAACTTTCTTCGTTTTTATTGTGAAGTTGTTAAGTGGTTGCAATTTCGTATGCAATTTACTAGGTGTTCTTGAGGTTGGCATATTTGAATTGCAAACTTTGAGGTAAATGCAATACTTTGAAGTGGTTTTCCTTGAAAATAAAAATAAAATCTATGAATGAATATGATTTGAGTGACAGCAATCCATATTATTTACAGAGAACAGGTTGACAACTTGACTTTGAGGGCCCAATAACCTAAGATATTAAATTTTTTTTGTGAATCTGACAAATTTTTATTATTTTCTAGAGGATGCCGGGAATGAAATGGGAATGGAACTGGAACGAAATGGAATTGGAACAACATTTTGAATTGGATCGGGATTGAAATGGAAATGAAATTGTCGATAAATTATCGAAAAATTGTCGAAAAAATTATCGATAAACTATCGAAATAATATTGATAAATTATCGAAATATTTTCGATGAAATATTGAAAATAATAAAATTTGTTGTATGAAAAATCGCAAGCTTAATACAAAATCATTGTATTGAAAAAAATATCGAAAAAATATTGATCAAATAGTGAAAAATTTTCTAAGAAGGTATCGATTTGTGGTCAATATTCTTTAGTTTTTTTCATTTTATGATCTTAAATTGTAGGGACCAGTAAGCAGTGGACACTTTAATTCGTTCTTTATATTGTGTTAAAGGCAGTTTCTTAGAAAGGTGGTGCAATTTCATCTTAGAGTTTAATCTTCAAATACAGCTTCCATGAAAGTAACCCGGTGTGGCTGTTGTTGCATTTCTATTTATTTTGCGAACATGAAAAATTCGCAATTAAAATCAGTTTTGGTCTATTAAACAAAAATGTCTGTGCTGATATGCTTTGAAGTTTATTATAGTTGTTACGATTAAGTACTGTTTATACTTGGTGCACACTTTGGTGCACTTTATACACTCAACACAATTTGTTTTCGTGTGTGTAGAAATCTTTGCAGATTCTTTGCACCGTATAATTATCATACACCAGTTATTTGATATAATTTTGTGATAAACCAACAATTTGCGGTGTTTGTTCAATTCACCATTTCCAAGTGTGCGATGAGCGGCCACACAACAACCACAGCGATTTGATTTAAGAGAGACTCCGTGCGCGCATTAAACTTTAATCGATTGCTGTTGGAAATTGCACGAAACTAGAGCAACATAATTGAGATTTCACCTGCTCCATGTCGACTGACTACTACTACTACTACTACTACCTGTCGGCCCGGCCCGCCTGACTGACTTAATTTCCACTTGAAAAGTAGAAATCTTTGCCAATTTTTTGTTCGACTCATGTTATCTTTGGAACTTACCCATTAGACATGCAAAGCAGCAGCAGCAGCAGCATTGCTATAGAGAAACCCATTACCCCTTTCTCGAACGCGTATGAGTAGTTTAATCTCGCATAAAGATCGCAATTGCGCGTTGAGTTTTTAACCCATATTAGCGCAACGCATTTGTCGCTGGTGCTTTGAAAGCTTAATGGGGGGCGGTGTGCCAGCAGACTGGCGACAGCCTCAAATGATTGGTGTTTGCGTATTGAAATAATAATCACGCATGCGACATGTTGCTAGCGGCCATATGACTTGAGCGCATGCGAGATTGAAAAGTTTTTTTTCTTATAAATATATATTTTTTTAAATTCTCTTGTTCACAAAAGCCTTTAATTTTTAATCGAAAACCGCTCTGCTTAAACAATTAAATAATATTTACGACTCAATTTTGGAAAAATCATCAAATTTCTTTTATTTATGCTGATCGCATACGATTTTCCATGCCTCATTTAAGCAAGCGTGACACATTAGAGAAAAAAAAATAACCAAAAAGTTTTTCCTGCTCTCCATAAGCGAACACAAAATGGGAAAACCATTCAATTCGTTTCATTTCATGGAAACCAAACCCCCAAAAATCGAAAATATGCCATATTGAATTCCAATTACGGGGAAAGTAACGCACACGTCCTAAATTCCTATTAGCTACAGTATATTGAGCCTCGAAGCGCAACGCAAAGCGGTTTTGTACGTAAATTTGTATAAATGAGTTTTCAATATGTTTGTCTTCTTCTTGTTGAGTGCTGCCTCTGAGCATACAATTTTCCTCTTCTAATTTCTCACATGTTTGGTTAAAACTTTAGACAACATTCAGCATATTCCGAATTGTTCAAAGTTTTTCGTAAATGCACATGAGTTAATTTAATTAGACATTGCCTTAAATGAAAATCATTTCGTTCCATGTGTCGGCAGTGGCGATTCGTTGAACTCAGGGAGACAGGTACGAAAAGGCTTGGAAACTTTTGGGGCAAATTAGTTGATGGAAAAAGTTTATCAAACTAAATATTTGTAAATAAAATTGAATGGAATCTAATGTGACTTTTCAGGAATGAAAAAATGAAGTATAAAGTTTGAATGTGGAAAGTGAACATTTTAATTTCGAATTCCCACGCCACCTTTTGGAAAAATAAAAAATCCGACTCCTTGCCATGGTCTCACAGAATAAATATATGCAATTGCAGCTTCATAGGTCGATAGGTGACTCCAGGAGAGCATACATCCAGGCTGGGGAATCAGCTGTGATCCCCATAGCTTGCAGAACATTTTATACTTTCAACGGCCTGGGTCATACTTCACTTTGACTCCGCTACTGTTTAACCGATTGTGTGCGGCATGACAAAAGCCGGCCGGCAATTCCTCATGTGCGTACATTCACCTTTATGGAATGAAATGTGAAAATTTAAATATGCGGCACATTGACAGCGCTCACATCGCATTCAGCATATTTTATCGAAAATGTTTTAAATATTTTGACTACTTTCGGCTCTTCCATAGGAATTCACAATGTACACAAATGGTTGAGGGAAAAATAAAAGAACTAATAAAGGCGGCAGCTTTTTCTAAAAGTTTTTTTTTGTTCAAAATATGCCCAGGCGTGTGCCTCTTAAATTGAAAACATTTCGTTGAAATGTTTCAGAATTTTTGTATGCTTTTTTGCGGTTGGTCTAAAAGTTTTTTTCTTTTTTTTTTTTGTAATGCCACTCAAAAATTTTTCTGCCACTTTGAGTTATTTTCCCCCAATTTGCCTATAAGCCGAAAGAGTCGCTCGCAGCAGCCACATTTGGTGGAGAGTTTTCTCGGCCTGATGTGTCTGTGTGTGTGTGTGTGTGTGCGTTAAGTGTGTAACAAAATTTTATGGCTTTCATTTGCCCTGCGGAGTGGGTGAAGCGCATTAAATTTATGCACTTATCGTTCGAATGGCATTTAAATTGAACTGGAAAATGGAATAGTTTTGGCAGTAATTATTTTTAGAGTTTTTGGAGATTTTTTTTTGGAAATTAAAATTTTATGAAGTTCGCTTGTTTTTGTAGAGTGAGTGTTGTTCATAGTTTATTGAAGTGTCCATAAAATATATTTTTAATTGGAATTCATTCATTAAATACAAGTTATTTCTTCATATCAAATAGAAATGCGCCATTTAAATTAAAAAAATATTTCCTTTTTTTTTCTAAATTTTTTCTAATTAATGTCTCCGCTATTCCATTGCTGTAAATGTCAATGTGAAGTTCACCAAACGCCACTATTTTTAATTGAAATGCCACATTAAATATTTTGTTCCTCCCCTCTCCTACTATTTCCATATAGCTGTCATGCAGATGACACTTCATTTTTTAATTCTATTTTTTTTTATAATTTCTTTTCTGTTCTCATCTATGCCCGTTGAACAGTTCAGCTTAGGCAATTGACAATTTTATTGTATTTTTTGTATTGTTTTTTGTTCGTATAGCAGACATCATTCTCTCATCTTTTCATGAATGCCCCATAAATATTGATTCCACTGTCGAGTGATATAAAATGAAACTGAAATTTTATTCAAATTGTACTTTATCAAAAAAATGTTGGAAACACTCGAAGAGTGCTTGTATGTCTTATGTTTTTTTTGTGGTCTACCAGTTGGTGTGCTTGACACTTTGTGTTTTTTTCATGTGATACTTAAAATATTTTCTGGATTACGCAAATCATCAAAAATTTATTTCTTTTCGCCGTTTTGAGTCATTGAATTTTGAAGATTTAATTTTCAATTAAAGAATTTTTTCATTTGGAAAAGAAAATTCTTAAAACTTAAGTTCCCATTTGATTTTGTGTACCAACACATTTCCTCACATTGCTCTTGATTTTTTAACGATATTTTTATCGGTAATTCGAATTTTCTTCGTCTAGCACATAAACATTTATCGATGATTCTTCTGTTTTGTTTATATTCAATTTAAAAAGATGCTTTTCCTACGAAAGTCTGGCAAAAGTCCATAAAAATAAAGTTTTTATTTCCTATAAAAAGAGAGAGATGAAAAAAAGGAAAAACTTTACCTCACACAAGACTCGCGCTGCTGCTCCTTGGAAAGCCATTGGCCTCTCCTGTTTGATGATCTTTGCAGATGTGTTTATGTGTGGTTTGAAGGTAAGGCCATTTGAGAACAGTCATCATTTCTCATGTCAGGGTAAATTCTGCTGTCTGGTAAACATTAAGGTGGAATAAATGATTATATTGAATACTTTAATGTTCGGAAAGAATGCAATAGAGTGCAGATGCAATATAATGGAGTACAGACTCCGATTTATAGCAAATTATACAGTACTTTCACCACACAGTAGTTTCACCACATCTTCCATTTAACTAATTAATAAATTACTTCAAATATTTGCATTGAGGAGGCTTTTCTCAATGTAAATTGAATTTAATAGCACTTTGCCCCACACATGATCAATGACTTTTAAAATTATAATTTATGTATGTGAAAATACCGAAAATGTTGTTTAATTTTCCCCAAACATAACTTACCGACCACATGCCAATATCCAAAAAAGTGCATACATTTTAGGCGCCACAATTTACAAGCAAACCGAAAATTATAAACAAAACGCCCAGTAGCTTACCAACAAAAGCCAGCCAATTTGCATAAAAAATCAATTAAATCTGTTGTTATTTATTCGTGTGTGTCTGTGTGTGTGTGTGTGTGTGTGTGTGTGTGTGTGTGTTGTGTGTTCCTTTCGCTTGATGTGTTCCAAATAATCTATCAACACTTCTTCAGGCATCCGTCCGTTTCGTTAGTTCGTCAGATGAAGGACCAACAACGTCAACGAAAATGCTGCTGATGATAGCAGCGAAAATAGAAAACATATGTTGCCACTTGAGTTGCCAGGGAAAAAAGTGGGAAACCAACAACAACAAGGACACTCTTTCGGTGTTCCAATTTTGATTGTTTTTCGCGTTCAACATTTCTTGTTTTCCGGATTCTCCCCCCGTCAAATATTCTACAAATATTTGTTACCGAACAATGTCGAAATATTTCACAACAACATCCCAGCGCTGCCAGCGCCATCACCAGTCAGTTTTTTAATATTGATTTTCGAGCTCAGCTATTGCCAACCAAAGGACTCTATGTGAAAGTAACAGATGTGGCTTTCCCTACATTCTACCGCTCGCTGCCGCCAGGAGGTCATTTCGATAAATAGTTTGTGTGTTTGTGTGTTTTTGTTGTTGTCGTTATCATGTTCTCTGCTGTTCTGGCGTTCTGGTTTTTGTTTATATTTACTTTGCCACAAATTGCGCTCATGTTGCATAGATTAAAAGTAGAGCAATGTGGTGGAGTGAAGTGCATCCTAGTGTGGCGCTATTTTTATCACAATTTTCCTCACTTTCGATTCTCTTCGTATCGCAGTTGAGCATGAAAACATGAAATCCTTTAGATTTAAGTCAAAGTAAAGTGCAGGGTTACGATTTTTTAATGTACTTTGTGGCGCCTGCAGTTAAATGTTGTTTGTTGCTGCGGCAATCACTCGGTATCCTTTAATGCCATATGGCAAATGTGTGGATGCTGATGATGGAAAACTCATTAGGGTTTTTTCTTCACTATATCACTCACACATCATCATTTATCATCAGCGTGAGATGATATTGGAAAATGTGTGAAACGAATCATGAAATTTTGAAATGGATTTTTTGATTGTTTTTGTTTGTTATTGCATTCATTCAAGCAAGTTTTTTTTATTAAAAAAATTCCAATTATTTTATACATTTTCGAATAAAAAAAAAATTTTCGATTTTTTATGTATTAATTCTTCAAAGGGAGCCAAATACAAACAACAAAAAAAACTAAAATATTTGTTGACTATAAACAAAATATTTCCCAAACAATTGCCTAATTTCCCCTTTCGATAGAAACTGTTGACAAGCCCACTTGAAAGTCGTCACACAGTTGCCCCCCATTCAAGTAAATAGAAGAACCCCCCAAGGTGAGTTGCCAGCACTGCGACAGAATGTCTCATTAAATCCTTTTGAAACTTTTATAATTGAAAATGAATAAAAAAAATATAAAAATAAAACTTAATTTTGCTTTCCTGAAACAATTAAGAAATAATAAATCCTTTGTTAAAAATTTCAATGTAAAAAATATATACTTGCATGAGTGTGTAAGTGTCTCTCTCATATGTGGCATATTCGCTTAATACGCCTTCGCAGTGTATTTAAAAGCAACTCGCGTGCGTCTTTTGTGTGCGTAAATAAGCCAAAATGACACGCTTTTGTGGGGCCTAATTTTTCCCAGAAGTAATCGCTACAGAGCAGCCCTCGTCATCATGGATGTTCATATCAGATGGAAGCTAAAGATGAAGACACTTCTTCCTGCACAAGAGCACACACAACAGGGGCAATAATTTTCATAAAATTTCATGCTTGAAATTAGGCGCGCATTTTTGGCCTCAACCGAAAAGGAAGCATTTACTTATAATAACTTGCCACTCAGCGAATGTCTCACCGCCAGACAGGCAGACAAACAGAGAGAGAGTGAGTCCCTTAGTCGCTGTGCTTGTGACAGCATCTAATTAATTAGTTGTGCGTCACTTCACTATATATAAAGTTTTTTTCTTTGGTGTTTCCATTTCTTTTTCATACATGATTTTCGGGGCGTTCGTGGAAAAGTCCACTACTCACGCTTATTTTACACGCTTTTGTAAACTGGCAAACTAATTTTAAATATATTTTCTTCTTTTTAAGAAAGGCGCCCTCCGAACAGTTCTCGTCACACACATTTTCTTCTTTAAATTTTCTTTCCATTTCTCAAATGTGATAATTTTCGACCTTTAAAATGTACTTAAAAATAGTCGAGAGCCGCCCAATTTGTTGTCAAGTTTATTTGTGCCTCTTAATGCCTATTCGGCATTGTCATTTCTGACACTTGGCCACTTTGTGTGTGTGTGTGTCTGTGCTTTGGGCTTCTATTTATTTGGTCTACCATTTTGCTACCACGGTGTTTACATTTTCGAAATCTGTTATTATCTGTTATTAAATCTACATTGGTGTTGACGGAATTATACAAAGTCTTAGCGCAAACACACATTGTCATATCTTATCATTGTGCATCTTTGTTTATTTGATTACCCCACCTTAAGAGACCCCACTGCACCTTGCCTGCGTCTAATGTCTTTCTTTTGTTTATAAGTGGAAGTTGACTCTTTTATTATGAGCCCCTGCTGCAGTTTGCCCATTTAATCCATTAAATCTGTCAATGTCAATGCTTGTGGCCTGCCTCTGATAAGCATCTTTGTTCACACAATTCACTTTACAAGCTTTAAGATCATGTCAATATGTACTTAAAGCTACCTGGTAAGGCATTAAAATCTCATTATGATTTTAAATTGCATCATTAGTTTAGAGTTGAGAATTTGGTTTGTTGACTGCCTTGGGAAAGTGTCAAAAAATTGTTCTAACAACTACTTTATTTCGTAATTACTTACTAATTTGTTTCTTGTTTGATTTCCTTTTAATTCCAGCAAATCAGTCATCATTTCCGCTCGGTGGTGACTTTTATCCCACCCTCAATGAGTTTTCCAGCCATTCCGTGATACGACCGCGAATTTATCATTGGAAACATAAAAGGCACATTCGCAGCACACTGGATGCAGAGGTAAATATGCTTATGGTACCTAGTATATTTTATAAATGTTCTAGTAATTTCAATCATTTCTTTATGCTTTGTTACGGAAAGTGTTTGCTAAACAAACCCTTTCAATGCAAACCAACTCCTTCTCTACATCCTTTAAACAATTATCTCAAAGGTACCATCCTCCTTCCACAAAAAAAAGCAAGCCCAAATTAATTTCCAAACCCAACAGGCAAACGCTAATTAAAGACACTTCGTTTTCATAATTGGCCAACACCCGCATAATTGCAGTGACACAATTTCATTAGGAAAAGCATCATCACAAAAAATATAAAAATTTTACAAAATAATTGCAGTGAAAAGTGTGCAAAAAAAAACAGAAAAAAAATTAATTCCAAACACAATTAGAGCGTTTCGCGGACGCGCCGTACTCGTTAGTTAATTAATTACATTACGTAATGTCGACTGACCACCGCGGGTCAAACATAACACAAAAACGAAGCGACCAACTAGTCAGTCGCCAGCCAGCCAGCCAGCCAACCACCCACCCACCTGAGCAATTTCATTAGCCTTCAGTGATGAATTTGAATTTAAACCATTTTCGCAAAAGTTTTTGCACAACATTTTGCCGCACGTTTTTGCCCATTCATGGCCGAGAGTTTAGTGCTAAACCTTTTTTAATTAGTTTTTGTTAACCGGGTTTTATTATAATAGTCAAAAGCCACAGGGCAGACGCCAGATGGCAAGCGTCAAGCATCAAGCGCCAACTATTTATCAACCGTAGCACCGCACGGCCGCACCTACAACTAACGTGTCCGAAAGTGATGAATTTTCACGCATACATATTCACCGTGACCGACTGTCAAATTTCACTACCATCCTTTTGCATTGTATTGTGTGTGTGTGTGTGAGTGAATAAATTCATTTACATCTCATGCATGTTAGTTGTCACCATTCACCACATTCCACCCCTCACCGCCATAAGCGTCTCTATCATGTGGATGTCCGTCATTCGGTCTACTTCCGTTGTCGTTGAATTCCTCTGCAAGGATAGTTAAAATGAGAAATGAAAATTTACAATTCCACAAATTAACAACGCCTTCAATTTGCATGTGGAAATTGAATTAGTCCAATGAATTATTAGCAACGAGTTGGCGTTGGTTGTTGACTTGTTGGCTCGTTCGTTCGTTCGTTCATTCGGACTGCTCTGTGGTTCTGTGTTGTGGACGACGATTTGTGAGGTTTTGATTTCGCTTCATTAGATATGGTAAAGGGACCTTGCTGTATATTTATGGTTATTTGGTTACACAATTTAGATAATTGAAATCGTTAATTGTAATGACTTGTAATTAGAAGTAATTAGTTAATTAGGAAACACTAAAATGTATAAATTTATTATCATTTCAGGATGGCCTCCACGTGCCGCACATAACCCTCTCCTACAATCATCTGGGTCAACGCGTCTACATTGACCTCAAGCGCAACGACAAACTACTGCCCGATGAGCATTTTTTGCGATATCAAAATTCGAAAACGGCACCCGGACATGTTGTAAAAAATTTCACAAAGACTGAAATTGAATTATGTCACTATCAGGTGAGTGTGGTGCTTCGTGTGCTAAGTACCTGCTTTTGGTTTAACAAATTCGTAATCCTCTCTCTACTCTCTACTTCATAGGGCACAGTACGTGGCCAGCCCAATTCGAATGTGGCCATTTCCACTTGCAATGGCGGCGTCAATGGTGTCGTTTTCGATGGCATTGACACATTTTTTATACACTCTGGCAGTGATGGACGTTTACAGGATGAACATTTTTTATTTCGGTGAGTCTATTTTTAAAAACGCTTTAAATTTATTTTGGTACTTTTTTTTATGGATTTAAAAAAAAACACATTCATGAACTTGACATTGTCCTTTCCTATTCGCCTGTGGTACGGTGAGGCATGCGCCAGCACGTGCTCATATCAAACTGTCAATTTATCTTATCAGCAGCTATGCTCCACTAAAATAAACACGCTGACCATTGAGTACAACAACGAAAAAAATAAAGAAATATTAACACCACAGAAAAGTTTTCGGTGGGGGTATCTTGGCACTTATTTACTTTCTTGATATTTCTTCGGTGGCAACTATTAACTGTCAATAGCCTGCCAAGTATGCCAGACAAGCTTTACTATTTTGTTTACCTTGTCTTGAAATAGTTGCGTTTAAGCACTTTTTTGGTAAACAAATAAACTATAATAATAACCACTTACCGATCGACTCTGTGTTTGTACAGAGACTGGAGCTGATGAAGAGAAACTTTCATAAGTGAGTTGTTGTAGATAAATACATTTTTATTTCAAACATTTATAAATTGACTGGTTTCGTCCCAGTGCTTTTTTTTTTGCTATGGAACAGTGTTATGAACTTGATTTAATGTCTCCTTATTATCTTGGAGCCACTCTCTCTCTCTCTACCCCCGAACTCAGAAAATGCCTATAGCAGAAACCTGACATCCACTTGTGGCGCTCATTTGCTCTATCGACTATCGTCCCCCCTGTGCGTGCGGCCGCTTGTGTGTCAATATTTGGTCATGGAATGCCCGCAAATGTTGTACTCACAAATGAACAAATGACTGAAAGACGTGATTAGTTTCATTTTTGTAAATTTTCTTTTCCTTCCTGCCTCTTGTTATGCTATTGATATTGATTTCATTTACGGTCAAAGGGAAATTCATTCAATGGTTTTTTTTTGTCGAACTCATGATGTGATGATTGATTTGTTTTAGGGAAATTAATATAATATTGACATTTGCGTTTGTACTTTCAGTCATTCTGACTTGTTAAACAAGAATGCCACTTGTGGCTATAACAGTGCCACCGATGATCACATTCACGACCACCATAACGATTTGTATGGCCGGGAGGGCGGAAATGACGCTACTGGTAGCGGAAGTATACCAAATCATATTGATGGCTCTGAATTTAATCGTATTTTAAGGGTGAGTAGCTGTCCTTTTGCCAGAACATGATTAAAACATTTTCTTCTATTTACTTAAATTTAATCAATATTTTCCCTTCCAGTACAAACGGTCTTATGGCGACAGCAATATGATACGCGGCCCCTTCAATGCCAACAAACACTCATCCTACGTCGAACTGGTGATTGTGGTTGACAATAAGGTGTACAAGTCCTTTGGTGAAAGCATGAAGAAGGTCCATCAGCACTGCAAGGACTTGGCTAATATTATTAATGCAGTTAGTATATGAAATTGAATTGTGTCAGTGGCGAAACTATAAAGTAATTGTCTTCCCTTTCAGCTCTATGTGCCTTTAAACATTTTCGTTGCCCTGGTGGGTGTGGTCATCTGGAATGAATCGAACGAAATCGAATTCTCAAGCGATGGCGATGTGACTTTGAGAAATTTTCTCAACTATCGCCGTACGAAATTGGTGCTGGACCATCCCAATGACAATGCTCAGCTGCTGACCAAGGAACAGTTTACGGGAGGTGTTGTAGGTGTGTAAAAAAAACAAGAACAAAATTTTTACCTCTTAGCCTCTAAGCGTTTATACTTAAAAAATGTTCTCATCTTAACTTTGCAGGCAAAGCTTTGAAAGGTCCCATCTGCACGCACGAGTATTCCGGCGGCGTTTCCATGGAACACAGTCAAACCATAGCCATTGTTGCCACAACCATGGCCCACGAAATGGGTCACAATTTCGGCATGGAGCACGATTCGCCCGATTGCAAGTGCCAGGATGAGAAATGCATTATGTCGGCGTCGAGTACGTCTGTGGTGCCCGTCCATTGGAGCAGCTGCAGCATTGACCAGTTGAACATTGCATTCTCGCGCGGCATGAACTACTGTCTGCGCAACAAGCCCGCCAAACTTTTCGATTCGCCGCAGTGCGGCAACGGTTTCGTTGAATCGGGCGAACAGTGTGACTGTGGTCTGGCTGCCTATTGTGAGAACACCTGCTGTGATCCGTTCACTTGCATGCTGCACACGAATGCCTCGTGTGCGACGGGCGAGTGCTGCGATTTGAGTACATGTCGACCGAAGGTGGCCGGCACGGCTTGTCGCAGTGCCGACAATGAATGCGATTTGACTGAGTATTGTACCGGGGAGTCGGAATATTGTCCGGCCGATGTGTTCAAGCGCGACACGGAGGAGTGCGACAGTGGGCAGGCCTACTGTTTCCAGGGCGATTGTCGTTCGCATTCGAATCAGTGTAGGATACTGTGGGGACCGACGGGCGAAAGCTCCGAGCATTGTTACTGGAAGAATACGGAGGGCAAGCGAGGCGGCAATTGCGGTTATAATCGCCTGAATAACACATTCATAGCATGCAAAACGGAACATGTGGACTGCGGCATGCTGCATTGTCGCCATCTCAACGAACGACTGGAGTTCGGCATGGAATCGGCCGCGGTGCTGTCGCATTCGTTTATCAATCATGGCGGCAGTATTGTGCCCTGCCGTACGGCTCTGGTGGATTTGGGTTTGCAGAGCACAGATCCGGGCCTGACACCGAACGGTGCGAAATGTGGCGACGACAAGATGTGCGTAAATCAAAAGTGTCTGACGGTGGGTCAATTGCGCGCAGACGGCATGGGCAAGGAATGCCCGGAGAACTGCAATGGCAACGGCATCTGCAATAGTCGCGGCAATTGCCACTGTGATGTGGGATTCACGGGCTCGACTTGCCTGAAGCCGGGCGCAGGTGGCTCTGTGGATAGCGGGCCAGCCACGAATCCGAATAGTGAGTGGGATTTTACCTCTATTTTATCGTATTTGCTTAACATATTTTCTTTCCAGGTCACGATTCGTTCCAGCGCTTCATGTACATCTTCTTCTTTGCGGTCATTCCCTTCATGGCGGCCTTCTGCTACTTCATGTACTATTTCCGCAACCATTCGTTCTTCAAGGGCGGCAAATTGGCCGAGAATATGTATGTACCCACACCGAAGTCGGTGTGCTCTTTTAGCACTTCTTCCAATTCCTCCAATTCTTCTTCATCTTCACCTACTGCATCTTGTGCCTCCACCACTTCACCCACTTCGCCAAGTAGTTCGACTTGTGCGAAGCAGGGTCTTAAGCGTTCGAACACTGTCACTACCACTTGTAATACTGCCACCAATACTACTACACAAAATGCACGCTCCACCAATTCACCAAACAATAGTTTAGCTAAAATTCATAAAAATTTGTGTTTGTCGAAGAGTAAAAGTAATTATGAGATTAACATAACGGCGACGAAAATCAAACCGAAAACAACAATACCAAGCGGTAAACGCAAACTAACCCCACCCACAATAGCCACCACCACAACAACAACAATAGGAACAGGAACAACATCCTCATCCACAAACAATATCAACAATAATAACATTACCAATAATAATACCCTCAGACGCAAACTCGAAATCACGGACATTCGCTTGCATTCCACCACTAATCCACACGCTGTGGGCGACGGCACCGAATACATTCTGAGCGACCAGAATAGGTGCGTCTATCTTTTGGATAGCAAAAAACAGCAGACCAAACAGCAACCGCAACAATAACAATCATAATAATGCTATCAACAGCATCATTGCATTAACCTTGGGCATTTGGCTGGCACAGGCATTTGATGGCCCTTTTGGTTTTGGTTTGCGCTCGCTTGGCATGTTGTTTCGAGGGTTTCCTAAAAATTAGTTTAGTAACTCCTCCCAATGCATGTTTTCATTTAATTCGTTAATTGGTATTAGCTTGTAATTCCTCTTGTGTTGTATTTGTATTGTATTTTGTATTTATATTTTTTGGTATTTCCATGTTATGACTTTTGGTTGTCTTTAATAATTACGTTTTTACTTGTTACTTATATAATACCTATCATCACTCTCTAATACTTATATGAGAAACTCAACTCTTAAAATAATCGAACTGAAAGAAACCAGCGTCGGCCTAAAGGTTTTATTGAAAACGTTTACTGAACACGTGTGTTGAATCAACGTAGGCAAACACGAGTCGACTTTAAAATTAATATAAATTGCATGACAAAAAAATCGCCCAACAAAATCATAGCAAAAGTACACCTACAAGGTGCAGTAACTAGACTTTTCTCCTCTCAAACACCGATGTCATATTAGTGAGTCAATTGACTTTATTTGTTTATTGGTTAAGCTGAATGTCTTCAGAGTTATAATCAAATCTCTCAGGGGTTACAGGGAATGTACCGTAGACCGTTTCACAAAGAAATGTTATTAAAATCTCATCTAAAAAATTTACTTCGGTTTATTTTACACTAATCCTCCGAACATTTTGACAAGCCATAGTCGTTTGTGAGCTGAAAACTTTCGAAAAACCTTTTAAAAATTGTTTTATATAGGGTTACTTTTGGCCAACTTACAGTATCAAATAATATAAACTCAGTCTAACACAAGTACCTTTACCTGTTATTTTTTCGTACCTCTTTGTATTCTATTATGTTTTTAGGCAGAGTGTTTAGTGACAATGAAGACTCACATCCACTAAGAGATATTACACAATACTAAATTCAAAGCTCTATACCTCACTATGGTTTCGGGCCGAAAAATTATAGTTAGACAAAGACTTTACTAAGAAAATCAGCGCAGTCTGTTCCACAAAAAGGTCATAATTAGGGCAGAGTGATACATATTAGTCTGAACTATAAAATTTCTTCTTTAAATTCTTTAAGGGGTTAGGATTTAGCCGCTAAGTGTAACATATAAATTTTTAAAATTATTTTTTTAAAACAACATTTTTTTTTGTACAATATCCATTTGCTTAGTATGGTAGTCTTATTCTGTATATATCACTTAATCCTTTCAGTAGTTCAGTTTGTCAATATCAAAAAAATAACGAATTTTTCAAATTTAAGTTTATTGAACCAATGACAATGAAAAGGGTCAACTTTACCCGTAAAAGGTTTTGTCTAAAGTAGAAACGAAAGTATTAATACTCGAATCAAATGTCTGTATTATTTTAAATTCAATATTTTATAAATAGTTTCTTATGACTTAAGCAACTGCCATAAAAAAAACATTTTGTAAACTTTGTATTAAAGTTAGTAATAAATTTGTTAATTTAAGAAGAAAAAAACGTACTTCCTCGAATGCAAAATCGCACTGCCATAAGTGATTTTATAGATTTTAAAGGCTTTAATGTGAATCAATAAATTTTGTATTTATTTCGAAAATAACCTTTGTTGGTGTTGGTTTATGATTTTTCCATTAACATTATCATCGTTTACACATAATTTGTCCTAGACCGCATGTTTGTTCGTAGCTAGTGTCGCTGCATGGCGTTTGCATTTGTTAACACAATTTTGGTTTTGGGTCCTTTTCCCGCTGCTCTGGTATGTTAAAATCGTTCGTTTTACCTTTTGACTATTTTTATTTTCCATGTTTTTGCTTTATTTTAATCAAATCAATTATTTTATGCAATTTTCTCGCTGTCTGTTTCCAGAGACCATCCCGCCATTTCCCATATAATTACTAATATGTGTTTTATTCATATTTCAGTATTAAATCCGCTGGTGGAGGCTCTAAACAAGGACATCATCCCAATGGAGGTCCCCAGAATGGCGGCACTGGTCTGCCAAAATCCACGCCCAGCAGCACAGATGACATGAACTCCGCACTGCTGAAGTCACCCAGCGACTCGAATGATGCCCAAATGTCCAATGGAATGTTTGGCAAATTCAAAGGCTTTACACTGCGTCCTCTGAATGACACAGCCACACCCGCCAATAACTTGAATGCCCCGAATGTGGCCTATGTGCAGCCCACAGTGCAGCAGGATACAACAACGGCCAATGGTGGGGTACCACAGCGTTTAGCGCCCCCACCGCCCGTGGTCAAAGGCAACGATTTGGCCAAACTGAATGGCACCCTGGGACGTAAAGCGCCTGCACCACCTACAGCCCCAATATCAACATCTGCTGCTGCACCCGCCTTACCGCCACCCAATCCCGGCTCACATGCTCGTCCCATCATTTCGATGCCAGTGCTGGAGGCCTCCACTTTGACTTTGCCGCTGAAGCAGATGAACGGCGAGATTTCACCAATCAGATCAGCACCAACGCTGCCGCCTGTCGGCACACTCAAGTCTGCCCCAGCTCCACCCGTTCCCTTGCACTTGGATCCGAAATTGAATGTTAAGCGCGATGGCACCATTCGACGCATTGCCTCGTTCCTCAAAAAGGAAGACAAGCAGCCGGTGAAGGAGAAAACCTACATGGACCGTGAGAAGCTGCGTACTCTGGAGATATCAGCGCCCATTCAAGTGGCCGCCCCACAACAGCAATCCGAGTCCTCGAATTCCGACTCGGAGACCACAACGCCCAAGGAAGAGGAAACGAAGAACTTGGTCAAGCGCGCCCAGTCGATGCGCTCGCCCACAAAGAAAACCAACGTACAATCGTTCGGCTCGATGCGTCAACCACCGGGAACGGTGCGCCCAAAGAGTGTAGTGAATGCGGCTGCCCAATCGTCTGCACGGCCCAAAAGCCCTCCGCCACGTCCTCCGCCTTTGAAGAAAACCAATTCGACCACATCGTCCGGCTATCAAATGCCCGTGGCCACAGCCAAACGTACAGCGGAGAACTCCTATGATGATTGTGAGTTCGTAGAACTGCCGCTGGCCAGTGTGGGTGAAGTGGACTCGCCCACGCACCAAGACAACATCTATTCGGTCATCGACGAGATACCACCTGCGGCTCAGACACTCAAGCGCAGTGAGCTAGTGAGCAGCCACAGTACTACCAGTGACATGGGCCTCCTAGGCGAGATTGTCAATGAAATTGAGAAACGCAATGGTGGCGATTCCATTTACTCAGCATCCACCCTAAAGACCAATGCGAACTCCAATGAGGCACCGAAAAGTGCCCAAGCAGAGATAAAGTCACCCACACTAGCCGCCCCTGTCGACTCTAGTACAGCGGACATTTCAAAGGCGAACACAGCACCTCAAACAGTGCCCACCTATCTGCGTCCGGCGCCGGTGAATGCACCCATTGCACGTGTGGCTCCCACACGCTCTGATCTCTCGCCCACCACAGCTTTCTCCAGCTTCAAACCGGCTCCGGGCGGTGCAGTCGCTCTCACAGCGGCGAACAAGACGGTGGCCACTCCCCCAACAACAGTGTCTCAAAGTCGGTTCGGAGGCCTATCAACGGCGGCCTCTCGTAACAAGTCGTTTAGTAAAACTCCCACAACATCAACAAGTAAAACACTGCCGGGTGGTGGTGGCATGACATCACTGCCCTCCGCTACCATACAAAAGCCCAAGCCGCTCTCGGCAAAGCCCTCATTCAGTAGCAGTAATCAAAAGAAGACCACATCGGGAGGCGTCACACTGCCGCCCACCATTGCAGCAACGTCTAGTAAATTAGGTGCAGCCGCAGTGCGTGCCACGCCCACAACAGCACCCACAGTCACAGCGAAATCAACGAATATCGCTTCCCTGACACAACGCTTCGAAAAGGGTGGTGGGAGTGGCACGACGCCCACAGCGCGAAAGTAGTTTGTAAAACGTTTCTAATTTAAGTTCGCTCGCACTGACTCCTCTAAGTTTCAACTATTTATTATTATTTTTAGCATTTTTAAATTGAAAACAACAACAAAACACATACGAAGGTGATATTCATTCCTTTTGCATAATGACGTCGAACGATTTCTTTAATTTTTTTTATATATAAATAATATTGTACATTTATATACTAAGTTAGCTTTAGTTTTTAAATCGATTTAGTTGTTAATACATTTTACGCAACGTAACGAAATTCTAAATGGCATCTCTCATGTTGACAAAATGACTACAATTTTATTTCCGATTTGACTGACATTAAATTAACTTTAAAATGAGTTAGAAAATAAAATTGTTATCCTAAAATGCATTTGCGAATATATTAATGTCTTTATAATGTAACACGAAAGTGAGTGTAATTGTCTGAAGATCAGTTTTGCACTCACTAAACAAAGCTTAGCCACATAGGCACATTTATTGTTGTCAGACGGTTCAGTACTCACTTTCGTGTTACATAATAAACCATAAATTGAGTTTGGCTAAAGAAATCACTTTGTTGAAGCCTCAAATCATTTCTAAACAAGGTTCGACAGGCTCTACTTACAAGCAATTGTCCATTTATTTGCCGCATGATGGCAGAAAAAAACCCCTTTACTCAAAAATACATCGTTCATCGTGCGACAATCAATTGAATTGTCCAAGCAATCGAAGTCAATGCCGGTGCAAAGGACCAAACTATACTTAAATTTAAAGTCAACATTTTTATTTATGACATTGCTTGATGAATGGACCTTCTGTAAAAAGACAAGTCAGTTTATAATAATTCGATCTCGAATTAGGATAAATGGACTTGTCTCGTCCCAACGCCTTTTTGGCTGTCGAACAGTGTTATTTCAGTCAAATTCATTCGATTAATTTCCCATCTAGGCAGCTTTACTTTTACGTAGACCAATTAAATTCTTTTTAATTCTGCAAAAAGGTTCCACACTTCACTACTGACGAGTTAAAGTGAAATTCATTCTAGAACACCAAAATCAATTTCAAATTAAAATTCTTTCCTTTAAATCATACTTTCACTCGGCTTATGGAACCTGCTTATTTTAACTCAGTATTCTTCATCTCCTTGGTTGTTCATAATTCTATTGTTTTCTATATTTTGTTTCCTAACTGATATTTAATTTAAGTCTGTTGTAAATTTTAGACAAATACTGAAAGAAAAAACGCATACACACACACACACACATGAATGCATTTCATTTGTAAATAAAAACCAAAGATGAAACATGAGCATGAATGTATTTAGTTAATGCTTAAATTGCATCAAGCATATTAACTCCTTAAAATGTACAGTTGTAAACTTAAAAATTGAAATCTAAATGTGAAATATGCAGTTACTAAACCAATACCATAACAAGAAAAATAAATCAAAAGTTTGAAGAAATAAATTCATTAGCGAAATATACAAAAGATCAATAAAAACTTTAACAAAAATTGAATAGCAAAAAGCACACACTAAACAAAATCTAAACTATTTTGATATTCCGCTCATGGCCCCCACGAATTGTTGGTAGCTCCTCTTAGCGATTAAGTTTCTGCTCTATATGTACTGTACTATATACTCGTACTCTCGTATTCGTACAATAACTTCGAACAAATCATAATTATATAGAAATGTATGTGAAAGTATATCAAAAAATTTCGCGTTTGAAGCTATTTAAAATTTTCTTTAAACGCGTTTGTTTCGTATGTTTCTCGATACTGTGAAGAATTTATCATATAAGCGTTTATTTTTCATTTGATTTGATTAGTTTTTATGCTAAATTTTGATTTGTCTAAATTAGAAATTAAAAATTAGTTTATCAACAATGTTCGCTAATCTAAATAGTAAATTAAGACGCGAAACAAACGAAATTGTATAATTAAAATTAAAAATAAAAACAAATTTAAAATTAGTAAATAAATACATAAACTACTTTTCCAACAAAATAAATATAAAAGATGGAATTTTATTTTGACACCTTCGTAGGAACTTTCGAATGTAAAAAACCCCTTATGGGACTCAAACCAATTTTTACCTTTTTTAAATTTAATTTTTTATGAGTCCCTTAGACATTTTCTTGCTATCCATTTTAACACGCCAGAGAGCTAAATCAACTAAGGAAGTTCCGCTGATCAAGAGTATATATATGGTTTTCCATACCTATCACGCCTCCTTCCTGGTGTTACAAATTTCAGAACTCGTGAGGAGGCTGGGAGGTTTCCAGTTATCCGATTGGGATTAAACTTTGGGATCATTTTTGGACTTGCATTTTCCATACAAAGCATGGCTACTTCAAGTTACATGCCAATTTTTTTTTCCGAAAATCGGATTTAAATCCATACAGCAAAATGATTACAAAATTTCTTCAAAATTATTGTTTTGTTAAAAATAAAATAGTTTCTGATGAATAAATTCGACGATTCGACAGATTTGAGATTTTTCAATGGCTTATTTGATTTGAGATTTTTTCAAATGTGAGATTTTTTGTGAGATATCTGGCAACTATGGACTATGGCAACAATCGTGGTGAATCTTTTACTTTTCGTGGTGAATCTTTTACTTTCGTGGTGAATCTTTCGAAAAATATCGTAAAAAAACAGCTGTGATTTAATTTTTGGAAAAACAATATCGTATAAAACAGCTGCGATTTAATTTTTAGAAAACTATTATCGTAAAAATACAGCCGGAAAATTGCGGAGTTAATATTTTTTATCAAAAAATTAAATGAAATTACAAGAATAGCCAATGTTTATGAATAAAATAAAGCATCTGCGGCGTTTCTGCACACGAGGGAATAATTCATTTTACGTGACAACGCCCATATTCTACGTAAATGCAGGTACAAAAGGGTTGAAGTGAAGAAATCTTCAATATCCGCAAGGGCCGGATGATAATTTCCCTTCTCTTCCTCAATAATAAGCCTTCTCCTCCAAAAAACAGCTCCGCACATTGGTCATCTCTATTCGGCAGTAATAGCAGATGCCATTTGTCGCTACCAACGCCTGCGTCAACCTGCATCGTCTTTCATCCGCCTGTGCACTGGCACCGACGAACATGGCACTAAGATCCAGCAAGCGGCTGCCGCAAATGGTGTACCGGTCGGCCAGTATTGTGATGATGTCTCCTCTCGTTATCGCCACACCTTCAAGGAGGCTCACATCGAACACTCGGACTTCATACGTACCACAGAGCAGCGGCACAAGAAAGCGGTGGCACATTTCTGGGTAACTATCGAATGGTTGGGATTCTTCACATTTGTTGTGACTATTGTTGGTTTATTGCAGCGCACTCTCCTGGCTGGGGACCACATTTACTCGGCCCAGTACAGTGGCTGGTATTGTGTTTCCGATGAGACCTTCCTCACCGATTCCCAGTTGCGTTTGGATGAAGCGACCGGCTCACGTTTCTCTTTAGAATCGGGCCATCCCGTAGAGTGGACAGAGGAGACAAACTACATGTTTCGCTTGTCCGCCCTGCAGGAACAGGTACTCTATTGGGTGAAACAAGGCGGACGCATAAGACCGGCTAAATTTGAGAAAATCCTACTCGATTTGCTGAGTGAGCCACTGCCGGATGTTTCAGTTTCGAGGCCCGCAAATCGTGTGCACTGGGCTATACCCGTGCCAGATGACGAAACACAAACGGTGTACGTGTGGCTGGATGCTCTGATCAATTACCTAACTTCGGCGGGCTATCCCGACGAGAAGGTCAGTACAATTAGGATTGTTGAGCTTATAAATTTATTTTGAATTGGAAACATTTCACAGTATTGCTTGCATTGGCCGCCAAAGGTTCAAGTGATTGGCAAGGACATTTTGAAATTCCATGGCATTTACTGGCCCGCATTTCTCATCGCTGCAGGTACATACTCCATGCAAATTATAGGAAAATGCAATTTTGTCTTAAGAATTTAACTCTGAAAGTACATTGGAAACATTTCAAATTTGGTTTTGCGCATTTGCTAGCCATTTCCCAAATGTTTCCAAACTCTTTTGAAATTCCCTCCAACCTCAATTTACATTTTAACATAAAATTACCTCGACTGAAATTTGCTTTTGGGGCAAAAACTTCAACTGCAAATATTTCAAACTCTACCCGCTGACAAGTTTTTATTTAATTTAATTTTTTTCCTGTTATTCTCAAACTAGGTTTGGAGCCGCCGCAACAACTTTTCGTGCACTCACATTGGACGGTGGACGCTCAGAAAATGTCCAAAAGCAAGAACAACGTAGTCGATCCGCAAGAAGCGGCAAAAATCTACTCCATGGAAGGATTAAGATATTTCCTGCTGCGCGAGGGTGTGGCACACAGTGACGGCAGTGAGTATTAGGATGTTGTAATTTACTGTCTTTTCCTTTTAAGCAGCCAGTTGACATAACTTTGAAATTATTAATTAGTGAAAGTATGCAATGGCGGGCAGATAGAAAGTACATAGTTCCAAAATGCAGTTGGTAATGCGGGTGAAACTTTACGGTGCGGTTTTTGATAGGATGTTCGTTTGAAAGTATTTTTCTTTGCCAATGTAAAGTGTAAAAATTAGTAATGCGAATAATTTGACATTTAAAGTTTGGACAACTTTCTAAAGGGCGGAGGTATGTAATTGGGGGAACTTGGGTTAGTCCCATTTAAAATGCAATAGAAAATGTCATAAAATTTAAGTTGGAATGAGAGTTTCATTTAACTAATGGATGTTAGAGGTTTAACAGTCGCAGCATTCATATATATTTGACAAGACATCACATAGCAGCACTTCGGGCTTTTCGCTGATATTTACGTGTGCAAATGAAATGGAATTCTGGCATGTCACATTTTAATAAAGAATTTGCAGGACCAATTGTATAATTTATCATGTGCCATTTACTCTCGACACCTATCAATTATTCTCGTAAATTTTACTCTGAAAAAATGTTCCGTTTCAAACATTTTCCAATCTTACTAAATTGTACTCACACTAACAACTCGTTTAAATTTAAGGCACAAACAAGTGAACATGCAATCAAAATCTTGACACTTACCGAGCACTTTTAGTTTTTAGGGTTTATTGCGGTTGTGTGTATGCAGCCCATTCGAATAACCTGGTTTTTACCTAATGAAAAAGCATAGTCTACTTTACTTTACTACTCGTACTTACAACAACTTCATTTGTAATTCGAATTTCTTGAGCTCTTCTTCATTAGTTCAAGAGTGTGTGTGTGTGTGTAAAGTGTGATTGTGTGTGTGTTTGTCTTCGTTTGTCTCCTGGTTTAATTTGCATTTCAATTTTACTCACTAAAGTTTCTTGCTCTTCTTCTTCTCGACTACCTTCCATTCGTAGTTTTTTTTTGCTGCTGCAGCGACGTCTACTGGTTAGAAACTTACCGCCACGATGTTTCGCCTTTTCAACTATTGTTGGGATTTACTGTGCTTTCGATTGAAACTTAGAATGGTGGAGGGCACGTGTTGGAAAGGAGTCTGCCGATTAGGGGTTAAGTTTGTAGTGCTTCTGCTACTTTGCATTCTGTTAGCTTTGGCAGAATTTTGTATTTGCACAGAAAGTTAAAAGTTTTTCGCATTCGAATGTTTTTGTTTTGCGTCTGCAAATTTGATTAGTTTATTTGTATTCCTGGAAGGAGGAGGAGGAGGAGGAAAGAGCTTGAGGTGACTATTTGCTTGGAATTTTATGAATTTTTAGTATTTTGTAGCACTTGAGTGAAGGGTATTTCATTGCAGTGGCGTTGAGCTTATGTAAGAAATAGTTTTGAAAGTTGGTAACTGTTTAAAAGCGAGATTTCCGCTTTAGTACAGAGAGATTATCAATTTTTAATGGTAATTTTCATTATTTTCCTTTTAGATTAAAAATTAATTATTTAATTTCCAACCTAAAGAGTATTAGCATCTGCCAACTGTGCGAGACTTAAGGTCAATCTTAATGAAATAAAGGAAATTCTTTTGAAATCCACCCTTGGAAATTGGGAACTTTCTAAACTTGCCCTCAGATTAGTTTTAAAGTCAAACTTTCAACTTTATTAAATCCCACCTTTTTGCTCGATTGAAACTTTTCTTCAGTTCACTTCACACCACTTCACTCTGTACAATCTAAATCCACTAGGGAAGACAAACAAAACATCTCCGCTGCCACATCTCGTTGATTCGCTGTTGTGACAAACTCTGAAACAACCAAATCGTCCCTTTCCCTTTCCGCTCCATCTGCAAACACTTTATTAAAGCAACATAAAAGGATTCACTTAAAAGTTATGTTGGACTTCAATTCATCTCACAAATCCCCATTGCAGGAATCTACAATACTTGTGTATGTCGTGTCGCCTCTTCTGCAAAGACAATAACGATTCTATCTTCTGCATAGTGAAAATCCCTTTTTGCTTTACAAATCCCTTACACATTTGCACCGCTTTACACGTGGAGTATCTCGTCGCCTTCGTTGTGGTCGCCGTCTTCATCGTTCGTGGTTGAGTTCTCGCATCCGTTTGCAATTAGTTCGTCTTTGTATCTCGCTGAATGGCTCGCTGCTGGTGGTTTGTGTAAATGATTGATGCTCCCCTTAGTGGCTGGCGTTTGGCTACTCGAAATGAAATTGGACTTTTCGTATATTGGATTTCCGTTGAAATGAAATGCAAATTTTTCGGTTCCGATTGTGATAACTGCAAATTAAAATTTATTAATTGGTTTCATGAATTCGTTAAAAGTGACAAAAGGCCGGAAATTCATACTCGTGTGTAAATATTTACATTTTAAAAGACTTTCGTGGGTATTTGGGAGAAAGGTGAAATTGAGAAGATTCACCGATTTGCCAAGAGAGATAAAGTGTGAATTGATACGTTTATATAGAATATTTGCTCTGATGCACAGCAAACTCTGCTTGCCAAAACTTTTTAATACTTTAAATATATTTTTAAAATATTTTTTTTTATCGCACTTTTGTTTGGCTTAAAACTTTGGCAAAGTCCAAGAAGTATGGCAACTTTTCTTTTCGACTTACTATACCCTACATCATGAAACTGGGGGAATATCAGTTCTTTGATAAGGAAAATAGCTGCTGTTAATCACCTTTGCTCTGGTTAAATTAGCCTTGACCCTGATCGACCATTCCTCTAAACATTGAATATAATTTAGCAGTCGTTCGTGTATTCATGCATATTTCTCATAGGTCTTTGAGGTATAAAGTAGCGCATTTCAATATCTCCTACATCAGCGGTTCACAATTTCAATACTCCTTACCCAACTATTTGAGTTGCCAAAGTAATACTAACCATTGTGATAGTTTCGGTTTCTGTTCCGTGTGAGACTACCTAACTTGAAGTCAAACAATCTCTTCAGTATACGCCCCTACGAGTGCCAAGTCACTTCATTATAAAAAATCAGCCCAACCGTTTGGCTACCACTGTTCTATATTGTCGTTGTTCTTCTTCTTGTGCTATTGCCCTACCATCTGGACTCTCATGGGAAATGAAATTCCTTGCATTTACTTTCTAGACAAAACATAAACGTATCTTATGAGTGGAAATATGCCAAGGAATACAATAAAGTAGACAATGAAATATGAAAAGTTTCCCTTCAGCCATAAAAAGTCTAGTAAAAGTTGGAAAAATCGACAAACGAAAAGAAAAACTTGTGCAAGTTTACAAAGAACTTGGACAAATATTATTCAAATGGGCATTGGTGTCCACAACTGACCGATCGAATGTGAGACTAACTTAACAAATTGCTTGCATATGTTGCTGCTCTGAAACATTTCCGAAACACTCTCGATTAATATTAGTTGCAAACAAACACAACATGTGTGCATGTGGAGTAAAGTTTAAGACAAAACGATTTTTTTGGAATTTCTTTATTTAATATTTGGAAGATATTTTCATGAAATATGAAACTCATCTATTGCAATGCAACTTAAGGGTTTGTGCAGTTTTTTCTTAAATTCTAACTAAAAAGTAAATACAATGTTTATTCTATAAATAAAATTTTTATTTATAATCTGGAAATTTATTGCAATTTCAATAATGTGAAAACGTACGCAGTGGAACGCATTTGCAACGTTGATTACAACCGTTGGGAATAATTTGCTTCGCACGCACACATTTCGCAGCGACATTTGCCGCCTAACGATTTCCTGCTGCGATTTTCCCCACATTAAGTCGAGCAGAAGAAGAAGACGAAGAAGAACTTTTGTGTTTTTCCTGCGACTGTGCCATCTTGAAGTCACCGAGTGGAAAAAGTTAAGGCCCGTTTGTTTAGTTGCCCAGAGGACATGACCAATTCGCACGAGCTCATTGCTCAGCACAGCACTTAGTTGGAGAGCGCGAAATGAAATGAAATATAGAAAGGAAAAGCCAAAAAGTACCTAGGAAATGCCGTAAAGGTGCATATAACCGTGAGGGCGGTGCTTTAATAAACTTGCATTCGAATAATTTATGGAATTTTAATCGTTTTGGTTTGACAGTTGCAATGGTCTTGAAGTTATGGCGAAAATTTGCATTTGAAGTGCCGCCACAAATAAAATGTAAAAAAAAAACAAATAAATAAAAAAAAAACAAATTTGGAAATTTCCAAAAAACCAACTCAGCAATTCAGGCTCATTGCAAATGCACACAGGCAACCATTTCGAATCATTCAATCTGCAGTAATTCGAAAGTATTTGAATTTCAGATCATGTACGAAACTCCATGAAATTGCATATAAATTTTCGCATATATGCAATGGTAGGTACTTCACAAACACACACTCCCATGCATACACTCCATTGTCTGTTATTTGTTTTATGCTGCTGATTCAAAGCGTTTCTCGTTAGGAATTGTTTTGTAATTCAAATATGGTCATTCCAGAATACTTGTGGTTTGAGCCAAATGCATTTTGCATCGATAATAGCCAATGTTCTCTACTCACTTAAACACATGCACACAAATAAATGCACACTTGCACAAATACAAATTCAAGTTCCGAGTGTTTCGATGAGTGTAATTAAAATCCCATAAACTTTCATTGAATGCAAAATAATGCAAACAACAAAAACAATGTGGGTAGACTGGTAAAAGGCAAAACACCGAAATGTTCTACTGTACAGGATTTTGTCGCATATTTATCATGTCAAATGCTGCCTTGTAGCTTCCATGTTTTGTGTGTTCTATTGCATTAGTGATTGGGCGTTCGTGTCATGGCACACACTCATCATTGGAATTTGGCAGCCCAGCCAAAAGTAATTTGCCAATTGATTTTATTTTTCATTTTCCACACCCTTTTGGCAACCTATTCCGATCATCATTGGAGCCATTAAAATACATTGATTGTTTTGGCAAATGTTTCCAGCAATTTGCAATTGAGTAGAATTGCACATTTATTTTTGGTAGCTGAATGAGTAGCCTAGCTATAACTAAGCTAGGCGGTTAAAAAAAAAGTTCTCTTTCTTATAGGTCGTAGGACAAGGGCACACGATTAGTGACAGAATATGCTACATTCACCTAAAATTCAGGTTCTACCACACCAGCAGAATCTGCGCATTTGCCTTTACCGAAGAGGCGGTAGAGTCCATAAATTAGGGGTGAATTAGGGGAGAAACTTTGGGAGTACTTGGAAGGTATACTTACGAGTGACTTTGAGGAGGAGATTTGAGAGGACATAGGTAAGAAGTAAATATATTAGGCTTAAAAATAAAAATCTGTAACCTCCAGTAACAATCTAGTGTCATCGTTACGAACTGAATTTCGTTGAACTGGTTCTGGATCCGGATCACAACTTTTATGGTTTAGACATTAAATTTTAACCAAGAAATTGAAAAAAAAAATGCTCCTTACTTAAACCAACTTTTTTCTAATAGAAATTTATTGAATCCCAAGGCTTTCTTTTCGAAGAAATTTCTTTGTTAATATTCAACTTCAATTTCAATTTCGAATCAAATCAAATCAAAGAACCATGAACCTTTCCGAATTGCATTAGTAATTAAAATAGCAGAGCACAAATTGCAAACCGACATTCAACTCATTCCACTTCACTTCAACTTTTACTCATACAATCTTTCAAACGAAAAATGCAAACATACCGAGGTTGGTAAGCGCCCTTCCAAGCGACCACTTTCCCTTGGCCTTGCCACAGATTTTCATGTTCAGCTCATCTCTTGGGGTATGCATAATTTTTTCAGCTTACAAAACTAAAATTCAAATCCGAAATTGAATTTCCATTTATTCAAGCACACAGACACACGTACAAATATTGTTAAAAATACAACAACATTCCCACACAAAAATTCGAATTTTACATTTTGCCATCATTCGTGTGCCAAACTGCAAGTATGTAGCTGCTGCTTTGCTTCACAAAACGAAATACAAACTCGGTAAATTCTTTTAGGTCCTTTGCAACTTAGGTCTTTGCTCTTAGGTCCCTGTTAGTTTACCTTTTGCACTCGCATTTCTAACATTTGCTACAATTGTAGCAAGATTTTGTGTTTGCAAAATTTTTTGCGCTTGAGCGATTGCCTTTAGTTTTTAGCAGGTAGTTACGTTTGCTTGTTTTTCGCTTTACCTTTTAGTCGTAAAGTTTTTTTTCTCTTAAATGTTTGGTTTCTACGTAAAGCCTCCCACAGGTGAAATCTTTTGGGTAGTAAGCCGCCGCCCACTCGCTTAAATGTATTGCATTTGTGCTGATGGGCGGGTTGGAACAGCTGTAGCTGATGCCTTGGCATTTCCAGTTCAAATCAATTCCAATTTCGTTTTCGTTTTTGTTACATTTCGAATTGGTTTGAGTTGATCTGAGCTTGTGTCGAGTTCCGTTCACTGTTCAAACTGAACTGTACGCCGTGGAGCATTCGGCTTGTTTACACCACTCACAGCAGCTGAGAATTCAATGAAGCATGTAAATTTGATGCTGCAATCAGCCTTTCATGGGTGCTTTTCTTGAAATGCTTTTTCGCTTTTTGGTTTTTTTTTTTGGCATTGAGTTGAATGATTTACGCGCGGATTGAATAAACGAAAAGAGTAAAAGGCTCTCAATAGTAAATGGTTTCCTTAATTCGTCGTTCATTCGTGACGTATGAGCAACATTTAATTTTAGTTTTTTTTGTGCACTTTAAATGCCATTCAAACCCACTGTTATGCACAAGTTCATTTGATTTGGTTTCAATGCTTTTCAAAATGAAAATTCTTAAAAATGAATTCCATCTCTAATGAAATGCCAGTAACTTCGTGGGGTTCACAGGGGCTCTCACGATGGAGGGGGGTTTTTAGGAAGTTCGCAAAATTAGATACAATTTTTATATATTTTTTCTTCTAAATTTAATATTTATTTTGTAAAATAGTTTCAAAAATATTTAAAAATAAAAATTAAATTTTATTTTCTATGAAATTTTTCATCTGCCAACTAAGCGAATATCAACACTTCCTAATCTGGCTTATGTGTGCTAGGAATTTCCCAAAATTTATAAACTGCTTTTTTCCTAACACAACAACAACAACAACAACAGAAATAAAGCAATTTGGATTGTGCAAACTTTGAGCAGAAAATCCTTTCGAAAATTACCAAGCAAACAAGTGAGGAAGTGCACACACCAATACAAGCAAACAAGTACACAATCACACTCACACACACACACGCACATATCCTACAACTACCTCAACATTGCAAAGGATAAAAATAAATGGCAGCGAGACAAGGGCTGGGAGCATCTTCAGTGGCGTGATGCTGCTCCAAAAACTTCTTCAGGAACCAAGAGGAGCAGATCTTAAAAAGTCTTAAGGCAAACAAGTCGTCGTTACACGCATCGCAAGAACAAGTGCACTTTTGGAAATTTCCACAACAAACACAATCACACGCAACCATACAAAGGTAGAAGCCAGCTCATATATAATGTCACACTTGCAGTGGATACAGGAGGAACCAACAAAAAAACACACACAAACGAACGTACAAACATAAGCTAACAGCCACTTGAGACAATGCTTTTGTGAAACACGTGGAAAAACATTATACTGTGGAAATATAAATAATGCTTAAAGGATACGTATGGCAGGGCAGGCTTTCGTAAATAAGACGAAGCTGAGAAATTTATTTAAAGTTTCTTTTGCCACCACTTGCGTTGTTTGTTCTTGTAGTTTATTTGTTATTTGCTGTTGTTGTTGTTTGTTTTTTTTGTACACCCCTTTCTTCGTTCCTTAAGGTTATTTACCATTTCATGTTGTTAGCGCCTGAAATAGTTAGCTAAAGTTTTATTCTGTTGCATTCGAGTGTAAGTAAGCGATGGGGTGGCAGGTTTTTCTTGGGAAAGTTTATTTAAGTGACAGTCGAATGCTGTCAAGGGTTATTGTAATTGGGAAAGCAAATAAGTAGTTTGGCATATATTTGCTTAGGAGTTGAAGTAGTGAACACAGTTTTTTGTTTCAACCTTCGAGGGCGTATGAGAGATTTTTGTACTTTGCCCTTAATTAAATGTTACTCATAAGTATTTATGAATATTTTACTCATACAAATGCATATGTGTACTTAGTCCTACCGGCAATTGCGTGTTCTTGCAGGGAATTCCTGTTGTCTGTGCGATGATGTGTTTTGCTCAAATACAAAAAACGGAAGCCACATCAAACACTTTGGCTCATATTTCTTTATTTATTTTTTGGTTAACACCGAACGCTTTCATGCATTTCCATTTTATTCTTCTTTGGTTTTTGTGTTTGCACAGTGTGTATGGGTTTCTTTTTGCCATGTGTTTTGCCAACGGGTTTTTTTTTGCCTCTTGATCTTGTTTTTGTGTACAAACACACAAAAAAATATGTTATCCTTTTCCAGAAAACAAGCACACTCCAAATAATTTAACGTCTTTTGTTTAGTCCCGCAGTAAACAGCGATGTGCAGTGTGTGGTGTTAATGTAGGTGTATGTGCGTGATATTTTCCTGTTTCTTTTTGCATTTTTATGCATTCATCTTTTTAATGTGTTACATTTTTTTTGCAGCACCACATAATGTGAAAAATGGAAAATATTTATTTTTTGTGAAAAGTTTGTGTTTCATATGGTTGGTTGGGATTAAATTAAATGCCTTAAATGTTTCTATATTAAAAAATTATGCTCATTAGTGGTATTGAAAAATGTAAAGCATTTTTCGGTTGAGAATTTTTTTTTTAATTTTCAAATATTTTTTTAGTAATTGAAATGTTTTTTTTGTACAGAGTTGTTGCTAGTATAGAGCAGTTCGGCGGGCTCCTTTTAAATAATTTTAATATTTAAAGAATTTTTTTTAATTCTTTTCAGTCAGTCAGTTTAAGTGTGTGTGTGTGACCTGCTTCTAAAACTAGTCGCTGATACATTGATTAACATTGAAAATGGTTGAAAATCCCATACATTATCTTCATTGTAGTCCTTTTGTTGTTGTTGTAAGTTTTACAACGGAATTGCCCAAAAAGTCATTTAAGCGTAGAAAATACATGCCATTCACGGAATACTGCTGATTTAGCTGATTTCGAAAACAAACAAAACCGCAGAACATGAAGCCTAGGGTGGCTTCAGTGGAGGCGCTACAACAATGCCACCGCTAAAAGCTGCTGTTGCGGCAATTTCGATTATGCCTGAGCTAGTGGCGCCATCATCATCGGCAGCAGCATCGGCATCACCACCGTCACTGCCTCAACACATTAATTAGTTTTGCAACAACACAGCCAAAGGCCGGTTTGGTTCCCATGCACTTTGTGCACAATGTTGCATTTTTCACATTATACCCGCATGTATTTTGCTTCTCCTCGCCCACTTGCCATCGCACACTGGCTTCGGCCCTGGCCGCAACGCTAATCAATTTTCCAACATTGTGCGTAATTTAAACGTTTCTAATCAATTACGAAAACCAGGCAACTCAACGACTCAACATTTTGTGGCGATTAATTGAAATTGCATGATTTCGTACACTTCGTTTGCCTGGCCACAATGGTGAGTTGCGGTGCGGACGATAATGATGATGACGACGACGACTTGATTTCCATCAATTGATGGTTTTCTCGGTGCGTTTTCCGGGAGTGTTTGTGGCGATTTTTGAAAGATTCATTTCGATTTCTATACAGAATTCCTATGGGCTTCCTGCAGACTTTATAATAACTGCTTGCGTTTACATTGACGGTTCGTTACCTTCATAAGTTTAATTTTCATGCTTTACCGATACTCTAACCATACTCTACTGCATACTTTTCCTTATCTTCTCACTCATTCTTCTAGTGGCATTTTCATAAAATGTTCATTTCATCTATTTTCCTTTCTAGACTATAGCAGCGTTAAGGCGCTTCGCATCCTCAACTCGGAACTGGCTGATACTCTGGGAAATCTTTTATCACGCGCTTGTGCTAAGACTCTCAATCCGCGACAAATTTATCCGCAACTACATGCGACGCATTTGGACAACATTCTGCAGCTGGATGCAGCGCATCGCTTGCAGGAAGCTCTCCTGCAACTGGAAGGTAAGTTAACGAGGAGCTTGAGTGTGTGTGTGTGTGTGTGGTACGTTGGTTGCTTGGTTGGATTTGTTATACTTAGTTTATGTCTTTATGCGCTGTGGTAGAATTTTCCTAAGGATGCGCATTAAATTTTTAAGCAGGCAATTGAGTTGAGTCAAGTTTCCGCCGAGGTGCTTGCAGCGAGTTCCTTGCGTTGGGTCGTAAATTTTTGAAAGTTTCCATAAGGGAGTTTCATAAACACTTTATGTTGTGGTGTATTCTCTTGAACGATGGCTGTTAAAACTAATATGAAATTTAATGAAATATTTGTGCAGATATTTGGGAAAGCTTCACTTGAATCATCTTTGCTTAGTTTATATACTAGAAATAAATTTAAAAAGTAGTTTTTTGGTTTATTCTGAACAGCTGTCATTACTTTCCGTGTTAAATTTCAGAGTCAGTTCCCTGACCATTCATCACCCAACACCATGTACAAAATCGGCGAAATAGAGTATGAATTATACCATTTTAGAAATTTATTTGCCAGGCTTATGAGAAGCAAAGTTTATGACTAATTCAGCTAAATCAAAATTATTTTTGCCTTCCAGGCGCATTAACATTATTAAAATAAAAAATATTCCACCATTTTAAGAGTGAGTTGCCAACAGTTTTTGCAATCACATTTCAGCCAACCCCACTCAACCATTAGTTAGTTCAAGCGAAAAGATTCCCCCACTTAAGCACTCAATTTTCATAAATTCCATCAGAAATTTCACAATTTCAAATATGCATTATACAATATTCCATATAACAAAATTTCCTCTCTCATTTTTCATTCCTTGTTTTTGTTTTTTTCTTTTCTTACTTCACTTTTTGCAGGCCGATGCACGCAGCATTACAATGACAACAATTTCTATCTCGTGGTGGATACTGTAATGGCCACACTGCATGCGGCTAATAACTTCTTTGAGTCGGCACGGCCATGGGAATTGAAGAGTGCCACCAACGCCAATGCCAACAGCAGCACAAACACAGCGGCAAGTGATGCACTAAATATCGAAAATGCCAACAGACTGGAGACGATAATCGCCATGGCAATGGACACATTGCGGCTCTGCGGCATTGTGCTGCTACCGATTGTGCCGCAGCTCTGCGGCAGACTGTTGGATAAATTGAATGTGCCGCCGGAGCAACGTTTGTGGTGCAATCTAAGCGATAATTTTGCCAGTGCGGGCGGTTTACACAGCAGCTGCGACAACAATACAATACATTCACTTGCCAGCACGGATGCTGTGCTCTTTCGGCGTATAATACTTAAAGATGATGCCACGGAAGATAATATCATGGAGAAGAAGAAGAAAAAGAAGTCACCGCCATCGTTGAAGCCCCCAGAGGGCCAAGACAAGGAAAATGAAAAGCCCACTAGGACGAAGAAGTCGAAGAAAGCAGCTCAGTGAAGTGCATAGGATGACGAGGAGACCTGACTGCAGGGAAGCTCCAACGAAAGTCATTTAAGCTTATTTGTATTTTAGGTTTTGTTGTGTTTTCTGTTCTTTTTTCTGCAGCAGCGTTAGTGATATTTTCTCTCTTGCTGATGCATTTGTTGATATTTATTGTAATCGACGTGGTGCAGCCGGTGGCACGGAAGCGCAATAAAGAGTTCGAGACGATAAAATGGAAAATATTGAAGAATCTCTTATTTTATTTTAGTTGGTATTTTTCAGTGAAGTTGGTGGAAATTGGAAAAGCTATTTGACAGTTTTGTGTCTTCCGGTGCTTTTACATTGGAGCCCACATGCATGCACTCAAACACCCAAATACAGTAAAGGCCATTTTTCCACGGAATTCTCTGCGTTGTAGAATTCACTCGAAAACTGCCCGAATTTGGTAAATTTGCTGTACGCATTAAAGCATTGACATGTCATCGGATATCACCTGAATGCTGAACTTTAATGACTGCTTCCGATGCTGTGTGGCCGTCTATTAGCCACCCACTTTGTTAAATGCCTTTTAATTATGTCATTAATGCCGCTTAATCCTATCATCAAAATTTATTGATACCGTGACATGCGATATTATGATATTGAGTGCACTTAATTGACAGAGTCAGGTGGCCGAATATTTATTGCGTAACAATTTGTAGGTAAATTTAAAGCAGCTTAAATGGCATATTGTCATCAACTCAATGGAGGAAGTTATGATATTTCGTTGTCCCTTTGGAATTTCCACAAAGGGGTGGGTATCAGCTCATGGTGGCAATGATGATTGATTTTCAAATGAATAATATGAACACAAGTGAATGTTCATATTTCGCTGAAAGACTTACATTTAAATCCCTTAAATTCCTTTGACTAATTGAAAATATTACAAAATTACGCTTGGTTGCATTTAAATCAGCTTTCGCGCAACATTTCACCTCTCCTTTATCCAGTCGAGAACAAAATGCGCACTCACAAATACATAAATTACAATTATCTGAACAATTAAAGTCTCGACCTAAGTGATGTAGTTTGCCGCATTACCAGTAGCGCTTTAACCTGCCCGGTCATCTGATTTGTGGCTTGATACAAAAGGGAAAAGAAGCTAATTTTTATGCTTGAGTGGAAGAGTGAAAATCCGGCAGTGGCAGAGGTAGTGAGAATAAAGAGAATTAAGCGTATACACAAATGGCAGCCACCCAGTAGAAAAGTCATCGGATTCAACAGCGAGCCTGCAGGTACGATTTTAATGAATGACACTTCGATGCAAATCCAATGTAGGTTTTAATTACATTTTCATATTAATACATATCCCACTTTTGCATGCATGACCCTCTGTATGACATTGCACAAATGCCACACAACTGCTGCTTTGGCATCAATGGCAGAAAAGATAGACCACTGACAACCCTTTGAATCGGCAGTCAGCAATAATTCACCATTGCATTATTCATGTATGAAACAATTTTCAACTGGGTGGACAATAGCACAAATATACACACAATGAGAGAAGTGGCCAAACTTCAGACCGGATTCTCTTCAAAAGTTCTTTATATTTTAAAGCAGTAAAGCACCTCAATCGAATAGGTTTGTAGAAACCTGCAAATTAAAATACATTTTGGGAGATAAATATAACAGGGTTGTATCTGATATTTGCTTAGTTAAATTGGTGGAAAATGGAGTAGTGAACTTCGCAGCGCATGAAGTGCACAATAGGTATTTTAAACGTCCAAGTGCATTCGCCTCTTTTTAAGTAATTGGTTCCCTCGAGGGCCTTCAGTCAAACAAAACAACAAAATACATGGATCATAGGGTTACCAGATGTACTTTTTTTGAGGCGCTCCTCTTTTTTACTCTCATTTTATTCCCAAATATTCTCTATTTATTCACAATGAAAGAAAAAAATTAAAAAAATCAGTAAAAATGTTAAATAAACAAATAATGATGAGGTTAGTTAGTTTGAAGTATCTTTTATCACTTCGACGTAATGCACACACACACACTTAAATGTGCATACATTTTAAGCTCATTAATGCATTAATTTAAAATCAAACGCACTTCTTGCTTACTCTCAATTGTGTTGATGATGGCGATTCCAGGCAATGCTGTTGCTGGCCCGACTTGCAATACTCTTGCATTAGTGAGTACACTCGTGCACTTAAGTGCAAAGCATAATGAAGGCTTTGCAAATGCATTTAGAATTGTTAAAAGGAAATATGAATTGATTCCAACACAAAGCAGTATTTATAGGCATTGACTATGAGGGCACTTAAATTCTTATACTCTTCAACCATGTTGCATCGTGCTCTTCACCTTAGATGCCTTATTTGTAAGTTTTTGAGTGAATTCGCTTTTGACATTTGATTGGCAACTTTTCGTTACTGTCATTTTGAGTTCCTCGAAATTGGTAACCCATGGGAAAATGGCATGAAAGCGGAGAAAACGAAAAAAACCGCATTACTGCACTACGAGAATCAGTGGAGGATATGGATACACACACTCCTGCAGCGGGGAAGGAACCTCTTTCAACAATACTCAAGCCTTAACCGAGACATGCCATTTCATTACATTCACCACGTCACTCTGTAGTTTCCTTTTGTGTGTGCGGTGTGGTGTGGTGCTGTGGCTGATTACATTGTCGTGTTGCATTCGCATCCGCAATGCAGCCAATGAAATGTAATGCAACAATTGTGCAGTGTATACCGGGAAGAAAGACTTCTTATTTTTGCTTTCTTGTTACTTTGTCACTTTCACAGCAATAAGTTCGATACCCTATTGAAGCACACACACACACACACACACAGAGGATTTTCCCTATATATATATGTGTACCAAATATGTGGCGCTATGGGCGTGTCAATTACCATTCAAACGATCGTTAGCTGAAACTGTCGTTCTCTTCTGATTGTGTGCGTAACGATGTGGAAAATTGTAAGAAAAATCTCATTAATCGACATTGGGAAATATTTGAACGAACGAACGGAGGAAGAACGCCATCTTGCTTATAACGGAAATTATATGTGTGTGATTATACGCTGCTAAATATGCAATCGAATTCACATTGATATGGGAATAATAATTGCCAAATATAGTTTCATATGTCGTCTGGCTTCTTCAATAAGCCACTGAGGGAATAACTCATGAAATGAATATGATTTATTATTAAGTTTGTATTAATTACAAATCATTCACATACACTCTTAACTTCATTGAAATTATTAAGGCAAAAGTTGTTAAACATTTCGCTTTAACACTTGTTTTCAAATTGAACTGCTTAGCGCTTAGCGCTCTCTACCGCAAGCAAAAATAAAACTAATAAAAATGCGTAAACACAGTTTCATTTTCTGTTGCACGAAAATCAACAATTCCAACCGCACAACTACAACACAAAACCGCAAAACACTATCTATCAGCAAAGGTCACATTTTTTTATTTTGTCCAACCAATTTTGGGCGCAATAATTCCGCCCTTCAACACAATTCCGTCCTTTAACACAATTCGTAGCGATTTTAATAAGCATGGCATGTATTTTTGGTTTTGCGCTAAGCTTGACGCAAAACTCACAGCAAATGCGTTAAATTAGCAGTCGTGCTGCAATTGCTGTATTTAGCATGTTGCATGCCCGCCAAGCTGCCCGACCGCACACAATTTACGTTCAATTTGCGCATTTCGCGTAATTCCAGTCATGAACGTTGCAATGGCAACAACACACATTACACACGATTGCATGGTGAGGGGGGGTAAGTGATAATGTAACTTCATTTGCCCGCCTTTTACATTCGTAGATTGTATTGCGCTCTTCTTCTTCGTTGGTTCGCCATGTTTGCCCTTTGGAATGCCATAAAATGTGGCGGACTGTGAGTTGAAATTTTGGTTTTTTGGTGTGTTTATTTATTTATTTTTATTTACTTGAACAAATGCAAAAACAAATTGAAAACAAACAACACAAAAGCTATGAGAATGGAAATTGTGTTAAGGTACTTCGAATTGCCAGGAAAGAACTTTGTTGGCATAAGGCTAATTGAGGCGTTTGAGGCAAAAATTGTGCATCTCCATCGCCATCGATATCACGAACTGACCTAACTCCTATTCATTTCCTCACAAGTGTTTAATATTCATCACGATTTGGTTTGATCCACTCTAGCTTATCAGACTGGGTTCACCAAATAAGTGTTTTTTTTTTATTCTGAACCTGTTCTGTTCAGTATTTTGGTTTAAGTCATTCAGATTTTTGAATAAACATTTTTTTAATTTCATACTCAAATTAGACTTGCATATTTATAGAAAGTCAAAAATATATTTTGGTATTCTTTTTTCCATTGCCTTATCACTGGCAATTACAGTCAATACAGTTCAATACAATCTAAACTTCAGTTCTGCTATTGCGCACAGTGAAATACAAAACGTGGAATATGTATAAAAGTTAATGAAATTTAATTACCAATTCTAATTTAGTAATCAGCAATTTTTGATGTCTCAATTTAAACTGGTTTCATATTGCCATCTTTTTGGCACATTGCAGTTAAGATGCATATTTTATGATCTTATAGAACAGAGTACAGAGCGTACTTAAATTTAAGTAAGAGTCGAGACCACTTAAAGCTGAGTTCAGAATATCAATTGCAGTGGCTTGTGAAAGCTGTTTGTATTAAATATTTATCCGGAGTGCAACCAATAAAAACATAAGAATAAAGCAATAAAAAAAATTAATTTAATAAAAGAAGTTATTTGAAAAAAATTTCTTGGCATCATGTCCCGATCAGTGTGCGTGTTAATACTATTTGCCATAGTCTGGCTGGACTCAGTGAAATCGGAGAATGAACCGAACATTACCTGCCCTGACTACTTCAAATATCAGAAGTCAAATGGTAAAAATTTCGGGAAGGTTATTTTACCCAATTTGAAAATAGGCCTAACGAAAGTGGCCATGCAGTTTTCAATCGAGGGTGTTGAGAATTACGCTACGGTAAGAGTTAATGAAGGTGTTCAGTATATAACTTTGAATGTTGCTACTCAATATTTTACTCAGTCGCTATATTAAAACACACTTTTGTTGAAACCATTCCAGGCGGGCAGTCTTAAAATGTACGAGGACATAGATAAAACCGTAGAGAATATACAAAAAGGACTACCAGTGGAGTATCGCGTGGAATTTCCCTCACCAACTTTAATGCCAAAATTAACACTCATCTCAGTCAACGGTGTTGACATATGCATGGCACAGGAATGTGAGTCTTAACGAACAATCCGCAGTCAGCGTTCAGTATAAATTTATATTTATTTGCAGATCCAGCACCAAGTCAAACAATCAGTTTGACACATACTTTGGGACCGGTTCCAAAGTGCTCACTCAAGTGTTCTTAAGTATGCGACGATGACTATTTCAGTCCTCTGAGAAATATTTAAGCAAATATTTGCACACCTTTCGATATAATGAACATTTTTATGAAATTTATATTGGAATGAAATATTTCTTCCAATCTTCATTAAAAATAAAACGAAAACCACTTTTGGTTGCGCTTTTATATTCTGAAAGAAGGACCAAAAAGGTTTCACACAGAAAAATAAACACGTAGGGCGATGTTGTGGCTACGAAAATTCCACTGCAGTATTCAATATGCAACATGCATTACTCATACGCCCCATATGCCACTCATATTATTTCAACAAACAATTTCTTTTCCTGAGTAAATGTAAAATGTAAAATTGTTTGTTTAATCGAAAAAAAATAAAATAAAATTAATAGCCATGGTTTAAGACCAGAAGAATTAAAAATTGTTGTTTTTAAGTTTTTTTTTGTATCAAATTTATGCTTTGAAAATGATTTTGTGCATATAAACGTTTCATTAAATTTATACATTTACATACCGTTGTCATTTCCAACTATAACCCTTTGCGGTAATTAAAAAGTTATCAAATTCACACAAACGAAAGCATACAAAATGTACAATGTTTTTTTCCAGCTCTAAGCTAAAATTAACAAGCGAATTTTACTTGCCTCGAACAGCGTGTCATGACGAAGCAAAATTTCGTTTTTTCGACTCCCTCGCTTTTTTCAACTGAAACTCAACCTCAATACCATGAGTATGCAGAAAATGCCATGATTAAAAACAAATTGCCATCATAACAAGAACTCAAGAAGATTAGTGCACAAAAATAAAACCAGAAGGAAATATTGATTTCATAAGTTCATTTGGAGTGCAAAGCACAGTGTAATGCCTTCGTTGAAGAATTTTAAACATTTAACAACTTGAGAAGGAGCCACTTCATACATAGTTGATCGCTTGAGTACGAACAGCTGCATCATGCAACATGCGGCACTTGCAGGTGAATGGCTGAAATGCACGTAGATGAAATATGGAAAAATTGTGAAAAATTATTGAAGTTGATTGAAGACTTTCAGGAAAACCAAAAAGGTTTCTCTAAGCGATTGCGAAGAGAAATGAGAAGTGCACAAATCAAGTATTAACTTAACTGCTATTGGAGTAAATACTATCAATAGAGGAAAAAGGAGAAGGAAAAGCTACACTAAAGCGCAATTGAGCAAAAGCGAAATAAATCAATAAAAATCAGCGCTTGCTTTGAAAGCATTTCTTTACTCAAACAATTTATGCAGGCGTACATTGAAAAATACTCTTCGATTCATTCTTCTTTAGTTCTTTGCTTTTCTATTATTTCATACTTTCCTTCGAAGGTGTGATACGGCGTCATCATTCAAACGCGGCTAGCAAATTTGTATATTGCATGCGCGCATTCATATTGAGTGAACGAACCGGGTACAAGGGTATGCAGCAACGCATCAATATCATCAACGTTCGCCTTCACAAAGAGCAGTCAGCGTTGTAAGGTTTTGTTTTTTTTTTACCTTCGTACTTTAGGTATCAGGCATCAACATAAGCGACAAAGTACAGAAATCAATTTAATGCATGCTTTGTTATGTCAAGGTGAATTGGTACCAGAAGCGGCACCAGAGGCAGTCGTTGCAGCATCACAATATTTCAAAGCACGCACACAACAAACAGGTACTTTCTCCTATGTTAGAGCAAATGCTTTTGTCGCCAGCAGCAGAATCAATTTCGATTTCATGTAGTAATTTCTTTTCTTTTATTTTCTTTTCAATTTTTCTGCAGCATTTCCCTTTCTGTTCGTTTACTTATTTACAAATGGCTTCGTGTAAGTATATTTGCCAACAGGAAAATATATTCCTCTTTGCAATATTTTATTTCTGTTCTTTCAATTTATTTTCCTTCATTTTAACGGCTACGGAAGTATTCTTTAATTGCGAATTAAATTATCAACAGCAAAGAGCGCAGTCAACAGCTCAAAAGCCGCTGTGCAAATTCATCAGCCACTTAATAATAATAAATAAAAGAACCCATTAACATGTAGAGAGGCGGTAAATTCTCAGCGGCATTTAAGCCAATTCCATTTCTTATCATACCGAAGAGAAGCAGCACCTGACCTGGGCTGCATCGAATTCATAATTTTTGTTGGTGAATAAATAATTTTAATGCCACTTGCTGGTATGCCTGGGCTGGTATGCCGAAGTTGTTTTTCAGTTGTTTCTCTGGTCGTTTGTTGTTATTATGAAAAATGCGCCTGCTGCACGGTTTTTTATTTGTGCGAGTATATGGGTGTATACACCCACCTCCCATGTTTCTTTTCATATTTTCCGCTTCCTGCATTCGCTCTCAACATGCGTTGTTGCACGCATTTAATGTGCTCTTAAAATGTTTTAATTAAATTTTTTTGTCAAAAAGTTTGCAAGAAAAGTGCGGGAAATTGCTTTCAATTAAGATTGCTTGTCAAAGTGGTATACGAAGAAAAAAGTGGAACAGTGGCAATGTAACGGGTAAAGCGTTGAAATATTGCAGTGATAAAAAATTTAAACAATTTATTCGCAACATGCAGAGGGATATTCGTCAAAGGTATGAATTTCCATGTGACCTTATAGTCCTTTTATAAGCAACTTTTCGTAAAAGGATAACAAGTATTTATTCGCTTCGGTTGATAGTAACAGTATTTTGCAGTTATTTACAGTATTATAAATAAAGCAGTTTTTGCTGGATTTTTGGAAGCAGGAATGTTTGCATTTCATATCATAAAAGACTTTTCTGATTCTTCTCCTCTTCCTTTAATTTTCCAGTAGGAGAACCAGTGTGTGGTTTGACGGGTGTGGAAATATCCTACCTCCTATTCATAATAGTTCTATATAGGCCTAAGTATGATGGCATGTTTGGAGTATTTTCTCCGCAAACCGCACTTAACCTCCTCGTGCAAATTACTTTAAATTTCACACAATTTTGCTTAACCGCTAATTTAGCAAATTTTCATTCATTCATGCATAAAACTGCGCCATTAATAGACACAATATCACAAACATACACACTCAAACCCAAAATCACTATACAAAAAGCAATTACTGTCAATTTGCACACATTAGCAGGAAATACAACAACAACGAGTGCATTTTCCACACGAATACTTCTGTGCAGTTTCATAACATAAATCAATTATAAAGACTGACCAAAATAAAAAAAAAAATCAAAACAAAAATGCAAATTTACCATGGCAACCAAAGCGATTTAATTGAATGAAGAGATTTTGAATTTGTACATTTTAAATGTTAATCGAATATTTGAAATGTTCACTTCAAATATGCGAAATATTTTAACTGTCAAAGCAAGAATCAACAAAATTTAAATATGTGCATATGTGCTTAATCATAGCTGCAATTTGAAAACTTAAAGGCTCCAGCTGACAGAGACATTTTCGCCTTGACTAAATATTTTCCAAAAAAGAAAAGAAAAAAAACCAACAAATTTGCAAATCAAATCAATTCATTTAACTTCACAAAAGCCAACGTCAAACGACAAGCAAAATGCGATATGCGCATTCACTGGCTTGCACACAAATAGAAGACAATAGATAAAGTGCCATCCATATAAGATACTTAAATGTAAATGGACAAAAAGGCTACAGGAGCAATGTCAAAAGTTAATAGATGCCTCATGAGCCTTGTGTACGCAAATGCGTTCGCCTGGGTGCTTATGATTGAGTGGCCTAGCATAGATATTTCATTTCAGAAGGCATTTTCTGGTGCACTGACAAATTCCATTGTCCTTATTGTTATTGAGAGTTGCATTTGATGAATGCAAAAGATCACCACTCATAACTGACATTTTCCATATTTTCCATATTTTCCATATTTATGAGAGTAGGCAAAAAGTCTGAGTTGAATGAAAGGAATTTCAAAAGGTAAAACGTAAATTCCACAGATAACTTTAAAAGGCCTTTATCGGTATGCACTTGCTTGAGAGTATGTGTGTATTTGTTTGCATATGCATTTTTGAGGTTATTGAAAATTCAATTGAAATTTCCAGAAGGACATGACATTCCAGGGAAAAGTTAAGGAAATAAATTTAATTTTACATGAAATGAAATGAATGATGATCGATCATAATTGAATTTACGATACAAATTAATTTTCAAATCTTACTAATGTATAAATGCGAAACTGTGTATGGCTGGGTGTGTGTGTCTCCTTGTAACTCTCATTCTCTTGTAAGCCATTTAAACAACACAATAGGCAAACTGACAAACTGGTGACTCAAATTCCGATTAAAGTGCTAGCTGTCCACTGAGAAAATGACTCTTAAAGTAATGAATCGATTCATTTAACATTTTCTTTCAAAAGGTATATTTTTCGGACATGTATTAGGTTACTTCGTATATATGTTTGCATTTATGCAACTGTATTTGCTCTAAATTTTCTTAAAGTCCACAGTAATTGCAAATGTATTTCATTTAAATTATACTCACTTGAACACCCTCCAAGTGCATACTATACTCACGCACACACCAGAGTGTTGTTATTCTTTTTAATGAATTTCCTGCCTCAAGCTCTCAAAACTGTAAATATTTTTCAGCAAACTTTTCTTAACAAAGTTAATATTTACTAGCCCCATCCGATAGGCTCGACTGCTCTGTTTGATGTTTTTGTTGGTCTGTTGTTGGTGCTGTGGCGGCGTCCGTCCTTCTATTTAGGTCAAAATGTCAAGCAACTTTTATTGGCTTCCATTAAGTAAGCAAAAGGCTGGCTAGAGTTCCTTCTTCTGTTTGTTTGTTCATCGAAAGCAACTCAAGTTAAGTCAGTGCGGCCCCTAGAACCAAAACGCCTACATTACACATACGCACACCAACTGAGACGACGCCTCAGTCACTCGCTCACTCGCACGCACTTGGAGTTATGCTAATGACTTTATTGCCCGGAAATTTTAGACAAACAAACACTGTGGATGTCGAAAGTGCTTGCCGGAAGTGCGTGCATATGGCAGCCAATTGCAATTATCAACTACTCTTTCTCTATGCGATAGTATCCATAAGTGAGTGTGTGTGTGTTTTTTTAGTTTGCTGCTTTTTTTCACTTGCCTTTGCTAATGTTTGTTCATTTCGGTTTCTGGCCTCCTGATGTCGTGTTGCGTGTGTGAAAGTTTATTTTTAAAGTGTTTGCGCAATAATATTAGTTTTTACTGTTCTCATCGTTAGAGTTTTTGCAAAGTCATTTGTTGTTGCTGTTATTGCCGGCTACTGCTAGTGCGGTGCCTGTGAGTAGCATTTTTTGGTCATTTATTGTCATTTGCTGTCACACACACACATACGACATGCGTGTGGTCTTAATGATCGTAGTTGCCGGAATTGATGCATACTTTTGGGCAAGAGTTCTCGGTCGTTGAAGTTGATAAATTATAAATGTCTGCTTGCCTTTTCTCTGAATGGCCATGGAAGTGGCACACTTTCAAACTTAATGACTTGATTTGTGAAATTTAAATTTAAATGCAGAATTGTGTGTATGAATTTCCATTTCATTCGAGCTGTAGTAGATTTTATAAAATGTTGAAGTTTAAACACAGCAACAATTATTTTTAAAATATTCACTTTTAAATTCATCTCAACCCGCGAGCAGAGAAATTAAACATTCCGTTGCCCTTTCGCTTTCAACAAACACAAAACGTTTAAAGTGTTTTCTGCATAAGCGCCAATTAATGAAACAACGAATTTTCAGCTACTTAAACGAGCTTAAAATGCGAAATTCTCACAAATTTGATGCACTGTACACTGTGTACAGGCTCACGAACGAAAATACAAAATAAAACTTCCACAAATTGAAGATTTAATTGTATTTTATGTACCAGCGCGTAAAGTCAAAAGGTGCCTTTTGGCCATTATGAAAATGGTCCTTTTGAAATTTTCCCCTTCATGCTCCTTTGCCACTTCCGCTCTTTGTTTTGCTATTTATTTTGAGTGTGATGCTGCTGTTGTAGAACTAATTTCGCCATAAAGAGAATCTTAATTAAAGTGGTGCAAGGAAGTAAATGCTACATGAAAGGAGTTGAAAATTGCAGCATACTTTTAGGATACTGATTTATTTTTAAAATTAATTATGCAATTTAATTAGATTCTCAAACATACTTTTCCAAATTATTTTCTACTTCATTTTTGAGTTTGTTTCAAGAGTTGTTGGTTGCCCTTTAAATACGTGTGCTCTGTTTGAAACTTCATTTTCTACGCATTAAAACGAAATCTTTTGTAAAATTAATTTCTAGCGCTCTATTAAGCACAGCAAAATGTTCCCCCATCCAGAAGAGTTAATAAAGAAGAACAATAAATTTTAGCGAAAGTTGAGCGTAATTAAATTTTTGACAAAATATGACTATGGCATACTCTTAGTGCAAGTGAAAAAGCGAGTACATAAATTATTACCAAACAGATGTCTACCACCTTCTTCTTCGGCTTCTTCCTTTCCTTTTTCTTCTTATTAAAATTCTTTCTTCATTGAAATAATTTTGTATTTTGCAGTCTCACTGAGTGTTAGTCGGATGAAATTTAAAGGAGAATTTTCATCGTGCCTTATAGTAAGTGAAATAAAATAAGGTGTTTGCATACTTGCAGGCGGAGTTACCTGATTTTGCTTTTACTTGCACTTTTGTGCAAAGAAAACAGACCAAGTTTCTGTATGGCGTGTTAGAGAAGACACTGGAAATTCATAAAGTGCTCGAAGCTCAATATAAAATATTATTTAGATTTTTCTTCGATTTACAGAACATTTGATTTTAAAAATGTTCGGGAGTATGTGGGCGTGTTCCCTTCAAAGTCAAGAACAACTTTTACACACCGATATATATTGGAATTGAATCTACCCGCTGTTAGGGCCAGAAAATGGTATGTGTGGTGTCATGTCCAATTAGGACCACATTTAACACATTGGAAAATATATTATACAACTCCTTGTCAAATTTCACCACATATACAAAAATGTATACTTTTCTTCCTCTCCAAATATATACCATATTTGTCCCCAACTAAAATAAACTTAATAATTTCAATATTTCACAATATTTTCCTAAATCTTCCATGCATTTTGTGTTCATATTTCAGATATTATTTTGTATTGCATTTAACTTCATAACACTCCAAAAAGCGTGTGACTGTCGTTGACTTTAGTCTGTAGTCATGGCATTTTCAAATGAATGTAAGCGTGTGTGTGTGAGTGTGCAATTCTGTCGGTCTATCTTCCAGTTAAAGCTTGTGCGTGATTTTCGCATCTACACTACCCATACCCCAATCACACACAGGCACCCCAACACTAGTACGTACAATTATTTTTTGTCAATTGTACTTTCGTTGTGGAAATTGTGTGAATGACACATTTGTGCTGTGCACAATTTTCAAGAATTTGCCATTGTTGCAAGATTTCATCTGTCGTTCGTAGTAATTCCTCTTCTGCTCTTTCATACACTCGCACGCAATATGGTATGCCATGACAAATGGGAATTTCATGTTCACTTCGGTGGAAGCGAAGTGATGCAGCATCATCATGAAACTTGATTTTCGAATTCGGAGTTAAGTTGATTTAAATAAATTGAAATAAATGCATTTGAATTGCACATTTACTTTATTCATTTCTGTTCTTTAAGTTCATAGAATATCTTAGATTTTATTTGAATTTAAAATTACTTGGCCCCTTACATTGAACTTGACTGAATTGATAGACATGCTTCAGCGACAAGTTGAACTTGAATTTATTTTGCATTTCATGAGAGATCATTTCACAAACTCAAGTGCAACTCTGGACACCCACCAGCGACATTCTTTTTATTTTTTGTTCGAGCTTTTAAGAGCGGGTGTGCTTACCCTGCACAATTTGTAGATGTCATGTCAAATGCTGCTCAGCATGATTGCAACTGGCATTTGAAATAACTAAAGAGCTGCTGCTGCTGTTGCTGTTGCATGGGGCGCGGAAAGATAGTGTTGCTGATTCTGTTGCTGCCGTCGGTATTAGGGAGATTTCAGATTTGGCGAAGTGCTTGTTTAAATCAATTTCGCAATTGCTTGACTCTGGCGGCAATGATAAATGCAATTTTGGTCGCTCACATAATCAATTCAACTTGAGTTGAGTTGCGTTGGTTTTTTCCTTTAATTTCACGAAGAAGAAGAGGATGAGACTGGGAAAAGATTTTTCCACATAATTTAGTTAAATATGCAAATATAATTTGGTTAAAGTATAATAAAAACTAGCTGCTGTAGCAGGTTCTGTTCCCGGCTCTGGTATATTTCTGTTCCCGGCTCTGGTATATTTCAGCTGTATTATGTATACAAAGCACCCATCCATACAAAACCTAACCAATTCCATCCGTACGATTTTAGATCAAAACAAATCTGTTCTTCTAATATCTTCCCACTCATAACTCTCCTATGTCTCAAAACTTACTTACTTATCTCTTTCTTATCACATATTTCTTGTGCTAAGTATGTGTGGGCTTTACTGTTTTACCACGGCTAACAACAGTTTTTTTTCATTACTTAACGTATCCTTTGAATTATCTATGCCACCAAAATGGAAATACAAAAACAAAAATGAAACAAACAAAGAGCCTAAAACCAAAGCGGCTGCTCTCCACTTCTTTTGTTGGTTATTTTGTTCCATTTCGAATGCAAATCCGATTTGCCGATAAACCTCAATGAAATACACAAGAATAATAGACTCGCTGCGGTTTGGATTTTGTTTGTGAGTTTATTTGTTGTTATTTGATGGAGAAGCAAATCACTTTTAAAGTATTGAAAAGATATATGCTGGCCAACAGCAGCGAGCGGGCAAGGGAATATTTATACGAAAAAGGGTTAGGGCTTAGGCACTGACCTTAGGCGGCAACTGAAATAAGCACACAATAAAATGTATTGATGATGTACATATGTATCTCTATATTTTGTTAGTTCAAGCAAATATCGTTCGTAGTATATTTGAATCAAGGATACACGCTTTAAACAGAATTGAGGAAATTCAATTCAAATTTAAACTGAATTTATTACGATTACATGCTTTAAATGATGTGGCCCTAATTGAGCACCTTTTCTACTTAGACTACCTAATACAGATATAGCTTAAATTCCTTACACCCTCTCCTTGTGCCTACACCTTCCAGCGCCCAGTGCCGCGTCTAACCCCTAACCCCAGTACCTTCATCGTTTCGTTTGTTGTCGCGCATTTCCGCTTAATTAAGTATCTTAATTATTTATAGTATGCTTTCAGGCGCTCTCCCTTCTATTCCACACGAGCGTATCAAAATATTTTGGTAGTTACAGGAATTAAAATATTTTCTTCACAATGGAGCCCTTAAGTTCTCCAGGATAACTGTGGGGCATATTGTGTTTAAATGCGTCAATAATATTCTTGTTTGTTATCGCATTAGCAGCGACGATGGCACGATGGAGCCGTAAGAAGATTTATTGTCAATTAAAGATTGTTGTTGGTGTGTATTCACTGTTGGCACTGCTTAGGGCATTAGCTGAGATTCTGCGGCAAGTGAAATGTAAATTTGTGTATTGATTTCTATGGAGTAAGGGGCATACGTTTGTGGTATTTTATGGTTATTTGAATTGTTAATATTGCTAGCAAACAGTGAATTAAATTAGGAAGGACCATGTGAAGAGTAATGAATGTTAGTCACACGTCAAATGAACTTGTTTGGGTTATCCAATGATATTATATAGCATGTGTTTATTCTAGGAATTCCTAAAATAAACTTTCGAAAATCTAATAAAATTTTCTCAATTGGAAATTTGTACTCACTCCAGCCACATTTAGTGAAAACATAAAATATCTTCCCTCTAAGTCTGACTTTTGCCAATTTTCCATGTTTAAACTCAATTGCTGCTAATTATGCCGTTCAAAATATTCACAAGTCGAAACTTTTGCTAGTTTGCTCCGCCCGCGCATAATTCCAAAACTTTGCATGTGCATCGTTAAGTGAAGTTATATGCAATTAGCAACATGTTCAAGTATATTTGAGAGTTAATTAAAGATAAATAAAAATGCTTGATATTGAAAAGTTTATTTTACAGCTCATTGCACTCTGGAGCGTATACGTAACATGTATTGGTAATTTGAGAAATAATGTCACTCATATGTTAAACTTTTTTATATTTTCGTTTCTATTCTCTGTGCGTCACAATGATTTTTATATTAATCCAAATTTGATTGCAAAATTTCGAAAACAAATTTCCCAAAACTTGTATTGCTGGGTTTCTGCAGTTCTGATATTCAGATATCGACTCAATTGGTTTCTACACTCTATCATATTCAGTAGAAAAATATTTGCCTCTATTTTCCTCTTTAGCCGCACATACAATGCAAATCGTACTGCGTACAAATCTTGAATGTGAGTGAAAATAAGTTTGTATGGAAATTTCGTATTTTACTGAAAAGCTTAAACCAAAGTAAGGCAAGAAAATATTGTGATGAAAAAGATATATTGCGACCACATTTACGATGATGATGGCGATGCAAAATGTCTTTGTATTTGTACCCCATTCGTACGTTCATTCATTCGGTGGGTCATTCGTTGAATTTCCAAACAACTTGTCAGGAGTGTGCAGAGAATCAAGCTTTAAAAAATGCCATAAATACATACAACAAGTAGTAGCCAACCAAATATAAAAGTAAGAATGGTAACATTAAATTGCATCTTTTATACGTTTATCGACTGTAAAAAAAGAGTTAAGGGTTTTTTATACTTTTTATGTGCTCGTACCTTGTATCGATTTATTTCCACGCGTGCAAGAAACCTCTTTGCTGGCTGTTGCCGCAATTGTCAATTTTATGTGCGTACACAAGGGAAGGCTAAGGGAGTGGTTTCAGGTGAGTATATTTGAATGTGTGGAACATTGACTACTGTATCCTGCACTCGTATGAGTGGTTTTTATGGGGATATTTGAATTTTAAATAGTTGCCGCTGCATTTGATAGCCTTTTTTTTCAGTTCCGGATGAAATTCTCTTGGGATGAGATTGGGCGAAGCTTCGAATTTTTATGAGCTTAAGAATTTGACTGGAGTTGTGGGTCTGAAAGTTTTTGTTCATTTGGTTTAATGCTGTGTTTTTTGTTGTTTTTTGTTGTAAGAAGTGAGTGTAAAAATGTGGTAGATGCAATTTATTTGGAGTGAAATGTGTTTAAGTAAACGCAGTATTCATTATATTGACAGGCAATAATCTCGACTGAAAATTTCATCTCTCTGATTTCCTAAAAAGTGTAAGATCCCCGCTTACACACTGCCCCAACATTCAAATAGTAGAATCGATTTTCTGAAGACTAACACAACCACTAGAAAGTTTTTTAACATAAGTAACCTTAGATATGAAAAAAATCACTTGATTCTGAAAATCCACTTGAATTATTAATTTCGTGGACCAAGAACATTCAGATCTGCAGTTCGAAAAATGTACTCTCTCTTTGTTGCATAGTGTTATTACATTACACTTACAATTGCGCGAAAACAAACTAAGAGCAAACGAATTCCCGCTCAAAAACCCAACGTATCCAACTGAGAAAACATGCTCAGTGGACGGTTCATCAATGGAACATTTCCTACAGTTAAAAGTTTTTTCCAAACTATTTTTTCATTTTTTTTTTTACTTTTATAAACTTTGAAATAGTTTTAGAAACAACTGATTGATTCAGAGTTCCCTACTACTTAAACAGATTAAATCATTTATTATCTCCTACAAAGAAATGTTTTGTATCCGCGTAAAATGTTTGCATTGAAGCCTGAAATCTATAGAATACAAACAAATCATTAAACGTTCCATTAAATGATGCACATTTTCAAACGATGTGACTGCGGACGTGACGTTGAGAATCCACATTAATAAGGTAGAATTTAATTTTGCCTTGTGAAATGTCATTCATCAAATATAATGTCAATTTCCCTTAAAAGATTCATATTTTTACCCACCAGTAGTTTCCATGGATGACTCCTTTCAGTTGGTCACATAACGACCATATGTTGGTACAACATTATCCCATGTATGTCAACTTTGTCTATATTGTCTGCAGTAGCTTTTATTTTGCATATAATGGAGACAGCAACCAATCTAAAAAGAATAAAGGAAAAGCAAAGCGCTCCAAACTCGAACATACTTAAGTCCAGCTGATATCATTTTTGACCGGCAATTTCTGTTTGGCTTTCGGGAAATCTATTGTTGAATAGAGAGACTACCGCCTTTTTGCATTTACGGCAGACAATGGCCTTTTGTATGCTCGCCTTCCCACTCAACCAAGTGACTTTTGTGAGTCATCATAGGCGTATAATGAGGCTCATTAGGGAGTTGAGTGCTGAGTACTTTGGGTGCTGTGTGTGGGTGCTTATATATGAAAGAAAACGAGTTAAGAATTCATTGTTAGGTTGGAGAGGAATTTATAATTTCTCTTCTACCCTTCTTAGTGCATATAAATATGAACGAAATCACCCAACTTTAATCACTTTAATTGCATTCGATTGGCAAACCGCTCCTGAATATTAACGAAGCTCACCCAGCAGCTGCAATGCCAAACATGCCATAGAAAATCTATCAAATGATTATGGTTTGATTGTACAACAACATGCGGGTGCAAGTCGTTAAAGGGCGCTGGAAAACTACTCCTTGTCATGAACTTCAATTTGCCCAAGTGTTGTTCACAGCTGAAATTACAATACGGCACTTATCGAGCGCACACCTTTAGCAATTTTATCTCTGCCGGATACCGAACACGTCTTATTGATTCTTCAGCTGCACGTCACTGCAGTACATACCACCCCGTCCATGGATAAGTGCGGAAAATGCCATTGAATGGCTGCACTCACTTGCAGACACTCTGCTGTGCCGGTTATGAAATTCAATGCCGTGGTAGAGGATAATCAAACATTGGTTAAATGGGAAAATTGTGTGAAATCTAGAATATTTATTGTGTGGTTTATAGATTCTCTCTGGAAAGGGAAATAAATATTTGAAAAATATTCCAAAAAAGATTATATTCACTTCCATCGTTGGTATACTTACGGATCCAATTTATAAAATAACAATGATATCAACATTTTAGTACTTAGGTACGTATGAATACTTTTTAATCCATTTAAATACTTTATTTCTCTTCCCTACTTCAATTGATACTCTTCCTTACTCTTGACTGCTCTCTACTTTACAATGAACTTTGGAAAAACTTTGCACTAAAGTCAGCATAACAACTTATTGATTTATGGCCACACAAATGTTCCCAGCACACAATTACTACAACAACAACAAAGTGTTGGCTCTAATCTACTTTTGAGAATTTATTATTTTTTTTGCTCACTCACTACGACGGCCCGTCGATATTTTCTGACCACTACAACAAAAGTTGGCCCCAAAAGCAAACTTCACTTGAAATCAAAACAAAACAAAGCAAAAGTTTTCCCAAGCCCCGAAACACACACAAAGCAGACCGTACCGGGTGTAAATTTTCACAATATTGACGAGTGAAAAAAAAATCAAATAAAAACGAAACAGAAAAAAAGAAAACGGAAGTAATACTGCTTAGCGGAAGTAAAAGTAGCTCGGCTCACAAATGAAATCAATTTATACGCTCAAAGATTTATGCAAATTAAATTTTGTCAGAAAAACAAATTTTTGACAGTTTAAAGTTTGATTTGATTCAATTGCGAAACTCATCAAAGTTGCGGCCAAGTGAAATTGCTGTGGTTAAATCATGTGTGCACTTGTTGAGAAATGTTCAAAGTATATAGTAGGATTACTTGAAAGATTGAACTCAACCTTTATCAGAATTCACGTTAATTCGTGAAATGTTAATTAAATAAATTACATTTTCAGTTACTATCAAAGAAATTAATTTTTAATTCTTTTGAAAAGGAAAGACATCCCATAGAACGTTAAGAGCTTTTAAATTAATTAAGTTAAAGTCACTCATTCGTCGTGTGGCACCTGCAACAAGAACTTTGCTCAAGGAGACTATACTTACCAAAAAAATAAAATACCGAAATGCATTCAAAATATTTCTATAAAAGCGACACGAAAACTGCTACAAAAAAAAGGATATTTCTGTACAACCCTCGCTTGTAATTAAATGTAGTCTCTACTGCACCCACCCACAAACACACACATGCACCGCTACAGTGTCAAAGTCAACCCATGTCCTTTCGCATTTCACGTAACTGCACTCTGTCTGACAGTTTCCTTGTGGCCATAGCCCTTCACCGCCATCAAAGCATATGCTTGAACTTGCACTACGTTTTTTGGGGTTTTTTTTTTTGCAATAGCATTTGGCGTTCCTTGCCTTGCCGCAAAAACCAATTTTCGCCTTTTGTATGCATCAGCGATTGAGTGACATCATTGGCGACACACAATAGGATAACCCGGCCATGGATAAATTGTACGTAGAGTGTGTGAGAGGCCGCACTAACAACGAGAACGACACAGTAGACGGTGGAAAACTGCATGCTTTGTAGAACACATGAAAAATCGAACAGGGAAAAGTGCAGAAAAAAAAGAATATTTCACTGATATTGATTTTTATCCTTGACTTTAACCTTACTGACACAGAGCATGTACCCATAAGAGTGTAAGTAGCTGTAATTGTGTATGTGTGTGTGTGTGTGGATGTCTGTCCAACAAGTTTTCGAAAAGGTTTTATCGCAACTCTGCTGATGTCTTTCTTGCCAATAGTTTGCAGTTGGCAGTGAGTGTGTATGTGCGGGTGTGCGTGCGTGCGTGCGTGCTTGGATGAGTGCATCAATTTTAGCTGTGCACTTGAGTGCGTCTTCTGCTGACTCTGCTCTAAACGGAAACGGAAATTCCTGTTTCAATTCTGCTCATTTTACACTTTTGCGTTTATCTGCTTAGACTTTCCGCAAACTTTTAATCGATAATAGCCGTGTGCGCAAGGCTCTATGGCCAAATCACTTTTTGGATTGTGAAAAGACGAACTGCAAATAGAATTAATCGAAAAATTCTCCCCAAAGGATGGCAAAGGTAAATGAAAGATTTGAGGCTTAAATCTCAAACACAAATTTTGAGGAGAAAAACTAATCTATCGTTTGGAAACCTTCAAAGGTCCAATATACCGGATGCGAACTTAGAGACAATTGAATCATTCGAGTGCATTACAGAAGCTGGGTCAAGTATTCAATTTCGATTGCGATTGGAAGAGTTTAAAGAGAAGAGGAAGTGAAATGCAATTATCCAACAGTGTTAAGCGACAAGTGTAATCTTTACATAAGATTCGATGAGGTAAGTAAATCGAAATGACATTTCAATCGAATGAAATATAGATTTTGAAACAGACACTTCGACATTTTTGCAATTAAATTTTGTGATTGCACAACGTTATCAAGGCTCTTAGAAATTGTAAAATGAACTCTTATATATACGAAGCGTTTCTAATACTAAAACTTGTTTCACTTCCACAATTCGGTGGCTGACTGATACATTAGATACTCGTGTCTGGTAGTTTTTCGATATCAAGTTGTTTAAATTATAAAAATTAAATCGTATCACTCATACGCCTAGTATACCACTCTTGCATAGTATTACGTGTTATTTCATTAAACAACATTTCTGAGTACGAAAAAAACTGAAATAAATATATTTATTCGCTTGTAAAATTGTCTGCTGAATCCAAATAAGCTAAAATAAAATTGATAGAAAACTTCCTTTTTACTTGCAATGCTGTTAAGCAGTAAACTGCATTTTATGTTTGAGATTTCGCTGAGCTGACCAACAAGGAAAGGGGAAAAACGGTGTTTCGAGTTGGAAAATACTATTTAAGTAAATATTTCCCTTACACATACATGCCCCCAAAAAACCTATCCAGTTTAGTATGGATACCATTTATACTTAAGTACGAAAGAAATGTTTAAAATGGTCTACCGTAATTTTTTGCAAATGACATACGGTGGAAGAGAATTAATTAATTTTTCTTGTTATTATTAATTTTTAATTTTACTAACATAAACCTCTATTATATTTAACCTTGAACTTACTAAGCCACCGACATTTCCAAAATACATTATTAAAGCTAAAAATGCTCCTTGGTGGCAGAAAAGTACCAGGTGCTATCAGCTAAAATTATTAGAGATACATTGGCATGTCATTTTTGTTGCTTTGTTATTATTGTAATATTTTTGTATGCCTTAAATAACAACAATATAAGCATTTGAAAGATGAGGATGTTGATGGCTTCCAGAGCAAGCAAAACAACTTGCGGTGGTCTTAAATGAAACACAAACACTAGAGCACGAACAGCTGTGCGTATTTTTATTTGTAAAGATGCGTTTGCTAGAGCTTGGAGCAATGCCTGAAGTTGGCTTTCTCATTAGACAGAATTTATATAAAAACAAGAGAGTGGACTATCTTCGGCTATACCGAAGCTGAAATACCCCCACACAGTAGGAAGAAGTACCTTGAACATAAAAAATTGTGGTCTCAAGACCCTATTTTGAGCCAATTATAGGTGGTTTTGAAGCCCGGACCATGTCCAAAATCCATTTCTAAAAAATTTCCAATTAAATCCACAAAAAAAAAAAAAAATTGGTCTCAAGACCCCATTTAGACCCTTATATATGTGGCTGCGGAACCTCGGACCATGTCAAAAATACGTTTCTAAACATTTCCAATCGAATACAACAATAAAAAATGTTTACCTTTTTTTTCGGTGTATGGGAGCCACGCCCAGTTTTTGTCCGATTTGGCTGATTCTCGAACTTGATCTCAGTATTCACGAGAAAAACATGTAAAAAAAGTTTCAAGTCGATATCTCCAAAACTGCGACCGCTATCGTGCGGACGGACAGACGGACAGACGGACAGACGGACAGACGGACAGACGGACAGACGGACAGACGGACGGACAGACAGACGGACATCGCTAAATCGACTCAGGAGGTGATACTGATCAAGAATATATATACTTTTCCATACCGGACACGCCTCCTTATGGGCGTTACAAACGTTGTGACAAAGTTAGTATACCCTGCCACAGTGAGTGTGGGTATAAAAATTATATAATGAAAATGGTGGAAAAAATTGTGTCGGTTTTCCAATTAAACTTGTTTACTTATCATATTTTCAAACAAAAACCAAAATGAACCAAAATTTTAATGATTTTTTTTTTTGAAATCAATTGTGCTCTCAATTATTTATATTTGAATATGAAATTTCCAGAGCATTTGATATTTTCTATGAATTTGTCAAAATTTGATTATGTATTTGTTTTCATTGTTGAATACCGGAGATATATGCTACGAACGTGAAGAATTGCAATAAAATTTCATATTTTTTGACTTCTCTTTTTCGTATTTTTGTTCTGGCTGCTGCTTGGTTGAGTTCGCACGTGTGCGTACTTATTTTATTACAAAATCGTGCTGCTAGCAAAAGAGACATTCACGCATTGTTCGTTATTTGTGACATGAATGCGACATGCTTTGTGAAATTGATTTGACAGCATATGCAGAAATCCCTCAGGGCGTATGAGTAATATTTATTTTTTAGTATTCCAATAAATTCATATTCATGACTTTTTGCGAAGCATTCGATTATATTTTGATGGCATATTGTGCAAATTTAGTTCTAAATTTAAATCCTTCTTCGCTCCAATTTAACTCCTGACAAAAATAAGTTTTTCTCTTTTTTTCGACTATGATTGCAATTCAATTCAACTGCGGTGCCGCTGTTGTTCCGTCGCCTATTTGCCACTTATTGTTCTAGTACGATTTGTGAACTAAATTCCTTTTTCCGCTATGTTTTTTTCACTTTCATACCTTTTTGTTTGCTTTCACTCTTAACTTGATTAACAATCGATTCTGTTCGAATTCGTTTAGTCTGCGATTTTTTTTTTGCTGATCCATAGTTTGTTTTCGTGCTGGACTGGGCTGGGCTGCACAGTTCATTCATACGCACACTTGTGGGTAAAGTGTACTAAAGCGGAAGCACCAGTTTGAAGTAGCAACGTAATTTTCTTTTTTAATGGATTTATTTTTTGTACTTTGCCAAAATTTAATAGACTTTCGAAATGAGATTTCATTTGAATGGGATTTCAATAAATTCACCTGGGTGTGGTGGCGTACAAAGGAGTGTCAGTGCGGTACAAAACGAATTTTTGGTTGAATTCAGAGTTTAATCTGGTAAATGAATTCAAAAAGAAACGAAACGATAGGTTAGGTTAAAAGGTAGATGACCGTAACAATAAGAAGTAAATTTCAAAAAATGTAAAAAAAATTTTTAATTTTACTATGATGTATTATGGTATATCAGGACAGAACTTGACAGATGCAATAAAACATCATGGTAGATCCTTTTGCATACATACGCTTACTCAGATACACAATTTTTTGTTCCGCAGAATTAACCCTATGAAAAAATACCACTGAAAATGGAAGAATATTATTTTTACAATTCTCAAGATTGATGTTCTCGTCTGAGGCATCCATCATCATTGTTGCAGTGGCTTGTTAAATGCCCCCAAAAATAAAAACAAAAATTCAAGGGACATTGATTTGTTTTCGCAAAGGTTGAACGAAATTCCTTCACATACACCGCACATACGCCACACATTCCCATACACTCACTAATAAGATGAGATATATTTTTAAAGAAATATTTAGAAAATCGTCCAAATGAAGGCATTCCAGGTACAGAAAAGTAAACCAATTCGTATTCGGTAAACGAAAACTGAAGTAGTTATTGAGCTTTCCACTCCAAATGCCTCCGATTTAATTTATTCGTCAGAAATACAGTAAAATAAATTTTAAAAAATCCATAAAAATTGTAATTTTTTGTGTTAATTATTTGTACTTTGTATTTGATGCTGGGTGGTAAATAAGCAGGGAAATTACTGCTCTTAGCAGCACACGCAATCACTATTTACTTGTACGATAGTTGTGTGCATAAGAAAAAATAGTCGCTTTTTCCAACTTCATTCTGAATACATTGAGTTTTCATCTCACGACTAGGATGCTATGCAGTTTGGTCTTCATTTCTTTCGGTGGTTGACTTTACATTTTGTTTTCCTCCATCAAATGTTGTTGTTGCTCGTGTCCCACTCAGTGTCCTTGATATGAAAAGGTTTGTGGACGAGTTCAAGCGCTTTGCGGACGTGCTGTTTGTTATTTGTTGGTTGCTGCTGCAACATTACCTCCATCAAACTGTCCAACTGAAGCTGGTCTAGATATTGTGGCTCAGAGTGTCAGTGTGGCTTACTTCAGTCGTTGTGCAGTTCAAAGAGACTTACTTTTTGTGCCCACACTTTTGCTTTCGGTTGACACGTTCTATGCTTGTCTGTTTTTCTCACTGTCTAAAATATTAAAGCAGCCATTGCTCTGTGACATGTTGTCCTACCGATGGTTGGCTTGCAGCTATTTTTAAAATGATTGGCTGGTGTGCCAATACAAGCTTATATTTTTATACATTTTTTTTTATAATTTGTGGGCAGTTTGGTGACCATCTTTAGTCTGCATTTAAGCTGGACATATTTCTGTTTGAAGTGACAAAAATATAGCTTTTCTTTAATGTGTTTTTTTTTTGGCCTTTTGCCCCTTGGCTGATTTTTATTTGCTGCCGTTTTTTTTGTTGGAATTTTGCGTAAATTGTGTTCAGTTTATTTTTATTTTTTTATTTATTTATATACTGAAATATACCCATATTATGTTTGGTAGTTTGCTCTTCTTCGTCTTGAAATTGACTTAAATGTTATTTTCGGAGAACAAAAATCTGCGTCACTGATAATTTTCTGTAAATGTTAACAAATGTTATAGTTGGGAAGCGTTAGGCTTTAAATAATTTAAAAAATTTTTGATTTCAAAATTTTTCTCTCATATATTGAAAAATTGTAAAATGCACTCCACACCTTCATGAATTTTTTAATAACATTTCCTCTACAAAATACTTGAAAAAAAATTACTTTTAATTCGCACAAAATGCACTCTTCCCACACACATCGTCTCTCTGTGTTATTATACAAGTCCTAGTAGCCAAATGAAAAATAAATGTAATAAAAAATGTTATCATCATGCAAAATATATCCCTTGGCTATTTGGCTTCAGTTTAAATTTCACCAAATTGTGACTGTCGTTGTGCAAAGTAAACAATTTTCTGCCACCAGAAGAATCAGCAAAAAATAATTAAAAACTTTTTTTAATAAAAATTATGATGACAAAAAAGCCACAGTATTTTTTTTTTGGTATTTTCTTTATGGGAAAATTCTAAATATTCTAAATAATGAGACGATGAAGCTTCTTCATTGTATTTAAATTGCTTTGAGGATAGAATTTGAATATGGAATTTCGAAAGAGAATAATAAGATAACAAAAATCCCTTACATTTTTAAAATGTAAAACTTTGTAAAAGTCGGAAGGTCTTAGGAGATGGAATCACGAGCTGTATGAGCAATACCCCGATCGTGACACAGTGAAACGCATACAAAATCAGCATCTACGATTTTTTTTAAATTTTTCGTTTAATAAAATAAGTTTTAACAATCGGTTGACTTATCACCTTACTTTTATTTTAATGATAATTCAACACGAGAGAGAGAAGAGCGAGCGAGCGTGTTGAAGTTTCCATACAAGCCTGACAAGCAGTTGCATTCCGATTGCATTTCGCGGCCAGTTCAGACGTACTCCTTGTACTAATCTCGTGTTTGTAAATAGTGATGGCATCTGATAGTGCGATGAGTGGGTAAAACATGCCGTAATTAACTTTTTATTTTAAATCTAAATCAAGTGCAATTTTATTCAGTTTTGATCACTAATTGCATTATGCTGAGAGCTGCGGGCGTGTTCATACTACTGAGTTCAGTTCAGCTGCAGTTCGTACTTTCCCAGGAAGTTCCCTATATACCTTGTCCCCAATATTTCTCCTATGAGCAGTTGGATGGTGTACATTATGGTAAACTGACTCTCCCAGCGACATTGATCCCAAAGAAACTAGAAGTGCATTTATCACAGCGCGGAGTGGATGTGGCCAAATTGGTAGGAAAAAATATAATTACTGAAACAGCGGAAATTTCAATACTGATTAATGGCTTGCAAATTCGTTTTCGTTTTTGTGTTTGCTTTATTTCACAGGATAGGTACAACATTACCTTCATAGATTCTGATGATGAAAACATCAAAAGGCTGACGGATGGCAAGTCCATTAGATATTCTATAGCCTTTCCCTCAGAATTTCCATTGCCAAAAATGGTACTAATCACCGTCAATGATGAGGACATATGCTCAGCCAGTGAATGTGAGTAAAAGCATATTGTGAGTACACCCACCGCCCATCTAACGCTCATCATTTCAGATTCGTCACCGAACAAAAGAATCAAAATTAGGATGATGTATACTGCGGCTGTGAATAGGTCCAGCGCCAGTGGCCGTAATGGGAAACCCGAGTTCGAAATGAAATCTAGATCCAAATCAATGCATGTCTCAGCGTCTTATAATGCCCACGACTGCGGTCGGGGGGGCACTTCTGGTATAGTTCCCTTCATAGGGGGCGGCTCATTCTTGACACGCGGTCAATTCCCCTGGCTAACGGCCATTTTGCATGTGGATTCGCCGGATACCGGCTTGACGTTTATCTGTGGCGGTTCATTGATTTCTTCGCGTACCGTAGTCTCGGCAGCACATTGCTTCCGCACTCTGTTGGCCGAAAAAATTGTTATCCAATTAGGTCGGCACAATCTCATGAATAGTTACGAATCGGGCATTGAGCAACATGAAATAGAAACGCTGCTCATACATCCTGATTACAATACGTGGGCCCCAGATGCCGATCTCGCTTTACTTACAACAAAGACCAGTGTGGGGTAAGTCCTTTGAGACTTTTCACATGAACTTCTTCCATTTCATAACAAAGCAACATTTTTATTCATCTGCCCTACTAGGTTTTCGCAGTACATTCAACCGATTTGTCTGTGGAATGAATCGGACAATGAGGATCGAATTGTCGGTCTGATGGGCACCGTAGCTGGCTGGGGAGGCGACGATGGACCCACTATTTCGCAGTGGCCGAAAAAGGCGACAGCCCGAATTGTCAGTCGAACGGATTGCGTGCACAGGTCGGACGAGTTCCAAGCGCTAACATCGGCGCGTACTTTATGTGCGGGTAATCGCAATGGCACTGGACCCTGCATGGGTGACTCTGGCAGCGGCCTAATGATCGAGCGCTACGGACGTTGGCTGTTGCGTGGCATTGTCTCCGCTGGTCAGACTGTAGCAGGGAAATGTGATTTGGGTGATTACGTGATCTACACCGATGTGGCAAAGCATAAGAAATGGGTGGTAGGCAATACAATATATATGTAATTTTATATTTAATCTACTCCAAGAAAGAGATCTGCCACCAGCACCAACTATTTTTTCCATTCAAATGAAAGACTATGCCATAAAATAATGAGAAATCTCTCGTACCTATAGGCCAAATTTGTCTCAATTTTTTGTGTATGAGTGGGGGGATCAATTGGATGTCAATACATTTTGAGCTTTAGCACCAGCAATGTTTGAAATTTTCTTGCAATCTATACACCTTAAAGGACAATTTTTTCCCATATTATTTTCATAGAATTAAATTCAAATTACATTATACTACCCTTGCAGAGGGCCTTCAATCGAATTGAAAATTGCTTACACATCACATGAAATCTTGATGCTGTATTGCATGCGAACAATTCCCATAATAGGCTCACGCTTACTTAAGCCTCGAAACAAGTACAGAAAAATTATGAAAATTCGATTTGGAAGCAATTTTCCATGGAATTATACATACATGTTCGTACAAGCGGCACAACGGGACGCCCCAATGATTTGTGAAATTTCAATAGAAGTGAACGACCAACACATGTAGGTAGTTGAACATAAAAATGCTTTTGCAAAACAGCGACCCCAACAAAGATGAATTGAGCCATTTGGCCGTATTTACAGTGACTTTCAACAATAACAAAAGGAAATGCAGGGACAACAGTACTCGTAATATACAAAATTAAATAAAATTAAATTTTAAATGAATAAAATTCCGTTTAGCAGCCATCAGCATTTTTGAGCAATTTTCCAACGTGAATCTCAATTTCAACATTTATACACAGAATATCGACAAATTCACAGGAAGGTAAAACCCTAAATCGTACGTATTTATCGACGGATACTAAATGAAAATAAAACGGATATTGATATGCGGCAAAATGAAATGAAAATGAAACGCAAATGAGCCAGCAAATTGCCGTAATTTGAGTGCAAATGGATGTGTGTGTTTTCACATGAGTGTGTGTGTTTGTGCGTGTGTGTATGTGTGTGTTAATTTCCCGTAGTCAAGTGTTATTTTGTGGTAAAATATACGGTCATGTGATAAAAATCGCTGAATGATTGTCATGAATAACCACACCAAAAAAAAAATTACAAAAAATAAACCACAACAGCAACATCAACAAAGTGTTGTGTTGTCGTCGGTTGTTAAAATCGCTCACAAATTGTTGCTTTCTGCAAATAAATTTTGGGCAAAATGTTGCCAAAACGACAAACGCAAGATTTATGCCAGGGTGGCAATAAAACAAATTGGATTGAAGCGGAAATGGCTGCGATTGCAATTGCGAGAATGGTGTGTGTGTGTGTGTGCCTTCAAGGTGGGCGGCAAAATCCACCAACTGTGGCAGTACAAATGTGGTGAAGTGTGTTTGACGCCTGAATGCCTTTGGCTGAGGCGAGCAAATATCAAACAGATTTGTTATGCCAAAAAACAGTAATGTAAAGTCATTGTAATAGATGTCGCTCTAATTAGATTGACACTTCATTCTTCATTTGCCCTAACCTTATAAGAAACTGGAGCGATTAGTTTGAAATTGTATCTGTATCTGTTGAAAGTGAGACCAGATAGCAATGACAGTTTTTGGTATTTTTGAGCAACTGTCAAAGTTACCAATGACATCCAGGTGTCAGCAAAGGTGGCCTTTAGGCTTTTGCTTAATGTTCGTGTCTTCTAAAGGGATCACATTGTGTTGGGTTATTTTAGCTGCGGGCATATAATTTTATGAGTTTAATTTCCAATTAAACCCTTGGACCCACTCGATTTCGACCTTCTTCTTATTTTCAACATTTCCCAAAGGGAGACAATTTAAAATTCAATAATAGTCAGTTTATTTCTTGGCTATCCTTCAAATTGCAACACTTCTTACCGCAGTTTATTGCCTATAAACCCAACCACTCTCATTGTTGCCATAACGAAATCAACCCAATCGCTACGAACGCCTCTCCGTTTATATGTATAAGAAATGAAATGTTTATGCCGCGAGCAATGGCTACTTTCATTATCATTTCAAGATTTATGTCTGCAAAAAGTAGTCAATAATTGAATTTATTACAATCAAGTGACGCCCGAGGCCAGACGCATACGTTGTTAATGCAAACTTAAATTAAATTCAAGATGATGTCACTTCGGCAATGAAAATCAAAAGTTGCCATCAAACAGATTGTAATTGTAATAGAACAGACATGAATACCAGCATCACCACACTTATGCATCAACTCCTCGAATTGCTTCATTTGCATTTTCAACGCTTAAAGGCCTTAAGGGAGATTTGCAGTATGTGGCCTGCAACTCAGGGCCACCGCATCCTTTCGTATGCGCCTAGGACAGCCGCCAACGTATATCAATTAAATTTTTGTCTAATTTGCAAAATGCAAAGTCAATGCCACCTTTTGGAAAGTTCGAAATGTATGCACCGAATGGCGAGGATGTGAAGAAGCTGCTGCTGTTGTTGGTCACGTAAATTCGCCTCGTTTGCATTTGATTTGACGAGACCGCTCTTCGGAATTTCGATTCGACAACTTGGAGGAAAACCACCGAATTTGTAAGCGTTTGCACAATGAGTGTGTGTGTGTGTGCGTGTGTGTGTTGGTTAGACCAACCTACGTTGCGGCTAAGTAGGGCCTGGGTTTTCTTTGGTAATTTATCAGCTTCCGCAAATTACAAGTTGAGAATTCTAAATTGCTTTTTCGGTTGTGCTGTGCTGTGTGCGTTGGTTGGGATTTTGCTGAAATTTCGCAGGGACTTGAATTCGTTGATGCTAATTTGAATTTCATCCTTGTGCCGATTGTAGCCTGCTCATTGCCAAACAAAAAACACAGTAAATTCACAAAATAATTGTTCATCATTGGCAGTGGCGATGAACGACAACGTCATCAATAAATCGATATTCTCTACGGACGACATTGCCAGCGGCAAGAAGATGATGAAAAACAATAAAAACAACAACTACAATCCTTATTAATAAATTCCCGCCAATCGATGTTAAACGCAAATTAAAATTTTCCACTTCGATGGTCGTGAAATTCTAAAATAACCCCAAAAGTATGCTAAAAATACATCAAATGGAAATATACTTCAATGAAAGCATTTGATTTTTTTTTTCCTTTCTATTAAAAGTAGCACGTGCGACATATTTTCAAGCAAATTAAGAAACGATTTGGCAACGGTGTATACGACGTACGGCCATAAAACAAACCCCCATTTCAGGTTGGAGGTGAAATCTGTCACTTTGCTGATATTTGCACAAATTGGTTCATTGGTTGGAGGGGTTTTCACCCAAAAACCAGCAGCATTTGCCAAACACGTTAATTGCTGCGAATGGAAATGCTAAAACACGTAAAATGGATTGTGTGCGGGAAAATACTTGTGGGTTCATGTATGCATGTATGCAAATATTTTATTTTTATTTTGTTTATTTTAACCTGCCCGCCTGCCTTCGTTACGTGACATTTTTGGGCCAATGTTGCTAAAATTGTTGAAATTCAGTTGGTCAACCAAATATTTCGGTTGGCAGTTTCATTTAGACACACACATTTATGATGGCTATTTTGTAGTTGGTGTTGTGTGAATATTTCATTTAAATCGTTTTGAAATGTGTGTTCACCTCATGAAAAATAAAATGTATTCAGTCGTTGGGAATGGGCTGGCAGGTGAGCTAAAAAAAGTGTTTTTACTGAATTTAAATTATTGATGAATTTAGCTTTGAGTGCATTCACTTTGAGTGGATTTCTGTCATTGAATTTGAACATTTTAGTCAACGAACATGGATTAAATTTAAAACCTGATTTATCTATTAATCAATTAAAAAAATCTATTGAACTTTTGAATTAAAGTTACTTTTATATGGGAAAAAATGGTACATGGAAGGGTACTTCCACTACTGTTGGTCCGTTGGTTCACGACAGGGCACCTCCACTACTGCAATATTACCATTATCTCTCGATTAGAACCCGAGCTGTGGAATAGATGGATCGTAAATTTTTACAGTCATGCCTCTGCTCTTTCACTACCAGACACCAGAAGACAAACCGCCACGAGTTGATTCATCTGGTCGAGAAACGAACAAAATGGTACCGGTAGGCAGGGTCCATATGACCCCAGTTAGGATATACAGACGAAATTATATCGAAAAATGGCATTACGAGCTACTACAACTTAAAGGCTTAAAGGACACTTGAAACTTGAAATAAAATTACAAAAAAAAATACTTACTTATTGCCATTTTATACATTTGTAATTTTAATTTTTTCTTATGGCATTCAGTTGCTATTTCGTATTGAAAAATTTAATACTCTCATAACTTGAGATGGGAATATTGAATTCACATTTCAATGGTTATACCCTCTCATACCCTCGGCACATGGCAAAAGTTTTAATTGTAAGAGAAGTCATAAACCGATACTTTATGACACAATCGCCTTGAAATGTCGCACAGTTTAAATGCCACTTTATGGTGAAATGATAAATTGTTTATGACACCAGGGACAACAATATTGTCAGTTCGATTGATGATGATATTAATAAAATCGTAAGGACGAGCGCAGTGGATGTCAGGAATACTTTCGGAATTCTTTGAACTTTTGGTAATAAGTTTATTATTTCCACCCAACACCAAATTACCTGCCACCTTCTCTCTGCTGCAGTGTTGGGAAAATGTGGTTGTCATGGTTGCTGTTGAGCGGCTAGTTGTTGTTATGTATAAAGTGGCTACAAATTTACACATTCGACATAATTTACGGGCATGTTTTTCCGTTTTTTTTTTTTTCCTTGTTTGCCTGTTTCCGATGTATGTACTCAGAAAAAAAAACATTTTCCAATAAAATATGAAAGTTATGATCCACACTGTTGCAACATGTTTATAAACAAGTTGACATGCTTCCGTTTTCCGGGGCATTGTGAAGCGGAAGTAATTTCTATTGAACAACAGGATATCCCGAGTGCATGAAGTGTCAAAATTAATTGAAAGTAGTTGGTTGTAGCAACAAATTGGAAATTTAAATATATTTGCTGTTGTGGGAAAGTTTTGCTCAGAATACTGTGCAAATCCGTTACTTTATACAAACCCACACACACACACAGTCAGGCAGTTTTTATACACTCTGTTAACCACACACTGATGACCATGTTCTTGACGGTCGTGTTAACTTGCGGTTCTACGAGTTTTATTGACGTTTATGCAAAAGTTGCCATTCCTTTGTCGACACAAGTACTAAGAGCAACAGAATGCCATCAGCAGGAATGTTGCTCTTTAGTTGCGGTTGGCACTGTGCTGGAGTGGCTTAAAATGTATTGCAATGCCCGGATTTAATGTGGTTTAAATACATAATTGCGCCAAAGGTTAGTAGCTGTGTTATTTTTTATTTGTAAAAAATTCAGATGAGCAGTTCATGGAAAAAACCCAACAGAAAAACACAGAAAAGTTTTATTAATTTACGTCTACCGTCATGAAAGTTTCATGATACCATTTGGCATTTTTTCCATTTGTACGTGAGCTTAACCAAAGCCTGAGGGTTATGTCGCTAGTATTCCTTTGAATGGATTCTAATTCAAAGCCCGATGTAAACTTGTGTTTAAAATTTAAACATCAACGACCCTTTTGTGACTTCTAGTGTAGGTGGTAGGGCGTATACAAAAACAACCGCAAGTAAAAAAAAATTATAAAAAAATATAAAAAAAACTAAAAAAGCCACTAAAAATAGCAACAAAAAAAGGCTGCTCTAACACCAAAAGGCTACCCCATAATAACAAACAAAAAATAGAGAAAAAAGCCGGCGCCACGCTTGCTGAAAGGATACTAAAGAATGTTTTCCTGTGAACCGTTGGTGACACGCTGTTGTGGTGATTTCAGTTTTTTTCCTGTGTTCTTTTCTAACTTCTACTCTCTGCCTAACTTGATAGCAGAAAAAATAAACAAATTGTTTAAAAATAAGCCCGGTGCTCGGTCGCATGTCGTTTTTTAGTTGATAAAAGTTTCATATATTTTTTTTTTTGGTAAACTTGTTAGGCTCCCAGTTAACCAAAATATATCAGACACCTTTCCCAACTGAATTTTTTCGTGTTGTGAATGTAGGGAACATGAAATTAAAAGGAATTACAAAGCTACAGTGAATGAGAGAGAGAAACTTGTTTTCAGGACCCTCTTTTGACCTTCAGACCAACTGGACTATCGCAAGAGTGTCGTTAATTTTTCTAATCGAAAATGTATTTGCTGGTCTTGGCCACACGGAGTTTAACTATTTCTAATTTCGCTCAAGGATGTTCAGACGAAAATGTTATGCCATTTTTTTGCTTGCAAATATGTGCCGAACTAAAGATAACAACGGCATGTGGCTGAGAGATAAAATTTAAATAAAGCCTCTTCAAAGTAGAGAGTTTCGAAGAAATTTTGACAACCAGAATTAGGCGGTTCACTGAGGTTAAATGTATGAATCTTGCTTCTCTAAGTCATATGACAGACCTCTTAAAATGCATCTACTCTATGAGGTTGACGTTTCACCGAGAAACCACATTATAAAATTGCCAACAAGTTTCCTTTCTTTGCTAATCTAAGCTAAGTTCTGCCATAATTTCAGTTCAAATTAAAAGTTTCCAACCTCAACCTCAAAATCACATTAAACTCTTCGAGCAGAAAAGCAAAAAAAAAACAAAAAAGGAAACTTATGTTGAAACTTTTTTAAAATCCGCTACGGAAAATCATATTAAAAGTTCATTTGTCTCGTCAACGAAACAAAAAAAAACAAAAAAAGAAAGAAAATAAATAAAACAGCACAGCAACAAAACCGAAAATGCCAACACACATAACGAAACGTCACACAGATAAGTCGCTTAAGTTTCGCACTCGCTGGCGCTGGAAACTTTCAAACCCCGTGGGAGTGTTTAGTGTGTGAAGCGCAATTTTTATATTATGAGTATTTCATCGCATTTGTTGTGATTTAGCAAAAGTACGAAGAACGCTCCTACCCGCAACAAGAACCAAATAAATGAAAGCCAAGAAAGAACAGCACATTTTATCATCACTGTCACCGGCAGCGGGTAAAGCCAGTACGGCAATAAGCAACTAGATAAATAGTAACAACTAGGGGCATACGAACATGACGCCCACTTGGCCACGCCCAGCGCATTACAAAGGAGCTAACGCAAGTGTGTGGAACAACTATTGTCGCGTCTTTTGTTGTGTGAAAGCTGAAAAGTTTTGTAGGATCACAAATAAGACTTGCTGGCTGCGATGTGTGCATGAGGACATCTGATGTTGATGGTGGCGTTGAAGAAGTTATTTTCGCTTTTCTAACTCTTTAAAGTAGTGGCATATATTTGAAACTTGTTGTTGGTCACACAAAATTATGAATTCAAATGCTTTTCTTAAATTTCACATCAGTCAATTCGGTGGAAGTCAACGTGTCGTATGAGTAATGTGGATTTATTAAAAATAAAAAAACAAAAATGTTTAGTTTAAAATTTTGATGTTTACGTTGTTTTTTAAATGGAATTTTGTAACGCCTATAAAACAGTGCAACACACAAATCTAATAGTTCTGAAAGAAGAGGCTGTCTAGCTTTTTTTAACCCATTTTCGACCAAGAATTTTTTTTAGAAGAACTTAGAAGTTGTACCGTGATAAGTAGACTGTGGATTTAAATGCAATTACAAATTTTAAGCATACCTTTGGGGGCCTTTCCCTACTAGACAAATACTCAAACCCAATCTGACCTACATTCCCCTAACAGAATTATTTTTTAACATTAGAAATATTTGCCAGAAATTAGGACTGTAATTGGTAATGAAAATGTTACTCATAGTGGTGGTATTAACACATTCCACTCATATATGCAGAGCATACTTATGAAGGGTTTATGCTTATTTTCCTCACAAAATCACTGTCAAAAGTGGTGCAATGAAATGCCATTCAAATTGGGGATATTTTGGCTCTCTTTCGTATGAAACAATGGTAAACACTTGACATTTGTTGTGTTCGTACGTTGTGCACTATAATGAAAAGTGCATGTGTATGTATATGTTTGTGTTTGTGTATTCTAATGTTCATTCACAGTCACCGCATTCTCTTGCGATGCATGCAATTAAAGTGCAAATTAAGGTAATGGAAAGGTTTGCAGACAAGTTCGCACGAACAATGAAAGCTTGCATATTAATTGCAACAAAATGTAGTAACGTGTGTGATTTAAAATTCTTTAAATATATTAATCCGTTTCACATTACTGTGAGCTCTAAGTAAATTCGAATTGAAAATGTTTACAGAAAAAGTGATTCAATTTAAAAAAAAAATGTGCCACAAAATGTGTTGCCAACACAGTGCCGATAGAACTATGGCAGTTGTTGTTGGCCTTGCGACCCTCACGTACAAAAGCTATTTAAGGACACATTTCATTCAATCAATTGTCAATTTTGTATTTTCAATCATCACATGATTTTTTTTTCGGTACTTTTTTCTTGCATTGTGTGATGTTAAACGAAGTTTGCTATAAAATGCGGCGTCGGAAAAAAACTCATTTAAATATATCGACGGACGGACGGACGCGTCGTCGCCTCCTGTCACTCAAACACTGAAATGACAGTGACATTTACACGCACAAATTCACACCCACTTACACATGTACAAACGCAGAATCGCAGATCCATATAGAAACACCTTTTAACGGCAATAAGCGCAAAATGAAAATTCATTGACAAAGCAAAATCAATTTTGCTATACTTCATTGGCAGAGGTTGTTGGTTGGGTGACGCAGGGTGGTCTGTTCGGGTATCATTTTTGGTTACCTTACCTTTCTGACATGACACTCTGCTACGGAAGCAGCTTTGAATTATTGTTAAACGAAATTGAATTATACTTTCAGTGTTGCTTTGTGCTCCTTTGTAATTCTAAATACATAAAAAAAAATGGAAAATTAAATATTCAACACAAAGTTTAGCTCCAATGTTTGCTACATTTCGGATCGATGTAAGCCAGTTTCCGGCCTTAATTTAAATTGAGTTTATATTTCGTTGTTAGTGCAATTGCTGCTCTTGACAATATTCCAAAAATCCAAGACCAGAGGTTGACATAAATACTAACACAATTTTTTTTGAATTTGAGAGCTTTGATCGCTTTTAAACGTATGGGCACATAAGCCACTTATCCATATTTTCCTATTTATGAGCAGAATATCTTCGTTTCATTTTATTAATTAAAAATTCCAGTCTCATTCCTCTTAAACGCTAGGTCATAGCCCATTTTTACGACAAATAATGGAAAGCTTCACATTAAACCGCTCAACTTGATATTATTTAATTTTCTCATTTCATTTTCATACTTTTCATTAAATTAAACTTGACTTTGTTTTCAAGTGCAACAAGCTAAGCGAGGAAAAAAAGCGAAAAACTTTCATTATTGCATTTCTTGCCGCAAATTAAGGACATAAACAATTTATGAAAGTATACGAGAGAGAGAGAGCGAAAAAAAGGAATAAAACGAAAAATAAATTTTCATTCGTCTGCGTTATTGGATAATTTTATGAATCTGGCCAGAAAAGAAAATACCAACGAAAAAAAAAAGAAAAGATAATAACATTTGCATAACATTATGTCAAGTAATATCTTGTGCCACATTATCAACAATATTTTTCCGAGTGTGCCAAGTATTTATATTCAACAAGGTCATTTGCTGAGTTAAAACGAGCAGAAAATTAGAAATACTTACAAATTTAATTTGGTTTTAATTCGCCTCCCTCAAAAAAAAAAAAGGACAAAAGTTTACAAGTTCACAGTTTGGATAATTGAATTTCATAATTTTTCATCTTCTTAACAACATTTTCGTTTCCTTTTTCAATTTACGCAACTACAAATGACCGCTTGACCAACTCAACCAACCAAAGTGAGCTTTGACATTTTTCTATATCCGCAAACGGGAAGTCTCATCATGCATAAAATTGGTTTCCTTCAATCAAAAAACCGACCACAAACCATCAATGTGTTGAGAAACCGCAAAGGATGCTCGAACTTCGTACACAAAAACAGGGGGAGGGGGGGGGTGGTGTGTACAAAAAATAACACAATTCGCATGTAATTTGATGACATCGAAAAGAGGATATCCGAGCCAGCTAACTGTGGGCGAACATTTTTCTATACTCAATTGCTTCATAATTTGGCAATTGGTAATTGGATCAGTTAAATTCATATGCTTCGACTGTTTGATGTTTGCGGATGAGAGATGACGATAAGGGAAGTACTTGTGTCTGTAAAAGGTAAGGACATGTTAGGAAAATGTAATAGTGGAAGGACTGATTTGAAAATTAAAATTTTCGTTAAACAAATTATGAAATTAAAAAAAAAAGGATTTTAAAATGTTTTAGAATCAGAACTAGTAAGAGAACTTAGACAATTTGTTTGTAATTTTATTGAAAATTTTTCGATATTTTATCGATAGTATTTCGTATTTTATTGATATTTTTTCGATAAATTTTGTTTATGTATTTTCGGAGACTAATAAACCTCATTTTTCTTCTGTAGTACCTTTTCAGTAGAATTTTTCTTTTGGCGCCCTCTTTTCGATTAATTAGTGATTACAATATTCGCATTAATAAAATGAAGTTTTAATTAAATTTTGCAAACAATTTAAAAAATGAAACTTCAATTAACTTCAACTCATAGCACCGCAAAGCTTGAAACTTTCCATCTCATTTGTAAAGTAGCATTTTCCGAAATTGTCTAATTAAGCGTTGAAAATGTAATTTCATTTCGCAGAAAACTTTTCAAATTAACTCAAGACATGTAGCGGAACATTCATCATCGTCAACACACAAGCACATACACACATAGACACTTCCTCGAAATGTGGCTACCCATGCAAACACATCCCCCAGATCCAAAGATGTGCTGCTAAACACAAGCCAATGCACACAATTACAATTGCATTCAAGTGTCCACATACGAACGCAGCCTCACAAGCGTGAGCCTCACATCCGGCACAAGTGTGTGCCGGATGTGTTTAGTTTTTTGTTGCTTGCTTCTTAATGCTCTCATACCAGTTCAAAGAGTATTTAACACGATGTCACGATCACAAACTGACTTTTATTTCGGCAATTTTGCCTTAATATGTGTGTGCATATTCGCTTATGTGAAAATACTTTTCATATTGAAAGATAATTTTTTGGAATTCGTTGGTTCTTTTTTGTTGCATTCAACAGAAATTTTGCTACTTTGTAGTTTCTCTGTGTCTGTGTGTTTGGCTTTGAAATGATTTTGAAAACTACTTAAATTGAACATGTCATTAAAAAGTAATTGGCTCGGATAAAAGATTTTACACTGCATTCCTATTATAATTTCCTGTTCAGTATTCTGCTTATTTTATTTCGGCCACATACACATATATTCCTGGCATATATATGCATTTATGTGCTTATCTTTATAATGTTTATTTTAAAAATTAACAATCTAACCCACTGTGCAGCCATGTGTAATTGTAATACTTTCTTGCCTCTTGTAGGCTCTGCCACTTGTACACTGGTTATTTGCAACAAAACGCTATTGTGTTGCCATGAGTGGCTTTGTTAAGTGCCCGTTTGTGTATTTGTCACTTTTGTGAAGGTGTTGGCGTGATCGTGGCTCAGTGTGTGTGCGCACTTGTTTGTGACGAACTCTTGAAAAACACTTCTTGGAAAGGTTCACATAAATATTTACATGAATGCCTACTCATATCCACTAACGAACGTTTAAACAACGGGCAGGTTGTGTAAAATGAATTGAGGAAATTAGAGCAAGAAGTGCAAGTGGGAGGCTTGCGTGGTTTTTATATGATAATGAAGAGGAATGCCAGAGTTTTCAGTAGTTGCCTCTTTAATGAGGCTACTTATCAATTGAGCTTGACACGTGCAAAAATACTACCATTGTTGTGGCCCATTAAACACATGAGCCACGCATTTCAACATCACCCTGTAGCATGTTTGTCAGCCAAGCAAAACCTGACACAATTAAGTCTCCAATTGCAAATGAGCGATTGAGGGTTTTGACTCGATCGAGGTGCAATGCACTTGCGAGATTGTTGGGTCAGCACTTTTGCTTGGTTGGCAGCAACTGAAATAAAATACTAATTGTTAGTTAATAAAGTGATTTAAAAGCGAACAGTCGGGTTTTTAATTTAACATTGGCGCAGCCGGTAGGATAAGTATACTTTCCTTTTCTTTTTCAAATTTTGGTTTGGGCCAGTGTTGTGGTCACTAAATTTAAGATAGCTATTTTTGATTTTCTTTTGATTTGTGGTTGTTTTTTTTTTTTTTTTTTTGAGTGGCAGCAGGTTACCATCAAGGGAGTATTTTTCCGCTCCAGTGTAATATTATCAGCTTGTGGTTTTTGTGTTTTTTGGTGGCAGTTAGTTTTTTTTTTTTTTTTTTTTTTTTTTTTTTTTTTCGCTTTTATGGTCCGTAATTTTCGGTTCGTCGGTACCAATAGTTCAGTCATGTCTTCGCCTTAAGTGTATGGTTCTTCCGACAGTGGTAAAGTTTCAACAAATTGTTGTGAATTTTCTTTTTCTTTCCCTTCATCAAAAGCACTGTTGTCACCGGACTAAGTACTTCAATTACCTCGTATGGCCCTGACCAAATTGGTGAAAACTTATTTTTTCTTAGCTGATTCTTCATCACAACCTTTTCCCCCACCTTAAACACGATGGAATGTGTTGTATTATCGTAAGTTTTCTTTGACACCCGCTTAGCATTCTCTTGGTTTTCTTGGCTATTTCATGAGTCCTCTGTATCTGATATTTCAGTACCTTAGGATAATCATCTGCATTGTAAACCGGCTGACATTTTCGGCTCAAAGTAGTGGGCATTTCAACATCGACCCGTAGAGTGTTCGGAATGGTGTTTGTTTCGTAGAGGTATGCCGGGTGTTATTGTGGACATGCATTGCTGCTGTAAGCCACTGGTCCCAATTAGACCCGTCCTCCTTTGCGAAACTCCTTAAATATTCCGCTAACGGTCGATGGCTTCTTTCTAACGAACCATTTGCCTGTGGATGGTATGGTGTTATGTGTAATTTCTTAATACCAAGCATCTTACATGTATCGGAGAATAATTTTGATGTAAAATTACTGCCATTATCTGTCACTAAAATTTTGGGGACCGAATATCTCGTTATAATTTCGTCAAAGAAAACTTTCGCAACTGTGCTTGCCTCTCCATCTGGCAGGGCAGCACAAACAAAATATTTCGAGAAATCGTCTTGGAAGGTAAGTATGTACTTATTTCCCGATACGGTCTCGGGCAAAATTCCTACGATATCCATATATACCTTTTCAAATGGCCGATAAGGGGTGTCTGTAAGAATCATCGGCATTTTAGTTAGCTTTGAACTTTTGTTCACCTGACACTTTGAACAATTTTTAACATATTTCTCAATTTGTTTCCTCATTCCCTTCCATTTATATTGTTGCATAATTCTGCTCAAGGTTTTTTTCGAGCCTTGATGACCTCCTAATGGCGAGTCGTGAAAATCCTTTAACACAATTTCTATGTCCCTTGGTTCTGTTAGTATCGCAACTTTGTCGGGTTGTCCGTGGGGGACATCATCGCTATCAACGGATTGCGACAAATCGGGTACTGCTAGATCAGTTCTGTTTTTCGAACGTGTTTGTACCACCCCAACCCCGGAATTGTCCCCTGGTATCCTACTCAATGCATCCGCATTTAAATTACGCTTCCCGGGCTTGTAGATTATATCGAAGTCGTATTCAGATAATTTGTGTCTAAATCGAGCTAACCTTGATGTTTGATCCTTCAAGTTAGCTATCCCACGTAGTGGTTGGTGGTCAGTATATATGGTGAAGTGTCGGCCCAATAGATAAGCCCTAAAATTTCTAGTTGCCCAGACTATCGCTAAAAACTCCTTTTCGATCGTCGAATAGTTCTTTTCTGCATTATTTAGCGCCCTGCTAGCAAAGGCTATTGGTCTGTCTTCTCCTTCTTCCCCTTGGGATAAGATTGCCCCAATTGCCTCATTACTGGCGTCAGTAGTTAGCATAAATGGGTTCAAAAAATTTGGATAAATTAAAACAGGCGGAGACGTGATGGCGTCCTTCAGACAGTCAAATGCCTTTTGACAGTCGGCCGTCCATTCAAAATTAATTCCCTTCCTCAGCAACCTGTTTATTGGCAATGCTATATACGCCATATTCTTTATAAATTTCCTATAGTAATTCGCCAGACCTAGAAAAACCTGAACCTCCTTTTTATTTCTTGGTGTTGGGATTTTCCTTACGCACTCCACCTTTCCTGGGTCCGGTAGTGCTCCGGACTCAGAGCATTTATGGCCTAAATATATAACTTCTCGTCGTAAGAAATGACATTTATTTGTATTCAACTTCAAGTTATGTTCTCTCAGCACATTCAGTACCTTACCTAATTTATTCTCATGCTCAGCTAAATTCTTTCCGTATATTACAATATCGTCCAGGTAAACGAAACAGTCTATCCCTTGCAGTCCTGTCAGGATATGGTTCATAATCCTTTGGAACGTCGCAGGTGCCCCCGTCAATCCAAAAGGCATCCTGTTAAACTCAAAATGCCCGAGACCGGTACTGAAAGCTGTCTTTTCCCTATCCTTTTCACTCACCAGCACTTGATGATACCCACTAGCCAGATCTAAAGTTGTGAAATACCTGCTGCTACCTAGTTGATCCAATATTTCCTCTATCCGCGGAATGGGAAAAACTTGTTTTATAGTAATGTCGTTTAGCTTCCTATAGTCAATGACCAATCTCCATTTCTTCTGACCGAATTCGCCCCCCTTCTTTGTAACTAGAAGAAGAGGTGAATTCCATGGTGACGTGCTGTGTTCTATAATTCCGTCTTTTAATAGTTTGTCTACTTGCTTCTCAATTTCTTCTCTATGTGCCTGTGGCAGTCTATATTGCTTCTGACTTATTGGAGGGTGCTCCGCTAGTGTTGGGATCTCATGTCTTAGAACCGGGGTATATGACAACTGGTCCCCTTCCAACAGGAAAACGTCGTGGAAAGATGCACATACCTTTTCTACAGATGCTCTCTCCTCCGAGTTTATAGAAGGGTCTAAACTCAGAGCCCCAAAAAGTTTTTCTATTCTTCCTTTAATGTCTATTTCGTTCACATTATTAATAGATGTGCCATTCGGTATTTTGAATTGGTTAAAATTAGTAAACTTTGGAGTAAAATCCTGTCGAAATATGTAATCATGGTCCGTCGCATTTAAAATTGGAATGTGCACCATATTTTTACGAACATTCACCAAGGTTTCTGCCATGTAAACGCCTGGTGATACCTCTTGTTTGTGTATCACCACAACTGGAATGTTTGTTTTAACTTTTAGAGGTACTATTACGATTGTTCGCTTCCCTACTGTTACTTCTTTGTTGTAATACACATTATTCGAATCATCCATAGATCTTAGAGGCAACTTCAAAATTCTTTGCTTTAAGTTGTTAAAAAAAATTATTTCCTTATCGAGCGCATTAATTACTGAATGGTTCCACAGGTTATCCCTCCCTATTATGCCATCTGCTGGCACACCCTGTTCTGATGATACGACGTGCATCGTAAAACTCAGATTTCTCACTTGGCTATGCACTATTCTAGTGGAGCCCAATGTTGTCACATACCCACCAAAAGCCCCACTTAAATCCTTTGTATTGCCCTCGTTCAACTCCGGGAATTCCACCATTGCGCTCCTTTTTACGAGGCTCGTTTCAGCTCCCGAATCCACCAATAATATAAGCATCTCGTTCTTGGCTTCTTTGCAAGGGATTTTCACGAAAACATCATTTACTCCTAGTACTCCTTGTCTGTTCCATACCACTCTCTGAGTCGTCGCTGTACCACCCGAAATGTTGTGATCGTAAAATCCCGCTATCCTTCTCCTTAATTTCTCCACCACCCTAACGCAAACTGCTTGGAACTTCCCTATTTTCAAACCCATTTCATGTACTAATTTTCCCAACACGAAACTCTTGCTCCTACTTGCCATAGACTCCCCCTTCTCAGCCAGCACACTTATTTTGTCACCCATATATAATATTATGCATTGCCACACGTATAATATTATCATCATTTTCGCCCATGCGACACCAACTATGCCCATAGCTTCACTCGTACTCGTGTGGTCTACCGCATTTGTACCTTTCTCTGTCTCCCTCTCCTCAATTCCTCCTGCCTTAATTTCGAAGTAACACTTCGAACGTTTGTCGATCTCCATGTAGGGAGAGTGCTCGACGATCGATCCCCCGAGAAACATTTTGGCTCAAGTGGATGTTGCGAACGTATTCGCTTTCGTCGTCGAGTCGTGTTAGTTTTTTCTAGAATCAATTTGAATATTGCCAGGAATTTTTTTCAATTTCAATTTACATTTCTCAAAAGACGGTTTCTTACTTTTCTAGTGATTTTGTACATACATGGTGATCGTTGCAGGCGAATACGCTGGAACATTGAAAATTTTTTATTGATTGTTGAAAAACTATTTCAAATGTTATTCGCGTACCGAATAACAGAAAGAGTAAAATTTTAAAAGGAAATACGTTTAATTTTGTGTTGTGTGTCTAACGGACAACGCGTGTTTTTATACGATGCAGTTGCCCAGAGGCCGGGTCGGTCTCGTGGGTGGTGATGCCCAAAGGCGAATCTCGCTGACCTATCTGTGGGCGGTGGTATTTGCAGTTTATCTAATAGCATTTGTGCAAAATGATGGAAGTTTCGTTGATGCAAGAGAACCAAACAAGTCGTGCAATCAAATTGCATGCGATTGCAAAGGCCTAAAAGGTCCTACTGGTATGATGGGAATTAAAGGTCATCCCGGCCCTGAGGGTCAGGCGGGTGAAGAAGGACCGCGTGGACCAGATGGTAGGCGCGGCGAGTACGGTGATCCCGGTGAATACGGCGAGCAAGGTGAAAAAGGACATCGCGGTGACATGGGTGAAACTGGCCGGAACGGTAATCCTGGATCACGAGGCCCACCCGGTGAATATGGTACCCAGGGACCGCGCGGTATTGATGGCTGTGATGGTAAGCCTGGTCTGCAGGGTGCTGCCGGTAGACCTGGTGAGAATGGCGGTCGCGGTCCCCTTGGCAAGACTGGTCCAGCAGGCGCCACTGGTGATGCCGGCGAAGGTGGCATCAATTCCAAGGGCACCAAGGGCAATCGTGGTGACAAAGGCTTGGAAGGTGTTGATGGCCAATATGGCTTCCATGGCATGAAGGGCTACAAGGGTGATACTGGATTTCCGGGCATTGATGGCGCCAAGGGTGAGCTGGGTCTGAAGGGCTACAAAGGTGAAATGGCCGAACAAGCTAACTTTGAACTGATGCTGCAAGGCGAACTGGGTGACAAGGGTGAGCCAGGCGATGCTGAGGAAGGCGAATGGACCTCAATTAAGGCTGTGAAAGGTTATAAAGGAGAACGCGGCTTCAGGGGTAGTGATGGCATGGCCGGCATGCAAGGCGAGACTGGCGATATTGGTCGCACTGGTTTGCCTGGAGCTCGCGGTGACCTCGGAGCTTCGGGTGAACGTGGCAAGCCTGGTAAACCGGGTGAGTCCGGTAAATCTGGTGATAAGGGCGTAAAGGGCGCTCCCGGCTATAATGGTTTGAACGGAGAAGATGGTCTGTTCGGTGAGCACGGTGAGGAAGGAACCGATGGTATTCCTGGTGTACAAGGTCCTGTTGGCTCTCCCGGTATTTACGATCCCACGTTGGATAAGTCATTCCCTGGTCCCCAAGGTCCTCAGGGTGAAATTGGTGAACAAGGCCCCCAAGGTCTCAGCGGTATTCCTGGTCGCCCTGGCCGTCGTGGTCCGATGGGTTCTGCCGGCCCCCCGGGTGATACCGGTCTAGATGGCTTGCCTGGTCGTCGTGGTATCAGCGTTAAGGGTGATGAAGGTGACTATGGTTTTATGGGCCCACCAGGTCTTATGGGTCCCCCCGGACCTGCCGGCCCTATAGGCCGTGTTGGACAAAGAGGCAATGCTGGCTTGAATTTGAAAGGACCTAAAGGTTTCGCCGGTCAATCCGGTGTACCTGGCTCCGATGGATATCGAGGAGATCGCGGTGAAGTTGGGTTACCTGGTGACAAAGGTGCTCCTGGCACAGGCGTAGACATAGTTGGACCTGCTGGTTTCGATGGACCACCAGGTCTGCGTGGTCAGCCTGGTCCTGATGGTACACCCGGATGGCGGGGTATGATTGGTGACAAGGGTATTCGTGGTGATGATTGTGGCTACTGTCCTGCTGGACCACGTGGAATGAAAGGTCTCTCCGGTGACAGTGGATATCCTGGAGTGCACGGTGCTAGTGGCTTGCCCGGCTTGACTGGTGAACGAGGTCCTAAGGGTTTGGACGGAAGGCCAGGACCACGAGGTTTCAAGGGTATGCGAGGCTCTGATGGTATACCTGGAGAATCTGGTCGCACTGGCCCCCCAGGTCGCCATGGTACTGTGCAGCACATCCACAGTATTATGAAGCCCGAGGATGGAGATCAAGGCGACAACGGCGAGCGCGGAGAACAAGGTCATGCTGGTGAGAGTGGTATGGACGGAGTACATGGCGGTCCTGGTCAAAGAGGTGAAACCGGTCCGCGTGGTGATTTTGGTGAAGCCGGACGGGTGGGACGTGATGGCCTACCTGGAAGATATGGTAGGGACGGAAAAGCGGGCAGCAATGCAACAACTCCAAAAGTGTACTTAGTGGGTGATTCCGGAATTGATGGCCGCAAAGGCGAGCGTGGTGAGCACGGTGACACTGGTACAATAGGTGACAAGGGCGAACCCAATCCAGGTGAAATCTACGATAACAAGGGTGAACGTGGTGAGCCCGGGTATCCCGGCCAACCAGGTCTACAGGGATTAAAAGGAGAAATGGGCAATGATGGCGCATTTGGTGTTCCTGGTGATATTGGATTACCAGGTCCTTCGATACAGGGTGTTACTGGCGCCAAGGGTTGGCCCGGCCTCGGAGGTGATTTTGGCTTACACGGTGCTACGGGCGAAGCAGGTCTCGATGGATTGAATGGCTTGGATGGTCTTAATGGACGCAAAGGTCAACGTGGTGAACCTGGACCATATATTTTACCCGGTGAAATCGGTATTAGTGGTAGACCAGGTATCAAAGGAGATCTTGGTGACGCTGGATTCCCTGGCTTCCCTGGACCTACTGGCAGGCCTGGTATTAAAGGCATTAAGGGCACCAAAGGTGATGACGGACAAATGGGATTAACGGGCTCGGCTGGCAGCAGAGGTCAACGAGGTGATATTCTTGTGGGCTTCCCCGGTTTGGAAGGTACTGCCGGACGCGATGGACGTACTGCGCCACATGGTCGCAAGGGCCAAAAAGGTGAAATTGGATTATCCGGACCGTTCGGTGTTCAAGGCGTTAAAGGCAATATTGGAAGAGTTGGAAGCAAGGGCTGGAAAGGTGAGCAGGGGAAACCTGGAGAGCCTGGTGTAGTAGGTATTGCCGGTTGGGTTGGTATTCCTGGCGAGCAAGGCGATCGTGGCGATGGCGGTTTCAGTGGCAGACCTGGCGATATGGGTTCACGTGGTCAAGTAGGCAACATGGGTCCCAAAGGCGAGTCGGGTAATGTTGGTCCATTTGGTCGTCCTGGCCTTCCCGGTATTACCGGACGTAAGGGAGAAAGTGGTGATCGCGGTTATTCAGGACGACCTGGCATGAAGGGTATAGCGGCTCACAGCGGCAGCAAGGGTGAAGGTGGCGTGCAGGGCTATACAGGACCACGCGGTTTCGACGGTTTGCATGGTCTGAAGGGTATGCAAGGTCTCGAAGGTGACGCTGCCATTGCATTCGATGGCGTGCAGGGAATTAAGGGAGCAACTGGCAATCCCGGACGCAACGCTTTGGAGGGTTTGCCTGGTCTTAAAGGTGAACATGGCGACTACGGACTTATGGGCTTTGCTGGCGAAGTTGGAGAAGCTGGAGCACCGGGTATGCCTGGTTATCGAGGAAGAAATGGTATGCCTGGTCGAAAGGGAGCTGTTGGATCCATTGGCCAACAAGGCCCTATCGGAGAATCTGGTGATATGGGCGATATCGGTTATGCGGGTAGTCACGGACTGGTAGGTGACCAAGGTGATGTTGGTATAGCGGGCAACATTGGTTCTAAAGGAGAGCGTGGTGAAGAAGGTATGCCCGGTCGACCGGGTATCTTGGTGGATGGATATGCTCAACGAGGAGACAAAGGCTCTCAAGGTCTGATGGGTATGCAGGGTCCTATTGGAGAACAGGGTCAAGATGGTTTCCAAGGTTATCCTGGTGCTCAGGGTGAACGTGGCGATATCGGTTTTGCCGGCGCTCCGGGCACTGATGGCTACTTCGGGGCGAAGGGTCAAATTGGCGATAAGGGTTTCCGCGGTCCTCCAGGCCCAGTGCCAGACTTCGTAGAAAACGGAGAGGAAGGTGACGCGGGTTATGATGGCATGACTGGACGTCCTGGACGACTCGGGCCGAAAGGAGCTCCAGGTGAGCAGGGTGATTACGGAGAGAATGGATTAATTGGCATGCCCGGTCCAAGCATTCAAGGACCACGTGGTTCGATTGGTGAAGCGGGTTATCCTGGACCAGCGGGTCGTAATGGCATGCATGGAAATCTTGGTATGAAGGGCTTCCGCGGAGAACAAGGTCTCCAAGGCGAACGTGGTGAAGCTGGTTTCGCTATACTGGGAAGACGGGGCGACACTGGTGATCACGGCTATGCAGGCTCATCCGGTCTCGATGGACGTAAAGGTGAACAAGGCTATATGGGAGTGCCTGGACGTACTGGCCCAATTGGTCAACGCGGTCCTCGTGGCCCAACCGGTGCTGCTGGCTGGAGTGGTATTGACGGACTCGATGGCCTTGAAGGTGAAAAGGGTGAGGTCGGAGTAACGTTCTCATTCGAATTTGCTCGTCGTGGCGATCGTGGGGAGCCCGGTATGGACGGCTTCAAGGGTGAAATGGGAGACATGGGTGAACACGGCGAGATTGGTAACTTTGGCGCACGTGGCCTCAGGGGCTATCAAGGCGATCAAGGATACATGGGAGCTGCCGGGTCAGAGGGACCACAAGGCGAACATGGTATGATGGGACACCCCGGTCCTTTCGGACGCCCTGGCTTGGACGGACCGAAGGGTCCAATAGGTGACCCAGCGCCACCACCACCACGCCCTAAGAGTCGAGGTTACGTGTTTACACGTCATTCGCAAACTGTGCGCGTTCCACAATGTCCGGCCAACACCAACAAAATGTGGGAAGGATACTCCATTCTGGGCAACATTGGTAGCAGCCGTGCTGTGGGCCAGGACTTGGGTGAGTCCGGCTCATGCTTAATGCGCTTCACGACCATGCCGTTCATGTTGTGCGACTTGAACTCTGTGTGCAATTATGCCCAGAACAACGACGACAGTATGTGGCTTTCAACGGACGAACCCATGCCGATGACAATGGTGCCGATTCAATCGCGCGATCTGATCAAATATGTTTCACGTTGCGTGGTGTGCGAAACTACGACACGCGTCATTGCTCTGCATAGTCAGAGCATGTCGATACCAGATTGTCCGAACGGCTGGGAGGATATGTGGACTGGATACAGTTACCTCATGACCACAACTGACAACACCGGTGGTTTCGGACAGAATCTGGTTTCGCCTGGTTCTTGCTTAGAGAACTTCCGCTCTAGTCCCGTCATTGAGTGCCACGGCCATGGTCGCTGCAGCTACTACGATTCGGTGGCATCCTTCTGGATGGCGGTTATCGAGGAACATGAGATGTGGTTAGCTCCTAAACAACAGACTTTGAAGGCAGATCACACCAGCAAGATTAGCAGATGTACGGTGTGTCGACGACGCAACGACTCCTATATAAGTCGCCATACGCCTGTGGATTCCAGTGCGGCAGCCTTCCGGCGTGGCTATGAGCGCGTAGCTCCAGACCCACGTCAATTACCACCACCACCACAGACACCATCTCGGAACCGCACTCCATACAACCGTCCGTATGTTTCCCAGAACAATAGACGTCCCAACAATCTGAACAGCCAATATGGCTCCTATGGCGGACAAGAAAGTCGCGCCAGTCGAATCCGACGTCCGCGTGAGGACACATATGCGCCATAAATAAACTAAAATCTTTTTAAGTAGCAGTTAAATAATTTTTTTAAATCAAACTAAAGCAAAGCATTTTAAACTTAATTTTAGATTAAAAAAAAGTTCAACGATTTGCCATTTCAGTGCCATTGACACGAATAAAAAACTTATCTCCATATAAAGAAATCAAATAAAATGAAACGAAGCACATCATAATTTTTATTAAATGTTGTAAACTGGTGACGATATTGAAAATGAATCTAAATGTAACAACTAATTCCCCCAACTCAAATGCCAACCCGAAAATGCCAAATTCCCTTAATTTTAGTTCAAAACAATTTACAAATAAAACGTACCAATGAATGATGTAAGAAATCTAATTTCTAAATATGCTATTTTTATAAAAATAAAAGCCAAATACTAAATTTATTTACTGCAATCCTTTTTTTCTAAGCCTCCTCCCTCAATATCAATTTTTTTAAATATTTTATATTGAATTCTCACTTCTAACGGATAAGCTCTACAACGAAATACGAACCCACTGCCAAATTATGTAAATATAACAGTATAAACTTATATCGTTTTGGCATTTCGTTGCAAAGCTCGAGCGAAATTAAAATTTTGTTAGTTTTACATTTTACGTCTCTAACCTCTAATTAAATTACCGAAATGAACTCAAATGTATAAAGGAATTTAAATAAAATGAAAGAAATATATGTATAAATTAAAAAAAAAAAAAAAAAAAAAAAACTAAAAAAAAAAGGGCTGGAAAGGTGAGCAGGGGAAACCTGGAGAGCCTGGTGTAGTAGGTATTGCCGGTTGGGTTGGTATTCCTGGCGAGCAAGGCGATCGTGGCGATGGCGGTTTCAGTGGCAGACCTGGCGATATGGGTTCACGTGGTCAAGTAGGCAACATGGGTCCCAAAGGCGAGTCGGGTAATGTTGGTCCATTTGGTCGTCCTGGCCTTCCCGGTATTACCGGACGTAAGGGAGAAAGTGGTGATCGCGGTTATTCAGGACGACCTGGCATGAAGGGTATAGCGGCTCACAGCGGCAGCAAGGGTGAAGGTGGCGTGCAGGGCAAATTCGGCGACCTAGACGGTCATTAAACTTCATGGGAGAAATGTTCAATTGGGCATTCGGAGTCATGGATCAAAACGACGCCAATAGAATATACGGCCACCTGGATGATATCGAAGAGAGAGGCAGCGAAACGTTTGAAGTCATGAAAAGACAAGTAACGGTAATGGCCACAAATTACAAAAAGTTATCGAAGCCTTTGCTGACAACAATACGTGAAATTGAGGTGTTGCAAACCAAGCTGAACGAGACAGTCACTAAACAAGCGGCAGAGTCCAATAGCCACAACAAGAACTTTCACGAAATCGAACTATCGTTGCAGATTCAAAGGATGGACGTGACATTAAACTCAAACCTGCTTGATATCCAAAGTCAACAGCAAGTAGAATTGGCGATACTGGATGACTTATATAAAGGAAGTCTACACCCAACCATACTTGACAAGGAGGACGTGGATGCGATGATAGCCCGACTCTCCGTGGATAATAAATCAAAATGGTTGCTATCCCGAAATTTCGATGTTCACCGGACCGCGAAAGTTAAGGTATTTCCAATAGATGGCGGCATGGTGATTGTGGCTAAAATACCGCTACCAGACCAAACAAAATTCACGTTATACAAGGTGTACCCGGTTCCACTTTTCCTTAATGAGCAATGGGATATAGTGACAAAGTCAACTTACGACTACATGGCAGAGTCCAAAGATCGTAGAGAGTTCATCGGCCTCTCGTTACACGAGGTTTCAAATTGTCGACAACTAGAAGTGGACGAAACAACGGAAATCACAATGTGCAAGCACCCTGGTAAAATCCTTACGCGGATGAACACAAATTGTGAGGTCAACATGATGCAGCACACCCCAGTCGGAGATGACAGATGCAAACATGTGGTGGTTCCAGCAAGCAACGGGATCCTTATAAAGACAGAAACAGCGAATAGATGGATCTTCAAATTGCGGAACAGGGAGACTTTTGATGCTGTTTGTGAGGACGATGTGCATACAGTTACACTTTCGGGATTCGGAGAGTTAACGATAAAGGGAAAATGCAGTTTGAATAATTTACAGACTCGATTGCTGCACGAGTACTATCACGAGAGCAGGCATAACATAAGTACTCGACCAAACAACCACGCAACACTAATTGAAGGCTTGAAAGCAAACTGGACGAAGTTGTTGGACGTCAACGCAACAAGAACTATTCCTACCGCCATCTTGGTATCAGATCACACGAGAATAAAGGAAATGTTATCAGATGGCGAGAGAAATTTCGACGACCTGAAGTCGGAAATGGAACTACGCCAACTATCTAACAGCATCCATTACCATCAGACTGAGGCCAGAGCAATAAGTCTATCCTTCGGACTTTCAGGTATATTACTTGTTGCAATTATAGGGATAGTAATATGCACCATACAGCACAGGAGAACTAAGCCTACGAAATTATCTGTGCACATGCCGTCCTTACCAAACGCAACGTGGCAGAGAAACAGTCCTAGGATAGTTCAAGAAAGATCGAGGCGACAGATTGAACCGACAACAGATATAGAACCAGGAAAACATACCATACAACTACAACGGAAGGCATCAGTAATATCATCAGGACCGACAATGGGAGTAGTATAGGTATCTATAAAATAAATTAGAAGATTTATGAATATTTTGCCTAAATTGTGTTTTCTCAGAATTTTAAAATTAAGTGGCAAATTGTAATAAATAAATAAATAAATCATAAAAATCGATAAACTACATATATACTAAGAGTTATGCGAATGTTATAGTAGTGGATAATAAGTTTCATTAAAATATGTAATATATAATATATACCTAGTTAAAATTTGCTAACATGCTGTCAAGAAAGGATTATTGTCGTTTCCAAAATAATCCTTTCTTTTCTGCGGGTGGTGAGGAATGTTGTGGCCCATTAAACACATGAGCCACGCATTTCAACATCACCCTGTAGCATGTTTGTCAGCCAAGCAAAACCTGACACAATTAAGTCTCCAATTGCAAATGAGCGATTGAGGGTTTTGACTCGATCGAGGTGCAATGCACTTGCGAGATTGTTGGGTCAGCACTTTTGCTTGGTTGGCAGCAACTGAAATAAAATACTAATTGTTAGTTAATAAAGTGATTTAAAAGCGAACAGTCGGGTTTTTAATTTAACACCATTCAATATTTATCAATTTAAATCAATTGAATATTCATAATTTAATTAATAGCAAATGTATTTCTTTACTTTGATGTCATCGCACATTTCCATTGTTGAGACTCTAACTTGTTTCACATTCTTAGCTAACTTTGTGGTCGAAAACAATAATCGCTTAAGTCGACAAAACCAGTTTCGAAGTATTCACTATTTTCAACAAATGTTTGTTTGTATGGAATTGTTCTAAAAATTAAAGTAGAAAATTCTTTAAAGGTTCCTTCTGAAAGTAGTCTAAAAATGTACAAAAAAATATAGAATACCGTAAACAGTCTAACTCGGTTCCGTCTGAAGTCGACTTGGGCGCATATTGCTTTTGATCACAGAACTTACTTCGAGTCAATTTATGTTCTTATTACAGCGAGTGTTGAGTGCTTAAACTTACATATATCCGAAGATAATGTCGAGTAGAACAAAGTATCCGTTTCATTCTGTTTGTGGTGTTGGCGTGTGGTCAAGCGGTTTCTGTGTTCAGCGGACTGTGTACGTGCATTAAATATTTTGCCAGAAAAGAGGTGAATTGAATATACGAACAATGAAAAGAGACAACTATGACTTTAATTGCTAAGTGCATTAACAAAAGTGGATGTTTAAACTTCGGTTTTAAGACTGTTTGCGATAAGAAGCAATCTTTATAAATCGATTTGGTTTTATTTTTGTTAATGAGACAAACCGTCAGTAGCTAAAAAGCTACAAAGAATACAAAAAATGCCAATAAATCACAAAAAAAAAACAAAAATTTTATTACCAAAATGTAAAATTCATTATTTCGCAGAACCATGTTAACACATTTTTCTCACTTTTTTCTACCTTAGTGTTTTTTTTATTATATAATTAAGCGATTCAATACTAATTGATTGTAACTAATTAATAATTTTTAATTTATATTCATTTAGCAAAACTGTAATTTATCTGTTTGTAAATAAACAATCTCTGCATTTTGATTTGATCGGCAAATATGAATACAATATGAAAGAAAAAACACGAAGTGTGCTCTCAAAAATGCTCTCTTCTCGGAATATTGAGTTGTGGTTTGATATAGCCAACTTATTAATAGATTCTCATTCTGTTGACTTAAGAAATTATCATTTCATTAAACCGTACAAGCGTGTACGCGAGCGAGCTTCTATGGAAGTTTGAGTTCAGCTTGAGTCTCAGTTTCATTCTGATTGCGGTGTTCGGTGTGTTCAGCGATTTTTTTGTTCAGCGGTCTGTAAACACTACAGATGTCGTCGTCGTCTCGTAGCCGCTATTGATTGGGTTATTCCCGCTTAGAAAAGAGTGAATACAACCACAACGATTGCTAGTACGATTAAGTGCATTACTCAAAGTCAAAAATTATAAAATTCAATTGAGCGCAAAAAATCATCAAACGAATTTCGTTTAATCTCAAAATTTATATAATCAAATTCTAAAGAAGCCTCACCTAAAGGCATCATGTGGCAATCGGAGTGCATATTATTTGGCATAGTGTGGCTAGTGAGTACAGTGGCTACGCAGAATGTGCCGCCCATTCCCTGTCCCGCCCACTTTGAGTATCTCAGTTGGAATAATCAATATATCGCAAAGATTACTTTGCCCAATGTGGGCATGGGCATAACAAAAGTGGATGTGAAGTTGTCTCAGCGCCAGCCCGTGCAAGCGGTAAGCAATATATAATCGATGCGGAAGTCCAAGTGTTTGAATTGAAATAAGAAGAAGAAGAAAATGACCACTAAACGAGTTTATTGATATGCTTAAACACGATTAGATACTTACCTACACGCAAAAGCGTTGTGTTAGCTCAAATGTGGGAAGATACATATGAAAACATAAGCGAATGCCGCAAGCGCGCACTTTTATCTCTCAGTGTGCCTGTGGACGATTTCACTAACAAGTGTGAACTTGTTGTTGTTCGTATTTAAATCATAGCGATAATTAAATTCAATAAATTAAAGATTTTTGCCAATTGCTACACGGATACAGTTTGGTTTTTGATTTGCGATACTTTCTATTGAATTGGCTGCGTCATGACATTTCCAGTTTTTTTAACAATTTTCGATCAATATTTTAATGATACAAAATTCTGGGCACTTCATTTAAGTTAGAATAGGAAAAGAATACACATTTTGTAATAATTTTTGCATTTATTAAAAACCAGTTTGTGGCCAACCAACCTCAACCACTTCAAGCAGTCACAGCTGAAAATACTATTTGACTTAAATATATTATAGCGAAGGTACATATCCCTGTACCATTCAATTCCAAAAGTGAATTTTGGTTAATAATCATAAAAGGCCCCCTGGCTAGTGTACAATCAGCCTCACATTGAACAATGACAAACCCATAAGAGCATATAGTATATTTTGGTGACATTGTACAGAATCTGTTTGTTTTCCAAGTACATAGTCTAATTTCTTTTCCAAGCCCCAGGGAGGAGAGAGAATTAAAAATTTCGAATACTCCGATCTAAAATTTGCAAAATAAAAACAGACACATGGGCTCTTGAAATGCATACTCGAACAAATAAAGCACCTACAAATAATAACACATACAACTACACTCACGAAGTAAACAAAACACAGTAATCGATACGAGACGATGCGAAAAACTCACAACAAAAAATGCTTATCGCCCTGGGGTCGAAGCGAATGGAAATTCAGAGGGGGAAGATGTTTGCTTTGTTATCACAAGTCGTCAGTTCGATCGTTGGCAGTGTGTGTACGTGAAACTTCCATGCATTGAATTGAAGAGAACAAACTGAAGAGAAGAAAATTCTTGCACACTGACCAAAAACTACCTTAAACCAAGCTGGGAATTTCAGCCACAGGTTTTTTTACATTAACCTTATTTTCAACTTAAACTCAGTTTAATAATTGAACAAACTTAAGCAGGTACTTTTTTTGAAGTGGTTCTTTTGCATATAGTAAATTCTGAGAGTATAACAGTAACTAAAAGAGAAGCAAAACTTTGAAAGAGAAACCAGAAGAGTAGCATAAAGAGAAAAATAATTCGACTGAGAACAAGTGAGCTACGTTGTATGGAGGGAAAATAAACTTTTCTTTAGGAATTGAGATTTGCAATAAGGGTCAATTCGCATCAGAACTTGTTATTGATATTTGTTTACTAAATGGCCATTACGGGGGAGTTGTGATGTAATACATCTAACTGATTGAGAAATGATGTCTGCTGGTATAGAATAAACACCTGTGTAGCATCCCGACTTAAGTATCTGAAAAGAAAAAGCAGAAAAGACCTTGGAATTTGTAATATTTTTGTGAAAGAGGTAGAGCAATACAAACTCTGCTAGCCTACAAGCTTAAAATCCCGACATTGCTTGGACATATACTTACAGTTGTGAAAGTACCTTCCCATGAACCTTCCCTTGAGCCCCCGTGAAGTCCTCGTGAGCTCACGGCCAACATTTGTTTTTAAATTAATTTTCTGTTTTGTGCATTAGCCTCCTCACAATATTTGGTTAAAAATTTAGTATGCAGATTTTGTCATTGACTACATGATGATTTTCGATTGTATGACGAAAACAAACCACACAGCAATTATTGTTAATTATTTCATTTACAAATTTCGTGCAAACAGTGAGTAATAACAAAATGGGTCATTTATACTTTTACATAGGTTGTCTTATTTAGCAAAATATGCCTCCGAAGAAGTCTACTCATTTGCATAGGTGCTATAGTAGGTCGCGTGAAGTGGCAATTACCACTTTGATAAACAATATTGATCCCAAAAATAGAATTCGGCATTCGGAGTTTATTAATTCATAAATATTCTTGGCATATGCCAATCTCATTGAGCGTCTTTCAGTGTAGTGTGAATTTTTGTTATTGCCTTTGGATTATCTTAATTCAGCACGCAGCAGCGATTTGTCATGCCAATCACATTGAGGGTATTTTCGAGGAATGATTGATCATGGAATTTCCATAATCACTGCTTGCTTTTAACGCATGTAAGAGATCAGCATTTAGCGTGCCCACAAAAGAAACAGAAAAATCCCCTTTAATTCATATTTATTTTTTTTGGTTATGATATGAAATTTGATAGCACTTCTACTAGAATTGACTGGGTCAATAGGAATTTGTAGTTTGATCTACGAACCATAAGAAGAAAACTCTGATTATTTCCTTAATTTTGCAGAACTACTATGGCCGCCTGTCGCTCTTCGAGGACCAAGACACAACCATTAGGAATTTACAAAGCGGTCAGCCCGTAACGTACCGCGTGGAATTTCCCACACCAAATGTACTGCCCAAATTGGCACGCATCGCCATCAACGACGTCGACATATGTGTGGGCAGTGAATGTGAGTGTTCATGAGCGCGCGCACTAATTCCATAACCATTAACCGTACGTTCGCACATTTAGATCCACCACCCAGCGTCATGCTCAACCTGCAGCATAGTCTCAGCACATCTACCGTTCCCCTTTCATACAACAATCCGGGCAACTCGATTCAACAGCCTCTGCCGCAAGCAACACGGCCACCCTTCGTTGCACCGACCGTCGCACGGCGCACTCAACAGGTGCAGCAGGCGAGGCCATCTTCAGGTCAGAGCAACAATTGCGGCCGTGAGGGCAGCACTGGTGTGACACCCTTCATATATGGCGGTTCACTATTGACGCGCGGCCAATTCCCCTGGCTAACGGCCATCTATCAGAAGACATCGGGCATGTTGACATTCATCTGTGGCGGTTCGTTGATCTCTTCGCGCACTATAATCACAGCGGCACATTGTTTCCGCTATTCCAGCACACTGACGGCGGAGCGCATTCTAATCTACTTGGGCCGTCACAATTTGGAGAACTACATCGAGACGGGCGCTGAGCCTTATGAGATACAAACGCTGCTAATAAATCCCGAATACAGTAGGAATACCTATCCCGATGCCGATGTGGCCATACTGCAAACACAGAAGTCAGTCGAGTAAGTAGTCAAGACACCCACTCCACCGAGCGGCCTCATCTTACGAATACTTACTTACATTTCAGATTCACCACATACATTCAGCCGATTTGTCTATGGAGCGAATCCGCCGATGTCAGTCTCATTGTGGGCCAGACCGCCACTGTGGCCGGCTGGGGTGCCGATGAGAGCGGACGCGCCGTCTCGCCCGTGCCCAAAATGGTGGATGCCAGCATTGTCAGTGAGAGCGATTGCCTGCGGAAGGTCGAAGCCTTCAAGGATCTGACATCGCCGCGCACCCTTTGTGCGGGCAATCGTGATGGGTCGGGACCCTGCATGGGCGACTCCGGCGGCGGCCTTATGATCAATCGTAATGGGCGTTGGGTATTGCGTGGCATCGTCTCGGCCGGCCAGACCACAGAACGACAATGCAATTTGAAGGAGTTTGTGATTTATTGTGATTTGGCGAAGCACATCACGTGGGTGCGAAGCAATACGTTGGCCTAGATCAGCCGGGCAGTTAGGTTAAATTATTTTTTGTTAGTTTACAAATCGTTTAAATATGACGTAGACATTATTTGTTACGATTTTGTAATGTAATTTTATACGTTGAATAAAAATACTCAAAATTTTTATGAAATTAAAAAAAAATGCATTTGTTTCCGCCTGACGTCGCAGTGAACTTACCTAAATTAAGCTAAATCATTGAAAAATCAACAAATAAAAAATTATAAGCGTGTAAGGGCGCGTAACATACATTCGCAAATAAAAATTTGTTGCATAATTTTTGGGCTCAAAAAACAAACAAAAATCCAAAATTTTAATTACGTTGTTATCGTTTAGCTGTCTGTAATTTCACACCATATGTGAAGACTAGGGTTACCATTGCATTACACGGAGAGAACTGTTTGAAGGAATTGAGTTTTTTTTTGGCCCCACAAAATTCTGCAACACAGTTGGCGTGGGAAATCCGAAATCTGCTCTCTATTTTTTTAACGGTAAAGTTGATTTTTTAGTTGCATTATTTTAGAGGTTATAACGTAACATGTGAGCTAATCTTATCTGCAATTTTTTTCGCAAGTATTAGCCTCAAGCGGCGAATTCATTGTGATTTTTACAGGCCAAGTGGGATGTAGGAAGTAGAAAATTTGCATGTAATCGTCAGAAATAGTCGGCGTTTTGAGACAGATATGAACTGCGTCTTAGGTATTCTTTGTAGTGTCATCATCTCTAATTGCTTACACTTGTAACATGAAATTAATAATTTATTTGATATTATTCAGCCCCTGAAGTGGAATTCCCAAATTCGTTAATCGTATCGTGAACTGTTGAAAATGATAATTGCTGTTAATCTTGTACCAGTTAATCTTGTATTGCAATATGTCATGTCCTTCTCTTGACAAAGTCGGGCTTTGCTGAAAGGATCGTGAATGAGTGCATATTTGGTATCGACTTAATGGAATCATTGCCCTGTTTAGGCAGTAAACAAGTTGGAAACAGTTAGCTTTGCAATGGACCACAATTAATTGAAGATTTTATTACCGGAAATGCCATCGAACATCCTTTGCAAGCTGTTCGGATAAACGAGCTCCTCTCTCTTCTTATACACGTACTCTCCGATTTTATCACACGAGCTCATCTCTAAGCGACGAGTAGTGGACGTAGGTAGGTACTGCTTCGAAGATGAGCTAGTGAAGTTCTTCATCTTACGATTAGTTCACACACTTCAGTCTCTTGTCGATTGTTGTGTTTGATCGTTCAAAAGTATCTTACTGCGGTCTCCAGTCACTTGCTGTCGCCTTCATTTACGTGTAGTTCCCCTGCCAGTAAAACCAAAAGTGATTCAGATTCATAACAAAGTACCCTGCCAAAAAAAAAAGCTAACAAAAATAAAAGCAATTACTTCATAACACATAAGTCAGTGCGCATTCATGTTAACAACAACAACAACAGCAACAACCAAATTAAGCGACTTAAAATTTTGCTTATTCTAAAACGTTATATCGTGCAATTAAATTCTGCTGAAGTGTTACTCTGAGCGTATTTTGGTGTGATGTTGAGAGCGTTCAACTGTTTAAAACTACTTAGCTTAGTGTGTTTGCCGTTAGTATTTTCGCAGAATGTGCCGCCCATTGCTTGCCCCGACTACTTTGAGTATCAGCTCAGCGGCAATCAATATATTGGGAAGATCACATTGCCTCTAAATTTGGGAAAAACAAAAGTGGATGTGGATTTGGTACAGCGCGAGCCAGTCTACTCGGTAAGACATAAGTTGTTCTCAGTAGGAATAATGTCAAAAATATTTGACAAAATCTATTCTTAGAATGATGGTGTATGTATGTAGTTGGCGATAACATTTTGACTTAATGTACATACTTCATAAACGATAGGAAGGCGCAAGTTGGAAAGTCCGAAATACCCAATTTGAATGTATGGTGGCAATCAAACAATAGAAACACGTTTTGGCAAGAGAAATAATAATACTCAAGTACTCTTAAAAAGCCAACAAAAAAATAAAGTAAATAAATAATTACATACAGGGTGACCCGCCTTGCAATTACACTAAGATGGCACGTAATATTTTTTTGTGTTGAACGAGTACCAAGAAATATTTTGTACTGACCCCAGTGTAAATTTACAAAAAGGAAGATAAATGCCAAATTTTAATCAAAAATTCCATTTTTCTTCTGTTGTTAAAATTTTTACCCAATATATGTACAAACAGTGTACCTACAAATTTGCAAAAACTATTTTTAGCACATTGTGTTTGAGAATAATTAAAATTTATTGTAAGCAAAAGAAAGAATAAAGCGCGAATTGCCAAAGCGCTTTGACAGTTAAAATTTATCATAAACCAAAAATATTATAAAGCAATCATATGTGTTTGATGGCAGTGGCAATAAGTTTGGTAGTAGAGCTGCCATATTGTGAATAGTTTTATACAAATGAAGTAAAGTATTCTAAATTTTCGAAACAGCTACTGCAGCAGTCGATGGTTTATTGTATTTTGGGCTCAAGAAAGTCTGCTTATTTGTTGTTGATACAAACAAAAGGTTCTGACCTCAGCAACAATTAGACTTGTATTTATGTATGCCCTTCCTAATTATGTTGTTATATATGTACCAGGTAAAAATACTATCCTCTCATTTAAATGCTTAATATTTTTCAGAATTTCTACGGTCGGCTAGAACTGTACGATGGCAAAGATGTAACCGTTAATAATTTGCAAAATGGTCGACCAGTTTCGTATCGCGTGGAGTTTCCCATATCGAATGTTCTGCCAAAATTGACGCGCATCGCCGTCAACGATGTCGACATATGCTCGGCCAGTGGCTGTAAGTCTTAGGGTCGAATTTACAGTGCTAAGTTGACTGATTTACATTATTTCTCAAATGCCAGTTAACGAATCAATAGTTAACTAAGAACTTTGAATTTTCCCCTTAACGAATTAACTTAAAAATCATTCAATTGTTGATTATTTCAGATCCACCGCCATATACCACAATGAACTTGCAGCATACAATTACGGCCCCTACGAGCCACGTGTATACCCAGGAGCCTTTCTCGTCCCGTCACGATGGTTACTTCTTCGGCAACGGCTTACCTGAGCAATTTCATACGCAACACATCTTTGGGCCTTCACCGTCACAGCCATTTAGACCACCAACTCCACCAGCACAACGACCAACACCACAACCGTCGTTTAGATTACCAGCGCCACCAGAACAACGACCGACACCATGGCCAGCACAGCCACCAGTGCAACCATCAGTTCGCTTGGACACAGCCCAGCCTCCGACACGTCCACCTCAGCAGCCGAGAGCACCGCAAAACTTCGATTCATGCGGACGTGAGGGTAGTGGCGACATAATACCCTTCATATATGGCGGTTCGCTTTTGTCGCGCGGTCAATTCCCCTGGCTAACGGCCATCTATCAAAAGGAATCGGTCAACCTGAAGTTCCTCTGTGGCGGTTCGTTGATATCTACACGCACTGTGCTTACCGCAGCACATTGCTTCCAGTACTCCAACACAATCACCGCTGACCGTGTTCTCATCTACTTGGGCCGTCACGATCTGGAAAACTTCCGGGAAACGGGCGCCGAGGCCTACGAAATACAAACGCTTCTCATAAATCCCGAATATAATATGAACACATATCCCGATGCCGATCTTGCCCTGCTACAGATCAAGTCACGTGTCGAGTGAGTATACCGAATTGGAAGCATTGCACCAATTTCACACAGAACCGCCTTTTCAGATATACGACATACATTCGACCGATTTGTCTGTGGAGCGAACCGGACGACGCCAGTCTCATAGTCGGTCAGATGGGCACGGTGGCCGGCTGGGGTGCCACCGACAGCGGTGTGGCTGTATCGCCTGTGCCCAAAATGGTGGACGCCAGAATCGTTAGCGAAAGCGAGTGCGTTCAGACATTGGATGTGTTCAAGGCGCTGACATCGCCGCGCACCCTTTGTGCGGGCAATCGTGACGGGTCGGGACCCTGCATGGGCGACTCTGGTGGCGGCCTTATGCTCAATCGCAATGGACGCTGGGTACTGCGTGGCATTGTCTCGGCCGGCCAGACCGTCAACAGGCAATGCAATTTGCGCGAATACGTGATCTATTGCGATTTGGCGAAGCACATGTCGTGGGTGCACAGCAATATGATGTAGCAGTTCTTCCAAATAAAACCCAACATCGATATTTGTAATTTACCGTTTATATAAACCTACGACAATCAATATATGTATTAAATATATATATTTATTAATTTTAAGTGTCCGTTATAATTTATAAAATATTCAGTTATATTTTTGCAAATCAAATCATTTCAATTATGCATGATAAGCCAAATCTTTCATTGTCCCTTTTGATGTGGCATGGGATATTTCTGGAATGCAAACAGAAAGTCGAATGGCAGACTGTACAGTCAGAGAAGGCCTAAATGGGAAATACAGTTTGAAGGCATGGCCGAAGATAGATCTCACTCAAATCGAATCCGTTTTCTATAAGAAGCCGAGCAAAACTGTGTAAAAGTAATTAGGATGGAGCAATTATTGGTGATAAGAGAGAGCGAACGTTTTGATGTTTGTGCATATGTAGATCTGGATCTCAGTTGCATTTCGATTGTGTTGCTGAACAGTTCAGCAGCACTCCTTGTATTAATCTTGTGATAGTATAAAGTGATTGCAAAAAGTGGGCAGAATACGCTGCAGTTAACTGAACGTGAACCGTCGAAGTGATATATTATCAAATTCCGATCAGATATTCCATAATGCTGAGAGCTGTGTGCATTTTACTGCTACTTAGCGTAGCTCAGCTGCAGTTAGTATTTTCCCAGGAAGTTCCCCATATAGCTTGCCCTCAATATTTCAAGTACGATCAGTTGGATGGTGAATATTATGGCAGACTTACTCTGCCATCGACTTCGGGTGCAACGAAAATCAATGTGCATCTATCACAGCGCGGATCGGTCGTTTCGGTAAGAAAAAAAAAACGACAAATGACTAAATGCTATAGAAATAACATCCTGGTCAAGAATACATACATATATGTATGTATGTACACAACTCATATTGATGTACACACCTAACGCATGAAAGCTTGAGTACGCAAGCATTTCAATACGAAAAACCCAAAATGGAAAATCGCTGTCAGGATAGAGTTGCATTGAGACGATTTGCTTCGTTATCATGAATCGCAATTCAATTTGAACCCCATGTGTACCCCTTCAACCACAATGGGCCGTATGCTTGAAATGCAAATCCGTTGTATTTTTTTCTGAGTACAAAATCAAACTCAGACTTGATAATGTGAAATTACACAGGGCAAATTAAAAGTATCATATCCGTTTATCTATCTGGGCCACATTTAATACATTTCACTTACCCGTTTTTCGGTTTTATTTCATAGGACAACTACTACATTACGTTCTTAGAGACGGAAGCAGCAAACCTCAGGAGGCTGCAACAGGGCAAGCCTCTTAGATATTATATAGCGTTTCCCTCGCGAAATGTCCTGCCGAAAGTGACACTAATCAGCTTTAATGACGAGGTCATATGCTCAGGCAGTCAATGTGAGTACAACCTGTTCGAAATACGCCCATTGTTCATCTAACGGTCATTTTTTCAGATCCACCACCCAGTACAACACTCAAAGTTGAATTGCAACACACTTTGCAGGCCAGCACAACCTCCATGATGAGCAGACCCAGCGGATTCGGAAGTAATGTGGAACCCGTTTACCGAATGAACAGGCCGTCATCGTGGCCAGAGATGCCGATGCCGGACAATGGCAACAGCTGCGGTCGTGAGGGCATGACTGGTGTAGTTCCCTTCATAACGGGTGGCTCATTCTTGACACGCGGTCAATTCCCCTGGCTAGCGGCCATCTATAAGAAGAAACCGGGCGAGATGACATTCATCTGTGGCGGTTCGTTGATCTCTTCGCGTACCATAGTCTCGGCTGGACATTGCTTCCGCTCTACCAGCACTCTGCCAGTTGACCAAATCGTAGTCCATTTGGGCAGCCACGATCTCGATAATAGCCGCGAATCGGGCGCTGAACGATATGAAATTCAAACGCTCCTGATACATCCTGATTATAATATGCGATATCCAGATGCCGATATCGCCTTGATGCAAACAAAGACAACTGTGGAGTAAGCCCTTTGAGACTTTCTACTCAGACTTCCATTATCTTAAAAAAAAATATTTTTAACTGCTGCAGGTTCACGCAATACATTAAGCCGATTTGTCTGTGGAATGAATCGGACGATGAGAGTCGAATTGCTGGCACGATGGGCACAGTAGCTGGCTGGGGTGGCGAAGATGGAGCTGCAAGGTCGCAACTGCCGAAAATGACGACAACCCGGATTGTCAGTCGAAATGAATGCGTTCACAGGTCGGACGAGTTCCAAGCGCTAACATCGGCGCGTACTTTATGTGCGGGCAATCGCGATGGTACTGGACCCTGCATGGGTGACTCTGGCGGCGGCCTGATGATCGAGCGCAACGGACGTTGGATGCTGCGTGCCATTGTCTCCGCTGGTCAGACTGTGGCAGGAAAATGCCATTTGGCCGAGTACGTGATCTACTGCGATGTGGCAAAGCATATGACATGGGTGACAGACAATACGCAGGGTTGATATCGGCATTGTGGCAGTTGAAACTTTGAAATCGAGCATTGATTCGTATATTTACTATGTTCATTCATTCTAATAAAAAAAGAAGATATTTTTAGTTGTGACAGACGTGGAATACGGTGACCTTTTCTTTTTCTTTTTTAAATACTGGAAGAATAACACAAATAAAATAATTATACCCCCACACTCACTGTGGCAGGGTATACTAACTTTGTCACAACGTTTGTAACTCCCATAAGGAGGCGTGTACGGTATGGAAAAGTATATATATTCTTGATCTGCATCACCGCCGGAGTCAATTTAGCGATGTCCGTCTGTCTGTCCGTCTGCATGTCTGTCCGTCTGACCGTCTGTCCGTCCGCACGATAGCGGTCGCAGTTTTGGAGATATCGACTTGAAACTTTGGGTACATGTTTTTCTCTTGAATACTGAGATCAAGTTCGAGATCAAGTTCGAGAACCAAATTGGATAAAAACTGGGCGTGGCGTACACGGAAAAAAAAGGTAAACATTTTTCAAGTCTTTTTTATGGTTGTATTCGATTGGAACTGTTTAGAAACGTATTTTTGACATGGTCCGAGGTTCCGAAGCCACATATATAAGGGTCTAAATGGGGTCTTGAAACCATTTTTTTTTGTGGATTTGATTGGAAATTTTTAGAAATGGATTTTGGACATGGTCCGGGCTCCAAAACCACCTATAAATTGCTCAAAATAGGGTCTTGAGACCACATTTTATGTTCGAGGTACTTCTTCCTACTGTGTGGGGGTATTTCAGCTTCGGTATAGCCGAAGATAGTCCACTCTCTAGTTTTTTACTCAAATTTCATATAAACTTCGGGGTAAAGGTTTTCAAAACCCTTATAGCTTTACTCTGTTTCAGAAGTAAGCTCATCTCATATTAGTCCAGTTCAGCCCCTTCACCACTTATCTGAAATTGTTGCTCTTTTATTTTGTTGACATATTTTTGCCCTAATTCTAACCGTTAGATAAAATTACTTAGGCACAATCAAGCCATAACATTGTCCACCACCCACTTCATGTGCTTTGCCACATCGCTGTAGATCACATAATCGCCCAAATGGCATTTCCCTGCTACAGTCTGACCAGCGGAGACAATGGCACGCAGCATCCAACGTCCATTGCGCTCTATCATCAGTCCGCCGCCAGAGTCACCCATGCAGGGTCCAGTACCATCGCGATTGCCCGCACATAAAGTACGCGCCGATGTTAGCGCTTGGAACTCGTCCGACCTGTGCACGCAATCAGCTCGACTGGCAATTCGGGCTGTTGCCTTTTTCGGCCGCTCCGAAACATTGGGTCCATGTTCGCCTCCCCAGCCAGCTACGGTGCCCATCAGACCGACAATTCGATCCTCATTGTCCGATTCATTCCACAGACAAATCGGTTGAATGTATTGCGAAAACCTATTAAGGCAGATGAATAAAAATGTTCCTCAGTTATGAAATGGAAGAAGTTCAAGTGGATAGTCTCAAAGGACTTACCCCACAGTGGTCTTTGTTGTAAGTAAAGCGAGATCGGCATCTGGGGTCCACATATTATAATCAGGATGTATCAGCAGTGTTTCTATTTCATGTTGTTCAATGCCCGATTCCTGGCTGTTCATGAGATTGTGCCGACCTAAGTGGATTACAATTTGTTCGAGTGGCAGTGTGCGGAAGCAATGTGCTGCCGAGACTATGGTACGCGAAGAAATCAATGAACCGCCACAGATGAACCTCAGGCCGGGCGGATCCTTTTGTAAAATGGCTGTTAGCCAGGGGAATTGACCGCGTGTCAAGAATGAGCCACCTGCTATGAAGAAAACTACACCAGAAATACCCTCGCGACCGCAGGTGCTGCCATTTCCCCACATTGATACCCCTGGCTTGATCGTTGATGAGGCCTGGTTCATTTGGAACACGGATTCCCCATTATTCCCAATCACAGTGGACCTCGCTTGGGTGTCTGTTGTGGCTATGAAAGTATATTGTATTTGGATTATGAGTCTTGTGCTCGGTGCTGGATCTGAAATAATTACCGTTAAATGGAAGATGTGTGGATTTTCAAGAGTTTACTCACATTCACTGTCTGAGCATATGCCGTCACCATTGATGTCGATTAGCACTACTTTTGGCAGAGCATCTCCTAGGGGAATGGCTATGTAATAAAAAAGCGGTTTGCCCTGGGCCATCCTTTGGACAATTGTTGCTTCAGAATCTAAGAACGTAATGTGGTACTTAGCCTGTGAAATAAAACAAACGCAATGGCCGGTATGCTTAAAAAGTAGTAAGCTCTTTTCATTCAAAAATTCAGAATGTCAGACTACATTCACAAAAAGTTCTTTGGCCTAGAGAGTACTACTGAATGTAGTGTTTACTCGTTTTATGCATGCAGTACTTTTCTTTCCAAAAGCGAAGAATCACCTATAATCTTCTGATTACAAACAGAAGTAACAGTACATTTTATTACGCAGATTCAAATACACCAGAAACCGGTTTGATGTTTTGAATTTGTACGAAGCATCTTCATTTCAAGCACTCAATCGACTTAATTCGTCTCATAGTGTCTCTTGCAACTAAAAGGGGGGTAGTACCAAAGGGGCTTAGTAAAAATGCGGTTGTATGATAATGAAGCAAATCGTTTAAATACAATTCGACCCCGACGACGATTGCTTATTTTAGATTTTCCATCTTAGGTTGCCACTTATTTGTATGAGCGATTTTTTAAGAGCTCATTCTTAAAATTTTGAATAAGTTTTAGACATGATACAGTAAGGTCTAAAATAAATAAATGAAAATACGTTTTTGAAAAAGCAAAAAAAAATTTTTTTTTCGGCCTTTAAACAAACAGGTAGATAGTAGATTACGATAATTTTCCATATTCTCGGTGGGCATCGTAGCCCAAATCGTTACATAAATGTAGTATATTGTAAAATGTTTGGTATATTCACAAAAAACACTTATTTTTTGTATTTCTCCTAAGTCGATTTTTTTTAAATTTTGAGCATATGAAAAATAAGTGTCACCCTAATCTTTATGTTCTTGATGAGTATTCAACATGCCGCCATTTTATTAATTCATTTTTATTTTTCTTACCGTGTCAACCGATCCGGGTTGTGATAAATGCACATTGATTTTCGTTGGGCCCGATTTCCCCGGCAAAGTCAGTTTGACATAATTTACACCATTCAACTGTTCATACATGAAATATTGAGGGCAAGCTATAGGCGGGGCTTCCTGGGAACGTACGAACTGCAGCAGAACTGAGCTAAGTAGCACTAAAACGCTCACACCTCTCAGCATTATGCTACTTGTAATCAAAATTTAATCAAAAAATTTCACTTCAAGTTCATTTAAATCGAAATTTCAGTTAACTATGGCGTATTTTGGTCACTATCGAATGTCATTACAATCGCAAGATTATTACAAGAAGTACGACTGAGCCGATTGAGCAACACAAGCGGAATGCAACTGCATCGAAAGCACGAAACTGAGATCATTTTTGTAAAAGTTTATTTTTAAAACATTCGTCGTGCTCAGAAAAAAAGGCAACCATAAATACTATTTGTTTATTAAATAGTGTTAAAAAAAATTCCAAAAAGAAGAGGCTTGCTTTGTATATTTTAAGGTATGACTATTTCAAAATTAATCCGAATCCAGCTAAGGTTATGGCCTAATCGCTTTGGTTATAGTAGCGTTTTGATAATTTTTTCATATTTTCCTTTAGAATGCTTTGCTTTAAATTTTATGAACTTTTATTTAAATTTTTGCGAATTAAGTTAAATTAGTTTACATTTTAAGCTTTATGGAAAAAAAAATTGTAGAAAAGAAATGCATCACCTTGAGACCAGGTGAGACATTCTAGTTATAAAAAATTTGTTTTGCTGATTTGTGTTTAGTAATGTCAATTCAGTAAATGTACAGTGGACACTTTTCATACTTTTCAAACTTTTTTCCCTAAAAGTTAAACAATTTCTTTTGAGATGCAAAGAGTTGAGGTGCAGAAAATTGTTTTGAGATAAAAAATTCCCCTGAATTTAGAGCATTTTTTTAATAGTTGAGAACTTGGTAAATTTGTGTGAAAAAGATCGTAATGTAGGTAAGTTTTTGAAAAGATTTTATTCTAAGTGTACTTTACGAATTAAGTTGTCCTCTTTCGAATGGAATGGAATGGACCTTTCCGTTGATACCAATATCGATACTATGAAATGTGGCTCCGAGCCATCGTACATTAAAATCATGTGTACGAATAATGATTGTGCCCACTGTATGTATATATTTTCATATTCATTTCAGCTGAAACCGTTGAAAAGTTTTCCGGACCTTGGATTCATCTTTGTCCCGGCACGTCCACACTGTTTTTGTCATCACAGTAATCTCGATCCCGATTCCGATTACTGTGCTCGGTGCTGGATCTGAAATATGTAATTACCGTTAAATAGACTATGTGCGGATTTGCAAAAGATTTTACTCACAGTCGCTGGTGGAGCAGATGACCTCATCATTAACGATGATTTCTTTCAATTTTGGCAAATCAAATCCTGCGGGAATGATTATGTAATGAATTGTAGAATTGGACCCCCACGGGGCTTCCACAATTGGTGAGAACTTAAGGTCATACTCATGCTATAGAATAAAATAAAACAAAATCAAAGTAAATATCTAGGGTATTCATTTAAAGTGGGAAACCCCTCGAAAACGCGCAGTTGCTTAAAAGAACTGTCAAATTTCATATATTTTGACTGCTCATCTGCACAACTGAATCGTTTCCGAGGGGTTTCCCACTTTAAATGAATCGCCCTATTATTAAAAGTAAATTACAGCAGACATATTTAAATACGAGTAGGCACGACATACGGAAACATCTTGGATACAGTTCCACAAATAGTTTCTTGTTATCAAAGCAGATTTTGAGTTTGTTCCAAGCAAAATAAATTTACTTTGCATTTCCAACACTCAATCGACTCAAATCGTCGCATAGTAGAAAAAAGGGGGGGGGGGCCATCAAAGGGGCTAAGTGAAAATGCGGTTTATGATAACGAAGCAAATTCGACCCCGACCCCACGCCGATTGTTCATTTTGGATTTTCCCAATTAAAATAATACTCGCTACGAGCAGGTCAGCAACATATCACCTTCGAATATACATTTGACGTATTGCTCCGTTTTAATATTGAAAGCTCCAATGTGTGAAAACGCACAAAATTCACCAAAATCGGGCAAACTACATTTTACCTGTTACCTGTTCTTGCCTCGTAGCTAGCCCCTTTGATTGTGCGGAACTTCCTGGGAAAATGCGAACTGTAGCTGCACTAAGCTAAGTAGTATTGAAACGCACACACCTCTCAGCATAATGGAATATGAGATCCAAATTTAATTTGAAAGAAAAGTGTCGCGGAGTATTTTGCCACAAGTCACAGTATCAAATGCAATCACTTTTTACTATCACAAGGAGTGCGACTGACCTGCTCGAGCAACACAACCTGAATGCAACTGAGAATTAAGAATCTACATCAAAATGTTCGCTTTCTCATCTCCCATACAAGGGGTTATGTTCATCACAACATCTGAAACAACTCAATCACTTAAATGCCGTTCAGAACCAGTTCACGACTTCTGAAGATAAAGTAATACACTTCAATCCGTTCGAATAGTATTGTGGGCAGTATGTTCTTATCTGTCAAACCGATCTTATTTGAGTTGAGTAGTCAGTAATCTCAGAATCAGTTTCATTTCGATTTGGCTATTTAGTGAGTGTAAAAGTTTCTGCGAAGCGAACTGTGCCTAATTACGTTTACTGCCCCAATCATAAAAAGTGTTAACGTTTAACAGTTAGAGCTACGAATTAAAAGTGAATAAAGTTGAATGTTCTGTTGGCCATAGTTTTATTAAAAACAGTTAATTATATTTAAAGTAACAGACCAACAAAATTTTGATCAACCAAGCACAGGAAAAGTTAAAATACATTTATCATGTTGGAACATGGAATTTGTGTCTTGCTCTTATTTACCTTAGTTTCGCTGCAAATGGCTTACACACAAAGGCCCCAAGTTGCTTGTCGCGAACACTTTCAATATCAGAGTCGGCACAATGAATCCAGGGGCAGGTTGACTTTGCCAGCATCACCGTACAAAACGAAAGTGGTTGTGGAGCTATCACAACGCGAGCCAATAGAATCGGTAAGAAACCGAATGTTATTAACAGTGTGACAATGGTTCAAAGTCGGGTCACTGATTGTTGTCTAGGGATTTCCAAAATATAAATTAAAACAAAGTCAAGTTTACGTTGAACTTGGGAATTTCCTACTAACTAAAAATATATTGGCATACACTGCGTATGAGTAATGGCATCGCATCAACGAATTTTGCAGCTCAACAAGTAAACGATCTGATCTAGAAATACTTACAAAGGACGATGGTTATTCTATACAATTTTTCTTTCTTCTTTAGGATGGATCTTACATCAAATTCTCCAAGAACAGGGAAACAACTACTCAGAATTTACTTACGGGCCAAAACGTATCGTATAGTGTGGGCTTTCCCACAGCATCAGTGCGTCCAAAATTGATACTGATCTCTGTGAATGACACTGTCATATGCTCAGACAGTAAATGTGAGTAGATAATGCCTCTACTACTTTACTTACTGCAATTACTCATTGCAAATTCATGTCTCTTCAGATCCTCCACCAAGCTTCACAGTCAGACTGGAAACTCAACATACAGTGACTGTTCCTGAATCAACCGCTTTGCCTGCCACAATAACAGGCCAAAAAAACAAACTGATAACTCCAGAACTGACATCACCACACTCCGGCACATGTGGTCAAGAGGGCAACAGAACATCCACACCCTTCATAAATGGAGGTACTCTAGTGACGCGCGGCCAATTCCCCTGGCTGACGGCCATCTATAAAAGGGACCGTGGCTTTTTGAAATTCATTTGTGGCGGATCGTTGATCTCTTCACGGGCTGTAATTACCGCAGCACATTGCTTCCTTTATTCGCGTATCCTGCCCGTCGAACACGTTCTAATGTATTTAGGCCGCCACAATCTGGAGAACTACAACGAAGAGGGTGCCACACCGGTTGACGTACAAACGCTGCTGATACATCCAGACTTTAATCTAAACACAACCCCCGATGCCGATCTTGCCATACTGCAGATGAAGTTGCCCGTGCAGTAAGTGAGCTCAGCATTTTCATACGGAACTCAGTGAACTCCTTCTGCTTTCTACCTTATTTCAGGTTCACTGAATACATTCAGCCCATTTGCTTGTGGGCCGAACCGGTCGATGTCGTGCTCATTGTCAACCAGACCGCCTTGGTGGCTGGGTGGGGTGGTGACGTCGGACACATTGTCTCGCCCATATCGAAAATGGTGGACTCGCGAATTGTCAGCGAAGGCGAATGCTTGCGTTCGTTGAAGTCTTACAAGAATCTGACATCGTCGCGTACTTTATGTGCGGGCAATCAAGATGCTGCAGGATCCTGCATGGGCGACTCGGGCAGTGGACTGATGATCAAGCGCAATGGTCGGTGGGTGTTGCGTGGCGTTGTCTCGGTTGGTCAGACTGTACAGCAGCTGTGCAATTTGCATCAGTTTGTGGTTTATTGTGATTTGGCAAAGCATATAACATGGGTGCGAGGTAATGCTTTGTTGTAGTTTTTTTAAATAAAATTTAATATTTTTTCAAAATTGTTCAATCATTTTTAACGTAATTTGAATTTGACAAGATAGTATTGCAATTTATTGTGTACGTACTAATTTTTTCTTTGGGTGTAAATTTATCTGTGAATTTAATAAAATGCGCGCTATGAAAGTGAATCTCTTCATATATGCCACTTGAGGTAATTGATTTGTTTGTATTGTTATGAGACGGTTGTGTGGAGAAATCTTGATGGGAAAATTGCTGCAACTTTGAAATAAATGTACATGCGATTTGCCACAATTTGTCACTGAGAATAGTTGGCAATAAAATGCACATAATTGATGGAGACGAGACAAATTTTCAAACTGCAAATATATGATATTTTTTTCATATCATTTCAATGGACACATTTATGAGCTACAAGGACAATTTCCAACAAAAACATATAACTTGATTAATGTTGGAGTTCATCCTGTGATTTAACTCAACCTTGATATGAGGCTTGGTCCACTCACGCAATCAGCTCCACACATTAGGTCCATCTTCGTCTTCCCGGCCAGCTGCTGTACCCATCGATACATATCTTGTGTTGATTTCCTATTTTTCCATTTTCATTCGATATTCTTTTCGTTTCGTTTCAACGTTTCAACCCATTTCGGGTGTAATTCCGTTGTTAAAGTCCCGCCCTGCTTTGTTCCACTTCCGTTTCATTTCGATCCGGTTCCATACCCGTTCCATTTGAGACTACTAAAAGCCGTTCCAAATCAGTTCAGCATTTCTCAAGTTAAACTAATACACTTCAATCCATTCGAATATTATCGGCAGTCGGCAGTCCGTTCTTATCAGGCAAACCGATCTGTTCCAATATAATTTGCAATATTTGAATGACTGCAAATTCAATTTTCAGTCATGCAAAAAGAGAGACAGATAATCTTTGGAACTTTGCGTTGATGGCCTGAGTAGTCAGTAATCTCAGAATCAGTTTCATTTCGACTTGGCTATTTAGTGAGTGTAAAAGTTGCTGCGGAGCGAGCTGTTCCTGATTACATTAACTGCCCCAATCATAAGAAGTTTTTGAATTTAATGGTTAGAGCTACGAATTACAAGTGATTTAAGGTTATTTTTGTTAACTAACCGAATTAAATTCAAAAAATATATCAAAAAATTTTAATCTAACAAATTTAATATACATCATGTTGGAGCATGGAGTTGGTGTTTTGCTACTGTTCAGCTTCGTGTCGCTGCAAATAGTTTATACACAAAGGCCACCCGTGGCTTGTCCCGAACACTTTCAATACCAGAGTCGCGACAATGAATTAAGAGGCAAGTTGACTTTGCCATCATCACCGTTCAAAACGAAAGTGGTTGTGGAGCTATCACAACGCGAGCCAATAGAATCGGTAAGCAACAGAATGTGATTAAAAGTGTGATAATGGTTCAAAGTCGGGTCAGTAATTAATGTGTAGGAATTTCCAAAATAGACAATATTTTTTACCAAAAACATGAAAGCCCCCATTGCGGTCCACAACTGAGTTCGGTTGCCATATTGGCGTCATGATCGTCCGATGTTGAAATGCAACCATGGTGACAAAACCCAACTGTCACATTGCCAACCCTAATACGTATCGGCTTGAATTAAAACGAAGTCAACATTTTCGATGAGAACAGAAGGGCTTTGGGTGTTTACGTTGGAATTTTACACATTGAGATTTAAATGTAGTCATTTGAGGGAAAACCTGATTTATATAAAATTCGTATTTTTTCTTTAGGATGGATCTTACATCAAATTCTCCAAGAGCAGGGAAACAACTACTCAGAATTTACTTACGGGCCAAAACGTATCGTATAGTGTGGGCTTTCCCACAGCATCAGTGCGTCCAAAATTGATACTGATCTCTGTGAATGACACTGTCATATGCTCAGACAGTAAATGTGAGTAGATAATGCCTCTACTACTTTACTTACTGCAATTACTCATTGCAAATTCATGTCTCTTCAGATCCTCCACCAAGCTTCACAGTCAGACTGGAAACTACACATACATTGATTATCCCTAAATCAACCGGCTACTATGGACCATCTCCGCCTACCACAATAATAGGTCAAAAAAACAAAGTTATAACTCCAGAACTGCTTGTGGAAGCGACACCGCCAAACTCCTGCACATGTGGTCAAGAGGGCAACAGAACATCCACACCCTTCATAAATGGCGGTACTCTAGTGACGCGCGGTCAATTCCCCTGGCTGACGGCTATCTATGAAAGGGAGCGTGGCACTTTGAAATTCATTTGTGGGGGTTCGTTGATCTCCTCACGTGCTGTAATCAGCGCAGCACACTGCTTCCGTTATATGCGTATCCTGCCCGCCGAACAAGTTCTATTGTATTTAGGCCGCCACAATCTGGAGAACTACATCGAAGAGGGTGCCACACCGGTTGACGTACAAACGCTGCTGATACATCCAGACTTTAATATAAATACATATCCCGATGCCGATCTTGCCATACTGCAGATGAGGTCGCCCGTGCAGTAAGTGAACTCAGCATTTTCATACGGAACTCAGTTAACTCCTTCTGCTTCTACCTCATTTCAGGTTCACCGAGTACATTCGGCCCATTTGCTTGTGGTCCGAACCGGTCGATGCCGTGCTCATTGTCAACCAGACCGCCTTTGTGGCTGGCTGGGGTGGTGGCGACGGACACCTTGTCTCGCCCATAGCTAAAGTGGTGGACTCGCGAATTGCCAGCGATAACGAATGTATGCGTTCGTTGGAGGCTTTCAAGGAGCTGACATCGTCGCGCACTTTATGTGTGGGCAATAAAGATGGCACGGGACCCTGCATGGGCGACTCGGGCGGTGGACTGATGATCGAGCGCAATGGTCGGTGGGTGCTGCGTGGCATTGTCTCGGTTGGTCAGACGGTACAGAAGCGTTGCGATTTGTATCAGTTTGTGGTTTATTGTGATTTGGCAAAGCATATGTCGTGGGTGCGAGACAATGCTTTGTTGTAGTTTATTTTTTTTTTATAAAATTAATTAAAACTAATTTTTTTTTCGAAATTTTTGTTATTTTTTCAAACCGTAATTTGAATTTGGCGTGATAGTATTGCAAATTATTATGTACCTACTAAGTTTTAGTTTGGGTGTAAGTTTATTTGTATTTATTTTGCGAACTAACTAATGCACTGTGAAATATTATCTGCTACGTAGTCGGTTTAAGGGTTAATTAATAAAAAAATAGTTTCTACTCATTTCTATTTTGTCTTTTTTGTGCTTATTTAAGAGGAATGACTTGAATGGGTGGATGGATGATGGCGGTATGTAACATAAATTTTAAAGTTCCATTAGCAATATTCCACCACTTGCGATTCTAATTGAGAAGCGTGTTGTATGCAATGCCAAAATGAATTTCCAACATAAAATTCTAAACATGAACAAAAACAAAAAGCAAAACAAACGGAAAAATAGTAACCGGTAACACAATCAAGGAATGACATAAAAAATCTCGCCTCAATGGAAGAAGTTCACGGATAAGATGTCACCCAGTTGTCCATCATAGTTGTATCAGACCAGACCACACATTTACGCACACAAACACACCGGGCGTATGCAACGTCCCACTGAGCTACTAAACTACATTCGAACTTGCAAGTTGCAATGCCGGCCAGTGGTACAACAGGTGATTGTTGTCTACGAAAAAAGCGCACGCTCACCAATTGAGCGAGAGAATATAGCGCTCGGAGAGAGCGAAAAGCTTTTCTGCATTTCTAAAACTGTGCTGCGCACATATTTCGCCCACTAAGCGAACGAAAGCGGCCGCGAACATCCTGTTGAATTTTAAGGACGACATACGACAAATGCTCGTGTTCGTGTGAATTGTGGCAAAAACAAATTTGTTGCATACTTAAAGGCGTCGCTCAATACAAAGTTATAACTCCAGAACTGCTTGTGGAAGCGACACCGCCAAACTCCTGCACATGTGGTCAAGAGGGCAACAGAACATCCACACCCTTCATAAATGGCGGTACTCTAGTGACGCGCGGTCAATTCCCCTGGCTGACGGCTATCTATGAAAGGGAGCGTGGCACTTTGAAATTCATTTGTGGGGGTTCGTTGATCTCCTCACGTGCTGTAATCAGCGCAGCACACTGCTTCCGTTATATGCGTATCCTGCCCGCCGAACAAGTTCTATTGTATTTAGGCCGCCACAATCTGGAGAACTACATCGAAGAGGGTGCCACACCGGTTGACGTACAAACGCTGCTGATACATCCAGACTTTAATATAAATACATATCCCGATGCCGATCTTGCCATACTGCAGATGAGGTCGCCCGTGCAGTAAGTGAACTCAGCATTTTCATACGGAACTCAGTTAACTCCTTCTGCTTCTACCTCATTTCAGGTTCACCGAGTACATTCGGCCCATTTGCTTGTGGTCCGAACCGGTCGATGCCGTGCTCATTGTCAACCAGACCGCCTTTGTGGCTGGCTGGGGTGGTGGCGACGGACACCTTGTCTCGCCCATAGCTAAAGTGGTGGACTCGCGAATTGCCAGCGATAACGAATGTATGCGTTCGTTGGAGGCTTTCAAGGAGCTGACATCGTCGCGCACTTTATGTGTGGGCAATAAAGATGGCACGGGACCCTGCATGGGCGACTCGGGCGGTGGACTGATGATCGAGCGCAATGGTCGGTGGGTGCTGCGTGGCATTGTCTCGGTTGGTCAGACGGTACAGAAGCGTTGCGATTTGTATCAGTTTGTGGTTTATTGTGATTTGGCAAAGCATATGTCGTGGGTGCGAGACAATGCTTTGTTGTAGTTTATTTTTTTTTTATAAAATTAATTAAAACTAATTTTTTTTTCGAAATTTTTGTTATTTTTTCAAACCGTAATTTGAATTTGGCGTGATAGTATTGCAAATTATTATGTACCTACTAAGTTTTAGTTTGGGTGTAAGTTTATTTGTATTTATTTTGCGAACTAACTAATGCACTGTGAAATATTATCTGCTACGTAGTCGGTTTAAGGGTTAATTAATAAAAAAATAGTTTCTACTCATTTCTATTTTGTCTTTTTTGTGCTTATTTAAGAGGAATGACTTGAATGGGTGGATGGATGATGGCGGTATGTAACATAAATTTTAAAGTTCCATTAGCAATATTCCACCACTTGCGATTCTAATTGAGAAGCGTGTTGTATGCAATGCCAAAATGAATTTCCAACATAAAATTCTAAACATGAACAAAAACAAAAAGCAAAACAAACGGAAAAATAGTAACCGGTAACACAATCAAGGAATGACATAAAAAATCTCGCCTCAATGGAAGAAGTTCACGGATAAGATGTCACCCAGTTGTCCATCATAGTTGTATCAGACCAGACCACACATTTACGCACACAAACACACCGGGCGTATGCAACGTCCCACTGAGCTACTAAACTACATTCGAACTTGCAAGTTGCAATGCCGGCCAGTGGTACAACAGGTGATTGTTGTCTACGAAAAAAGCGCACGCTCACCAATTGAGCGAGAGAATATAGCGCTCGGAGAGAGCGAAAAGCTTTTCTGCATTTCTAAAACTGTGCTGCGCACATATTTCGCCCACTAAGCGAACGAAAGCGGCCGCGAACATCCTGTTGAATTTTAAGGACGACATACGACAAATGCTCGTGTTCGTGTGAATTGTGGCAAAAACAAATTTGTTGCATACTTAAAGGCGTCGCTCAATACAAAAACCAAAAAAAAAAAAAAAAGAGGAAAAGCATCAAACGCACGAATGAACGAAGAACATTCGAACGGTGCAATATATTTTTGGGTGGCAAAGGATACGCGGCAACAACACAAGCAACAACAACCACAACACCATCAACGACAACGACTTGAGGCAGCCGCTCCAATGGATGCCCAAACGATAACGTCGAACGTCGGCGGGTTCAGTCAACGTTAAGCTTTCATCTCGTGCGGTTTGGTTTTGAAATTCTTAAGCGGCAAATTTTTGAGTTGAGCTCTTAGAAATTGAAATTGTTTGGCATTTGCCTAATGGAAATGGAAAAGTGCGAGGGCAGTAAAAAAAATTAATTAAAAATATTAAAAAAAAAAATAAATTAAAATGTGAAAAAAATTAAAGTGGCAAGTGTTTATTAAAAAGAAAATATACCCAAAATTATTACAAGATTTTTCAAATCCCTTGTTAGGAACTGTAACAATTTGCCGCCAAAAGTGCAATTCTCATTTGCACTATGCCCTTAAAAAACTAAAGTGTTTCCTTTTCCATTCCGTACTATGTTGTACCGTTGCTGCTGCACCGCCGCCAGTGTTGTTTTGCATTAATTTGAAATTTACATATTTTTTTTAGTACAACATTTCTATTCTGTTTCGTGACTGTGCTCGTGCTGCAGGTGTTCTTCTTCCACGTTTCTAATGTTCTTTTTTTTTTTTGGTTCAAACTGTTGCACGCAACAATGGCAAATCGTGTACTAAGTTTGGTTAATTTTTAACGAACCAAACAAAGAAAATTACAGCAAAAAAAGAAAACATAATTTCCAACGCAGCTTATAGTATGCAAAAAGGTAATAAGATACTTTTCAACAATGTGATAAAGTGAAAATTATTACTTTTCAGGCTTTGGTCTAAATTTAAATTACAGTTTGTTCTTGTTATGGTGTTGTGTTGTGTTGTGATTTGAGTGATAGTAGTTAAGCTACAAGTCACATGAACATGTTGAAAATTTAGCATGGAATGTGAAATGAAATAGGACCTCATTGGTTGGCATCTAATGGCATGAGTGATGGCAATAAATTGAGGCGTTCACTCACAAATCTTCAAGCACTTCAATCGATTCTGAGAAATGTTGTTGCTCAATATTACATGGACAAACATGCTGATCTTATCATAAAATGTTTAAGTAATCGATGGAGATCGAACAACTGGCAATTTTATTACAAAATTGTTTAACGCTTATTTTGGAAATAAACGCCTCAAAATTGACAAAATTTGGACCATTTTTTTTTTAGAATGGTGCATTTTTTTAACTTGACAGTATGTAATATGGTTTCCACATTTTTCAAACGATTTGAATATTTTTTGCAGCACGTTGGAAAGCTTCTTAAATTTAGAAACCAATGAGATAAAACTACAAAACTACAAACTTCAGGGGCTACAATAGAAGGAATTTTAAGAAAAATCACTGGCCTTCTTGCTTTAGGATCCATTAGGAGTTTAGTTAAAAAGGACCATACCAGAATGTCTGTTCGTAAAAGAGAAAATCAGAATACATGTTCAAGTGGAACAAATCAAGTAAACACAAATCAGTATATATTTAACAGTATTTATGACTTAGAAATCATGATTAATGACTACTTATTATTAGATCCATATCGTTATTAATTTTTGCATAATTCTTTCGTATAACTCATGATTTCAGCAATCATTTCCCTTCTGGTAGGAAATTCTTAAAGAAGATACCTTAAGCAATTACTTTTGGGTCAGTTTTCTGGTCCTACGCCAGCAAAGGCAATACTGATTTGATTTCTTCCGTAATTTTTCCTTAAGAAATTTCGTGTTTTTTGCGAGGTGGACACAGGTCTCTACCGAACATAGCTTTTAGATATTTCTTGAATTCATGGTATTTAAAGAAGAATCACTCTTCAAAACTTTTAAAAATTTTGAATAACCCAAAATTTTTTTTCAAAGTGGATTTTCTTATGGGGCACTTTCTTGTTCAGCAGCCTTATTGTTTCCAAGGGGTTATCGTATAAGAAACGCTTTCTTCTTCTTCTTTTCTAGTCGACAAGCGAACAGAAAGAAAGACGTACAGATAAATATATTTATTTTAAATGCAAAAAAAAAGGGTAATCAATTTACCATAAAAGCATATTTAATTTAGTATTTATTTGCAATTTTTCCATTTGCCATTTCAGATCATGACCGAACCCAGAAACTCGATTGAGAACAGCTAAAAATGTTATTGCCCCAAAAACTGCAATAAAATCCACCGAATGTGATACAAGCAAACAGCCACAACAGCAAAAATCAACTAAAAAAAACCAAAAATTAAAAAAAACTGTTCAAATTTGCAATTTCCGGTTTAGAAATGAAAATTTGTGTGCGCATATGAATTACTTCCGTTACGGGTTTTTTCCTTCATTTTTCATTTCATTGCTAACGGATATGGGCATAAAGTGTTTAAATGGTATTTTTTGTATGAAAGGATGAAAGTTTTCACAAACTAAAAAAATGTGGCGTAAAAGTACCGCAACCATACAGAAGAGGAAAATGTAAAAAAATTATTTTCCCAAAAAAATTGATTTTTTAATTGAAAACAGTGAATTGGCTGTTAAATACACAAAGCAGAGCTGTAAACTAAAGAGTGTCCATAATTTTAATTTTCGGTTTGACCTATTTTTCCGTGTGTCGGTGTGTGTGTGTGCTTTATTTGGGCACAAATTCCTGAATTCAATTTCTTTAAAAATTTCTTTTTCACACTTTGGTTTTGCATTTTTCGGCGGTTTTTTTTGCTGTGAAGAAGCAAAGAAAAATTCACTAAAACCTGAAAGCGAAACATGACCGCTGCCAGCACCACAGTGGCTGCCTTGGCCGCTATTGCCACCGCAACAACAACAACAACTACACTTATCACCAATCGCCACAACAATCACAGCGGCTTGGGTGTGTCAGCGATGGGCGTGGAACATCTGCCGTTGCAATTGTCTACCGCCAAAGTGGATCTGGATATTGAAATTGACATACAACTGCTGACGCATGGCTACGACGGCACAACGGTGAGTAACACTTTTGCCACTTTCATGAACAATAGAAGAGAACAGAATAGAGCACCCCACCCTGAGTGGGGAATCGATGTGAATTTATGGCTTTTTCGTGTTCATTTCATTAACTCAGGTGAAGTCTTCATTTCATTTCATTTCGTTTAATTTTTTTGTCTTCTTCTTTTGTGCTGATTTTATGATGTGCTTCCGGCCATAAAATCACTGTCGATAGTCACATAAAATCCTGTTGGAGTTTATGACGACCTATAAAATGGGTGAAGTCAATTTCAACTTTAGATGGCTGCAGTTTTACTAACCAATGATTTAATTTTTTCATGAAAGGTCAATGTTTTATAGTCGCTAAAATTTATGGTGAAGTTGGCTGCGGTTTTTTTCTTTTTTTTTTTTTATTTGGAAATTATGTTATAAAAAAGGGAGGAAATTAAAAAAATATTCAAAATCACCTTGTGGGTTTAATAGCTTTAAAGGCATGCTTAACACTTGCATTGTTATTCACAAACCATATGGAGCAATTTTAGAATCATTTTAATAGCACAAAATTTTATGATCGTTTCTTGACTCTCTCTGAGCAGATTGCAATAAAACTAGTATTGCATTGAAGCAAAGTAAATGTAAAGAAATCCAGATTTCATTTATCCAAAAATTAAGGTAATGGGTTAGTAGGCTGTAGGAATTCAGATCACATTTGGCCAATATTTTGAATCATTACTCCCTAAACCAAATTAAATAAAAATGCCCGTGTCTCTCAGTTTGGCTTGTTTTAAAAATCTATGGCCCATATTCATAGTCAAATCAAGTTCCAACTTAACTTTGCTACTCTACTAATAATACACTAAAATAATACACTGTATTGACAACTAATAAGTTGGTACTAAGATTTAGTAGCTATTAAATTTGACTATGAATATGTTAAAATTACTCATACGCAGTGTGCAGCGATTATCGCATAGTGTTCTACACTGCGTATGTGCGATTGTGTTATATGAAGAGACATGTATGAAGCAGCCTCTTTGGACAATTTACATAAATAAATGTACCTAAATTTAATTTTCATATAAAAGGTGCCATGTATGGGAGAAAAGCCAATTCGACCTTTTTTTCGTATTTAAGTTTAAAAAATGAATAAATATTCCAAATGAAAGTTTTAAATGAAAATTAATGAGCGAATCATTGGCACGTACGTTCATGCACACATACAACAATACTTTGTCACCCAAAATCGACAAAATCCACCACAAAATTCATAAACAGGGAATAGAGGAAGCCTCATAAACTTTATAACACATACAACCACAAATTTCTCCATAAATGTGTTTTGAAGTAAATTCTAATTTTATAAATAAAATCCATTTGCTGATGTGTTTGGAGATGGTAAATTTGTTGCAGTTCTTTTTATGTGGGTGTATGTTCTTACCCAATGAACTTCACGTAGAGCTGTCTAATAAATTATGATCAGAAATTGTACTATCTGATACTCCGTATCGATTATCCGTAGCCACAGTTTGAAAGAGTCTTACTGCGAACAAGTCACGAAAGTAAATTTTAACTAATATTGAAAACAAGCTAGAGTTGCATACATAAACACATACTGGATTAATGCTGTTTATTTATGTGCTTGTATAAGCCTGTGTGTGCTTTAGTTTTTACTAATATTAAGAAGGCTGCTTAATTGCAAGCGACATCATCAGGCGGTGCTACCGGAAGGCTTATAATACACGGGCTGGTATGTGAGTGAGTTTGTGAGCGCGTGTGGCTGAAGTTTTCGTTCTTTGGCATTCAATTAGTTTTACGTAAATTTGCATAAAATTAAGGAAATTATTTACAATTTCATAGTATGCTGGTTGAAGGCTTCACAAAATGTAAAGGGATTTTTAAGCTTTTCATTTTATGAATTTATTTCAATAAAAAATTATCCAACATTTCAGCTCCCACTAGTAAATTTAAAAAAAAAGTAAATAAAACTAGGAAGAGAATTGTCTTCGGCCTCACCGACTCTAAAATACCCAGCCCATGCGTGTACGATACGTTCTTAGGTCATTTTTATAAAAAATTCATCGATATTTTATTGAGAATTTTTCAATATTTCATCGATAATTTATCGATAATGCAATAAAACACATGGACATATTTTGAGCTGCCACGCCCTATCCTGCAAAAATCCAAACTTTGGCTAAGGAATTTGTTGCCATGGTGACTTCAGGAGAGCTACTACATTTGCCACGCCCACTTTTCTAAGTGAAATTTCAGCTCTCTAGGTGCACTAGTGATGATTTGCAATGAATGTCTCCTCTGAGTCTGTGATCATTTGATAATTCCTCCATGCCTTATTGACACTTTCCAGTTCAACCATTTTCCAAATTGCTTCCGCCCAATCCAAATAACAAACTGCTGCCCGCATTTAAAAACGACCATGGCAAGCAAATAGCCAGAGCCACTGCCAAAGTGAAATGTTTACAAACAATGTATGGCAACGAAAGTTCACCAACATTTTTCCTTTTACTTGCAACGTAACCCATCTTTAACCAATCACATTTCAATCAATAAATTTTGCGCTCAACTTGAGTTTGTTCATTCAGTCGTTTAGTCGTTCATTCGTTCATTCGTTCGTTCGTTCCTTCGTTGGTTTGTTTGTTCATTGCGCTCAGTCGAGCTTCAGTTTAGTTTTTCCTTCCAGTTGAGTGCATCCTACACCAAATGTGTCATTGCTTGTCGTTCGTTCGTTTTTACTGTTACTACCTACTGCCTTGATTTTACTAGTCCAAACGTTATACGTTCGTATTAAACTCATTGAAGGTGTTCTCACTTTTTACTGGAAAAAAAAGATGTCCTCGCCTGTGTCATTCGCTTCCTGATGGGATTACTTGTTTATTTTTTTAATTTAGACTCTCGTCGAGTTTCCATTCCGTTATTTTTACTTTTAGTCTAACTGACAATTTGCTAGCAGAGCACCTCATTCACCGTATTAAATTGTTCTTGTGTATGTGTTTGTGTTTTTATTTGTGAAATACACTCAGTTCCGGTATTGAAGCTGCCATTTCTGCATCCACTAGTTCAACTGTTAATTTTTCTACTACTACTTTTTTGTCCTTTTTTTTTTTTGATTCTCCCTCATGTATGTGTGTGCATATGTGTGCTTCTACGTTTTAAACTGTACTTTCGCAAACATGTCAATGTGAATTTATTTCATTGCAATCAGCTCAATATTTTATGCTTGTGTCAGTGTATGTGAGTGTGGTTGCTTGTGTATAAAATCCTCTGCCATCCTTAGAGTTTCAACTGCGTTCTTCTTCCCTTGTCGCTTCGACTTTAAATTATTTCCCTTTGATCGTTTTAGGTTGAATGTACTGGCATTTGTCTTTTGCTTTTAATTGGAAAGAATTGAGGTAATTTCTGTTGGAGTTTTATTTTTGCCATTTGATAGTATTTTTTATTTTTAGATAGGAGTTCGTTGAGTAAATTCGATGACATTTTCAGTGAACCATTCAATTGAAATCAATAGCAATTGATTACATATATTTTTTTAAAGGGAAAGACGAAAAGACTGTTCAGCAATCATTTATTTTTTAAATAATATTTGTATACTCTTCCATATGTATATCTCGCAGCCATTGCTGAAATTGCCCCAATCATGTTGCCGTATGGCAATAAAATATTGAACATAAATGACAGCAATCCATTCTCTTTCACCCTTTCCAACCAAATTTATACTCGTCCGCTTTGCTTTACAAAAAAAACTCCCTCACTAAAATGTATTTTAAATATTAACATGTTTCCACCGCCAGCGTACAGAGAGCAGCCAATGTAAATATGATGACTGTTAAAAATTGATTGCTCAGGGAAAAAAAACAAACAAAAAAGAGGGAAAAAAAATATTAAATTCAATTAAAATTCCTCATGAAAGTAAAACAAAAACGAAATATCTACCTTTTGGAAAAAATTAATACAAAATATCACAGTCTATGAAATGCAAACACAAAATAGTAAATACCAATCAGAGGCTTGAAAATGCTGCATGAAATTGCATGAAAAAAGCTTCAAACTTCCCAACTGACAACAACAACAGCCATATTCGAGTGCTTAAACGATTTCCAACTGTCCACTGTAAATGACAGGTGCCAAAAATGGTGGAAAAATATTTACATGTTAATTGTGGTCAGCGGTGGTGGCTGTGGGAAAGATGAAAAAAAATTATGAAAATTATCAGAATTAAATTATTTAATTTTTTTTTTTCGTTTTGTGTTCAATATTAAATTTTAAAAAGTAAAAGTAATTTTAATCAGCGAAATAAATTGAAACATTCTTTAAAAGTCAATAATAAATGTTAGTCAATTAAGTATGTGGGTACCTGGCTATTTGATGATGATACTAATCTAATTAAATTAAATTTAATTAAATAATTTAACCACTTTTCAACATTACTATAACATTTTTCATTTACCATTTTGGCAATTGAAAAATTCCTCTCGAAGTAATTTTCCCAGTGTTTTCCACACACCCGCAGCTATCAAGGCCTAAGCTTAATCCCAGTTGACATAGATGTAAAAAGCAACAACAAAAAAACGAAGCTACTTCTTCAGAATTTAAGGAAGTTTCCAAATTCCAAAGCCGCTTTTCCGCACTCTTTCCATGTTCTATCGTGTGTCATCTATTCCCTTGCGAGTTTTTATCACTTGTTTTTTTCTGTGCTTCCTATGGAACTTTTTTTCTTCATGCTTGTTGTCATCGTCTGGCTGCACGCAATAGCAGGCGTGTTGACAATACGGAAGCCATTACACTTGACATTTTTTTTTCGTCCTATTCTTCTTCTTGCAAATATGACGTAATTTACTCTAAGGAATTTACACAGAATCTCATTTGCTAGAATGTGTGTCAGTTTAGAAATTAAGTTAGGCATTTTCTTGCAAATGTTTCAAGTACACGAATATGTGTGTGGGCTTATGAATATTTGGCACATTTCAAGCAGCCTTAAAGCGAATATTGAAACTTGATTGCAATTAATTGCCATATTTTTCATTTTTCGATGTTCTTTGGTTTTCATTGAATTCACTCGATTTTAAAGAAAGAGTTATTGGCCACAGCAATGACATTAGGAACAAACCAACCGAAAAACCCTTAATTTTAAATCGAAATCGTTGAAATTAATTTAAAGGGAATTCGTTTTCCTTTTCACAAAACTGAATCTATTTACAACTATTTTTCACAAAAATCGCGTTCCAAATCAAAGATTTATTAAGAAAGTATTTTCCTTAATTGCTTTGAATGATTCACAACCCAGGAATACTTTTGTTCATTATTTAATTCTCTTACCGAAGCATTGAATGTCGTTTTATAAACTCCATTAGCTCAGAGGTTAAAGTTCAATAAATGATGTAAACTAAAGTACGATTTTCGGAAACTTTCCCACAAACGCATTACCGAATATTTTCTTTACTCAGTAAGCAATTTCAACATAAACGAAATGTAAATAAATATATTGTATACTTTGTAATGCTAATGGAGTGTGATTAAATAGGCTTTGAAGCATTTTGATAGCCATTTGCTGCATTTTAAATATTTTCACAAATATTTTCTCATTTGTTAAATTACTTAAGGATTTAATAGCTTTTTTTTTTTTGCTCGACTACTTCGTTATTTACCAATTCATTTCAATTCATTACATTCAATTTAATTTCATTCTATTTGAATTCACAAATATTTAGAGCAATTGAATTATTAAAACTTATTACTGATTCACTGCCACCTGGAAGCTGTCACATGGAATGTTGACTTTGCTTAGCTTGTGGCCTTTGTTGATAAATTGTTACTTGCAAAACATTTTCAATAATATTTCATTGTTGTTTCTTTTTTGCTGTTGTTAGTGTCGAGCACTATGCAAAAGGCAGATGCTAAATTATTTATTTGTGTACCGTACAGCCAGGGAAAATCGTTTGGAAAGAAGCTTTAAGGAATAAATCAGATTTTAGTTTTATTGAAATAAAATGATTTACTAACATTTTCTTCCTCACTTAGGTGAAAAGTTTACATTAGCTTCGGGCCCAGGGTTATTTACAGCTTTTGTAGACACACACAAAATAAATTAATTTATTTGCACTTGTGCAGCGGCATTATTCACACAAATGGTTTTTTTGCTGCTTGCCTTTAATGGAAGAACCTTTTCGCATACACAATCTAATTTAATTCAAATTTAATTCATTTCAATATTAAATTTCAAATGCAACTCAAAACCTTTTGTTTTCGAGTGTATGTATGCTACTGTGCAAAGAGTCTTCAAGGCTCCAAACGGAAGGCAATTAATTTGAAAACTAAATGTTCTTCTATAGTCTCAAAGTAAGTTTGATGGTGATTCATATCAGTTCGTTTTGACAGCAAACAATATTTCATATTTCAGACAAACAAATTACCTACACACACACACACACAAACACCAGCCATACACATATGACTATGTACTGTTATCTCTATACAAATATGTGTGTCTGCAATTATTTTTACTCGCAACAATGTGTGTGCTCCAAGAATAGCCTGAGTATTCGTTGGAATGTCCTCTTTCATTTCTTATGTTCACATTTCAGTCTGTCTTCAAATATTTTTACTTGTCGACGCATGTGGCAGTGTAAATACCTTTCATTGTATAACTTTTGTTCACAGCATGTGTGTGTGTGTGTGTTGGAGTGGCTGTGCGTGTATGTTGGAGTCTTTTTGTTGTACTGCAAAAACGCCTTAACAATTTATTGCATTTTCCATCTGCTTTTTTTGCTTTTTGTTAGTCTTGAAATAAATTAAACATTTCATTCATTGCTATAGTAGAGCTCAGCCCACGCACATAGCCATAGACACTCTCATACTCGCTGCCATTTATATTAAAAAAGTTTTGGAGAAATTTGTTTGTTAGGTTTTTGGTGCTTTTGCGAGTATTGTTTCTTTTATGTTTCGTTCTGTGTGTGTGAAGGCACGAAAATGCAAAGTTAGAAAATATTTTAATGATTTATTTTATTGTATTTTGTAGCATTTCTAATTACTATGGCTATGGTGGTTTGGTTTATTGAAATGTCTTTGCTAGTCAAAGAAGGAAAAATCCAGTCCCAGTGTCTCTAGTCATGGTGTCACAGAATATATATATGCAATTATGGGATTTTATATCAAACAAAGGCCACATTTTATTCCTTGCCTACCAAGGTTATGATAAGAAAAGCAATTAATTAAATTGATTGTCTCAAGCAGATTAAATATACTCGCTTAATTAACTCAATTACCATTAACGCCATTAAAATTTCAACAAAAGCCGTTAGATAAAAAAAATTCCAAAATTTTCCCACGCAATTTCGTATTACATAAAGTAAAATTAGGATTATTCACAACCGACAAAATAAACATAAAGGCAACAATTCGAGCATGCAGAATAAGTGGCATAATTAAGTTCAAGCACACGTACACACATGCACGCATCCCAAACATAAATAGCATGATAAGAGCGAAAGACACACACTGGCATACATGCACTTGCAAACACTTACAAAGCACAGCTCAATTGGCACCTCCCTCACTCGAAAACCGCAAATGTGTTTGTTTTTGTCTTTCAGTCAGTGAGTCAGTGAGTATGAGTGTGTATGAGTGTGTGTGTGTGTGTGTGTGTCGTCTGTGTTTGAGTGAGCGGAGGACTAAACAGTGTTTTTGTGGTTGTCATTGTGAATTGGCGAAATTATTAAGACCACAAAAACCACAAAGCTGCGTTGGAATATGTGTACAGTGCCACCCCCTACCACCTCCACTCCAGTACGATTTACTGATTCCTTTCACCTGTAATTTCTCATACTTTGTGGTGAATACAAACAACAACAACAAAAAAAACAAAGCACCAAACAAGCATTATCAGTAGCAGAAGCAAAAAGTACTTTGCTACATAAATATTCCGTGTGGGTGTCTACACTCATTCACTCACTCACACACACACGCACTTGAAACACTTTAAAATATTTGCAAAATGAGAAATGTTTTAAATTTGTCACACTCTTACGCTCTCACACTCGGTGAAATGCCAACAGGTAAATGACATTTCACCGACAGCACACACAAGCCCAAACAGGACCAACCGCAAAAAGTAGGCAGCCCGAATGTGTGTTGGTTCACGTGCTCTTTCATAAATTTTTGTCGAGGCACACATTTGCCCCAACATAAACACATACATATGTATGTATGCATGTGTGAATAAAACGAATGCAGCCCAAGAAATGCTCAGCAAACCGGAACGGAAAAATAACACCCACCAACAATGGCAGCCAACGACCAAGACCAAAGGAAGTCGACGCGTGACAAACAAAAATATCGCGTGCGTTTGTTGAGTTTAGGAATTGTTTGAGGTTGGCTTTTTTCAGTCTTGATTGTTTGTAACCCAGATAGCCATTTTGGTTGAGAACAATAATGATGTGTGACTTGTTCCAGTTGGGTTTATAGTGTCGGAATTTGTCGCCAAATGTTTGCTGGGTTACTATCACTGTTGTTGTGGTTCATACCACATGTCAACGTGTGTTCCCCTCCAAAAATACAAAACTTTCTACAAAATTTAATACCAAAAATGTTAAATAAAAATTTAACATGACCGTGAAAATTTGTTGCCAACCGCCGCCACACTCGCTGTTCGTTGTACGGAAAAATTCTTGCGTTTGCTAAGTCACTGAAAATTCTATAAAAGACCCCACCCAGCTTGGCATTTGTGTGCGTGTATGTGTGTTCTTATATCGCCATTAAAGAATGTCTTTTATGGCTGCGTCATGGCCCCATCAATATGTACGTTTGTCCGCTGCCAATACATTCTTGCTTTAACCAAAAGGTAAAGGCAACATTTTGCTGCCTGGTTATTCGTGTGCCTTACTTTTGTTGAACTTATTTTCTTTGGACATTTTTTTTTTTCATTGTGCTTCCTGTCATGACACAGTCATCATATATCTTTTGCTTGTAGGTGGCTGTTCGACATGTGCTTTATATATTGGCCATAAAATTTGTTCCATGGATGTTTCGTTTTGATTGGTTTTTGTATTATGAATTATTTCGTTGTATGGTATATCAATCAACAGAGTTTTTCTTTCCCTTTCTTTCTTATTGACACACTCAATTTGCGCTTTGCTGGTCTTTTGGGGATATTCTTGGTTGAAGTATTTGAAGTTTTTAATTAAGTTCTTCTGAAACAATGGAAAGGGATTTCGAGAGGGAATTAAAGCTACTGAAAGTGATTTTTCGAATTAATATTAAAAAATATGGAAATCTTCAGCATTTACATGAGAGTCAGTTAATTAATCTCTTCTTAATGCATACATTGGTTCGATTTAGAAAAACTCTATTGTAATCCTTGCGGTCTAATAGCGGAAAAGTCCTCAGCCAGAAAATAAAATTTGTTATGTAAAAAGGCCACTGATGGAACTCGATTCTGTAATAAATTCGATTTGTTTATCATAATGTATCATCTTTATGACAATTGTTTAGGGAAATTTAACATATTTCTAAGCACTCAAGCAATCTGTAAAAAGAAGTACCAAAGCAGCTAAACCGAAAGCTGCAAAAATAAATGTCTTCTGCAAGGATAATATTGAAATCAAATATATCAGTCTTGAAGCGCTTTATAGCGCTCTTAACCGCTTCAGATTTTTTTACTGGTTGTCCTCTTTATGCTCGCTGAAGCGACACTAAAAATCAGCATCGATAGCATAGAGAGAAAAACGAAAAAGACTTAAGGCGAACATCCAAATCAAAGCAGTAAAAAAAACCATATGCACTAGCAGAAGTGCAAAGGTCATGTGTGTTACTCACATACAAACGTAATAGAACCAAATGTAATAGCATAAAAAAAAACATAAAGCACAGGACGGATGTATGACACAAGAGGAGTTTACAAGCCGGATGCATCACAGCAAGGGGCTGCGAACTAACACACAAAAAAAGTGTACACACAAGACCACACAATCGCACACATGCTCAACTGCACCGCTTCGACTTTGCATATGCCACTGAAACTGAGCGAAGGAAACCACTAGAAAAATTAAATCGATAAGCTACTGTCTCTTTTGCAAGATTTGTTAGAATTGGCAAGCCCGACGGTTTTAAGTTGTGTGTGAGCTTGAGTGTGAGATATCAAGTCAAGCATGATTCCGATTCCGATAAGATGCAAAATGCACATCCAGGCATTCATTCATTCATTCTTTCATATAACCGGCTGACAGCCAACGCATTCAGTTGCTGTCGTGTTGTATATGTGAAGCGACGACATGGACGTTGATATGCTCGCGAGCGCATGAAATCCTAGGCAATGGCCTGTCTGAATAAATAATGGTTTTGTCTTTGAATTTGTGGTAACTGAAATGTGTGCCAATGCGAACTAAAACCTGATTATTCTATAATATTTCTCTGTTAACGGCCTCTTCGCTCAACCAAATCTGTTTAATCGAAACACAGTTCAACCAAAGCCGCAGAACACACCTGCAATACCTTTGGCTGCTAATTACTGTCAAATCGGTCAACACAAAGTCGACCAGGAAATAAGACAATCATCGACATATGCACATGTTCACAAATGCAATGCGGCAGCCTCAAAAGCACAAATTCGCATACACATGAAAACACATACACGCAAGCAATTACACGTTTGCAGCTATGCTTTTTGCGGTCATATCGTGGCCATATACCTTGGGGTTCTTTGGGTTGCATGTTGTTGCATTCATCAGGTGTCCTGCAGTTAGACACACCGTGCGAGTATGTGTTTGTTTTTGGTTGCCTGTCTTGAATGTCCGAGAGCTTCAATTTCAAATATGGCCAATTGTTGTTGCTTGATTCAGAAATTGCTTGATTCTGCCATTGCTTCTTGGTGTTAGAAGATCGTAAGCATTTCAGGCAGAAATAATAATGTGTAATGCTATGCACAGCCAATTGTGGCACCCTACAGTTCATACGCCATAATAAGGTAATAAGTATTATTATTGGCAGGGCTTTGAATTTGATTTTTAATTTCTTCCTTCATTCCACTTAATTAATTAGGTCCAGTGAAAGGCATATGCGACAATTCCATTGTTATATTGAAGTATGCTGGTAAGACTATATATAATTGTTACACTGCAGATACTACTCTATACCTGATAGGACATCTCCTATGTGTTACAATGAAAACGCTTGGATAATTTGTGCCTTTGATTTAAAAATTAAAATATATTTACAAACGGTAACGTTTAAGATTCTCAACAAGCCAAAGGTGTACAGGTGACTGCCTTCATAATAGATTACCCACTGCATATATTATTCCACTTAAATATTTCCTAGAATATTTCGTCCTTCAATTGTGTAGATTTGATCAAAACCTTATTAGTCTCGTATTTCAAGCATTTCGCCGATTTACCTTTTCGCATGAGATGCCTTTGGGCTGGAAATGAAATCACTCACACATCGTGTTTACTTTCAAGTTTAAACCACATACCCACATACGCACACAAACGCACATATCGCAAACAACCAACACAACCAGATAGCCACACAACACTCAACCGCACAGTGATGTTCGGCCATTTTCATAATTCATTAGGTTTTCGCACCTCTGTTCCGGCCGAACTAACCATCGCTTCAGGAAAATTTGTGTGCATTTTTAGTTGGTCCCTTTAGTGAAGTTAATGTGGAATTTCACATTTGTGGCCGAGCAGGCAATGCTCATGCACACGCAAGCGAATGTCAAATTCGAAATTCCACACCCCAAGTGAGAATTGAGCTCAAGGGACACTTATGGTAATGCAGGACCAAATAAAAATCCCAAAAAATCTAATTAGGTCAAGTGAAAGTCAGCAGAGTCCAACGGAAATGTATCCTAAAATTCCATAAACTTGTGTGTAAATTCGCCAAATTAACTCTTCAATTTTACATGCCCCTTTACACGCCACTTCAATGCAAAACTTCAATTTACTTTGAATTTTAAATTGTCACGCATGAGTGTATCTCGACAACTGCTCACGTAAATTCATGAGTCTGTGTCGGGTACTTACACATGTTTATTAAAATAATATTCAAGCAAATGTCTACTAAATACTCCACAAAAAAATTGTACCTTGTCACCACCTGAATTCATAATTATTCTTACAGCAAGAGTAGCAATAATGACAACGTCAACAGCTCTAAAAATAAGAATAATAATAGCAAATGATTGTCAACAGCAACGACAATTGTTATTCCAATTTACATCTGCTGACAAATCATTTCTCCGAATTCCTTGCCGACTCTTCAACTCGACTCGAGGCGAATTTCCTGCCATACCTTGAGTGTACGCAATTTGACTTCTGTTCACAATTTGAAGGCTTCCTCTGAACAACGTGGAGTCTTTTTTTTGTCGTACGGAAATGAAATGGGTGCAATGTTCGTGAACAGTTTTGAGTTTAAGACATTTTTTCAGTTACTTGTTTGTCACTGGAAAAGTCAGGCCAACAAACCGAAATAAAAAGTTTTATTGTTTAAAATTTAGTGCAAAATCTAAATGAATACTTCAGGCACACCTCACCCTGTTTGCATGCCTAGCTTCCGCAATATTGTTAACATATCATAAGATTACTTATATGCAAACATTTTCCTACTCTGTGTGTGTTTTTGTTTATTTCTTCAGCGTCTACGCTGATTTCTTTCCTTCTGTATTTCTTCCATCGACTTGTATTTCTGAATATATTTTCTGAAATTGTATTTTTGCATTTGTAATAAGAATTTGAATTTTTATGCTAATAAAATACGACACATGAGAGTTTCGGTGCACAAATTTTCGCACACACATAGCGGGGCAACTGGAGAGGAATATTAAACAATTCAAAAATTAAATTCAATTTAAAGACTTAAAGTAAGAACCACATGGCGTATGAGTAACGTATGAGTAACGTTCTTGTCTATAAGTACAGGAGCGTGTTACTTGACGTTGACAGCTAATTTGATGTTGATGACCAAAAAGGCCTCGCGTCATTTTGTTGGTCAATGTTTCAACTTTCCTATAAGACCATATGATGAAGTCTTGCTGAAAGGCCATTTTTGCAAAAAATGCAGTTTTCCAAAAGTTTCAATTTTTATTATTTTGGTGAGACATTCTGTTTTGGGCCAACAAGGGTATCATATTTAAATTTTTTTAAATTTTCAAATTTCCTAATGACCCAAAAAATATTTTTTTTTAACAGAACAGAACAGAAAATACCACAAATTCGTGCTCAACAGCCACAAAAGATCATACAAATTGTTTTCAATGCATGCAATTTTTGTAGGTATGTAGGTACATACTCTTAGAGGTTGTTATCACCAAAAGTTCATCATACGCCCCTGCGGCATTGGAATTTATTCAAATTTATTTAAATTTAAAAATAAATTTCAATGCCACCTTCGGAGCAGCTCAAGAATTTATTTTTATAGAATTTAAGCATGTTATGAAATACTTTCAGTAATAACACCAACATTGTACAAAGTTCACCACCCACGCAATAATATAATCCTCGAAATGTCATTTGCCTTGTCACATGCTGTACTCGCTTCCGACTGATGACAACGTGAAGCGACTAACCAAAGAAAAAAATGACAAAACTTGACTTGGCTTAAAGTTCGGAAAGAAGAAAGTGGATATTTGTATGAGTATGTATGGGTGAGTGGGTGTGCGGTTGTGTAAATGAAAAGTATATATTTTCCCAGTGGTTGTTATTGTTGTCATTACTGAACCCTCTCGCATGAACTCAAGTGGGGCAAACGCATTTTTGATCCAGCTTCATTTTGACAATAAATATCGATAAGCTTGTTATTCCGCAGAAATAATCTAACTTTAAAGTTGACTCTTTCGCAAAGCACACAGTGAGAAATTCAAACAACATTTTGCTGTAAGACTTTTAAGCAAAAAAAAACCCAATTGTATTGACAAGGACTCTTTTGAATTGAATTGTGGAGCGGAAATGAAATGCTGCAGCAAAACTTTTTGTACAGCATATTTATTTTATTCGCTCGCTTTCAATAAGCATTCGAACAACGCCGCCACTCACAACAGCACAACAAATCAGCCACAGAACGAAACGAAATGAAACGATACGAACAAATCGAATTTCTCATCTTCAAACTTAAGGTTTTCTTTAACTCAATTATACCCAGCCGGAAGAGGGGGGTGATATTGGAGCGAAAACTACATTAGAGTCAGAAAATCCAATTTGCAGGAAATATGAAAGAAATGAAAAATATTAAATTTCGTCCTTTCCCAATGTCAACGTTAGTGTCTGAGGTGTTGTTGGCGAAATTAAATTTCAATGAAAAGCTAAAAAATCAATTGAGAAATTACAAGCAAAGCTAAATTACAGTTTAATTATGTCGCATGTTAATGAAGACAATTGTTCTCTTGTCGTTTTTTTTCCACTTGCACTTTCCCGCTTTCTCACATAAACAATGGCCATTGACGCCTCGAAGCCATTGTCTCCGAAGCTGTTGCTTCTTTTCCTTCTTGCGCAGTTGGTTCTTTAAACTTCTTCCTTCAAAGCAAAGGAAAGAAAAGAAAAGACAATTTACAAAACAAAAGTCTAATTCATTACTATTGTTGCCACTCACATTGTTGTTGTTGTTGTTGTTGCTTTTGTAAATCACTACTTCCTACCCAGCCATGTTCGTACAATTGAGCGCCTTGAGGCTTTGCTTTTATTGTCTAATTCCACTGTTGCTATTGCCTTTAATTTTGTTGCTGTTGGTGTTCTGTATTTGATTGTTGTATTTACTTTAAGTGTTGTTGACATTTGATCAACATATTTACTGTTGGCTTTTGTTGCTTGCTTTTACTTCACACACACATACATACAGCAGCCCCCGTCACATTATTTATTAACTTTTACGTAAATTAGGCTGAAAACGAGAAAGCCTCCCTCGCCACATTCCATACACATTGCCTTGGCAACGTTGCCTATGTCCTTTGCCCATTACTCTGTGTCCCCTTAGGCTGTTATTAACATTTGTTGACCATTTTTATTGCCAATTAAATTAAGTCCACTGTTTCCGGCTAGATTTCTTATTCGACTGGGTGGCATTGGTGTTGGCATGCCAAAAATATTTTAAGTACTTTTTATGGCTGCGGGTGCTAACATTAAAAATGAAAACGATTTCGCATTTTCATGCAGTTGCTCTACGCAAATTTTCATAAAATATTTATTTAAAGCGAACAAAAAAAATGGAATGTCTTGCTTGGGGATATGCTGGGAAATGGATTTTAGCTTATTTACAGTGCACTCAAATTATATAGATTAAAATTAGTGTGTGGTTGAGGCAATTATTTAGTTGCTAAACTGATCAAAGTTTTCTTTTGGTATGAGACCTCTTTTATTTTGTTGCTCAGTTAGAGATTGTGGTTGAGTAATGAAAAAGAGATTGAACTCGAATGAATTACACATTTTATTTGTGAATCTGATAACTCTTGAATGCCTGAATTATTTTATTGTGTTTCATTCCTTCAGAAATTTATATATAGAAATTCTATAGCTCAATAGCTGCGGCAGTTATCAAGCGAAATGACGGACAGATAGACAAAGCCAGGTGGACTCAGCAGGTGGACTCCTTGGGACACTAGTGCTTATAATATTGATAAATTTTGTTTGGCAGGTAGTAACCCTATAACCCTATTTCCCCAACCAAATTTAGAAATCAGTTTTCCCAGAACTTATTTCAAATTTCCAAAAAAAAAAACGACTGAACAAACAGTTCGCAAGCGCGTGTTCATTGTGAGACAAATTTTTTGTTTATTTATTTCCGCTTCAGCTGATGTCACATTTTTTTTGTCGTGAAGGTAATTTCCGCTTCTACTGCTCATGTACTGCCACTCGTTAAGAAATCATTTTTAAAAATACATTATCACGCCAACGGTTATTATAATGAACACCGACGAGCACACCCACCTCGACAGTGGCGCTAATGAACAAATACTACTTTCAAATGTTACTTAGCAGCGGCAGAGTTCAAGTGTGTCTTTCAACGCCATTAAATGCAAAGCGGAAGCGGAAACAAAAACGAGACAGTGCAAACAACTTGCAAAGCCAACGAAGAGCGCCAGCGAAGATGTAAAGCCCGGGAAAAATATGATAATATACTTTTTGCCGTTCTTTTTATACTTTGAACAAAAGTTAGAAAGCCGCAGGGAAAAATTAAATTTATGCCCAGACAGATGAAGCAAAGGTCGCAGATGAGTTTTCGCAACAGGAGTGAGGGCAGGATAAAGTTATGAGCGTGGGCAGTCGAGAGATGAGTATGGAATTGACTTAACGGACTGTTTAATTATTAAGTGACATTAATTGAAATTAAACTAAGAAGAATTTGAATCAAATTAATTAAATTTCAAATTAAACAGCTGAAAACAATTTCAAAGAGTAAGAAGGCCAAAGCACAAACGGAAACTGTCACATTTGGCCTTTTATTGAATTTAAAATGGCCGCCCATTCTTCGGACTTTAAATTCGAAACAGATTAATAATATTACAATAAAGGTTACGCATACGCCCCACATGCCGCGATTATTTACCTTCAATTAAAAAACTCGATTGATGGTGTCGCATTAAAAGCACACACACACACACACACACAGCATGCCTTAAGCCGCTTAATGATAACTGTGTAAATTTCACCTGAAAAACTCTCCATAAAATGGAAAAATAAAAACCGTACTCTCTAAAACAACAACAAACCACAAAAAATCCAATATTAAATAACAATAAGTCAGCTGCGAACAGCTATCGCCCCGAAGCCAATTGGCAGCCTGTGTGCTTTCATTGGAAAATTATCACTGGCCAGGAGACTAGTAGCTTTAATGCGGTTCCATACTTTTCAGCAGCGAATGTTAAATAAATGTTGCTCATACGCCATGTGGTGCCGTAAAATAAATTCGCTCTGTGAGGCGCATATAAAAAGAGCACATGTTCTGTTGATTATTCTGATTAATCAGCACACACACCACACCGTATATGCACATCAAGAAACTTCACATACACATTCAATGCGAGTGTGTACTCGCCACTGAAACCGCGATTTCACTATAATTGAAAGTGGCAGCACGATTTCGGTTATTGTATGAAAGAATGAACGAAATTGCTCATGGAAAATTTGCGGCATGCATTTTTTTGGCCGGTCTCAGTCGTTTGCTGGAGGAATAATGTGCATACATACATACATTTGAGTGTAGGTATATAATTTTAAAATATATTTTATTCCAAAAATTAAGCTCATTGTACGTCAACGAAAATGATTGGAAAGTTAATTGTAAATCGAAATTGTTTATGAAAATGTCCGACGTCCCCACTTTTTTAAATATCATATTATTTTTAAAAGGTTTTTTAAAAAAAAAACTTTTTAATGGAAATTATATTAAATTTTTTATTGACAATTACATAATATTTTTTATATGCACCAAATAAAATCTTTAATTTCATAGTATTTTATCATGTAAAAGTCATTGAATATTTCCATTGAAAATGTCATGTAATATATTTTAAATGAAAATGTCATTAAATGGCTTCCCATGTAAATTAAATAATATTTTTTTTTATAAAATTTCATAGTTACACAAATGTTTTTAATGTGATTTTTATTTCCTGGATGAATTCAGTTATTATACACACAACCATTCAGATTTTTATTTTAATATTTAAAGTAAATTCAATTATAGTTTCAATATCTGTCTAAAGCCAGCTCCACACACAAACACACGCACGTATACACAGCCATAAGCGGTTGCGAAACTAATTAAATTTACTGAAGCATGGCAGCATTCGCCAAGAACCATTTGCCTTTGCCAAGTTGAGAGAGAGCTAAGACAAGGATAGTCTTGAGAGCCCTTAGAGTGCGCCACTAAAACCACGACCGCACATCCTGCCGAACAGAAAAACCAACCAACCAACCAACCAACCAGCCAACCTGCCAAACATCAGCAACCGCCAGCATTGAGAATTTTGTAATTCAGTGTTGCATGTTAGGCCGCTCTTACTGTTTTTACCGCACCTCCTACACATTAGCTGGTAGCAGTAGGCTTGCCAAAAATTTTAACAAATTGATTTTCTTATTTATGTAAATTTAGTGCACACAAATTTTGTTTTCAAATTTATGTGCTTGTATTCAAAAGAAAATTCTTTCCGTTTTTTTTTTCTCCTTTGGTAGGGAGAATTTACAAGCTCTTGACTTTAATTGTAAATGGCGGCTGTTGTGGTTTGTACTTTTCCGCTGACGATGGCTTTGAAGATACTTTTTTTCGTTCTTTGTCAATGCTTCGCTTCACTTTAGTTCAAAGCAAAATGATTGATGATTTACTTTTCGGCTGAAGGATGAATGCGGTTGGGTGTATGTGGGGGCGGAGGTAGTGGTGGTGCTATGTCAAATGAAAAACCACAAAAATTACATAAACGATTTCATAGAAAATGCCTTCAAGTAAACCACTCCTCCGAAAGTCAGAAGCATTTGAATGATTTGGCATTTGGTAGTCGATACACGAAAAAAAATGTTCTTAAATTTTTGTATAAAAATTCTATTAAATTTGTGTTTCTGCTAATAATTAAAATATTCTATAGTACGAAACACTTGAATTTTAAAAAATCTGAATAGCTACTTAACCACAATTTATTGCAACTTATTTTTAGTCAGCTCAGTATAGCTACGTTCCTACCTCGCCCTCCACTTTGAGTGAAAAAAGTGCTCCAGCTTGAAATCTTTATCGCGGTAATAAAAAGTGAAAAATGTGCGTTCCCTTGCTTAATTTTTTTTTTGTTGTTGTTATGTATACTGACTGGCAACTCGGTTTACTTTCTTAAACATATTTTATACACGATTTTTATTTATGCTATGAAACGCTCGTAGCTCAACATATTTATTACCATGTAAGTTCGTTTTTTGGCTTGTAAAGTACCAAAATTCCAAAGTACTTTTTTTACAGATTTTTTTTTTATTTTTGTTGCTATTTTTCTATAGCAATCAAATGTGTATTTTCAGCTTCAAAAAAAAAGCACACAAATATAAAAGGCATTAACATAATTTTCTATTAGAAGGCATACTCAAATTAGCATATAGGGCAAATTTATGCTGAAACTTGAGGTTTTTGCTCTTTTGCTTTTTTTAGGTAATGTAGGTAATTGTAAAATGTTCTTTTTTCCCTGTTCTTCTTCGGTTTTGGGTACTTGAAAGACGGTAAAATATTTTGAGTGGCATAAATGTACGAACTAATGATTGCCAGATGTATGTGAGTGGAATGAAGGACCTTAAAGCTACCTTCCGTTATAGTTGGGGTTACCAAACGTACTCTTTTAAAGAGTACAGTACTATTTTGTAGAGTACAGTACCTTTTATTTGAAATTCTACTGAAGTTCACACCACATTCAACCAAACTTTTCCATTCGATTTCTCATGTATTTTCTTCGTTTTTCAATTGATTTTTTGCAGGTCACCACGTACTACAATGAAACCTCATGGATAAATCCTTCGGAAGCCGATACGATAGTGGGTGAGGATCCCGATGCTGTGTCGCTTGTGTCCATTTTAGTTGTTGGTAAAGTAAATGTCGTTGAATGTCTATCAAGTCTCACAAAAAAAAACACACACCAAAAATGCATTAAAAATTAAAAAGAAAATTCGAATTCTTTCAATTTTTAAAAAATATATTTGTATTGATTTTTTATAAATTACAATCATTAATTTTTTATTAAAGCACTTACTATGTTGCATTAATGGCCCCGCATATTGCTTAGCAAATCCAATTGTATGAAATGTTCAATACACTTCCCCCTAGAAGTGCCTGCCTAGTTGCATTTTTTACCTTCTGTACAATTCCCCACTCTTGTCAATACTTCAATATGTTTTCCAATCAATATATTACTTCGTTTTTTTGTTCCTTTCTTTATCAATTCTCATTTCAATGGTTTCTCACCTCATTTCGTGTTGCCTTCTACTTTTTTTTTCCTTCTTCTCTAATGTTTGTCTTGCAGGCATCTTCCTGTCAATGTTGATATTCCTGTCGGTTGCCGGCAATATACTCGTCTGCCTAGCCATCTACACGGAGCGCAGTTTGCGCCGCATTGGGAATTTATTTCTAGCCTCACTAGCGATAGCGGATCTATTTGTGGCTTCGTTGGTGATGACATTCGCCGGGGTCAATGATTTACTGGGTAAGTGTGCAGAAATTGAAATTTTAAATTGAAATATTCTTCAGAATTTAAGTAATATTGTGGAATAAAATATACACAGACTTCATTAAGTTCCCGGAACAAACTTGTCTTCACTGTCAATTTCTGTGCCCTGACGTCATGTAAAACTTTCTACAACATTGTATATCATTTATGGCGAAAGGATGAACTCACATTTTCAATTTGTATGCACACAAATGCACTCCTTTAAATTTCCATATACATACTCTTATGCAATATGTCAAGCTGCCAAGTAACATCAAACCAACGAGCAGGCATGCAGTAATTTGCGGACAAGTATTAAAATGATAATAACACATGTACACACGTTCGCTCAATGTGTGTGTGTGTGTGTGTTTGTGTAGTGTGTATGTATGAGTATCCGTTAGCCAAACAAAATGAATTCGCCTGAATAGGGTAGAACGTATGCGGTAGCGATTTTTTTGGTGTAATCCCAGTCATTTATACTCGTACTCGTGACCGCGTCGTCGCAACCACGCCATCACATGCATGTCCCTGAATGATGTGCACCAATGAATCTGATGTGAATCTAGACTAGAGCTTAATAAATGCGCCGTTTCGTTTCGTTTCGTTTGGGTTTTATTTTGTATGCAGTATTTCTCTCATGAAAGCATACAAATGGCTCATGTGGGTTCTTGTTTTTATTCTCTTTCATCTTATGTTTTGTATTTATTGTGTGGCAGTGAAGGCTTCTTTATTGCTGAACGTGCGTGTTATTAACTTTTTATAGCCAAAGAAACATTTATGGCATTTCCGGGATTAGTGTCAAATGACAGCGACAGATTGAAGCTATTTCGTATAGTTGCGACATTGAACCGGCAAAGGTAAAGATTTGTCCACGGCCATGACAGCCTATGAAATTGAAATTTCCTGTCGCAACTTACCTTGTGGACAGCAATAAGAAAAAAAATCGAATTCTTCCTTTATTTACTGCCTAAGGCCACAATGTTCTCGATGCGGCCAACGATGATCATGACGATGATTACGATTGCATAATAGCTAAACAAAATTTTTGAAATTGTTTTCCCTCGTTGTGTTGTTGTGATGCAACAACAATTCCCTGCTATTATTCTAAAAATATTGTGCAATCTGGCCAAACAGAAACTCTACGGCTTGACATTGACAGAAGAGTTATTCAAATTGTGGTTGGCGACGAAGAAGTGCCGAGGAGACCATTTTGCATGAGAAATTTCATCAATTTGTGGCATGAGGGAATGTCCTTAGGATGCAATGCAGACGCGCATAGGTAAAACAGGAACAACTTGAACAAAACAAAACAAATTTTTGAAATATTTCACAGAAAATGGAAATTTTTTTATTTTTTATAACTTTTCTATTATTTTTCATTGGATCAGTTGTGTACTCAGGTACACTCAGAAAAAAAAGTGTGTTGAATTAAAACTTTTTGTGGTTAATATTTTTGCACACGATATTTCAGGTTGTTAAGTGTTAATTTAACAGGATTTTTGAAATTGTTGTTGTTTTGGGTTTAAGTTTTTTCAGGTCAACTTAACCTGAATCGTGTTGAAAAAAAGATTTCTCTGGGTGTATGTTGATAAAATCGGTAGGCGGTCTTTTTCATACACTTCTACTCACTGTAGGGAATTAAAAAATAATCGATAACATATTGCAAAATTATCGATAAATTTTCGAAAAATTATCGATAAAATATCAAAAAATAATTTATGAAATATCGAAAAAATATCGATAAAAAAAACCAAAAAATGTTTCAAGACTACTTTTTTTTTTGTTTAAATTTGATTTTTTTTTACTTTTTCTGGCATGCAACCGCATACTTTTTGTTGAAGAAAATAATCAGGTGACTTCACTTTTTCGTATTCTGCTCTTCAACCTGCAAGGATAAACAGCTCAAAGCTAAATCCAACTAAGCTAGGGCAATCTTTCGAAAGATCGAGTTGTTATTGTACTTGTGCGCTTGTAGTTTCGTTTAAAATTGACTGGAAAAGAGAAGTACCCTAATTCACAAAAAACCTTTACATTATTTCAGAGAGCAAATTTTACAAAATTTCCAATTTTAATTGAATTTTAAATTAAAAGACATTCTTTTATTCACCAAAAATCCTAACTACTTACATCCGGAGGAATATCTAAAAATAGTTAATTGAAAGTATGCCTTCATGGAATAGGTCCCCCCAACCAGTAACTATTGAAATAACGAAGCATTTCCTGTAAGCCCATCACAGAAAGCCACACACACACAAGCTCTTCAACTCACTCATGCAAAATATTCCTTTGTTGTGCGAACTTACGTACACAAAAACTTTTTATTTCGCCATCATTCAGGTTGACAATTTCCTCTCATCGAGTAAGCGAATGTCAGTACCACTGAGGGCGGTGGCGGTGGTACAGCTCAGGTAAATGTAATAAACGACTTTACTTACATGCGGATATGGCTCAATAAGCTAACTCGAGATAAAGAATGAAAAGGAGTTTTAGGTCCTTTAAAGCACAAGTTCATCCACACACAAACACATATTTATATACAAATGCATGAGGGTAAACACAATGACATGATATAATCAATAAAAAAAAACATCGAATACTCTTTTCGCACACACTCACACACATATACATAACATGCTAACATACTAACAGGATGTAGTGCCACAATGGGGGCAAGAGAGCACCTACACTTCCTTTAGCAACTTTTTCAACTATAAAAGTATTTTTTGCCTGTGTGTTGGTGTGCTACAGATTTGCATCATGTCATTTCTACAGTTTTTTTTTCTATTACTTTGCAAGTTTACATGACGTTGGCGATCAGCAGAGCGAATCGTTCTATTTTTTGTCCATTTTTTATTTAATTTACAAACTAAAGCAACTGTCCTGCTGATGGCGTTCTTTACTGCTTCGCTACTATCCATTAAAAAACACTCTCTTTTCCGGCGGAAGTCTGCTGAATGAGTTTATCTATTTTTCATGAGCAATTTTCAGTCCTTTAAGTAAATAATTTGTTGGAAAACATTTGTTGTTGTCGCTTACACGCTATGTATGCAAAATCATGTACGAGCAAGTAGACAAACGCTACAACAACAGCAAAAAAGAAAAAGGGTCAACAACGATTTTCTTCCGCCGGATATCCGTTATATGTGAAAAGTGAATGCAAAAATGGCACACAAGTGGCTTGAGTGAGTTGTGTAAAATTCCAATTATTGTTTATGGTCATAGTTTTTTATTTAATAAAAAAATAAATTACCAGAAAGTGAAAGGTTAACGTAAGGAAGTGAAGGCAAGGTATGTCGCTCGCATCAATTTAGAGCAACTTTTGTATATGAAGTGAAGCACAAATTGGCGGAAATTGTTTCCGGTGGAAAAGGGGTTTTTTTCATTCGTTAAGTGAAGAACATTTTCACTTATTTTGTACAGTAATTACTTTGGGTTTTACACTATTTACGAGCTCAAAAATAGCACGGGTTTAATGGATTTTTTTTTTAGGGTAATTACAAAACATTTACCAAAAATAAAATAAAATTACAGAAGCATTTGACCAAGATACAATTTTTAATAAATCCAAACTCCAGTTATGATAAAAATTTCAGCCAATTTTCTAAAATCTCTCCATGCGATAGGCACTAAAATTAAAAAGGAAATTATTTCAATAAATTCTTACGAAGGTATCCTACAGTCTAAAAATGCTTAACACTCTAACAATTTCCCTTAAAAATGCCCAGCTGTTAAATTAAATATTCCACATTTTCTACTTTTCCAGGTTATTGGATCTTTGGCGCGCAATTTTGTGATACCTGGGTAGCCTTTGATGTGATGTGCTCAACGGCATCCATTTTGAATTTATGCGCGATATCAATGGACCGCTACATACACATAAAGGATCCACTGAGGTGAGTAAGAATGAGGGACGTTCGCTCGGACGTTATAGTCCATGTTGGGCGATGATGTGAGTGGTGGTGGCTGAAGCTATTTTCGTGCACTATAATCATGAAATTTCCACATAGTATGTACCTACATAGGTATGATGCTGTTAGAGCCTTCATGCTACTGCTGCTGTCAGCATAGAAAATTGATAAAATAATTGCTGGCCATCATACGAGCTGCAGCGATAGGTCTCCTCATGCAGGGCCACTCTCATCAACACATCTGCTGGTTTGGTATTTTGCTCCTTCCTTATTCGAGAGCTAAAATATTATTGATTTTCCCCCACGGCTATTTATGTAGAGCGTAAAACTGAAATTGGTCTGGTTTGGGCGTTCGATAAACACCCAAATGCCTTGATTGATTGTATTAGCAAACCGAGGGTGTCGTAATGGTAAGGTGTGCAATAAATAGAGCGAATGGAATAACAAACAAAATAGTTCCTTGCTCTGACAATTCCTTGAGACGAACATTTTGTGCCAAGCGTGTTCCTTTGTTCGTGCAAACAATGAGAATGTCAATCAAATTATTCAATAAAATGAATTGGAATACGAACTGATTTATTACAAGACAGCATTTATTATGTTGGATAATAGCAGTAAAAGCCTTAAGGTGAATGCCACCCTTCTCTCATCCCACCCATCCCCCATTGAATTGTTGGTTCAATAAAGTTTCGGTGCGTGCAAAAACTCGAATCGATTATGGCTCAATTACTTCACTCACCTTTATCAATTTTGCAAAGGTACAAAAAACCCCAAAATTTCGTCGAACTCAAGTTTTTTGTATTCACCACACACGCCTGCAGAGAATTCAATCTCAGCTACGATGTTGTGTGAGCCTAACTAAATTTTCGTACTAAATAAAGGCTTAAATCGTAAATGATTGCCTCCGCACTACTACGTAAATCCTTACAGATTTATACTTCCTTATCGTCTGTCGAAACAAAAAAGTTCTACACTTTTTTTTCTGAGGCGTTTAAGTTTCACTAAACTTTCTGTGTTAGCAAAAACAAACAAGACAGGAATAAGAAAGAAAAGGAATGAAAAGGAAAAGGAACTAAAAACGCTTTCATCATCTGCGTCTAGAAAGTATTCCACTCATTTCTGAGATTTTGTGCAATGGTGGCCCATAAACTTAGCTACAGAACTAGTATAATGTTTAGTTTTTCCATATGCTTCAGTCTCTGCGTGCCTCTCCTTGGCACTTTGTTCATTCTTGTGGCATACCTCAAGTTTTTCTTTTCCTCTGGCCTGGCATAGAATTTTTGTTTCCATTTTTGTTTATTTTTTTTGCTACTCTAGTCTTGTGATATGGCAGAAAAGAATAAACAGAAAATGCTGATTATTTCATAAACGAGTAAAAACTATGAAACACGTTCTGCTTCTGATGGACTTGTGTGTGTGTCTGTGTGCGAGAGTGTATTCTTTTTTCGTCCTTTGAATTGTAAATATACCTTGCCTTGGTTATGGCATAGCTCAGGTGCAGTGGATTCTTGAAATAATAAAATAATACAGAATTTATAATGGAAAAGTGGGTGGAAAGACATTCATAAATCATATCGGTCATATTTGGAACAAAAGAAAACTTTCTTTACTCAAATGAAAATAAAATGATGAAAGGCATACAGTTTTCAGACTATGCAGGACTATTTTTGAAGCCAGTGTTTATCTTAATGTGCTTTCTGAAAATTATAGATAAGCTTTGAATGAAACAATTTATATCAATACCTTTTCCAGGAAAAAATGGGTTTCCAAAAGTTTTTCCAAAAATATTTGGAAATCTTACATGATCATTCCTTTCCCAGGAAACTCATTTTACATAAGTAAGCTTTTGGTTTACCAGAAGTGGAAGAATAGATTTTATCGGAAATGGAAACATTTTTTCTATGGCAACAAATACAAAACGTTTAGGTAGAAGGATTTAGAGGAGGAAATCGTGCGTTGTAGGAATAAATTATTCAACAACTAATCGCTCTATTGATCCATTGATAAGTAGTCAGTATGCATCAGTTCTTAGATACAAAAGATACAAAAAAGTAGCCAAGTACATTTCAGAAAATTTATTATTTTGACTGACTGCCCCACTGTCAATTGCATTTTTCCATTCTCAAACAAAATCAATTTCCCCTAGCCAATAAATCGATTTTGTATACATTTACTTTATATTTGGTTTTCGATTCAAATTCAATTTAACCTCACCTAACCGCACACAAACGGAAATCCACTTCATCACCACGGCCAGATGGATGCCACTCAACTCTTTTGCTCTAATAACCAAACACAGAAGTCGATATTTTATTAGTGTTTCTGTGTGCTGAGTGTGTCAACCTTTGCAGTAGAACAGATGTTGCGGCCCGTCTCCGCACCCCTAAAAAAAAAACAATATCAATAGGAAAAAACCATGAGTGTTTATGATAGACCACCACGCCACAGGCAACACAAAGGCAAACAAATTCAAAGCAAAAGTGAAGAAAAAAAACAAATAAATTTTATAAAAAAAACACACCATAAAAGGATAATAAATCCTTTGAAGCTATTTTCAGCATAAACAAAGAGACAACAAAAAATACACATACACGATGAGTTCCATATACGAATAGAATAACCAATAGAGGTTGTATATCGACTACATAAGTGAAATATTGCAAAAATAAAAACAGAGGGAAAAAAGCACAATACTATACACCTGAGTGAGCAGCAAACACAACTGAGCGGGCACCTGCCGAAAGGACAATGCATGTGGAGATGTAGACCAGGTTATGCTCATAAAAGCTGACGATAGCCGAAAGACAGGTTAACGTTTATGAATATTGGCAGAGAGTTGGCTTGTAGTTATTTTTGTATTTATTTATTCGTGTGCACGTTTCTCGTGCTCGAAAATAATAAACAAATAAAGACACACCGAAATACTAGAAAGTCACACAAAATGAACGTGAGCCAAAAAAAAATGCGATACTTCCTCAGTCATGTTCGTGCTTCTTTGCCATTTCATGGCGCACTTGGAACTCACCTAGGAACCTGAATTCGCATATTTAATAAATATTTTCTTACAAAAGTGCTGTTCCGAATAATATTGACATTGGAGCGAAAACAAAACGACAGCAGCCCCTCACATTGACAGCGAATGTCATTGGAAATTTTTGTCAAAAGGCAAAAAAATAAAGAAAATAATGACGTTCAACTTGTACACTTTTTGCGACTATACCAAACTTCAATTTTTGATTGAATGTCAAAGTTATTTGTTTGACATTTCCTGTGCCTTTTCGTCATAATTGCATTTACTTTTTGCATATATGTAAATAAGCAAAAAATATACTCACGTGCAGAAATGATAAATAGTAAATGTTGCCTTTGACTAACTCTCCGCAAGGTCATGCCCAGAACTTTGAACCAGTTTCTTTCAATGATTAACTCTAGTTGTTTGTGCTTGGTACTTAAGTATGCTTTTTACTGCGTACTGCCTTTCTCTTCAACTTCATTTTGACTTTTAATTTTATTTTCATTTTAAGGCCTGCTTCTCTGACAAAGCCCCTTTTGACATTTACACAAATTTGATTTATTTCCGTGTCAAAGTGATTCACTCCGAGCACAAACAGCTGAGCTCTTGCTACGCTCAACAAAACACAAACAAGAAAAAAATTCTAAAGTGTTATCATTAAAGCTTCTCATTTAACTTCGGCGCCTTTCGGTTTCCTTTTCGTGTCCTTTTTAATTGCATTAGGAGTCGGCGCGTTGAAAATAATTGCAAGCAATTAAATTAAATGTTCCTGTCCCAAATTCAATAACAAAAAACACAAGCGAACGAACATGCAGAAGAAGCGCAAAAGTAATGAGTTTCATGAAATTAAAATAAATTTTATTTCGGGGAAAATGTTTCATTAACTTTTGACAGATTAATTTAATGGTGATTCTAGGAGGCAGCTGAAGGACGGCAATTTGTAACAAAATAAGCAAAATGCACATTGAAGGTGTCGCAAAAGCATTCGGTATATGAGTGTGGCCTTCGTTGAAGGGTTAGGATTAGTAAAGGTGTGGTCATTACTCAGGTTAGGCTAGCGAAGTCTCGATTCAGTTAGGTTCAATGGGTTTTAAAAGGAAACGGTTGGGTCGGCTTAGACATTATATACCTACCATTTGGTTAGGTTAGCTGAGGGTTTATCTGTGATGTCAAATTGTAGATTGATTAACTGGACTTTTGTGAAATTGGTTCAAATGAAAATAAAACTGAAAAACCCAAATTAACTTGTGGTTTTTCCATTAATATGGCACCACAAATTAATTTAAATATTGTTTAAAAGTAATTAAATTTTAAAATCAAATAACAAATTAATTTTTTTGTTTCCACTTGACAAATATTTAAGTGCAAACAAGCAGCAATTTTGCAATACACAAATTAATAAAAAAAAAAGAAAATGAATAACAAAATGTCAATTCATTTGCACGCAAGCATTAAACTCACACAGGCACATACGCAATGGCACACAACCGCAATGAGTGTACAAATGACAATTGCACACATGGGAGCATTTTGGGAAAAATTTGTTATTCTTGTTGTTGCTACTTATGTGGTTGTATTTGTTGTTGTTTTGTTTATTTTTGGTATTCTTTTTTTTTTTTTGCACTTCAATGCATAATTTGCACATAAACATGTGTCATTTGCGCATAAAGTGTATGGCACATAAATACAACAGGCAAAGCCATAAAAAGTAATAAACAGAAAAGCAAAAACACACACACACACACACTGATGCATAATATTCACAAAAGTGTCACCTAAAATGCCACACATATGCACACTCTGCACGAGAAACTTCTTCAGGCGAAAACAAAGAATGCGCCCCGCCCCGGCAACTGCGAATGACAATTTTCCTGTCAAAGTACCCTGGCGGGCAGAAGTTCGTGTGGGAATGTTTCGTAATTATATCAATTCTCAAAGAAATATCATCAATCATGTATTTGTCATTTGATTGTGACAGTGTCTTGTGTGTTGAGATTCGCTTTTGTGAAAATCTTGTAAAATACTTAACAATGGAAATTACTATAAAAATTGTCATCATTCATGTGCGACTCCACGATACGCATGCATGCTTCGTAAATGAACTGTTCATGAATTGGTCTACTGGGTAAGCAATGGAGTATATTTCTGTTTGCGCTTTTGGAAACTTTAGACGAATTAATGAAATTGTATTTTTTTTTTGTTGTTGTTTATTTTCGTAAACTGAAGTTTGCATGCGAAGTGGAAGGTCTTCCAACTTCACACACACACACACAAACTTCAATTACCAATTGTTTTGCCGTTCGTCCTCGGCTTCTTATTGACTTGCTTGCAAAATCACTGCTCAAGCTTAGTTATCGGTTCTGGATTCGTTGGAAGGATGCGGCTTTGTCGGGTAATTGCACGCAATCAATTTACACTTAACACGTTCGACACATACAATCCGGCAGTCACAAGAGGCAGGAGACAAACAGGCAAGAAGAGTGTCAGGCAAGGCTCATTCAGAGACAGTCACTGAGCGAGACAAAGGCAAAGCGATTGACAGCATAAGCGAACTGTGACTTCAGTGTTAAATGTACTGCCAACAAATTGCCGCCTGTTGGCACGTTTTCTCATTCGGTGAAGTGAAATTCGTTTTAAATGATTTTAAATACACATTTGGTGTCACACAAGGTCGATAAAATCTGAAAAGGAAATTATTTATTGATTCACACAATCGTTAGCAGATCGAAAGCGAGGCATCTTCCGTTCAATCTCTCAACTGATTGCAAAACTTCAGTCACATTTCGCTCTGCCAGTAGGCCAAATGGCAACTTTAAAAGCCTGAAACTTTCGCGCTCTTCAAGCCTTTGCATAAGGTATTTACTTTGCCATTTGCAATGACCAAATCTGTTCCCCATATTTTTGCTAACTTTGCCCTCAAGCGAGCAACAAAAACTTTTCCCTCATTAAGGCACATGAAGAATACAAAAAAATAATAAAAAGAAACAAAAAACACACAGGAAAAATGCCGCAGAGATGAATTTCCGGACGCAACAAACGCATAAATAATGCGCTAGAATAAAAATGAAAAGAATTCCGCATCGAAATGGAAATGGAAATTGTATGCGAATACAATTATGTAGACTTCCGTTTCCGCTAGTATTACTTGCGACATACAGTCACTGTGTGTGTGTGCGTGAGTCACCATATTTTTTATGAGCTCAAATTGAATTATTCTGTTTGATTTCCTGTCTGAGCAAACACACACATCTACGCACACTCGAGCATAGAGAACACATGCCGTCGCTTACATTTGCATGTGCCCATTTCGTTTCCGCTTCCGTTTGAGCTGCCTATTTGCCATGTGCACTGCCGCCTGTGTGCGTGTGTAAAAGCAGAAACTGTTTTTTTTTTTCTCTTCATGTAGTGTCCTTAGGAGTACTTTCGCTTTTGTTGTGCGCTTTTTCGTGCGCACAAATTGCGCCCCTGTGTAATGAAATCGCATCAGCGGCAAAAGACAATCAAATTGGTAACGCAATTTCCGCAAATCAATTTTTGTAGCTTTCTGTCTCTGAGAGTGTGCGTGTGTTGGTGTATTTCAAAGCTTTTACTTATGCATAGCGGCTTTTATTTATTTATGAAATCGCTACATTTGATTTTTAAGTGGTTTTTGATTTGTTCCGTGATTGAGGCTTTGATCAGTGCATCAGGACATGATGAGGTGGGGCTTTTTTTTCATATTTTTAAATAAAAATTGAAATGGAGATTTCTGTGAAATTTGCAATTTGACATAATTTCTATCAATAATTTCTCTGAATGTCTATGCCTGTGTGTGTGTTTTCGTCTGCTATTTGGCGTTGGACGATACTTCCATCAAACGAAACCGCAAATTACCATTTCACCACAGCACACACAACGAAAGTAACAGAAAACAATAAACAAAAGCCAAATCTCGCCCACGAAGCTATCAAAAGTAATATGTGCGGCTATATCGTGGTCTACAAAAGCTACATCTATGTAATTTGCCTAATTAATTCCGAGCAACGGCCACATCATATATCTTTACCCTTATGAATGGTAAAGTTCGCAACGAATACATCATGTCGCATCGATTGGTTGCGCGAATATCCTTCCATCAAGCGAATAATTCTTTCGATGTTGTTTTCAATTTCAAATCAATTTCAATTCAATTTAAATTAAATTTAAACTTTAAATTTAAGGTTTTTTTTACACCAAAATGTTGTTTATTTTATTTGCATTACCTTCCCCTCAGCCAATACAATTAAATGTTTACGACTTTTCCAAACCGCTTGGTATATAAAATTCACAAAAAAAAACAAAAACAACAACAACGGGCCACAGAAAATGTCACACACTGCACACAGTTGTCGTTCCGAATCAGCTCAACCCTAACGCAGCAACAACAGCTCACACTCAACCACATATTTCCGCTTCCATTTGCTAATCTTGATTTAACATTCACTTCCGTTGCGCCAACGCCACCACCACCACCACCACTCTCTGCCACACTTTAAAATGCTTTCATACGGATTTAATTCTTTTCTTTTTGCTTCGTTCTTTTCCAGATATGGACGCTGGGTGACACGACGCGTTGCTGTCGTCACCATTGCTGCCATTTGGCTGCTCGCGGCCTTCGTCTCGTTCGTGCCCATCTCGTTGGGCTTGCATCGACCCGAGCAGCCGTTAATTGTCGAGGATAATGGTAAAAAGTATCCAACGTGTGCACTGGACTTGACGCCCACCTATGCTGTCGTCTCCAGTTGTATCAGTTTCTATTTTCCGTGTGTGGTCATGATTGGCATCTATTGTCGGTGAGTGTATAGTTGGTAGTTTGTAGTACGACAATTACACTTGTATATGTGTGAATGGTGTGCATGGGTGTGCGGAAGAGCCATAAAGATACAGAAAATGTTGTGCGGTGTCATTCAATTTGTTATTTTATGATCGCCATTTAAGTGTGCTTGTGTGTGTGTTTATTTTTTGTTTGTTATTTTCTTTCATTTGAATACTTTATGTCTCATGCAGGCAACTTTAAATGGAATTAAATCAAATAAAGTTTTTAATGTAGAATAATTGCGATAAAAATTCAAAATATAAATGGATTCTTTGGAATTTTCGTAAGAACAGTGCAACCAAACCGGACAGTTATTGGATTCAGAAAGGATGATAAATTATTTTAGGTCCCACTTAGGCCAGTTGATGCCAGAGATGCCTCTGAATACTCAGTGTACTCAATTTCTAACCAATACTGAATTCAAAATTGTTAATTGTTAATTGTGGTTTCTTCAAAACGACCTATTGACGCATTTAACATTTTTTTTTAAAACCCAGAAAGTTTACAATTAAATTAAATCAACAATCACAAAATTATTGCCACCACATAATGGACATAAACTCCAATTATTGGGATTAAAGTTACCACACCCCCCCCTTCCTCGTTAGCCTAGTTGTATGAATAAGCAACGATTCTAGCCGAAGATTGTGACACCACCACCATAGGGACAGGCTAGCAAGTTACACCAACCGTTAACAGACCACCACAATGCAAAAAAAAATACATGTCCAAACCAGACGCAGCACATGAAAGTAAACAGGACCGTGTATTTGAAAACTAAACACGACAGCAACAGTGACGACCGCAAGCACACACCGAAACACGCACACACAGCCATGAGGTAAACGGACAAGGGGCAGCACTCAACAGACGCCATACAAAAATATATACGCTCGCATACAAGGCGACAACTCTCCGGAGAGAGAGAGAGAGTGAGTGAAGTAGAGTGAACAACAAAAAAAACTATAAGCCAGTTAGGGCATGGGATCCATCCAGGGATAATAATGAACAAATTATAACGATAAAAGGATATTTATTGTGCAATTTGTGTGCGGTGCGGTGTGATGTGATGCCAAACGTGTAACTGATCCCTGTTGGAATTTAATAAAAGTAGATGAAGTGAAAAAAAATAAATATCCGCACACACATACACACACACAGCTCTACTGTAAGTGTGCCAGTCGAAATCTTATTTCACTCATGCGACCGTAATGGCATGTCGAACATAATCTCTCCAAGGATATGAAACAGCAGCGCCACCCTCATCATCGAATTATGCCTGCTGCTGGTAATAGGATTGTTAGACGAAGAGAAGTCAGTAGCCGCACTGACGAACGGTTAGCATAAACGAATGACCGCCTCAGCTGTCTCGTTGGACATCTGGGTCATTCTCGTGCTAATAATACGTGTACAATTTCCTATTCTGACACTTTCCATTACTTTCTATTACTTTGTGCGTTACGTTCTGCTGTGCAAGCGTCTACATGTAAGGCTTGAGGTGTGGCTTAGACTTATTATTTCCATAGTTGCAAGTGAAAATTACATTCAAGGACAAAGTTGAGTTTTCTCTTTTCTTTTTTATTTCATTTTTATGAGTACCACGAATTTCCTTCGGTTTGCTTGGGAAAAAAGTTCTTCCCATAAATTTGCTATTCTATGGCACATTTTGATGTACTTTTTCTTTGCGTGCTCGCATATTTTTTGCAAATGCATAAAGTTTTTTCCATTTGCCATTTTGTGGGCAACGTAGTTTGTCTAATAGGTGTTTTTTTTGCTCTTGTTCCCGTTGAATAAATAGTCAAACTCTCTACAGGTAGTATTTGAAAAGGGCCGAAGTGAAGGCAACAAAAACCTTGAAAATCTTTTTAGGTGTAACCTAAATTGGGTATTTTCCTTTTTGCTTTAGGGAATTCGCGCCTAATTGCTACCTTTTTGCAGATTTATTTAGATTATTTAAGGGTATTTTTTGTAGAAGAATTCTGCTTCTTAATTATGCCTTAAATATTGTCCCAAATGACCGCATTATTGTCCCCATAGAAGCAATTTTGTTTCAACAGAATAATAATACTACTAAAGAGCTGACAAATTCTCGTGGCAATTCGAAATGAAAAGCCTTTCGTTCCATCACACAAAATACACTTCATTTCTCATTAAGTTTTCAGTTACTAAGAACTTGTGCATTTAACTTTTACCAACCATCATCTCCCATGTATTTTGCCAACATAACTAAGTAATTAATCGAAGTCTTCGTTTCTCTCTCCTTGTGTCCTCCCCCCTAACGTACAATACATAATTTTACTGACTACTTTAATTTCTTGCCATTTAAAATGCATTTCATATATTATTTATTGCATGCAATAATAAACGAAACACCCCACTCCCTCCCTCATCTCTTGTTCGCTTGTGTGGATGAGATTGGAACTTAGAATTTATTAGCTCAGCAACACAACTGCCACAACCTGCCACAATCAGCAAAGAGCATCTCTGTTGAGTTTTCGTAGTTGTTTTAAACTCCTGAAATGCTCCAACAAATGGTTGGCTGCAATTTTAGCAAATTGCCAATGAACGATGGGGAATAGGTAAAAAAAAAATAAAAAGAAAAAGAAAGTATAGAAAATAAAGAAAGAAGCTTGAAAACGTACGGTACCTTTGGAAAATGCCAAAATTTTACATTGCACGTATGGCATTTCTTTTACATTTTTTGGCAAGCAACAATTTGTAATTTCCTTTGGCAAGGGAGAGGCAATCTAAAGCCAGGGTTGCCATGTAAAGATAAGTTTTAAAGTATAAATTTTTAATGTTTTAAATAGAGGAAATAGAGAATGGACTGAATGATAAATTGATTAACCGTAAAGCAAAAAATCATAAATTAATTTACTGACAAAGTGACAAATTGATAAATTGATAAATTTTTGAGAAGCGCTAACCCTACCTTTAAAGTGTTGTAATGAAAGTTTAAATGTCTTTGCTGCCGGAAGAGCATTTGGCAACTGCAAATTGTTCTGGATTTCGTCAATGTGAATGTTTGCTTGTGAAAAATGTTATGAAAGGGAATGAAAACGCTGAGAAGCTGCCTATTGCTAGTAATGCAAAAATATTTTGCTTTGATAAATATTATTAACTATTTCACCAACTCCTCCCCAACAGACTCTACTGCTACGCCCAGAAGCACGTGAAATCCATAAAGGCCGTCACACGACCGGGCGAGGTGGCGGAAAAGCAACGCTACAAGAGCATACGTCGGCCCAAGAATACACCGAAGAAATTCAAGGTGCGCAATCCGCACCACAATTCGCCCTACCACGTCTCCGACCACAAGGCGGCCGTCACAGTGGGCGTCATCATGGGCGTATTCCTCATCTGTTGGGTGCCCTTCTTCTGTGTGAACATTGTGGCGGCCTTCTGCAAGACCTGCATTGGCGGTCAAACATTCAAAATACTCTCATGGCTGGGCTACTCGAATTCCGCCTTCAATCCCATCATCTATTCCATATTCAACAAGGAGTTTCGCGACGCCTTCAAGCGTATACTGACCACACGCAATCCCTGGTGCTGTACGCAGGATGTGGGCAATATTCATCCGCGCAACAGCGATCGCTTCGTCACCGACTATGCGGCGAAGAATGTGGTGGGCAACGTGAACCGCTCCAACCGCTCGTCCGGCGAACTGGAGCACGAGGTGAGTGCGATTTGACCAAAGCGTCCCGCTTCGGCGATAGTGTGCTGCGTCAGCGGTTCGGATGCGGCCTCGCTGAGGACGTTCATTCCGTGAGATTCGGTGACGGCGGCAACCACAACTGTCGTAGAGGCTGTGGGTGTCGTGGCGACGCAAATGGAAACGGAACTGGTGTAAAAGTTGCTAAAGCGCGGTAAGCTAAGTAGCAAACTACTGAACGGGAAGAGCAGGGTGAGCGCGTCACACAAATCATATTCGTCTACATAATCTGTGTCTGGTGGTGATGGTTGCCACAATCGTCGCAATACTAATATGTGCGTGTGTGTGTGTGTGTGTGTGTGTGTGTGTGCGTATGTTTTTCTGAGTTATGAGTTGGATTTTGTGTTCCTAGCCATTAAAATTAAAGTGAGATTCTCAGTTGTGGATTGCAATTCAACCAAAGTTATAAGCATTTACTCAGTAAGAAAATGTGTAAGTATTATTAGGAAATTGTAATTGTAGCATAGTTACTAGTACTCTAAGCAAATAACTGGCAGCTGTAAGTGAAACTAAGTATGTAAGAATTAGAACTGTCAAAAGTATTAAAACAAATAAGTAATAAGTATGGAAAAATCGTGATTAGGTGCACCACCCGGCCCCACACTCAAAGAGCTTCTCTACTAGAATTAAGCTGGCATTTGAAAAGTTCATACACTGAAAAAGATTTTTTACTATTCAAGCATTTCTTTAAACAATTACAGCTCACATTCCAGACTTTCAATCTATGCCAATTAAAACTTTTCTTTAATTCAAAAAAATCTATGACTTTTAATCAAATTTGTACTTTACTTTACGTCTTCACTTATGCATTTGAGTTTATGATGCAAGCGTATTAGTACCTGCTATACTATTAAATGACATGCCTTGCTTGAGGTTCTATAAGGCATAAACTAAGCTTGAAATCAGTTTTTTTTACTGTTATTACACTCTAAAAAATTTATTGATTAGAATAATTTCCCATACAAAACGGATGCCATATAAAAATAGAATAAAATAAATATGTCATAAAAAGTAATAGGCAAAAATTATGGGGGATCGTTCGCCGTTTGCATACCCTTCACCCCATTTTGAGTACATTTATTTATACGTTACTCATTCTCCATCCAATAGATTTTGTTAAGCACACTAGTGAGTGGTAAGAGACAGATTACAATGTGTGTGTGCTCTCGTTAATCTAAAATCGATAAATTAGTCAACTTTGTAATTGGAACTCTTTTCTTTACATGTTATCGATTTAATTTTAATTTACATTTCTGAAGATTGTTCTCGACTATTACACCATTTGGAGACATCAAAAAGTCTCTTGAATATTCCGAAAGTAGAGCTCTTAACCATATAATGTTGTACATGGCGTATGAGTAATATTTAATTTAATTTGGTTTTTTAATTTAAAAGATTTGGTTTGTAATTGAAAATGTGAGATCACCAAAGCCCCGGTCAGGCAAGGCAAATAGTTGTCCAAATACACTCATATGTGACTGGAAAATATTTTCATTTTCTGATTGTATTTCACATATATTTGGAATTATTTGCCTAGTCTGAACGGGGCTTAAGACGAACTTCTCCAGTCATTAGTTTCTTTCGATAATTTATTAAATGTGCTTAGCTCACCATGCCACTTCACTATTCTTAATTTGGCCACTTCACTATTTTACTCTCACCAGTCAAGCAAAGCTCATCCACGTCTCATCCCGGGTGTAGGGTATATAAACATATAGCTTCCCGCCCCGTTGTGTAAATACGTTACTAAATTTAAGACACAAAATATAAATCAATTGTATAAAAATATTATATGTTCTAGCAACTAAAGCCAATTTGTGAGTTTGTAAAAAGACTGATTATGCTTATGATTTCAATAACATTTTTAAATTTTCTAACACAAAAATCATTCAAAAAATTGTTTTAAAATTAAAAAAAAATTCTCAAGAATTATTTTTTATTTCTTAAACCAAAAGTAACTGATGCCAAAGGTCACAAAAGATTGTAAATGGAAAAAATGCTTTAAAAAAAATACAAGCCACCATTCCCTTGCTAATATCAATAGAAGTGGCACCTAAAACAACATCGCACCCACAAACCCCACCACATCCTTCAATTCGCTAGCAATTTGTCAAACAATTGCAGAAAACTAAAATCAGTGTCAGTGGCAGTGGCAGCATGTGGCAGGAGTTTAAGTGTTAATTAAACCCCGCTTTGATTGACACTTTGGAATTTATTTAAGGCCAACAACAAGCAACACAACAGCACAACAGCACAACAACAAACCATAAAAACTGTAAACAAAATGAACAGAACGAGTTAATGCGATTCACCTGTCAGGGTATTTCTAAAGTAGAACACGATCCAGCGGCGGCAGCCAATGCCAATACACCAACGCCAACAAAGCCCGCAAATACCTTTGGCTGTGCTCTTCCAAAGGGATAAATAAAAAAAGAGGATGAATGAACGCGCAAAAGTTGAGCGCTCAAACGTATGTAAACAATAGCAACTGCTTCAAGGATAATGAAAATTGGCGCCGAGCGAAACAAAGGCCAGAGATGACTGTGTTGTTGGTTGTGCTGGTGTTACATTCATTGTTTGCTGGCGCTGCGATTTTCATTTGCAACGATTCATTTAAAATTTATCAAGAATCCAGGCGAACGCGAAACATTCCCCGACGGAAGATATGTTTGCGAAAAGAACGTATGAGGCACGTGCTAGCAAACAATGTTGAAGTAAAATGAAATAAAATACAAATTTAAAAAGTAACTTTTTCTGCAGCCTTTAATTACACAAAGGATTCATTTACTTTATTTATATTCATACTGACTTATTTTGTTTGTCTTGATATGTCTGGCAACACTTTCGGTTCATCGTAGTAAATTCCAGGCAGCCTTCTTTGCAAATTTTGCATTATGGCAAATGCAGGCCGCCCGCCACAGCAAAAGGATTAAAAGTTGTTTTTCCTCGCAATCACGGTGGGATGAACAGACAGAAAAACATTCATACACTCATACTCACACATATGTATGCAGGCTCATTATGCTTGCTCCGTGCGCTCTGTTTCAAGCATTATTTACAGTTATTTATTATTTCGCTCTCACTCACCGTGCGTGCTGCGTGGCGGCACTGAGTGTGGAAATAACACTTTTTATTCTACTGTTCGTTCGTTATTGTTGGTATTGTTGTTGGTGGAGATTTTTTTTTGCGCTCGCACTCACTGCTCCTTTGTTGGTCGTAATTAAGATAATGTGGGCGGGAATATGTCTGCAAAGGCCGCCGCCTCACTTGTGGGTTATTTAAATAATGAGCTGCGTGCTGGTCTGATTGCGGCTTGAATCCTCTTATTTGTTATATTCAGTGAAAGGCGCTTATTTTACTGCTGCTGTTGTTGTGGGTTTTATTGTGAGTTACACCGCCGCGTAAGGCTGCTTAAGTCTTTGTTGTATCTCATTGCTTTATGCGTATTTCACAAAATATATTTTGCTGGCGCGCTTATTCGTTTTTCAAGTTTGCCTAGATTTCGCTCCTGTTTATGTGGTGGCCAAGGACAAGGCTGCTCTTATCTTTAATTTAATTGCCAGTGTAATTGAGACATTAAAAAATGGTTGCTGCTATAAATTATGTAAATGCGTTTGTGATTTCATTGATCCCCATAAAGTCATTTTGCGGGAAAAAAAATTACATTGAAAAAAACTTTAGAAGTGTTTGATGTAAAAGATCCCCTAGTGAGTTACACTTTCCAACACTTGCTAAATTTTAAGACTACAATTTAACCCAAACCATGAATACATGTGAAGACAGTCATGGTATAGACATGTTATGTTGTATGGACGATGTCAGTCTCAAAAAATGCCAACTTTTTGTGGGTTTTTGAATGGAAATGCGTTAACTACAACGTGAATATTGCAACCAATATGGCCTTGAGCTATTTACATTTTCAACAATACTGTGTTAAGCTTTTTCTAGGAATTTGCAAATCAAACATTGAAAGCAAATTAAATAAATTCATACTTCGGCAGATGATAATGTTTTTGTTCAATTAACATTGGAATAGCATTTAATTTTAAATGTTAAACTTCTTGGTAAAATTTAACAATTAATTTATTATTATTTGCCTTTTTTAATATTAAATTTTCAACACAATAAATACTGTAAATAATTGTCATAAATAGTAAAGAACACACAATCATACAAAAACTCAAACTCACACCTCAGATTGTTGATTTTCGATTTATTTGCGTATTAAATGCAATTTTTTTTTACCAATAAATACCTACAAAAAAAATATATATGCGAAAAATCAACAGTGATAAGTACGCGCCCGAAGCACTTTTCCAGCAAATTTAAAACCTTCACAAGATTGATTCGAGCCACCCAGTAGCAACTCTCAACCAGCCATATTGAGCGCTATTATTAAATGAATAAAAAATACAAAACGTAAATATGGTGCGCAGAATAAAAAACACCGCTCGACAGTTTGTTTGCCTTTTCATAAATCGCTCAAGTTCAGTGCGACGTAAAATGCCGTTCAAATACGATATAAACGCATTATGGCCGATTTATTTCAGCGCCATTATTTATGTATAACGTACATCGATGTGCCCTTGTAAGCGTACGTTGCAGAAGGGGTAGTTAACTGATTGCATGAGTGTGTGTGTATTTGAGTGTGCTTGCGAAGAGTGGCTAACTCTTCTGCGTTACCCCACTTCTGTAAAATAAATGCAAATATTTATTTATCAAATAAATATTAAGAGGAAAACAAAGCGAAAATTCTCACTTGAACGGTGCGAAAAGGCTTAAAAATACCACAACTACAACAATAACAAGTTGAAAGCAATTTATCAATTTATGGCCACGTTAACAGCTACTTGAGCACAACAAGAAAATCCACGCTGATTGATGTCCTTCACAAAGACAGTTGCAAAAATATGATTTCAAATAAAAAAAAAAAATCATTTGGCAACATCAAATACACATTTCATTTCGAAATATACCAATACCGAATACGCAAAATATCAGCTCAGCTGTTGAAAGTTTACTCACGGCTTAAAGGCTTAACAGCTTTCAAGGTTCTGGTTTTTTGATTATTTTCTCTTCGTCTTCTCTAATCTCCCACCAGTTTTAATATGAAAACAAACAAACTTAGAAGCTTAGTTCAGTGTCCTGCTAAGGTCTACCGTCGTCTATATGGGCCGGGGGTCCTTTAACCAATGTCAACTGTGATTATTTAAATACTTTTGTGCCCCCCTCTCCTCCCCCACCCTTGCATCTTTACGACTTTTTCGTGTTTGCCTTTGCCTTTAAGTGTTTATTTTGTTTTACGACTCGTTTAACTCAAGTCCGCGGTAATGTTTCCTTTTCGCCTTTTCACTCTCTCTGAAGCGTTCGTTGCCTTTTATTTTTTCTGCGACCCTTTCATCCGCTTCCTTTGCCCGACATTTTATTACATTTTCTTCAATTTCGTTTTAATTTATAAGCATTTTGATGGCATTTTCTCGCTATTCGCATGTTGCACGAGACTTACAAGCAGTTTTGGATGGAAATGGACACACGACCTGAAGTTGTGAAGTCCCTTTTCTTTAATCATGTGCCGGTCACGCCTGCCTAAGTCATAAAACATTACTAATGGCTCCCTGGTGGAGCTTATTAAAAGTGTAAGATGTGAAGAAAATGCGCTGGACGCATTTGTATATGAAAAGTGACATCAACCTGCTTACAAATTCCATCGAAATTCATGCAATAAAGAAGATTAATCACAATTCCAAAAAATTGCTATCTGGCCATAAATTGGATCGATACACGTCAGGGTATTAATCGAAGAAAAAAAATTATAGTCTTGAAATTTCCATAAAATTCTGAAAATCATTCATACAAAATTTCAAAATCGTACATTCGGAAAATTACTTTCAGAGTACACACAATGCGTATAGGCACTCTCTGTTCTTCGTTTGGCCAACATTGAATTAAACTAGCATGTGCTCCTCATGATATTCATGAGCATACCATACCATAGAATAAAAGAGCTCTACCCGGCGTATGAGTAACATTAATTCGATAACATTTCAAATTCACAAATAGGAAACTTACAAAATCAGCCTCCACAAAAGAAACAATTTTCTAACAATTCCCCTCCAATCATAATTTCTATACAAATTTCGCACGCTGCACTGCAACAACTTCAAAACTTCAAAGCAAAAACTTTTACCAAAAAAAAAAGAACGAAAACCAAATGTTATTCGCTTATGTCTATGAGGAAGTTTCAATTAAAAGTTGTGCAATAGTTTTCAACCAATTATTATATCATTCTTTAATGAGGCAGCCCCCCCATCCACTAAGCCGCATTCGACTCTCACCACTTGCGACTGCAGTTTGCAATTAAAATGACATTTTTCCCACATTGTCTGAATTTCAAGCCAAATTTGCCAACTTCCTTTGCCGGTTTCATAACGACTTCATAATAATCATCCGCATCAGAGTCATTATTATCGCCTTCGCATTCATCATCATCATTGTCATAATCAGACAGAACGTCAGTCATGAATGTCAAATATTTGATCGAGAAACTGCTTGATGGCGGCACGGTGCTCAGCTTGAGTTGAGTAAGTTTCTGCTTAATTTTCCTTGACATTTTCTTTTTTGCCTTTCATTTCATTTGTGCAAATTTAATTGAAAATCCAATTGCATTTTTAAACTTTCCTCTTCGTCTTCGTCTTCTTCGTCTTCTTCTTCTTCTTCATCTACTTTTTTGGCTTATTAATATTATTTTTCTCTTCTTTGTCTTGCAGCAGAAATTTCTCCTCTTAATTGAAATGAAGTCGTTTGAGTTTATCTGAGTTTATGTTCAACGCTCGCAGACGCCAAACATTTTGGAATGAAAAGTTGTCGCTTTCGAATAATTTCAAATGCACACAAGCTTACACTCATACATACAGAAAGTGTAAAATTGAATTTCAATTGGTTTTTTTTTTAAAGTTACTTCCACTTTAACTTCAGCTTCATATTAGCTTTGCACACTCGTTGTGTGTGTGCGTTCCCATTAATAAAGTTTGGCCCTGATGAATAAAGCGATGTTTATCTTGCAATGAGTACTACATCCTCTGCAGGATATGTGAAAAGTTGAATGTTGCCATATTTTTTGAAAACGATTATCCTGCATATACGAATTCGTTATTGAATTATTGAATGCCAGGGGCAGCAAATCTGTCAGTTTATTTCGTAAAGTTGAAAATGTGAATTCGTATAAAATAAATATTCTAGTAAAATCTCATTTCAGATTAGTATTCCGAAATAGTGGGCACATTTGAAGAGTCTCCCTGAATGAACTTACCTGGTCTAGAGTAACATACGTAATATAGTCTGTTCACTTTCTGTCCCTATCTGTGTGCTGTCTCTAGTGGAAGCGTATGACTTTTATGACACACAAAATGTCATTATAATAAACTGGAATGTCCATTCCAAACTCCACTTAATCTAAACTCATTCGGCTTTCGGACGCTGTGCACAAACAAACTAAAGTTAATGGAATTTTGCAATCTGAACCACTTTCAAACACTTTCAAAGACTTTTAACCTAAATTGCCTTATTTGTTGTTCAGTCATGGAGAAGAAACCAAAACACAACGCAAATGCAACACAATTATGAAAGTGCATTAAGCGCGAGCTCGCGCACACACAATTAAATAATCATTAATTACATTTTTCCGCTCAAATAGATTTTTCTCCGCCATACACAAACGGGATTATTGAATTTGCTCGGCGAATGTACTTTCAGCGTGCATGGTGGGCGTGTAGATTCGTTCGTTTGTTCGCTTCTTTGTTTGCTTTTAATTGTGCGTGTGCATATGTGTGTGTGTGTGTGCATTGTGTGGTTGGCCATAATGGCAACTTAAACGGCACTCAATCAATTTATTCTTTCACGTAATGCATTTTAATTAAAAACTAATTTAATATGAAACAGAATTGCAACGGAGAAGCGTACAGCCAACAGGCTAACTGAGTGCTGTACAATAAAGTACATGTTGGCTCAAGTTGGCACTCTCCTTTAAAGTTCGTTGCGTATACTTTTTTTGTGTAGGTGCGCTTGAGTGTATCATGTCCTGCAATGGCATATATGTGAAATGCAATGACTTCGCTTGGCCTGTAAAATGTAACTTTAGCATGAATGCTGCGAAAATAAGTGGCATTATTTTCCATTTACAGTTGGTATTTTATTTTTTTACATTTTATTTTATTGTACAGTCACCCATGGCTGTTATGGCTGTTATGCTGTCTTTATACCATTTTATTCCCTTTTATTTTTAAACTTTTTTCGCAAACCGTAATTGCATTGCAAAATATTGTATTGCTGTCACTTTTTCTCGTCTCTCCTTTTGTTATGGTATACCAAACATGCAAACATATGCAAAAAAAACTTTCTTTTTATCAATAAATCTGATTTGAAAAGTTTTCATGAACGAAAAAAAAAAATGTTCGGTGCAAAAATTAAAAGTTTTCATTTGTTGGTGTCGCAGTTGAAATATGAGTTGTGATATCGATTTCCATGTGTTTGAATGGGAAAAGTTGCCTGTGGATTTCGCACTGTATATTTATTTTTTGTATGCAAATTCACGAAATATTCTAGTTGGAAATTTTAGAGGAAGAGGAAGTTATTAATGCAAAGTTTGATTATATTTTTTTTTTAATTTTTTCGTGTTAAGGCAAAGTTGGTTAAAAACTGCTTTGCAGGTACAGGGTTTCTGCTATGATTCAAAACAATTTCTTCAGATTCATGCAAATGCAAATAATCCATGTGTAGATTAGCTCTTAATTATAAGAATAGTTATTCTCTAGGTAAAATGATATTAAAATGCAATCAAAAAAATATACTAACAATGTACTGTCCGCACACACAAACTGAACAAAGTAGATTCATTACACAGGTAATTTTCACAGATACAGCTCGATGTATATTATGGGCCTTATTCAACACAAATAAATACGCCCTTATTGGCTTACGAACAGCACTCAACATTCATTACCATGAAACTGTTATCAAGTGTACATACATATGTGCCATACAATGACGAAAGGTACTTCAATCAATTAATTTGCAGCCTTCATCTATAGGTTATGTGTAAGCGTGAAAGAGTTTGTCCCAATACACTGAAAATTGCTCGAGTGATTAACTGACCCATCACCGTACATACCAAACCGCTGAACCTTGAGTTGTGACATTGTTTGCATACTCTGGTGTCATTGTAGATGTACTTTGAGAAGCGATTAGTCTAGGCGCCCTCTGTAATGCCCACCAATAATAAAACGGTTATTATGTTACTACAAATCCGAGCAAGGCCGGGCTACTAAGATAGTTAATATCAATAAAAAGTAACCAAAAGCAAGTCAATCCACAACAAAATGTAAAAATTTACCAGAGCAAAAGAACATGGAAAAGGAGTTTGTAATTAAAGGCTCTTAACACTTTAAACAAACAGCAGACTGTGAAAAGGGAATACTGTGAGTGGGTTAATTACACTTTTGCACAATGTGGAGATTCACTGACTGACTGACTGACTAGCTGGCTGGTTGATTACACTGTTAAATCTCCAGCTGCTTTTGACAGCTGTCAAAGCTGTTGCGAGGCGTGAATTCCATTTTCAAGCTTGACTAAAGTCCCTTTTCAGAAATTACCCAAAAATTACAACAACATACAGAGAAATTTCATAAACTTTCCTATATTTTTTTTTTCTTTGCTTTGCTTATGGTTGGAATGAAATTAGGATTTTGTGAAAATCACTGTTTGTTTACTTCGCTGGATTTTGAACCCGAATTAATCGAATTATATTATTTTTAAAACCTTCTTCACTTTTGGCTGATTTACTGTCCACTTTTTTTACCACATTTGCGTTGAAATTTTATTTTTTTCTTGCTACCGAAAGTGATGCTGGCATCAACTTTCCACACGCAATCCTGTTTTATTTTAAAATGTTTCTGTTTTCGCCTCAGCCGCTAAATGGCCCCCACATTGGCCGCAAAACAAAAAAGGGTGAAATGAAGTGGTTTTCCCGTCTGCCGTTAAAAATACCTGCTGGTCGGGTTTGACGTAGTTAAGCGGCCTGGGGCAATGCTGGAAGCGCTAGTGCTGAAAGGCAAACCAACACAACACAGGGAGCATACAAAAGTGTGGCCCTATTGGGGAACAGTGAATTGTATTGCGCCGTGATGCTTGAAGTATTAGCAATGCGGGCATGGCTTTTATTTTAGGCAAATATTTATAAATAATTTCGTTTGTTGTAAGTGAAAATAGAACACTTCCCTTTTAAATTCTTTCACAACGTTCATTTCAGAAATATTTCACATTCTTCCACAATTTTTTTTTTCTTGAAAATGCATTTCCATTTATTTGAAATTTTAATGGAAATTTTCCAAATACTTCAACAGATTTTACACAAAATTTTCATATTTGTGCCCCCATTCAGATTCAACTAGCTCTTAGCTCAAATATTCCTTTTTCATCGTGTCCCTGCAGTCCATTCAGTGATACTTCATCGCCCCCTATCAAAACAGCATATTCATGCCAAAAGCAAACCTCAGCTACCTACTCTACCCTCTCTCTCTCTCTTTATTCTATTATTTCTGGCGCAATAAGTTTTCCAACTCGGCGAGCATTGAAACAACAATTTTCATTGCTTCAACTACTTTCCTTCCCTTCCCCTCCTTTCTGTTGTCTCTATACCATCTCTTGACCATTTCATTTATTTGCCAGACTTCTCTTCGTTTAACCATTATACTATACCCACACTACTACCAGCCCCCACAAGCAACAGCAACAAAAATTTCTATTATACTAAAGGTAAATTGGGACCGCTTCGTTATAATTGTAGCATACTTTTAGGCATGTTGACTGTGTCGCCCAAAGAACGATGGTCACTGGTAGGCACTTAAGTGGCTAGCGGACTACCACAAGTACGCTTCGTTGTGCTCAGAAACAGTGTTCAGAAGCAGTATGGCAGTCTACCAGCCACGGCCTGCCGATGATTTATACCGAGAATAGCCTGGAGGGGGACAACACAAATCGTTTGTGGAGTGTTCGAAATAGCATCCAAAGAAATTGTAACTAGTAAATAGGTGAAGTGGCATCTTTCTTCTACTGCCATAACCTTCTGCTGCTCTCCTACGATTTTGGGGGGGTATTCATGGCTTTGATGATTAATTACACTTAATTGTAATTTATATGCTTCCTTTGATACGCAAACGATATGCTTGGCATTGCTTTTGTTTTCCTATGTTTGTTGTCCTCATTGAATTGCTGTTGCTTGTATTAATTGAATTCGCTTTTGGACGCTTTTTTTGACTATTATTTTGGCTTTTAGGCATTTATTTAAATGATCATTGCATACTTTTGGGCATTAGCATAATGTTTATTGAGTCGTTTTTGTTTATTTTCTTGTAGTACTTCATTAATATATTTCAATTAAAGCTGGTTTGTTATTGTATGCAATTTTCAGGCGGGCCTTGGAAATGCTTTTGTTGGTGTGTGTATTTTTTTTGTGTTTCAACTTTAATTACAATTTGCTTTCTGTTTCTGTCTTGTATGGGGACCTGCTGGTTCAGGTTTGCTCATTGTTATTGAATGGTATTAATGACAAGCGAGTATTAATGAGATTTGAAATGCTACACTAGAAGTTTGGGGTTTCGGTTATATGATTTCCAGCCTAAAAGTATGCTTTATTTATTTATTTCTAGTAATCTATTTCTAGGGAGACTATCATCAATTTTTGCTGTATTTGTATTAAATGGTTAATATTCTGGGAAGTCAGTTAACTACACACTACAAATTCGGACCTACATGGGTCAATCCCCAAGCCTAGGTTGGAGTAGAGCGATGACGATTTACCCGACATAGAACATTACGATCCATAATTTTGTCACAAATCTCAGTGTTACTCAAAGTATGCAGTCCTTCCTTAGTGGTCTTTAACCAAACCAAAAATTTCGAAGCTTTTCAGCCTAAAACTATACCAAGATTGTTCCATTCTGAAATGATTTCATTACCATTAATGTACAACATCTCTAACAAATTGCATATAATAAAAAAGCAATGTTATTTCTACCCACCAGCCACTTAAAACTAACAGTTTAAATTGTTGACACTCAGATCGCCCACCTAAAAGTATGCTTCACTTGAAACAGTTGGAAGTTAAAGTGTCATCTGTCAGCATCAGAACCGCTCAAGATGACAGCAAAGAAAAAAATGTGACAGTAAATTACAGTTGTTCCTGTATACAAAATGCACGCCAGTGTTGCCAACGCGAACAGACATTTTTACATACATAAATGCATAAAAAAAATGCAACAACCGCACAAAAAACATCATTAACCTCGCAGCAGAAAAGAGACAAAAATGCAAAATAGCATTCAACTTGTGTAAAACGAAATGAAAACATTTTCAAGGGAGCCAAGTTGCCAGAAAGAACAAACATTAAAAGAAAAGTTGGGAAACTCTTTTGCATATTACTATCTACTTTTAATGGTAGCTACTTGCGTTCTTTTCTCATATATATTTTGTGTGCTGTGAACATGAGCCGTAAGTGCAACTGCACTTTTGAACTTTGCTGAGTGTCAGTTTGAATGTGGGCGGGTTGCTTGTGTTTGTGTGTGTTTGGGCTCATATACTTTATGATGGCAGCGTACCATTTGTAATAAAAGGATTAGAGAACGTTTGTTTCCTTTCAAAAATTATGGAAATTTTTCTATTTTAATGGTTGAAGGAGTGCACAAAAACAAAACACAAACACTTTTTCCCAATGAAATTCCAGTGAAAACATAAAATAAAAATTTCATAAATTGTTAAGACTTAAATGGCATTCATGAATTTTCATGAGGTGCAAATTTAAAAAATTCTCCCCCCCCAAAAAAAAAACCACCCACCAAATAAAGCGGAAAATACGCTTGCGTGTGCGCGAATTTATGACTACGTTGGAGGAAATTATTTTCAATTTATTTCTGGTTAAAAATGTTACTTTTTTTTCAAATGCATCAAAAATTATTTGAAAAAAAAAACGCCCTTCCTTTAAATTTACATTTTTGCCATTGCCCATTGCCACACAATTTCGAATTTATATAATTTTTAGTTTGTTTTCATTTCTCTTTTATTTTAAATGTAACTTTAATTTGTTTTGCACAACTTCCTTGTTGCGGTTGCCATTCCGGGGCTGGCATAAGAAGTCAAGCCACACCAGAATCAACAACAACAGAGTATGGCCCCAAGTCAAATGGTAGCGCAAAATAAAATACAAATTAAAATAATATATAAAACGGAGGGTGTCGGGGCCATGAAAAAAGGCAAGCGCGTGTACGCATACATAAGTGCGAACATGTATGCATGTATACGCTTGAAAAAATCAAAATGGCTGCAAAATGTAAGTTAATAGTTTGTTTTCATTTGACCTCATTCACACGCAGCGTTGCAATGTAAGTCATTTTGTTTGTTTATGCAATTTCACTGGAATTTCTTGTTATTGCGAAATGCTTTTTACGGCCTTAATTGAATTAAAGCCTCAGTTAAGGAAATATTTAGTTAACCCAATTAAACACACTCCACTACACTTTAGTTCTGTTGTGACTTTAATACTTTTCTGGATTTATGCATTTGTGGTGGAAGTCGTCTCAAAGCTGGCTACTTTTTGTGGCTTCGAACTTTCTGTTGAGTGCAACTTGACTTTGACCTTTAGCTAAAGCATGAAACTCGCTTCTTGTCTGCAAAGTTAAAATCTGCAGTGTTGGAGGTAGTAAATGTTTAATGAAAATGTAAGTGGTTTCATGCTCTACAAAAATGGTTTAATGAGGCTTTTCCCTAGAATGAATGCACCTTTAAATCATATTTCCTCAGAAATATTCCATCTAAAAAAAATTCCCATGTAGCTCATGTTTTACCAAAAACAAAAGCAACAAAAAAAGATTATGAAATCACATTAAACCGCTTGTGTTGTAATGACAGAAGTGACCAGTGTTACACGGCACACTGGCACTCATCCTCCGAAACACAGACAGATAAAAGCACATGTCAATATTTGCATTGTTGAAATGCTTTTTGCACTCATGTTACCGCAGCCCCTGAGCTGCTTCTGTTTCTGTCAAAACAAATAATAATATTCAAAAGCAGACGGTACCTACTTGCGAAAAAATGTACATAGCATTGGCAACACTGCCACGAACGGAATACAAATAAATTTATGCACTATGCAGAGTATTCACTCAGAGTAGGGTAACGTGGGGCAAAGTGGATAGCGTTTTGATATAGCTCCAAAAAAGTATCACAAAACCCAAATGTGATGCCATACGAAGCCCCAATTGACAGTTGTTACTTTTAATTTGTTCTAAACTTTCACAAACATGTTCCAACTTTCCTCCATTCCCCTACATATTCGTAAAATAATATTGCATACTAAAAAAGTGAGCCAGGAAAAAACATGTTGCTGGCAACATGTATTCCATTTTACATTTGGCATCTTGAGGGAATTACATGAAATTCGCATTTTACGAAATTGCCAAATGTCAGCTATGCAAAAGTGCAGCAGCAAGAGTGGCAAAAGCTAAATACACACCAGCTTGGTTACATATACATATTGCAAAGAAAGAAAGGGTATTCCGAGCCAACGAAGCGGCAGCAGTTGTGGCATAGTTAACACTCAAGCGGACTTCCGACTGGAGTTCGCACTCCCCTCCCTATTCGGTTAACAATAGTTTTTACTCAAAGTTGCATTGATGCAGAATTGCATTTCTTCTTCTTCCAATTTATTTTTATTTTCTATGCTTTTTTTTAGGTTTTTCTTTAACTTTTGCTGCACTCAGTGGCAGTGTCGATATTTTCTCTTCAGTTCGCCGCACATTTGAAACATCGTTTTTTTTTTCAAACGGTACGTTTTCAATGATGCTACATTTTTCCGATTTTCAGTCTGATTTTGACAGCTCAGTAAATGGTTTGCTTGCTTGCTCGTTTGCGTATTGCATTTGCAGGTAAACAAGAGAATGTCAGGGTATTTGTATTTGTTTTTGTAATCAAATGCAATTCTGCTCAACTCGATAAGGGACAATAAATGACATGCGTCAGTTACTTTTTACAGCTTTGGTTTATTTATTTACGCTTTAAAATATTTTTCAAATTTTAATTTGTTTTTGTCAGTTCATTTTTTGTACTCAAAACATATCAAAACTGACAGAAGAGATTTTTTGTAAATACAATTTAAATTCAAAAATAAATCTTATTTATGCGTTTTGAAGTCATGGATGTGTTATAGTGGAAACATATTCTCATATGTAATAAAACAAATTTGTACTTTGTTCATCCTTCAAATCAAACAGCTGAGTATAAAGGACTTACTCAATGCTGATGTATATAAAATTAGAATAACATATCAAAATAGCAAATGCTCTCATCTCAAATAACCATAAACAACAAGATAAATACAAATTGTACAAAATCACAGTAAATACAGTTGTAAAAAGAATAAGTATTCAAATTAACATGTAAACTTACTACGTACTATGCTTTAGATTTGATTGCTTTTGCCCACATTCTGCTAATCAAATAGTCTAGACAATTTAATAATAATTATTTCTATTCTAGTAAATATATTGGTTTCTATTTAAAACGGAGTACCTAACTTGTTGTTATTGTACAAAAATGTTTCAGTACCTCTCAAACGAAACTGGTTCAATTGCTTTAGTGAACGATCCATTGTTATTTCGTCAACTAACTATTTATCCTATGTCAGTTCAGTGACTACTTCACTCTTGAACAGAGTTATTATTAATTATAATTTAATTAAATAAATAATAATAAAAATCATTAAGTTTGCTGTATTAAAGGTTGAAAAATAGTTGATATCAGATGATTTTTTTTAAATTTACAATTCAATTGTTTAATTAGTTGCAATCAACTATTGTTTGTGTTCTATTTTAGAATATTTTCTACTTATTTAGTTACCCATTTTTTGTATTCCATTCAACTTGAAAAGTTAGTTCTCCACATGAATTTTACTCACAAATACCTTCAACTAAATATCAACTCATAAGCAAATTCATATAAGTACAATTCAATTGTTATTCCTATACACTTTAGTTAGAACCATTTTACCACTCTCAAGTACCTACCCAACTAAGAAAAACCACTCAACTCTCAAAGAATTTCAACTAAACACATAACATTTAAGATGTTCTCACATAATTTAAAAATACAAAACATTACCAAAAAAATAAACGAAAATTAATTGTAAAATATACATAATGTAATAATGGCATTTTCATATGAAAGTTAATTCCTTCTATCATCAATTCACACATACAGAAGAGATTACAAAACTGTTGTAAAATATTAAGCAAAAACAAGCAAAGCAATTAGCAATTAACTTATGCAAAACCAAAGAAAACACATTGTCATTGTAGTAATTGTAACAAATGTTATATGAAAGAACTGCTAAATGCAATCTAAATTGTTAGTGTTTAGTTTAAGATTTTACAAAAATACATAGCAAATTATAGATAAGTACTCTTTTCGAAAGCGTTTAACTCATTCTTTTGTACCTTTCTAAATCTAAACCCCGTTAAGTTTTAAACCAAAGTGAATAGTTAAGCTTGAAATTAGTTACAAAAGAAAAAAGATACCAAAATGCAATTGAAGCTATAAAATGTGTTGTACTTTAAAGTGAAGCTATTTGCAATTAAAAATTTATAAATTAGAAATTTTAACAATTAATTGTACAGTTGAAGGTTTAAGATTTCATATTTAAGAATTAAAATTAAAGTACTGTAAATGATAAACAATTAAATTAGAAATTATAAGCTAAAATTAAACTAAAATTAAACTAAACCAAACACAAGACGTTGTAACTTACTAAACTAGCTTTGTAAGAACTAACAATTATGAGTGTATGTATGTATTTATGTGATTAGTGTGTAAGTAAGTTTATCAAATTTACCCTGAAGATTGTTGATTTCGTATATTTATATGTTATCAGTACTTTATTTACGACAAATGCCCTATTTTTGTTATTGTATTTAAACTATGTATATGCCTAGCAAGAAGAAACTAAAAAAAAAGCAGCAGCAACTGTCTTTGCAATTTACCAAACTAAAGAGCAAATTGTAAAAACTGACAAACAAAAATTAAAGAACAAAAAATTAAATGAAAATTAAAACGAAAATGAAAATTAAACTTTTTAATTTTTAAACTGGAAATTGATAGGAAAATTGGTAAGTAGGTACCCGGCTGTCTAGGATACAGTTTTAGCTTCCAATCCTGTAATGCTCTCACTCACCACCAACATGAAATTCCACTTTAAATCAAATCGCCAATTAGCTTTTGTCAAAAGTGTTTCCTGCGGACAGGCGGCAGGCAGTGAGGGTATCCAAATTAACTCGAGTAGCCTCGAACTAACTAACTGAAGCCCAAATCGCTAACCGTTTGGCATTTGACAACAAAGTAATTCTTGACATTGCACTCGACGTTCAAAGTCAACATGTCACTTGTCATTTGGTGACTGAGCGACAACAACCGCAACTGCTATGGTGGCGTCGGCGGCACTTGAATAATTCAATGGACCCCCAGTGAATCGTACAAGCGAAACCAGCGTTGCTAATGAATGAACTGTTCAAATGTTCGTACGCGCTCGCTGCATTTGGCACACACACACACACACACAAAGGCAATTGTCGGCATTTTGTCAAAAATGTTTGCCATTATCAAATTGGCGGTTGAGGTGCATAGAATGCAACTGAACTGAATAGATTTGATTTGATGTGATTTGCCCACTTGGCAAACGGAAGTCCGTCAAAAATAAACATAAATTTCCATTCATTCGCTCGCTCGTTCGTTCGTGCGCTTTGGGCAATTTCCCTGATAGCTGAAGTGGTGCTATTGTTCAATTATTTTATTGTTGTTGGCAAATTGGAATTCAGCTGGGTCTATGGATTTTGGTGAATTTCGGTTTTACAAAAAAATCGATTTTACCGTATTTTGGTACTTCAACATTTCCGACAAATTCTAATTTATTTCAATGATATTTGAGGCAAGTTGTATGTGCTTGTACAATATGCATATGGCGTTTAATTTCCTGGTGCCTTTTATGACATTCATCAATAAATTAAACTGGACATAAATTGGTTTTCAATGCATTCGTTTGGCTTTAAGCTTTTTGTATTGCCGACAAACTGAGTACAGAAAAGTACCACAAATAGGAGAATGGCGCATGTTGTAGCTACAAAATTGTGGGTATTGCATACAATGGAGTAGAGTGAGAACACGGGCGCATATGTGCAGAGGACAAGTCATGGATGCATAAAGCCAGATAATTCGTATTAAATCTATTAAACTTGGAAAAATAAAGTAGGTACGTACTAAATGGAATTCGATCTTACGTGAATACAACAATTACATACTAGCTTATTCCAAATCGTTTAGCAAAGTATACTGCAATTGCACAAAAACTTGCAAACGAAACATGAAACATGAATAATTTTAGGGCACTACTTTACTCAATTACCAATTACGCACACCAGGAAGATATTTACAGAATTCAGAGCTAAATTCAAAAGCATCAGCATTCAGAGAAAGATGCCAGACAGACAAATGGACAGACGGATGAAAAGATGAGATGAGGCAACAAAACTGATTGCGTAAAGGGATTAGGGCCAAGTTAATTTATAGCAGCTTATATTAACTAAATTCTCTCGGACAAAAACAAGGAAATAAATTCCTGGCCGAATGTGCCAAGTGCGAAGAGCATACAAATGTGCAGTGAATGCTCTAAATGGATTGATATTAGTTTTGAAGAATTTTGCTCCTCATGTGAAGTGATTCAAGGATATTTTGAATTGAGTATGAAGACAAGCGTATGTGAGTGTGTGTGTGTGCTTATTTTTCTTTTGAAGTTTATGTGTTTTTTGCTGTTGTGCAAGTGTATGTGTGTGAGTGTTTGGATATTTTGAACCCCAAGGCTAAAGCGCATTTAAATGTAATCCGGTGAAAATTTCAAAAGACCAAATACCAAAACACCGCACGCACACACATATGTACATTGACATGTCGCATTGACAGCTGAAGCTTCAAACCGGATATTTCCTTTTAGACTTTCTAATTGTACTGGTGTGTGTATGCATTGCATATGTGCTGGTGTATTTACTTGCTCCGAAACAACGTCGGCAGCATCGTTTTGCAATTGCTTACCCACCTCAAATATGTGCATGTGCTATCGTTCGCCCACTTCTGATCCCTCTTCATTTGTGGCATTAGCCGCATGGCATTTACACCTCAGGTCGTTTCACAATATTTTCATCTTGTTCATTTTTCCATTCCATGCCCTGCCGCAATTGCTGTCCGGCATACCGGAAGATGTGTGGTTGTGTGGTGTTTGTTTATGTGTAGCTCCTTTAACATTTTTCAATTTAAAATTTTGTCTCTCTCTTTCGGTGTGAGTGTGTGAGCTCATAAGTGTGCCTGTGTGTTTGTGTGTGTGCTACCACATTTGATGTTTGATTTTGCCGCAGTTGGCATTTTTCATACTGCCACCTTCCATTTTGTTTTCGGTTGCCTGCAATATTTGTTTTGCAACATTTTCTCTGTGTGTGTATGTGTGTGTATGAACATGAAAAATTGCCACAAATAAATTCTGCAAGAAAATTGTAATTCCTTTGCGTCTTCGACGTGAGTGTGGCTTGCAGCTTTCTCGACTCCTCGCTTCGCCTCACTTTTGTTTTTGTTTTTGTTTTTATTTTTATTATTTTTTTTCCCTTTTTTATTTTGTTTTTACGTAGATGTGTGATTAGGCATGCGGGTCTTGTTTGTTTTCGGTGGAAATGGCCCATTTGTACTTTTTGTATTTATTTCATGCACATTTGGTGCCGCCTGCAGCATGTAGTTGCTCTTAACGAAATTGAACACGTGTGTTATGAGAAAAATTGAAGATCATGTAATATGAATTCACTTTGACTTTTACCTTAGTACTTATAGTTCCAACTTAAGTGGAAGTGACTGCCAAAAATCTTTCCTAAGTAACATATGAAAAATTCACTAATCAAAACGTGAAAAATTCGCTGCCTCATCAGAGTCGGATTCGTTCACCGACTAGTGTCACTCATGCATGCCAATGAACACTGATCGGAAAGGTGATACATACATGCATACATACATATATACGAGCGCACTCAATTATTAGCTCATTTGCAAAAACACACTTGTCACATACAGCCAGAATAGTTATGGAAACAGGAGCGCTAACTAAGTAAAATTTTTAATAATTTATGCCCAGCTGGCATACACTCATCAAAAACAACAAACCAAACAACTGGGTCTGGTGTGGTGGTGGTTATCCTCGGATCCACCCATGCCTCACTCTCCATCCATTATCCCTACATTGTTTGTTGTGGAGACTTGCATGCGCGCTGCAATCTGAAACTAATTTCGACACAATTAAAGCAGATTACGAATGATATCCGTTGGGTCCGTTGTTGTTCCGGTTGCTGTTGTTGTTGTTATTTCTGCATTTGCGCGCTAAATTGGATATTTTGAATTTGCATTTCAAGCACGCACATCAACCGGCTCCTCGCAACCCGTCTACTTCCCGCCTTCGTGTTTGGGCATTTGCCAAATGATTTTCATATTTGATGTGAATTTCATGTGCATGTTGTTGTTGTTGTTGTTTTTCGCACACGTTTCAGTTGCTGCTGTCTGCTGCTCTGGCTACAACCTGCCATGATGGTGGAATATCACTCGGTGGATTATAGTTTAAATTTTGAATGCCTGCTAAATGCTACTGCTAATTGTCATGGCATGTGCTCTTTGTACGAAACAATTTGTAGTTGAATGTAAATAGAATTAAATGAAATATCAATATTAATTCATATCAAATCATGCAGGTACCTAATTATTAAAAAAATGTTCTTGTATCAAATTTCATTCTCGATCCTCGAGGGAGACGACTTCGTTTCGGTAACTCACAGACACATAATTGCTTCTCTACACTTTGACATTTCAAAGTTTTCACTACAACTTTGCAGTCAAAGGCGCATAGATTCAATAAAATTGATTACTCACGAAACACAATTTCCTAAATATTTTTTTTATCCAAGTAATACATTGAAAAGTCCCAAACGGTTGTTATACTGTCGCTGAATTTATTTACTTTATTGCAGCACGTTCTATTTTTGTCACATCTGTCACTTAAAATATTGGCAAATGTAAACAGCAAAACGAAGCTTCTGATGCTGTAAATAGTACACTGCGTCCGCCACCAACTCCCACTCTTATTCAATCACTGCTTCGCCTGTGCTATTCATCCGGTGCTGTGCTTCATTCGCTTTTTAGTTTACCCCTAATAGACACGCTATAAATACAAATATTTGTATTTAATATTTGCCCAGCAAATATTTTTTTTTCCAGCTACCTGTGCATTGCCATTTCATTACTTGTGTATATCTTATAGATGGTATTTCTGCTGTTGCTGTTCGCTGATTTTCATTTCTTTCCCTTCGTTTTTGGTTATTTTTTTTTACGGCTATTTACTGTTCATTCGATTTGAGTTCTTGTAATGCTTTTTTTACTACTCTTCGATGTCCTCCGGAAGTCTCTCTCTTGCCTGCTTGCCGCCCGTGGTCCCTTCTTCTCTGACTTCTGGCGCTCGTTCCTATTCATTTTTAGCACAATTGACGTTTGTAATTCCTGTTCGTAAAATATGTTATCTGTTGGCTGTTGTCGCTGTCCTTGCTGTTGGTACTTTTGTTGTTGTTATTGTTATTGTTGCGATTTTCCACTTCATCGTGCAGATAGATTCGTTTATTGACTACGAGTATCTTATGTTTATTTCAAATTATTGCCAGATACTTTCTATTTGCGGTGGATTCAATTCCATTCCATTTTGTTTCGTTTTTTGATTTGTTTCGCATTTGAACTTCGAAATGAAAATTGGGAAAACTTTTTTTGTAATCTTAAAAATATTAATGAGCTTATTTACATTCTTTTTATTTTTATTAAAACAAATTTTTGCAAAGAAAATAAAAAGAAAAAATACTTTTTTAAAAATTAAAATTTAAAAAAAGTTTCTTCTCAAGACATTTTTGATTTGCTATAGGCTAGTGAAAGTATATCGAAATTCTATTCAAAAAATATTTATATCCATTTTTATTGTTATTTTATCCTGAAACACATAGTTCCCTGTGTAATTGTCTGCCTACAAAACCCCAAAGGATCGATTAACACTGACTAACAATGAGAAATGTTTTGTTTTACTTTGGTTTGGCTCTTCTTTTTCCTTTGCTAAACGAAATGTCTATTAAGCACAAGCTGGTAAATAGTCTCCAGAGATTTGTTTGCCTTCTTTTTCAGTGTATGGCTTAATAATTATTGTTACTCATACGCTCTGTGGCACACACAAATTCTTTTCGTTCGCTTAATTGAATTGCTTCAAGTGCAGATATTGAGCAACATTTTTTGTCTTAACAAAGATTAATGCACACTAATGCATCGATCTGGTTGTATACGAGCCCAAGGCTGAAAATATTTCCTTAATTAAAGTTACTCATACGCCCAAGTGACTTCTTCCTATTATAAAGGATTGAGGCCATTAAACAATACAAGTGATGAGCATTTAAAGACTATAAAGAGAGCAAAGTTCAATGACAATTTGAATTAAGAATAATGATGAGTGGTGCAGAAATACTCAAACACTAAGAAACGCCCAAAAGTACATAATTACCACATGCTAAGCTCGAGCGGCAACAAACATCAGAAACAGCATTCATGAAAAAAGACAAAGTAAAGCAATGACAGCCGAAAGGCAAAGAAAAATAATCGAGCAAGTCATTAGCGTTTGGGTGGCAGGACGTCTAACCAAGAAATTTTTGTTTTTCTTTCCACATATTAAAATAGACACGTGTTCTCTAAGACAGTTGCGATTGTGGGTGGTCGTGCAAGCCGAATGAATATTTGAAATGGTGAAAATGAAAAAATTTCAAATGTTAAAACTTTGCGAGCCATAAGTAAGCTACTTACTGCGAATTATGCAGGCAAATGTGTGAAACAGCAAAGGAAGCTTCTGCGAAAATAATGCTTACTCTTAATGCCAATATAATTTTCTTTGTAAAAGAGTATTAGTGCTTGAAATGGGAATTTCGTTTTCCAGTAAAAGGAGAAAATTACAAATTGGGAATTGCTTCACTCCTTCTCTGTCATTTCTGCAGAATTACTTGAAATCGATGAGGGAAAACTTAATTGAATTTCAACGCTTTGGCGTGTCTTTTGCTATTTTATTTTATTTCATTTTAATTTCCTGTTTTTTCATGTCTTTCCCTTTTGGGTTTTTTTTTTTTCATTGTATGATATAAGTTCGACAGCCGTATTAAGTGCAACTACCCAAAGCGGAAGGAAAAATGCAGTACTCTATGAAAACAGATGAAAATACAGCGAATGGTGGTGATAATAAGAGAGTGAGAACGGAAAAACCCTATAAGCAGATTATGTTGTATTTGAGAGAGAGAGGAGAAATGAAAAAAAAACTGAAAAAATCTTCTAGAAAAATTTGTTATGCATTAAATATTGAATTATATAAAAGCACCTTAAAGTATGCAAAGCATTTGTACATGATTTATTGAAATATTTTATGAAATATTTTGATTGATTGTTGCCAAATTCCTCCTCAATTAAAACCAATGATCCCACAAAGAGAGGCGCAAAGGAAATAATAAATGATACTACAAAAATTTTAATTCACCTCCTTCCACCTGGGTTATGCAGACGTATGAACACAAATTAATTTACTTACATTACAAATTTAATTACTGCTACAAAAACAAATAACTACAATTAACAAGAGTCAAATTTAATTAAACAAATTGAATGCATTTAAGGCCGCAACGACCCAAAATAATAAAACATAAAAATCATTTTTATTTCTTGGGCATGAACAGGGCGGCTGCCGCAAACCAACGAAACATACACACACACACACATTAAACAAATATACGTACATATGCGGGCCTAAGTCTGAAATACAAAATAGTCCTGCAAAGTAAAATAACCCAAAACAAAACAAAGCAACCCAGCCAAGGTTCAACAAGTCAACATCGGGTGGTGGATACGGATGCCGATTTTTATGAGGCGCATTTATTATGGCGCATTTAAATTGATGCGCCGACGATTGCTCAAGTAGAATCAGAAGCAGCACCAGCTGTGTGTGTGCGTGTGTGAAGGAAAGTGCGTGAGTGTGCGTTCGTTCGTTGGTCGAGGCCAAGGCCATGCCGAAATTATGAAATAACAATAACGAAGCAAAGCATACATTTAGGAGCAGCTGGCAATGAAATTTTGTTTCTTCTTTCGTTTTTTTTATTATATTTTTTTGGTGGCAAATGTGAAGGAGCATTTGATACTTCCTTTGTTTGCCTGTCCAAAATTTTATATTTATACTTTTAATGCCAGCGCCAACATTAATTGAAAGTCGTAATTTATGGGCACACCAAAAAAAAACAAAAAAAATACAATTTGGCCGAAAAAAAGGGGGATCGCAGTGTGAAAACAAATCATATTTGAAGGCCAGCCATTGAGGGGTGTTAGTGAGAATTCGTTGGTGGGTAGAAAGTGCAATTTTAATTAAAAGTGACGAAGCGCAAAGGCCTGGCGTTTTTTTCATCACTTCGAAGCCAATCCAATCCCACCAAATTCATTACGCACGTAAAAAGCAGATTCACTTTTAGTTCCAATTCCACGCTAGCCATAAATATTGTGGGAGTGTGAGTACTATCAGCGGCTGGCCACTCACGCACACATGCCAGTATTTCACTCAACTTCCATTTGTTTTATTTGTAAAATTTTTGTTTGCTTGCCAGAGTGGCCATCCAACAGGTTGCGTACATGATTTATGTAAATCTCATTAGTTGTGAAAAATTGCGAACATTTTTTTTCTTTTTCGAAGGAAATTCCTTTGTTTCATGCATAATTTAGATTTATGAAAAAATCAGTTCAACCTTAAACTCTTTAAAATTTGTATCAGGCCTTGAATTTCCTTTCATTTTCACGCACACACTCACACATTTGCCGCACTTGGGTCAGTGAATTTTCTTTTTACGCCGCTGTCACTTCATAAATCCAACTTAATTTCGCGCCATTCAACGCCAAATTTTTGTTGGCATATTCCAATGCCATCGTTTAACACCACCCCTACGACACTACGACTGGCCATTCACGTTGTTAACTTCCATTTCCGTTCCACGTTAACGTTGAGACGCGCGTCAAAGTGCATTAATGTTTCATTTAAGTTCGTTTCGTTTCATTTCATTTTGTTTTATTTTCTCTAATGAAATGTTACAAATTGGAAATCCATCAGCCGCATACCATCGCCGTCGTCGTGGGCTTCATCACTTTTTCGCCAACACACTTTATCATCATTTGTCAATTAGCACAACATTTGCGGAGCTCGCTGCTGTCTTGAATATCGCGAGATTTACGTATTAATTTGAAAATTTTGTTCATGATTAATGATTTTCGTTGCTCACTTGAGCCGCTTGTAAACATTACAAAAATTGCATGGATGAATTGAATTCATTGTCATCAATTTGTTTTTGGGTTTTCCGTATACGTCATTGTATCTTGATAAGTGGTGGTGGTAGTTTATTCAATTTTATTCTGGCAATATTTCCTTAGTTTGGAAACTATTCTTAAATGATTACTCAATTAAAGCCGAAAATAAGACACAAAATGGAATGGAATTCACTTAAATTCAATTAAAATCATTAAAATTCCATACTATTTCAATTGAAATTGACAATTTACAAGTAAATATATTAATGAACATGTCAAATATTCAATACCGAATCGTAATTGAGAAACAACTGCAATATTCATCATTTCAGTCAATTGCATTTGCACAAGAATATTTTACTTGTAATAAGTTGTTCAAAGTCAAAAATTAACAGATGTTTTTCGTACTTACAAAAGCGATAAAAGATGATAACAGATGTGACCTACACTCAAAGAAAATATTTCGAGAAATCATTAAGCCAAATCATTTGAGTTTTAGTTCTTCCGTAAAGGCGCTGACAAATTTCTCCTTAGACCATTTTTCTCCTAGTGTATACGACCCACAACCGGAAGTCCTAACCGAGCATATCACAAAGCAAAGGCAATTGTCAAGAGATTCATGGCATAGTTATGGCAGAAGAAGAAGAAACCTGCAACAGCAAATGTATAAGAGGGGATTACTGTGTGTATGTGAGTGGCGGTATTTATTGGCCAATACCACTCAACCACTGGACCACTCAAAGGATAACGCAACACAAACGCCAACAACTAAATCAGCAGGAGCCTATCAAGGGCACAATTATGACACAACGCACAGCAGCGACAGCAAACGTCCTGCGGCCAAAGCACTATACAAAGTACAAGGACGCATTTATGTATGTGCAAAGTGCAAAATACACAAACCCAAATACAAAATACGCTGGAAGCTATTCCATTTGCATTCCATTAAATTACATTCAATTAAAGGATTGTTATTCATGTTGCTGCCGATTGTGTTCCAGTTGCTGCTGCTGTTGCTGTTGCGGCTGTTGTTGTTATTACAGCGACCAATAATTAAAAACATATGTTGCTGCGATATTGGCAATTGTACAAATGTACTATGTGTGTGTGTGTGTGTATTGTGTGAGAGTGCATAAGTCTCTGTTGAAACGCGTTCGTGTGCATTAAATACTTACATTCTCACAATTTAATTAAGAATTTCATGGCTAAATTCATATTAAATCTGATGTTCATGTTGTTGTTATGGCTGCTGCTGCTACTGCTGATATTATTATTCTACAAATAATCCGTTGTGAGTACAATTTAATCCGTTTGCTCTATGTGTGTGCATGGATGTGACGATGCCCCCTCAGCATGCACATGTCCACATTCTATCCCCAATTGACAACAAAATAATTCAAATTTAATTAAAACGAGTTCTCCGGCATCGTTCAATGGATTTACATGCGGATTTACATGTGCAAGTTTTGGAAATTGTTGTTAATACCTTTTAGGCATATTTTGGTTTTTGGAAATGCACATAGTTATTTTCAGAATTTGCGACAATATTTTGTACTATGCAACATGAGATTGAAATTTAATTACACAGGAAATGAAAAAAAATGTTGACTCTTGACATGGCTTCAATGAATTTGATTAAAAATACTTTTTGTAAAGCGTCAAAAGCGAAAAAACGCTACAGCGAAATACATAGTTTTTCGATAGTTTGCATTCCCGAATTTCCCAAAGCACCTGTATAACATTTGACAAATATTCCACTTAGTTAGTAGAAGTCTCAATCAGTTCATAATTCTATTAAATTGGTGTGACCGTGGGACATTTCACCACTTTCAACACTTCATTCAATCATCTTCACAGCTCTGCGATTACCCCAAACACCTGACTTCTTATAATAATATCATCTATTCAGCAATAACTTGTCTTCACCTTCAAATAAATGTTGATAAAAAAATAGAAAATTTCTCTCAACATTTTTAATTACATCTTTTGCGCAGCAATTTCGCAAACCATTTAATTTCGTTTCCTGCATCATTTCGAATTTCAAATTCAAAACTTCGCTGACACTTGATTGCAGCATTTCATCGTACAGCTGTCACAAGCTGCAAGTAAAGTCACCCACCAAAAAGGGACAATTTCAAAGTTTTCAGATTCTTTTTTTTTTATTATTACTTGGTTACTTGCTTGCATTTTTAGCATTCTCAGCAACACCTGTGTTATCTTTAAGGCTGTCAACTGTGATAACTTGGAGAAATTTTCCATTTTGCATACCATATAGAAAAAAAATGCGAAATCAAAATTCCTAAACTAAGCTGCAATCGCTGAAGGCTAGGTGTGGCTGATGGTGATGTCGGTGATGTTGGTGATGTTGGTGATGTCGGTGGTGGAGCAAATTCGACTTTGACTTTTGAGTTGAGCTTAATGTGCATTTAAAGTTAGGCGTATAGTTATAAATTGCAAAAACTTTCCACGTGCGTTGTACAGTTGCTTTTAACCAAACTTTAGACAGATGCAATGATTACTTTTCTGTTTAACTACATAGTGGGCTTGTGGCAAATTCTAGAGAAAGTATTAATTGCATTTATTTCGATGAAATTGGCAAGTTAATTTAATGTTAATTAAATGTTCATTAATGCGATTTCTCTTTAATTGCAAATGAGCTTTGGGATTTTTTTTTGCATTCACTTCATATTTTCCCATAAGTTGTATTTGCGCACTGAGACGTATGAGTAACTATTTGACACATGTTCATTCCACCACAGACAAGCTTCCATTTGATAGCAGGTTTGTGTAAGCTTTACAAAATAAAATTAATTAATAAAATATGCCATCATAACGGGGAAAAATAGCGCAAAAATGCATTTTATTTTTTTTTTTTTTTTTTTTTGTGTATAGTCTCCCTTTAGCAATAAAAACTTTGTAATCTCCTGGAAGTGCAACGCGCACATACACACAACAGCAGTGCAAATTTGAACACACACTAACAGCTGTACAACAACAACAGCAAAAAAAGTAAGTAAGTAAAAAGTTGTAATTTTTTTGTAACGAAATGAGAAATAGTTTTCGCCTGGGAATGGTTTTAATTATGTTGAATTGTAGAAGCTCATGGCCCTGCGCTCTTAGTGAATGTAATTCAACAGCATTTTTTTCTGTTTTACTTTTTTGCGCTTTCCTTTTGCGTATTGCAATGGATTCGCATTTGTCAACTTGACAGTGGTTGCACACAATACAGACTAAAGCGTTGCGTTGCGATGCGATGCGATGCGCTGCGCTGCGGTGGTTAAATGCGCCATCCAGAAAAAAAACTGAATTCTATGAATTCTATGAATTCCTACAAAGAGCTGCCGCCACCGCACTTTTTTGCAGTGCAAATGCTTTAAAATTAATTTATGACAAATTCCAAGCGAAGCCAAACACACACAAATTGTGGCACACTGACAAGGCGACAGATGCGGCTGTGTGTGTGTGTGTGTGTGTGTGTGAGGTTGGCTTGGGTTAGAAGGATGTCAGCTTTGTAGATGGAAGTGCAAATTACTTCAAGCTTGTAAATGTTGTAATGTGCAAGTTTCTTGTGAAAAGGAATTTTAAATGTGACAAATGAAATTAGAGCAGAAAAAGGAAACAAATTTTAGGGAAAATAAATCAATTAGTTTAATTTCATAATCAATTTACTTCAGTCAAACAACAAATTACCATCATCAATGTCTGAGCAACCAGAAATGTATTTACTCACTTCACAGAAATGCTTATGGTCCTTGTAAATGACACATTACTCATGCGACCCGTACAACATCCCAACCGCATTTCTATTGAATCGCCTTAAATCAAATTGAATTTATATTTTCAATTCATCATCAAATGTCAAAGCAAATAACAAATCATATATGAATTTCCGATTTATCTGCCAATGGCAATAACTGAAAAAGGTCACAGATTGTGCATCCACAAATGATATGAAATTCCCTGAATGAAAATAGAAATAAAAAAACACAAATTCCAACCTGATTGTTGCACTTCTGGCAAGACACTTCTAGCTAGGGGTCGTTGTACAATATGTAGGAATTTTATTTACATTTACACAAAAAGATAGCATTAAAATGCAAACCACAACACGACAAGTACAAAAAAAATACAAAAAAAAACGAAATCAGTTTATTTCGGGGTTAAAAGTGAAATCCAAAAGTAAAAATTGTCACCGAGAGTATATTGACACTTCAAGTAGAGCCGCAAGAAAAGCAAAGCAAAGATTATTAGCAGCCATACCAATGGGATACAGTTGTGGCCAACATACTTAAGTGGCACACAGCCAGACACACTGAAATTGACTCTCCGCATTGACTCTTCACAGACACCAAGCCGAGCAGAGTGGAGTAGTTTTTGACCCTGAACTTGATTGGAGGTTGTTTTAATTTGTATTTACTTTACCCGTGGTGTCAATGACGCAAATCCTTTTTCATTTGTATGTAAATATTTATTTCGTTTATTGGCTTGTTATTGGGTAGAAACGAAATGGTCAAAGGACGAGCTGAATGAGTCAAACTTACAAGGTGTTATTTGTTTATTTACGAGGACAAGGATTTATTTATTTAACCAAAAAAAAAACATATTGTCATGGATATTCATGAGGTCAGAAATCAATTGAAATATTGTAAAATAAAATGCACTAATGTTCCGGGCCAATTCCATTTCGTTTCAATTCCGTTCTCATTTTTTAAAAAGTCCTGATAATGAAAATAAGTTTTTAAATTTGTATGTTTTATATGGAAAAGGCTTAAATGGTGGTTGAGGCAGGGTCCAAGGGTACCCGCAAAAACATTTCTACTCCAAAATTAAATTAAATGAGCTTCTTAACAATTTAAAATCTCCCTTGACCAATTAGCTTATCCTTGATCAAAGTTTAATGCAATTTTCGCAAATAAAAATATATAAAGGTGCCATGGGAGAATCAAATTTGCAATAAACTTTCAGTCTCTCAAACACGCACAGACACAAAGAACAAATTGCAAGGCAGCGCTTACCTTCGCTAGCTTGAATTTTCGTTTCGTTTCCCTCTCATTGTCATTTCCAAATTGTTTGAATACAGAAAAAAAACACTTTTTTTCATTGTACAGTTATAAATTTTAATGACCTTCTTGCTGCACACGACCGAAACTTGGTAAAAGCAACCATAAACTTAAAACAAAAAACAACGACAACGACAACAAGTAGAACGACAGTAAAGGGAAACCAAAAATAAAAACAAAAAAAGACAAAGAAAAAGAAAAACTCAACCGTCATTTACAAGGAAATATTCATTTCATACTTAAGTACTAAAAGTCCGCTCTATGCAACTACCAAACTCTGAGGAAGGAACTAACTGAACCACTCTTCCCGAGCGTTGTCATTGTTGGAGACTGTTTGTGTGTGTGTGTGTGTGTCTGTTTATTTCGTGTTGATGTTAGCGCTGCCTTATGAAGAATAATATTTTTTCGCGCCATCATCATTGTCACAATGCCTTTTCATTGCTGTTACGACTGATCCAAGCCAGCACCACTCTCATGCCTTCACGTCATTCTCCCTTTTGCTTGCGCCTAAAATCCTGCCACATACTTTATCAAATTTAAATCCGAAAAATGAGTTTTTCTTGTGGATTTGCATAGATTACTGCCATTGCGCTAACACGAAAATGCTTCACACAACGGTCCGTTGCTTTTATACAGTAAAGAAAATGAAACGAAGAAAGCACAACAAAAAAGTTATTGTCATAACATAAATTTAGATATATTTTTACACAAATTTACGTTTCTCGCTCGTGGCTTGTTTTGTTTAAATTTAGTTCGAATTTTTCGAAATGACTTCAAAAATGGCTAACAGCTTCCAGTCAGTCATATGACATTAGTTTAGGCTCTAAAGTTGTAAAGTTTTTTTTGTTTTTTTGTAAATCCTTTGTTGCTTTTTGGCTTAGTGTTCGTAAAAGTTTAAATTAGTTTGCGGCGCAATGACTCATCAAAGTTCGTCGATTTCTTTGTCAGTTTATCTTATTTTGTTTAGATTTTTTCTTCCAAGTTTTTCGGTGAAACAGTTATCCACAACGCCTTGGGCTTAGTCAAAGTTCAACATTTAAAGTCATTTGGCTTTTAGCATATTTTTCATTGCATACATTTAGGTGTTATGGAATCATTTTATGAGCCAAATTTGAATAAAAATTGAGAATTAATAACATTTAACAAGGATCATTTATTTAAGAGGCGTACGAGTATTGACTCGAAAAAAGTAAAACATATTTTTTTCATTATATACCTAGTTGTGTATATAATGAACAGCGAAATTTGTATTGAGTAGGCGTATGTTTCCATAGGTATAATCTCAGCTATAAGGTTTATTTATGTTTATACAGATTATATATCCTTTACCACACAAGGAAGTTAATAATAAAAAAAAAATTATCAATAATGAAAGGAAACAAATTGATAAAATATACAGCATTTATTTATTAAAAACTGAACTCTTCAACAAAAATATACTCGGAAAAAATACGTAAAAAGAATTTTTAAAAAATGTTGTAAAAATATTAAAATCTATTTCCTTTCCATTACAGTCCTGTGGCTTCTCAAGCCAACAAAGGACTGAACGTCTAACATCTGACATTTCCTCGGATAAGAAAAAAATATATAAATAAAAGCTTTTTCTGCTGAATAGCTTTGTAGAGCGCAAACTCAAATTGCCTCACCAACTCACCACACTAATTCACCACAAACAGTTTGTATAGTTACTATACTCATTTATAAGGCGGCAGTAAATTCAAGAGAAATACTTTTCACCTGTTGTATCCGGCGGATGTCGAACTCCAGGCGCTGCTACTACTACTGCTATTGGTGATGCTAAAAATACATGCGAAAAAAAACAAAACCAAAATCTTATCATTTATCAACGAATTCGAATTGAAATATTTTGGCCGCAACAAGGAAAAAATGACAAAAGTAGCAAAGTTTAATTGTCACCGAGTTTGACATTAGGCGCGTGCGATAAGGTAATACTGGGCCATTTTTCTCTGTAGACTTTTGGGCTACACATTGCGATACGGACAGTTTATTTTGCATTTGAATATTTTTGTTTTTGTTCGTTGTGTTTTTTTTTTCTTTCTTTTTTTTTTTTGCTTGTTAACAATGCAAAGACGCATTTGTATTCGTTTAGATTAATGGAGTCATCAATTTCGTTGAGGTTGATTTGGCGAAGATGGCAGAAAAGAGCAGACAAAAGACATTCATCTTGGGTGATTGGCGATGGTTAAGGGAATTCACAGGAGACTTTATACTAACTGAAAACGGTTGTGCAAGAGTTTAAAGAAGATTGAAATTTTGAGTTTTTAACAAATTATTGAATAAACATAATAAATGATTTAAATCGTTCAAGGGACTTGTCAAATAGTAGAAAAATTTCCCGCACGACTTGTCACTAAAATTTTTGTTCAATTAGAAATTTTCACCTGCCAAGGAGCCTGAAAAGGATGCTTTCCTTAAAAGCTTTCTTAAAATATATTTGCTAAAACTCAAAATATTTCCTAGACATTTCTTACATGTCCGATATGTGTCCGAGAAAACCAATCTGTAATTTATTTTTGTATTTATATTTCACTTATCCTACCTTTGCCTAAATCTCATACACAAATCACTCATTAATGACGCCCCTGCCAAACCCATGTCAATTATTGTACTTCAATTAATTAATATTTAATGTCAAACAGAAAATCACAGCGAACACACACACACCCAAGCCCACACACGCACAGCATACGAAATAGGGATTAGCGATTTCTCTGTGTGTTAGTTTCGTCATTGGTTCTCTGCAGTTTCTCAAGGTGTTAGTAAAAGAAATCGAAAGGCATCTAAGCCATGGCGAACGAGGCATTTGATGTGCTAATTGACAGCTAAAAGGCAGGAGTTAATACAGTATGTCTTCCGTTTGCTTACATATAGTATGTGTCTGTGACGCAAAGTGTTAATTCCTTTGTTAATTTTGGCTACTGTTTGGCTTTTGTCTTGTGGCTGGTATCTAATATCATCTGTTTCTGTTTTCTATTTCGATTGCTGTGCGAAGTTGTAAAAGGTCACACTGCGGTTAATTCAACTACTGTATAAGCATTTTATGTGTGTGTATGTGTGATTATGTCATTTATCGTTTATAAGTGAATTTATGTGTTTGTGTGGGCTGCGGTTAAAAATAACAACAATTACTACAACAAAAGCACGCACGTTGGCATTTACCAAGATTCTTTAATAATTAAAATGTCGCTTGAATGGTTTTATTAATTGTTTGTACAACGAATATTTTCAATAATGCAATTATTTTGAATTGTTAATGGAAATGGGAAATCAATTTCCATTTTTAAGGGTAATTTCGAATTTTAAATTGGATTTTTTGTGATTTTAAAAAACTTTTGTTATTTTTGATGAGAATAGCAAATGCTATTTGCATTCAGTGTTGAATGACTTTGATGTGAATCTTATTACTCTAGTCAGTCATTTATTCGGCGATAAAACACAGTAATCCTTACGCTCAAAATTCAAGCAACTCATACGCAGTGTGTTACAATTGTGTGCTATACGCGGCGTATGAGTGATATTCACAAGACCTGACCCATGAAACGTTATTACTTCAACACTTAACTGCCATCAATAGACACCATAAAGATGTCACCCTCAAAACAAATTTAAAATCGTACTCAGCAAATGTCGAGCCTCAGTTGTTCTTAAAAATACAAGAAAATCAATCAAAGCCCTCAAAACGTTAATGTCAAACTGAATTGGAAGTTGCCATCAAGTGCCAATGTCCGCAACAGCTCAATTTCTAAATCGTCAAATACGCTTCAAGCCAAAAGCTTTTTGACGCCAAAATCCGGCCAATCTAAATTACACGCTTTGCAAAAAAATCCTCAGAAATCGCCACAAGACCCACACACACAAAACTCCATTGAAAAAAAATCACTAGCACGGAAATAGAAACTTTGATTGAATGCTTTTCCTGCCACTCAGCTGACATGAAAATGCAGTTTTTGGTGGGCAAAAGTTTAGCAGCAGCACTTTTAGTGACTAGATCGGCAAAAATAACAAACAGTAGCACACGCAGCACCAAACTTTGTTTTACAACAACTATTGAAGCGGTTTTTTTTTTTATCAAAAACTTCCGTAGCAGCCTCTGTTGTCAATCAAAAATTCAGCACTGGCAGCTGGCCAAGTTCGCAGCAATCGAAAGGAAAACTGCAACACAATCAACAACAACGTACGCTTGCCTTCAATATGGAAATAAACCATTGACGAAAAATAACAAATCTGACTATAAAGGACACTGGCGAGTGTGAAACAAAAAATAAACAAAGTTCGCAAACTTTGCATGAAACGATTGGAGATGGACAAAAATATTTGCCTTTGGCTGGTGATGAATTTTTCTTTTTTGGAATTTTTAGTTTTGTTAGTGAAATCTTTTAATAGCTAAATGGAATTTTGTAGTTTTCTCTCTCTGTTAGGTGCTCTCTGTTAGTAGTTTTCCTTGTTTGTTTATCAAAAACAAAATCCATTTCATGCTCAAGACAAGCGGATTTTGTTCCGAATGGAAAATAACTATTTTCATTAAAAGTTTCAGGAAATTAAAAAAAACAACCAAGTGCCACCTAAACTTCCGCTTAAATATTAAGCTTACTTTAACTAAAATTTAATTTTCGTTAGTCGGTTACATGAACGCCATACTATAAACTAATACTCCTGCACAAACAGAGATACACTCTTCGAAAAAGTTTTGTTTGGGGGAAAAATAGTCAAAAAAAAGTACTACAGAATTTGTATAATACAGTAAGTGGCAGTAGGTCAAAGCCGACTTATTAGAAATTATCAACAAACTCGAAACAAACTCAAAGTTACAAAACACCATATTTAGGTAGGCCCCTTTGCAATACAAAATCTTTCTATGACCTAAGAGAGATAAATCCAAAGTATAGACCGCCTTACTTACTTCTATCTACCGCAATGGTGTTTACAAATAAAGTGACTCAATCTCAATACTCTATAGATTGGTACTTTTTTTGTACCACAAAATTCTTCAGTTTTGTACCTGCTAACTTTAATTCAAAAGCTAACACAAGGTAACCATAATTATTAATAGAACTTCAACATGCCATCTTAACTCATATGATACTTTCCTCCAAACCTCATTTCCTCTACACAAATTGTCATAAATCAATTAAGATTTCCCAATATTTGATTTTCTCATTAATTTGTCTGTGGGTGTATGAAAAGTATACAGTATACCTGTGAACGCCAGTATGTTGATATTTTGCATATGAATTATGCAAAAAAAAAAAACCCCAGACCGTCCGTTTATTATGTTCACTTTTTTTACTCTCTCTTCGCATATTTCGTCCATTCGCTTTTGTCTGTAATTACTTTGAACGTTAATGCGACCTACTTTAAGTGTCGGCGAATCGAGGGCGTTACAGAAGGGTTTACTTTAATTTTTTTCCCTTTTTTTTTTTAAGGCAGCCACTGCTGGTCAACGGTCTTTAGCGCGCAAAATGTGTGCACTTCGCCTTTTGGCTCTCTACACATTTTGTGTTTATGTGATTAATGGCAAAAGAGTTTTTGAACGAACGAAGAAGTGGGAGTAGTGGACGCCAAGTTGGCGGTTATAATTAAATGTGTATAACATATGGGAAAATACCGCAAAATATCCACATAGAAAGAATGTTTGTGTGTGTGTGTGTATGAGGGTGTGCTTGACACAAAACATAAACCCATTTGAATATTCCTTAGGAATGAAATTACTTGTCTGCATAACTTCCTTTTGGAAAATATGGCACGTTTGAAGTTGCCACCTACAAATAAACACACATTCCTCTTTACTCGCACATTCAGTTGGGTGTTAAACGAACGTTCGCGTCCAGCGGTCAGTGTAATTCTTGCTACAACGCGCTCACTAATAGTTGAAGTGCTCGCCAACGGCCGCAACTCAGGGCATAAATGAGCGAATGTCTGTAATGAAGAACAGTTAATATGTTTAACTGGAACTGAGCTGCACGGCATTTACCTTTTAATTACCATAATTATAGGAGTTTGCACTTCTTTTGGCCGTTGGCTGAGTTTCGAAAATAGAATAAAGTTTCTTGTACCGAAACGAATGCCAGAGGGAATGCAAAATGTGCCAAGTTTTTTTTAATTTTGTATTTTCTTTTTCTAACGCCCTTATGTATGCAAATGTATTTTTAATTTAAGGCATTAGTGGCTGGGAGAAGCGTTAATTTCATGCATTTCTGACATTTTTTTTTATAATTTTATTCTCTTAAAATTATTTTGCATATATAGCATTCCTTTCAAATGAGTAGCCCCTGAGGAGCTTCAATTAAAGGCTATTGTATTTTCACCTACAACTATGCTCCACTTTTGGCATGGGAATTCCAGTAGAGAATTATTTTTGGTTTGGAATTTCGTTAAACTTTGGTACAATTTTAATTGCAATACGATTTTGCTCTTAAAATAATGTAGAATTCCTACCTGAGGGCAATTCTAAAATGAATTTCTTGTGGCCTGTTTCAATTATTAAGTACCCAATTGCAAATAGACTTCGACAGTCAAAGTTATGCCACAGATTTAACCTTGCTGCTACTTAGAACGAACTATGTCTCCGCTATATCGTCTTGAATAACACGAACTTACGTAACTTACGAGAAAATATATAGAAATATTGACGACAATCTGAGCACCTGAAAAGTATGCTACACTTTCTGTTACCTATACATTTTTTTGTTGTATCGCTGTAATCGCTTTTCTCAATTTTTTCCTCTTTTTATTCGGAAACTTCCCATCCTGTGTATAAGCAATTTGCAATTAATTTTCTTCTTCGTTTATTTTGTTGTTGTTATTTTGGTTTTTGCTGCATACTTAGCGGTTATTAACCCGCCTAGAAAACTTTGCCATAGCACAGCATTTGGGCACTCCAAGGATGTGTTAATATGTGTACGGAAGCCTGTATGTAAGTACACAATGCTGTGCATTATTCGGTGTGCTAGAAAATTTCGCCTAGCTTGGTGGGCGTTACGCAGCGGAAGTCGTAAATCATATTTTGTTGTTATTTTCTTCTTATTTTTTTATATTTAAATTTAGTGCAAGTAAATAGTTTATTTAAGGGGATGCCCTTAAAGCGCCAGTACCTTGGTAATTTATTTATATTTTGTAGAGAAAAAATTAAGAATTTATCAAAAAATAATTTAAAAATTAATTAGAAATTCTACCACATGCTAATTTGAATTTAAACCAAATCACTTCTCAAAATTGTTATTCTGTGTAATTGTTAATAAAATGAAAATGCCAAAAAAAAAATATATATCATTCATGCTTCTGACAGGGCATGTCAGATTGTCGGATTGACATGTTAGGCCTCATTTGGGTCTCGTTTGATGTACGCTGTACGAATTTTATGTTGTTTTTTTTGTGCTTTGTGATTTCGCTTGATTTTTGATTCCAATCACGTGCAGTTGTCACAATCGATAAAGCATAGCTAGCGCTGCGAATGATAAATCTACTAGGATCAAAGGACATTTAAGCGGCTTACATGAAAATCATTTAAATAATAGGCCAATGTAATGTGGCCATTGTAAATTCCTAGAAGAACACATTGTATGTGTTTTTTTTGCAGCGGCACCATTTCTGTTTTTAATATTTCAGCTGGAATGCAAAGTGAATGCTAAATGTGGATTCAACAAATTAAAACATGTTTGTGTATAAATTCATTTATCACAAAATATATAATAATATCTTGTTGTTTTAATAAGAAAGTTCCTACTCCTTGTCTTTAACAAAATTATCTGGTCAAGAATTGGTCGAAATGTATTTACTAAATGATGCCTGGTTTTCACTATGTCAAAATCAGTGGCAACTTAAGCTTACAACGACTGACGCTAGTGCTGAATTGGCTGTTCGGTGCCATATGCAAAGATATTTGCCAGCATGTAGGCAATTATCGACATATATGGCTTATCTTCTACTTCTTTTTCAACCAACTAAAATTTAACTAAAATTACTACCACTCAATTTTTTTCTTCACCATAATCATGTTTCTGCATTTTTATTCTTTTTTTCTACCACTTCTACCTCGTCAGCGTCAACTTTACTTTCAGTTGAACATTTGTCACAGCCAATAACGCTTTATTTATTTTCCCACACTACATCGGCCAGCAGCATTTCTGCAACTGTGCAAACAATTAAAAATGCAAATTTTTATTTCAACTTCAATTTTTTAAACAAATAAATATAAATTGCATTTGACCAGCACTTAAACATCAGCCACAACAAAAGCAAAAACAACAATTAAATTAACAAATGCAAAAAGTTTTTTTTAGTCGAATCACTGAAACTTTAATTGAAGAAATGCAAATTTAAAATAAAAAATCGAAACCAATAAAAAACAATTCACCCAAAAGCGGAGAAATGCTAAAAGTTAAAACATCTACAAAAACCAAATAAAAATACTCAAAAAATCACAAATCACTTTTAACCGACTTGAGACCACTTCATCAGGTCATCGAAGTCACCACCACTTAACTACCAAATTCACCACAATTCAATGAGCGCATGAGCAACGTTTTTTTTTTTCGGTGGCTACCGTCTTCCACCAGCAATGTAAATTCATTCAATTTTTGTAATTTTGTTGGATTTTTTTTGTTATTATATTTGTTGTTATATTTTTTTTAGTTATTCCCCAACACGCCCAAGGCCAAATGGAATTGTAATCGCTTTAGATGTGAAACTTGTAGAATGGATTGTCAATCGCTGGTAGTGTTGTTGTTGTTTTACGGGCAGTTGAATTCACCCAAAAACTAAAGAAGCCTTTAATCGTGATTGATTAATTGATGTTTGAACTCCATTTCGAGTGCGTATCTTTTCTCTTTCGCTTGAGTTGCGTTGGGAATATTTTATTTTTGTTTTATTTTTTCGGAATACTTTCCCTGTGTTCCGTACTTGAATGAATATTTAAGCCATTGAAGAAGTATTTAATGGGGACAGTTCGATGATTTAGTGCTTGAATGGAAATTGAAATGTAAACAAATTATAATTATTGGCATTAGAATTGGGTCGGATTTTCGAAAATTTAAATGCAAATTAGAATGTTTTGAGATCGGCTTGGTCGATGAGATGAGATTGGTTATGGAGTTTCGGTGAGGGTAAAATGCATATAATTACTTGAATTCGTCGGAGATGAAATTTGTTATGAATGATGGTGAGGGTATATCACAAACAATTACTTAAGTTATATGAAGAATACGCAGATGGCACTGGGTTTCAAGCTTGGAAGCTTCGATCTATCTGATATTTGAATAAAAATTCATTACAAAAGAATGTCTGCATTCCGCACTTTGTTCATATTTGAGCATGTGTGTATTTGCAAATGTTTACAATTTAAAGACCATTAAATAGAATCTTCTTCTTTACTCTCATACAATTTATCACAAGAAGATGCCTGACACTGGGCTATTGACTGTCAGCATCAATAAAAAGAAATAACAGAAATTCATATGCAAAATTATGCAATTTCAATATTTGATTATTTACACAAGTAATTAATATTTGTCAATTAATGTCTTCAACCACTGACAATGAGAATTGTGGAGTGACATCATTGGCCAAATGTGAGTGCGAGGAAAACAAAAACAAAAACAACAATAAAAAAAAAAATTTTCAAAAATAAAAACCACATATGGCATAAAACGATGAGTACATTAAGTATCACACAAAGTACCTACTAACTATATAAACATAATTGATAATTACTCGTGGAAGCAGTTAATTGTAGAGACTTCGCATGAGCATATTGATTAGCTGTCTTGAAGCACACCTCAGCTCGGCTCATCTCATCGCATCTCGTTGGTGACTGAAGTTGCCTCCGACTGGCCGCCACTTAAGGTCTTTAATACAAAACGTCATCGGAGTAGTGGTGTGGTGACCCTCTGATTTGTTTGCTTATCATCATCACAAATTTTTGCAACGACTTAGCGCCATTGTGCCCCACACGTTTATCAGTCGAGAGACGTGCTTTGCAGTGTTTTCTCTTTGTAATTTTATTTTTAAATAGATTTTTTTTTTTGTTTTTGTATCAACTGTATTTTCGGCAATCGCACCTGTAAGTGGGAGCAAAACTTCTTTCTGTATAAATTTTGTTTGTTGTTCTTTTTTTTTTTGAGTGTTTTTTGTTGAGATTTTTGTTGTTTTTCGGTGTGTGCTCATTTGTTTGGGTTTTTATTTTCAATTTTGCAGTTGACGTTTACTTTTTAACTATTTTTTTTTTTTTTTTGTAAAGTTTTCGTCTACAAAGTTGCGGTACATGAAGTTACTACGTTGGGTTGGCCATTCCACCAGTCGTCGTTAGACTTTGGCGCGCGTCTCATGTGATAGATCGGCTGCGGATTTTGCTTACAAATCGTTTGATATTTTTTTGTCTTTAACGTTTATTTGAATTTTAAATTTTTTAACGAAAGTGAAGTGAACGGACGAGAAAGCAAAGGAATTTAAAATGTTGGAGAATAGTTTAATAACGGTACTTTTAAAAATTAAAAAAATAAGAAGGCTTTGCACTTTTCTGAAGAATGGAAATTTTAAATAAAAAATCCCTTTCGGCCAGGAATTTATGCCACCCATTTAGCAAACAAACATTTTCCGAGGGTAATCAAGTGCACAGTTAAATGAAGTCAAATTGAAGTCCTTAATCAGAATTTTTACCCTCGCATTTGGTGATCAAACCCAATACCTTTCGCTTCGAAGACAGAGATTTAACTTCGAATGTGGAACAATTTCTTTGCAAGTGTTTTTCCCACAAATTTCAACGTTTCCAAATTCGAAACAAAAATTCAATCTTTCCCCTTCTCTCTAACCTAAACCTTTTTAAAAAACGCAAGCTCTTACAAATACGAGTTGGCTTTTAAAAAATACAATTTAAATAGTTAATATCGCCATTTTTCTGTTAATATTTTCCTTGAGTAGTTTTTGATGCTTTTTCTATATTTATGAATCATAAAAAAATATATTAAAATGCTGCTGCACTTCATAAATCGAAAAATCGACCATTAAAAACAATATTTCACACCAGTACTTAAGTATTCTTCTTTTTTCACATTTGCCAGTTGCCCACCTTAGCATTTGTGTTCACAATGTTACTTGCCCAACTGCACTCGACCGTAAATGCTGCCAGTTTGCCGAACACATTCACCTCCCCATCATCGTTATCCTCGCCATCAGCGATAGAAATTGACAGATCAACAATGAACGACGACGACTACTGGCAACCGAATGAAGTGGTGCCCATACAACCGGTCCTGCTCTACCCGAAAGCGCGTCAACTCAAGTATCAATCACGCAAACTGGACCAGGACAATGAGATCATCTATGTGAAATTGTTAAAGCACAAAAGTTATAGGCCGAAAAAGCGTCCCAGCCAACCCGATGACGATGACATTGCCTCGAAAAATCCACCCAAGGAACTGACCAAAAAGGATATCTTCTACGTGAAGGCTCTAGCCAATGGGCAGTTCAGTCATCGTCGTTTGAAGTGGTATCGCCTGCCCGAGTTCTATGCCATAAGCGTGTTTCGTAAAGGCGAACAAGTGTGATTGACAGTTGGACTTCGTGATTGAAAATAAGTTCTATACTCGAAATCGAAATTTTATTAGTTTCACTCATTAATTTATGATCACAATTAGTCTTCTTAGTTAGTATGAGCATTTCTCAATTATGATTAATTTAAGAATGAAATGTTGAATAGCGAAATGGCTTATATCATTTGTATGGCTTAATTGGCCTATAATGAAGACACCATCAATCGAATTGGCTACTAGTAGTCTTGCCTTGGCCAAATTGCAATTTGTTGTGTCTTTAATTGTATACAAATTGCAAATTGGCGTTAATTTGTAATTAAGCTTATTTCAAATGGCCTCATGGATTAGAAATAAAAATATTTTTATTTATATTTGAAGTGTTTTTGGTTTTTTATTTATTGTTGTTTTTGGATTTGTTTCTAAACGTATTCAGCTGTGCCAGAATATTTCACTAAATTTTGATGGTGAGCTAAAAATAATTAATTTTTAATAATCATATTTGATTTATATTGCAAATAAAGTGTTGCAGGTGTGTATTCAAAAAAATTTGTTTCAGTTCTGGGAGAGCATTTAACTGTTTGCAGGAATTGCGCATTCAGTTCTCTCCGTGTAAAGTGCGAAAAAAATGTATTACGTGACATTTCTGTGGTAAAGAGTTAATTAAAATAAATATTCTACAAATATTCTACAAACTGCACCCGGAAACAACAAATATTATATCTTCAAGCACTTAACACGTCATGGTTAGGACAAGCCGCTGATACGTCCGGAAATTTGTTGTGTTATGATCTTGTGACACCCTAGGCAGGCTACTTCCACTACTGTTGGCCGGGGGTGTTCACGGCGGTGTTTTAAGGGAGTTTCAGTGGAAGGTTCACGGGAGCGTACTACCACTACTGTTCGTCTTGGAGTTCACGAATGATGGTAGCATTTTTATATCAAATTCGTTACGTTTCCATAAATATTATATAAATTCAGTGAAATTGCTTTTAGGGTTTTGTCATCAGTAACGAAAACAACCTGGCCAAATCAAAGCCGTTGTCATGGTTTATTATTCTTTCTTTCACACTCACACATTTCCACCAACTTTTGATCTCATTTGTCCCAGACAATTTCTATTATCAGAAAAAGAAAAAGATGTGCGCACGCTTCAACGTCTTCATCGGCATTGTTGCATTGCACACACAAAACCGAAAATAACAATTAATTATTGTCAACTCGTTCACGCTCTGTGTGTATGGCCAATTGTCAAATCATAACAACAAAGTTTCAAAATAGAAACTGAAAAATGCCCAAAAACAACATACATAATTATGCAATATGAAAAAAAAAACAATAATACAAATTAACAATTAATATGCTTAACACCTTTTAACGTTTAACTGCGCGACACCAATGAAAATAAAGCATAAATATGAATGTTTATGTTATACTTTCGCTTGAAGAAGAGCGAAGGGAATCGTTAAAGCCAATGTGTTCGAAATTGTTTAATATGCTAAGATGGTAAGGAAAGTGTGTTAAGCTGCGATGGACATTTTATAAATTTGACTTAAATATTCTTGACATGTTCTAGAAATAAGAAATAGTTTACTTTTTGGGGAATTTTTGCATATTTTTTGTTTGCAAATTTTCGCTTTCTTTTCGTTAAGAGAAATGTAACGCGAAATATTAATTTATTAGTTCTAACGAATAGACAATTTTCCATGGAATTACGATAATCGTTCATTAATTTGACACGACATGCTTCTGTTTGCTGTTGGCGCTTAAACGCAGGTTAAATGTTTACAAATGTTTTTAACCTTTTGTGGTTTCTCCACCGCAAAATTTTACGCTTTTTACGTTCTCTCATCTTCATTATCTCTTAATTCCAAAGTGTGATTTTACAAACTTTTTTCTTCGTTTGCTTTCTGTGAATGCCAAAAGTTTGTTTGAATCATTCATTCTGGCGAACAGCTGATACTGAATTGCTTAATTGGCCGTTAATTGCGAATGTCAGTAATTATTTGTTGAAGTGTCAAATCGTTTTGTATTAAATTAATAAAAACCACAAAAAATTATATAAACAAACATACTAACAAAAAAAAAATTGTTAATAGTTTATGGCAAATGTCAACTTAATTAGCTGATTTGATAGATTTTTATTATGTAAATCGATTTTAGTAGTAATTGAGGAGTTTTGCTATGTACAATATGTAACCTTTTTTATGATTCACAAGCTTCAATCAAATATGGAAATGCTTGAACGACTCCACTTGTATATAATTCCAGTTGGTTTACCAAGCTTTAACCAAGAGTAAAAAAAAACCGTCCATAATCGCATTGGAAACCATTATTGTATTTAATTCGTTAATTTGCATAAATACTTCAAAAAAATGTGAAATAAAATATTCCATTGTCAGTTCCAGGTCAGAATATTACAACATTTCTTTTTTTCAACCTTTCACATAAATGCATTTAATGGTGGTTTTATTCAACACAAATAATGTCTAAAAAATATATTTTTAATGCAAATAGAATGAAAAAATTGTACAAAAAAGAAATAAGAGAATAACACACAAGTATATTCGGTCTGGCCGAAGCTAAAGTAACCTTCGACAATTTTTCGGTAATATTGCGATGATTTTTCGACATTTTTTCAATTGATTTTTGATGCACACCTTCGATGTCTACCTTCGTCTTCCAGATTCCAGAAGCCACCATTGGGCCTGGTGAGCTATAATTTTACATATTTGTCTTACGCACCCCTACGCTCATAATATGGGAGTAGCAGTTAAAGTTGGTTCCAAAAAGAGTTCAAAGGAACGATCACCTGGGTTCCTTTGAACGTAATCACGGGGTAATTTACTATAATTTTCTATATCTGACACGTAACAAACGGTGTGACAAAAACAATATACCCATTTTTTTTTAGCAATTTTTGAGCAGACAAATTAAAATAAAATGAACATGAGTTAACCATAAACAAATAACTATTCTGACACTTTGTAAAATGGTTAAAATTAAATGACAGCCGATGTTATTTAATTTGTTATTAATGTTTTATTAAAAAGGCAAATAAATTGTTAAATTGATACATATTACTAAAAACAGAAATTTGCTTATTTAAAAACAAATAAAATTACCATGTGCTAAGAATTAAAGGACATTCGCCATGTTTAAAAATTCCAGATTAAAATCGAAACAAAAAGTTATTACACACTTCAAAATAATTTACAATACCTACTCATTCATCGTTTGGCCTCATTTATTTAGTGTGTTCATTGTGCAAAGCAACATTAAAGCCTTGGAACTTCAAGCAAACTTTAAGTACATTTGAACTGACAGTAATTTTAATTCACCGAATGAAGTAAAATTGCCCATCAATACCGATTCATTGGAAAAGTCTCAAAAGTTCCAAAATGCAACACAAACGAAGAACGAAAATTCCAATTATTTCATTTCGCCACTTTTCACGAACTCATAACTGAATATTAAAAATAAATAATAAAACGACCCTCAGGCAGCGTCGCTACCGGAAGTAAAGTTTCACTGTAAAAATGTCCTCAACGCCAACACGGCCGCCATCTTTGCGAATCCGGAATCCGCTGTACGCAAATTATTACACCGTATTACTGAACAAAAAAAAAAACAAGAAAATGAAAAAAGAATTCGTAATAAAGTTTCAAATTGATTGAAAGTTTTTAAGTGTTGCATTGAAGTTGCTGCGGGCGGACATTTTTGTGTTTGAGAATTTCCGATTTACGCCGTCGGGGTTTTGCAATTCAATTTGGACAGCTGGCCCACAGCAATGGGTAGAGTGCAAGGAGGAGGGAGTGCTCAAAACTTTGATTGGTTTCATTGATTTGCTTTGATTTCAATTGTTGTTGGTAGCTCATTTTGCACAAAACATAAAATATGGTAATTGGTGGCCAACGATGATTATGACTGTGACGAGCCGATTTTCACTGCAGTTTATTCGTAATCGAATTATTATTTGGCTTTCAATTGATTACTGGCAAACTTTGTGTAGGCAATGCTAAAATCGAATGCCAATAAATGCAAATGAAATGTACTCGATCTAAATGTAATTTACTGTGTAATATTGAATTCTATTGGCGGATTTTTAATAAGGAGTATTCGCTTAACATGTTAAGTCCTGTTAAACACTATTAAATTGTTAAAGTAGCTGTTAAAGAAGTTGGATTGTGAAGAGAATTTGAATAGAAATTCTATATATCAAACAAAGGTAAGTAAAGGGTGGTAAAAAATCAAATTACATATAAAGCAAAAGGACTTAATTTTTGCAGAGATGGGCAACCTTCTATGTGGATGCACCGTTTTAGTTGCCAAAAAAAGTAAAAGTTCTGCTGTTGTCGCTTGTTATGTTTTAATACTCTTTTTTCAGGGAAACAAAACAGTGATGAAGAAGACGAAATAAAAATATATGAAAAACCGAAGCCAAAAAAACGTGAACGAATTGAGCGTATTGTAATGAAACGTACTGAGAAGGCCGAGGTCGTGTATCTCAAGGGGATCAAGGCTATCATAGACAAAAAGGAGATAGAAAAGAAAAAAATCAGGAAGAAAAAATAATAATATTTTAATTTTACTTTATTGATTGACAACAATTTGTTTTGTCACCACAAATTGCATATGCCAATTCCTCTCTTACTGCCGTACTTTCAAAATATGTTTGAATTGCAATATTGGAAGCTGCACAGAAGGTTTATGTTGGTCTTTTTCTAAGCAAACCCAGTCAGTCAATTTACAACAAATTTCAACATGAAAAGCAGGCGTTGAGTTATTAAACGATGCAAAATCAAATTTTTTTTCTTCTGTTTTGCTTGACAACAACATACACATTTACTTGATTTTCGGCTATTGGACCCCTTACCCCTTCATATGACAAAACGTTGTTGAAATTACCGGTAAGCTTCAAATAAATAACAGTATTGGTAGACCCGTAAGTTTCACGTTTTTAGTTGTTTATGCGTTGGCAACCCTGGGTTTTGATGCTGATTTGAAATGTTCGTTGGCAACCGTGGCTGAAATGTTGGTGTGATCGGTTTTTCTATAGTTATATTTTTTTTACAATTGAAAAATGGAAACGCAAAGCATACTTTGTTATTTGAATTTTGGGGACTAAACATTTACTTTTGATTTTAAAATGATTTTATATCAAAGAATTTCCCATTGTATTCGTACACGAATACAATGCAATCAATAACTTATATACACCGAAAAAAAAAAGGTCGGTAAAATTAACCGAAAAAAGTGGTTGACGTACAGCATTTCAAAATGTATGAAAATTGTAAATTTTTTTACCGAGCTCGTCGGTAGATTTAACCGACAAAAAACAGTAAAAAAAAAATAGGTGAATTAACCGAAAAAAATTGTTGTTGTAAAGAAATTTTAGGTTCTTTTACAGCAATTGTTGGTTAAATTTGAATGTTCACCAACTTGTGCAATTTACCATTCGCGCATCTTCAGTTGAATCGTTGGAATTCAAAGAAAGAAGAATTCCTAATCGTGTTATGAATGTTGTGCCTTATAGAGGCAGCTTGAGCAGAGCCAAACAGAGTTTTTTGCTTGTAATACTACTTTTGGATGGAAAATATGTATCGAAACAAATTTTTGCTTATGTTTCAATTAAAAATTGTAAACCAACAAATCATTAGAGTAAATCAACCACTTCTCATCGGTTAGATTAACCGACGAAGAAGGGTTGGAGCGTTTTTAACCGTTTTTTTCGGTTAAATCTACCGACTTTTTTTTTTGTGTGTAGTATCTGAAATAAGGATAAATTAAAACTAAAATATAAATGGTAAAAAACGTCATGGCCTCCATTATTTCTTCTTCCTGATTATTTTTCTCTTGTATCTCCTTTTTGTCAATGATTCCCTTGATCTCCTTGAGATACACGACCTCCTCGGCCTTCTCCTGAACAATTGCGCACTGCATCACCAGCTGTATCTCAGTACGCTCCATAATAATACGCTCCTCCATTCGTTTTTCTGGCATCGCTTTTTGATACATTTCCATATCCCCTTAATCTCTGGGTTGTTTGCCTGAAAAAAGAGTTTCAAAATTAGATTTCCTTCAAAATCAAAATATAACATAAAAAAATTTTTTGCCAACGAGAGCGGTGCATCCACACATAAGGTTGCCCATTTCTGGAACGATTTTCCTTATAAACACTATTTTTTTATAAATCACTATATTTACCTTTTTATTCAATTTCACAATTTTCCAACTTACGTCTGCTCACTGCAACGTCTGCTACGTCCGGCGTATTTGGAAAATTAACCAACGAGAAAAGCGCCATATCCAATATCCGTTTGTGTGTTGCCATCAATAATTAGTATAGGATCTGAAATGAAGAAAAATTATAACTAAAATAGAAATAGAAAAAAACGTCACGATCTCCATTGTTTTTTGTTCCTGACTATATTTCGTTGTGATCTGCCTTTTGTCAATGATTCCCTTGGAATACATGACTTGGTCGGCCTTCTCCTCAACAATGGCGCACTGCATCACCATCTGTATCTCAGTACGCTTCTCCGTTCGTTTTTCAGGCATCGCTTTTCGATACCTTTCCATATCCTCTTCATCTCTGGTTTGTTTGCCTGAAAAAATAGTTTCAAAATTAGAATTTCACCAAAATCAAAATATAACAAAACACAAAAAAATAACATAATAAACAGTTACTTTTCTTGGCAACGAAAACGGTGCATCCACACCAGAGAATAGCGCCGAGTAGCTTAGCCCACAAGCTACCGGCAAGCTAACCGCTGTTTTAGCAAGTTGCGAATCCACTTCCACTTGCCGCTCCCGAACACTTGCATCACTTGCCGAACACTTGCATCATCCGTCAAAAACTCGAATGACCTGGATAGGCGGAAGCACTTGGATAGCTTGTGTGCTCAAGTTGTGTTGAATGAGCAGTGCGCACTGCGCAGTACGGAAAATGTTCGTATTTTGTATTGTTAAGTTTCGCGCGACATGTAGGAAAATTTTAGAATATTGAATAAATTACGGAATGGTAAAAACAATTGTTTTAAAAAACTTACTTTCTATTACACCGTGCAAAAATTTTAATTTTTTTGTACACATACAATTTTTTTACATAGAAAAGTTGTTTTTAATAATGTTGTTGGCATTACAGAGTGCAACAAATTTTAGATTTATTGGACACATGCAAATTTTTCCACTGAGAAAAAAATTTGTTAAATTAATGCAGTTACTTTTAGACAGTGCACCAAATTTTATTTTTCTTGTACGCATGAAAATTTGTCCATAAAGAAAAAAATTATTCTAAGACTATTGTTTAATTATTTGTATGAAAATTCTTTGACTATTCAGTAAAGAAACAATATCTATAGCTATCTACTATAATATAGAATGTATCTATGTATTTTATAAATTGTACTCGTAATATTTTGGGGTTCATTCACTGCGCAAATAATCGATGTTCTAATTGCAATTTTTAAATTGGCTGCTTTTACATTCTTTCCCCCAATTCCAGGACATGAAAATACTGCACTCTTTACCAACGCGACAAGTCGCACCAAAAAAATGTCATCAGAAAATTGTCCGACCGCTGGCGCCTACACTTTTTTACGCTTTGTTTTCTTCGCTGTTATGAGCGAGAAATGTCGAGTTGCGACGAACTCCTTTCGCGATGTCCTATTCACAGCGCTGCTTGCGATAGGCAAATGCCAAATGTGTCGCGCTGCGTAAGAATTTGTTTTGTTATGTTGCGGTTTGGTGTCGCTGTCTCATTGTTGTTTGTTGAAGAATGCGTTGGCTGTTGCAATATATTAACAAAGAAACGACTGTGCATAATTTTTTATGATCAGCTTGTTAACCCTTTTGAAATCGCGAATTTTGGATTTAGGAAAATCCCAAAATTATGGTTCCACTTGTCCTGTCGGTAAAAATTGCTGCAATTGTGAAAAAAATATGCAAAAGCAGCTAATTTTCTATGTCCTAAAAATATTTTCGTTTAGTTGTAATTTGAAAGTTGCAATTGAAACATCATTGAGCAGTGAAATGGACCACGAAGAAGTTGCAAGAAAAATTTCAAGTGGAATTTATAAAATTACACCAAAAAGAAAAGGAAAAAGTGACATTTGGACTATCTTTGGTGAAGTTCAAAGAGATGATGGAACTTTTTTAAGTGATCATGTTTGTTGCCGTGTTTGCAACCGTCTAATGAAATTTTCTGGACAACAGACCTCGAATTTAAATCGGCACAAATGCTACGCTCTTAAAAAAAGCGCTGCACCTTTGACACAGTTAGCGCAAGATGAAAAAAAAATTGTTTTGGACTCATGTTTGCAATGGGTGATAGAGGATTGCAGACCATTTTCATCACTTGATGGCAACGGATTTCGTCAGATGGTGACAACTTTTATAAAAATTGGCGCTAAATATGGAGAGAACATAGATGTTAATGATTTGCTTCCCCATTCAACTACAATTTCTCGTAGAGCAAATACAATGGCGCAAGAGAAAAGAAGTGAAATTAAACCAGATATTAAAAGAATGGTGGATGAAGGAAAAGCATCTATAACAACCGACTTATGGCATACATAAATTGCATACTTTTTATTTGCTTTTTAAGTTTTTCTTTATGAATTTCCTATTTTTATTTTTTTTGCTACAAATAAGATTTTTCAATAAAACTATTCCTTTTTTGTTATTAAAAAAAGATGACAGTGTTTATATTTTAATAAAATCAATCAGTTATAATATCTCACGAAATAATTGACAAATTGAATGCTACATACAAAATACGAAAATTTTCGGTAGTGCAAATAACCCACAAGCGCACACAAGCAACGACAAATTGAATGCTACATACAAAATACGAACATTTTCCGTACTTCAAATAACCCACAAGCGCACACAAGCAACTTCAATGCGCAAGCTATCCAAGTTAATCCGACTATCCAGGTCATTCGAGTTTTTGCCGAATGGCACAAGCATTTTATTTTTTTCTCGTGTGCACTCGTACGAACTCGGATCCACAAGCACCGAACACTTGTGGCATCCGTCGACACGGATTCGAGTTGGGAGTTGCACTTGGGTTTTGGAGAGTAGCTTGAAACTGGTTTTCGGTGCACCGACGCTCTTCTCTGATCCACACATTATGTTGCCCATGTCTGGAACGATTTTTGCCTTATTATTGGCTTTTTTTTATAAAACACTATAATTACCTTTTTATATGTATTTTCAATAAATTTCCAATTTTTCCAATTTTCCGACTGCTCCCTGCAACGTCTGCTACGTGATTAAACCCAAAAAATATTTTCACATGAAAAATAAAAGTCAAGGCAATCGGATTTTATATTTTTGTTCTACAAAGCATCAAGTAGAAATCTAGCTATATTTATGAAAGAGACTACTGCACCGATGTTCACCAAAATGTATATACGTGTTGCATGGGTCGCGAGTCGTGTTCGTGGATATGTTTTGACACGCCCACTTTTACATATACATATAAAGTAGGGTCATTTTAAACCAGGATTTTCTCGAAGTGTACTTATTGGATTAACGAGTTCTAATACTCATTCGAAAGAAATTTAATAGCCCTTTCTAATGATACCAATATCGATTCTATAAAATTTACCTGTGAGCCACTGTACTTGGAAAAGCATATCCAAAATACCTATGAGGCACTGTATATTCCTTCAATAAAATTCAAATTTTCCCAATATTAAACTTAAAAAATATTTTCACATCAAAAATAAAAGTCAAGGCAATCTACTTGCTGCGTTCCACAAAGCAGCAAGTAGAAATCTAGCAGACTTGGGAAATTGAGCGACCATTACCATTACAGGTAATGAAATTTTATTTCATTACCATTGCCATTACTGCAATAGTAATTGTAATGGTAATGGCATTGAAGTAATGAAAATTTCATTGCAATGGTAATGAAATTACCATTACATCATTGCGATAGTAATGATAATGAAGTAATGAAATTTCCATTACTTCATTACTTCATTACCTATCTGCCCCAATTGCGTTTTTGCCACTTTTTGGGCAAATCATGCCAAGTTTTATTGTAGCTACCACCAAGTGTGTCCATGGTAATTTTATGGATGATTCATGTCAGTTCCGATTAGGACAGCTTCTGAGTGCGTTCTTGGACATTTTTTGGATGAATCATGTCAGGTGGGATTAGGCCAGCTTCTGAGTGCGTCCTTGGACATTTTATGAGTGAATCTTGTCAGGTGGGATTATAACAGCTTCTGAGTGCGTCCTTGGACATTTTATGGATGAATCATGTCAGTTGGGATTAGAACAGCTTCTGAGTGCGTAATGGTAATGGTAATGCGTAATGAAAATTACTTTACAAGTCTGAAATCTAGCTACATTTATGAAAGAGACGTGTATGTTTGCGCCGTAGACGCGATAACTAGTGCACCGATGATCACCATCGGTTTTGACACTCCCACTTTTACCGCCCACATGTTAATAAAAACCTGCTACATCTCAGAAGTTTTTGATCGCACGAAATTGAAATTTTACATGAACATACTATAGGATCCCAGCAGTAATCTGCGCTACAAATAGGCGGTATAAGGCAACGGGACGTGGCCCCGCCCATTCAAGTCAATATTTAAAAATGCTGCAGCAGGGCTCCCATTCAATGTTTTCAGACAAAATTTGGCAAATGGTTTCATGTTCTCAACACTAAGCTAAATGCAACACATCTGCGTAATTGGACAAAGGGACGTGGCGCATCATGAAAAATTAAAAACATTTACATGGTGGTCACCTTCATTTTCTCCAAATTAATTTATTTTTTTAAAAATTAAACATAAATATTTTTTTTTTGGAGCTCTACAAGTGTTAAATTTAAAATAAAAACTCCTTTAGACTTTATTAAAAAAATGGAAACAAAAAGTTTGAATCATGTCTTAGCAAATGGTAATTGCAGTCCACAGTCACTCCACCGCCTCTGCGTGCCTTAAACCACCATCAACCGCGGAGCAATATTCATCGACATCAACTCCTGGAACAGCAATTTGGCCGCATAGGGCAGACGCACCTGCGATATTTGCGTTTTATTCTTGCAGCCCTTGCACTCGAACGTATTGTTGCGCAAATTGGCAATGGCAATGAGGCCACAGAAATTGCAAACGTGTATGCGGTACGGATCGGAGACTTCGAAGAGACGTTCGCGCAGGAACTGAGCGGCACCGTGAGATATCTGACAATCGCGTTCCATCTCGCCGAAACGTAGGCCACCATCACGGGCCCTACCCTCCATAGGCTGGCGTACGAGAATCTGGACGGGACCGCGGGCACGTGAATGGATCTTATCGTCGACCATATGCTTGAGACGTTGGTAGTAAGTGGGACCCAAGAAGACCTGGAATTTGGAGGAATTTGTAAGAAATTCAATTCAAAGTGGAGATAAGGCATATGTGCCGAATCACAAACCTGAGCATTGATTTTGCGTCCGGTGTGACCATTGTACATGACTTCATTGCCACGCAAATGATAGCCGTACTCCTGCAGGAAAGTGGAAATCTTTTGCACATTCACAGCATCGTTGAAGGGTGTGGCGTCGCCGATTTCACCCTTATTCGAACCCAGCTTGCCTGTAAAGTAAATTGAAGATCAAAATATTTCTTTCAAATATTTAACGCAATTTGATAGGCTACGCACCTTGCAAGCACTCGATTAAATGTCCAATTGTCATACGGGAGGGAATGGCGTGAGGATTGATAATAATATCTGGGGCCAGGCCTTCGCATGTGAATGCCATATCCTCTTGCCGATACTGAATACCGCAAGTACCCTTTTGACCGTGACGCGAGGCAAACTTGTCGCCAATTTGCGGTATACGCACGGAGCGCACACGAATCTTACAGAACTTATAGCCTTCGCTGTTCAAAGTCAACATGACCTGGTCCACAATACCGGTTTCAGAGTTACGCAGGAAGGTGGAAGCATCTCGTTTGGTGAAACGTTTGGTATTGCCATCGAGCTGGTGGGAAAAAAATTTTTGTGAGAAATTAGCTGACTGGAAAATTGTACCATGTTACCTCATCATCATTTTCGGGCAGCGTAATGGTCTTGCCAATAACCACATCATCGCCTGAGACACGAATACCGGGTGCAATAATGCCGTCATCATCCAGTTTGTCGTAGTGAGCATTGCGCATGCCCTGGCAGGTTTGCCTATTCGGTTTCTCAAAGTTCTCCTCCTGATCGCCAATGCGCTTGTTCTCCGAATCCTTGTACGAACGGTAAAACACCGAACGGAAGAAGCCACGCTCTACGGCTGAAGCATTCAAGATGACCGAATCTTCCTGGTTGTAGCCGGTGTAGCACAGAATGGCCACAATCGAATTGATGCCTGCGGGCAATTCTCTGAAACGCAAATACTCCATGGAACGTGTGGTGACCAAGGGCTTCATGGGGTAGTAGAGTACGTGAGCCAAGGTGTCCATACGCACATGGAAATTGGTGATGTAAACGCCCATGGCTTGTTTGCCTGTAGACAGAACAGAAAAAAACCAAAATTTATTAGAAAATATTTCCTCATCCAGGTAGACTGATGCCCACTCACCCATAGCACTTTGATAGGTGTTACGCGGACTCTGATTGTGATCGGGGAAGGGTATAATCGACGCACAAACGCCCAAAATCATAGCCGGATGAATCTCGCAATGCGTATACGTCGTACAATAGGCATAGTCCTTGTCCTGCTTCAAATCGTACGGTGACATGGCAATCATCACGGTCTCCTCTTCCAAGGTGTCAATGTATTCCACAACACCGGAGGCCACCAGTACTTGCCAACTGTAATTGTTGTAGTCGCGCTCTTTCAACATTTCCACGTGCGTCTTCTTCAGCAGCAGCGAACCATTCTCCACAATCAGGAGCGGGCGGCAAATACGACCAGCATCGGTGTAGATACGTATCTCACGATCGCGAATGTCACGAATCATGGACACCTCCGACACGATAATGTCCATCTGGCGACGCAATTTACGCAAAGTGGCCATCAGTTGTTCGGGATCGCGATGTATGCCCACCCAGCAGCCGTTGACGAAGATCTTGGTGGCATCCGCAATGGCGGAGGGCGCGATTTCTTCGAGATTCTCCATGGACCACTCTTCCAAGAACTCCAGAATCGGCGAAGGTTGCGAGCCGACCGAAATATAAGCCATGAGCGCCAAATTCTTGACCAAACCGACAGCGGCGCCCTCGGGGGTTTCGGCCGGGCACAACATACCCCACAGCGTGTTGTGCAGCTGACGAGGTTTGGCGAGCTTACCGTCGCGTCCAATGGGGGAGTTAACGCGTCGCAAATGGGACAAGGTCGAGGCGAACGTAAGACGATTCAACACCTGAAGGCAAGTCAATTGTAGGGAATTACGTTAAAATGTAAAAGTTTGGCCACTGAGGAGAATCAGTTTTGATCCCACGGACAGACTATACAAATACACAAACCTGAGATACTCCAGCACGGGCCTGATGGGCCTTCTTTTGATCGCCCCAATTGCCTGTGGCCAGAGAATAGCGCAGACCGTCTGTAATAATGTTTGTCTTAATGGCCAATTCCAAGTTGAAATCCTTTCCACGATCGATGAACTTTTGTGTATACATTCGCACCTCTTTCATGAGATTTTTGAATAAGCCGCGGAACAGGAAGGCCAGCAGGGGACCGGCCAAATCCAAGCGCTTATTGCCTGCAAATGGAAACTCCTCGTAAGAAAATAAATTTCTAAATGGAAAATTATGTCTGCCCACCATAGTGATCGCGATCGTCCAATTCACGGCGACCCAGCGACGCCAAGAGCAAGCGATGCACCATGTAACCCAAGAAGTAGGCCTTCTTTGTTTCACAGAAATCCGAGACACCCACATGCGGCAACATTTCCTTTTGCAGAATTTCCTTGGCGTATTTGATACGCTTGTCCTTTGTCACGCCCGGACGAGCACCACGCGCGCCTATAAAATTCAACGCCACGTTTTGCTCTTGCACTACGAAAGCCTCATCCAGGGAAGGCTTGACCATTTCCATCATTTCGGGATCGTCGAAATCGTAAATGATATGCTCCAAGATATCGCGATCAGCGACGAAGCCCAGAGCACGAAACACAATCATGATGGGTATCTCCTGCTTGATGTAGGGCAGAATAGCTATGATACGCTGGCCAATGGCGGACTTTTTGATGTTCTGGGAACCGCGTGCCATCATGTTCACCCACAAAGTACTTGTCGGTCGTGAGCTGTGCTCGAGACAAGATCGAATTTCCGATTTGAATGCAAATTTGCCGTCCTTCATGCTGAATACGTACACGGTGTTGGTGGCCATTTTCTCTTGGGCAATTAGCACCTTCTCGGAGCCGTTGATGATAAAGTAGCCTCCGGGGTCGAGTGGACACTCGTTCAACTCTGTCAAATCACGATCGGTCAGCTGCGAGAGCAGACAGTACGTGGAACGCAACATGATGGGAATTTTGCCAATGAACGTTTTCTGATGCTGGGTCTCGACAGACTCGGCTCCCTCGACCACCTTGGTTTTGGTGATGTCCACGTACAGTGGTGCCGAGTAGGTGAGATTGCGCAGACGCGCTTCGTTCGGCATCATGGGACTGGGTGAGCCGTCCTTCTCCCAATGCGTGGGCTTGGAAAGGTAAATTTGCTCAAATTTCAGCAAGAAGCGGGGCTGTTAAACAAAAACAAAAACCAATAAAATTACTTTTGGTACTATTAAGAGATATGCGTGGACTCACTGGGGTTTCAATTTCTCCAGACGTATGTTGGGCCTCGGCCTGCAAGTCAATGGCGGGCGAATCTTCCACAATACGTTGGACAGACATTTGTATGAATTCATCGAAGCTGTCCAGTTGCTGACGCACAAGACCTTTCTCGTCGAAATAGGCGTTGATGACGATCCAACACGCTTCCTGCCACAACTCGTGGGAGATTTCTTCCGCATTCTCCTCCTCGAAGAGTTCTGCAAGGCAAAAGCAGATATATTAAACAACAACAGTTCATGGCGCTCCAAGCTACGCCACATTTTTTTCCCGTTTTCGCTTTTGTGTCGTTCGCTCATTTAGCATTCATTTTTCTCACCTTCTTCGTTGTCGTACATCATCTTGAAATGTTTTAATTTATTTCTGCTCGTTTAGTGGCAGAAACGAATACTTTTTTAAAACTATTTGCACTTTTTTACCATTTAAAATTAGTTTTTAAAAATTTCACAACGCAAAAGAAAAAATTTCGAGTATAAAATCGGCGTTTTTGTGCTGTCAAATACTTTGACAGCTGGAGAGAGTTGCCAAATCTTTGGGTTTATTGCGTTGAAAATATGAAACCATTTGCCAAATTTTGTTGGAGAACATTGAATCGGAGCCCTTGTATGGGCAGTGCCACGCCACGTTGTCTAATCTCGCCTATTTGTAGCGCAGATTACTGCTGGGATCCTATAGTATGTTCATGTAAAATTTCAATTTCGTGCGATCAAAAACCTCTGAGATATAGCAGTTTTTATTAACATGTGGGCGTGTCAAAACATATCCACGAACACGACTCGCGACCCATGCAACACGTATATACATTTTGGTGAACATCGGTGCAGTAGTCTCATTCATAAATATAGCTAGATTTCTACTTGATGCTTTGTAGAACGAAAATATAAAATCCGATTGCCTTGACTTTTATTTTTCATGTGAAAATATTTTTTGGGTTCAATCACGTAGCAGAGGTTGCAGGGAGCAGTCGTAAGTAGGAAAATTGGAAAAATTGGAAAATTGGAATATAAATAGGTAAATATAGTGATTTATAAAAAAAATAGTGTTTATAAGGAAAAATCGTTCCAGACATGGGCAACCTAGTGTGTGGATGCACTGTTTTCGTTGCGAAGAAAAGTAAATGTTTTTTATGTTATTTTTTTGTGTTTTGTTATATTTTGGTGAAATTCTAAATTTGAAACTATTTTTTCAGGCAAACAAACCAGAGAGGAAGAGGATACGGAAGTGTACCGAATGCCTGAAAAGAAAATGGAGAAGCGTACTGAGATTCAGATGGTGATGCAGTGCGCCATTGTTGAGGAGCGAGCCTACCAAGTCATGTATTCCAAAGGAATCATTGACAAACGGCAGATCACAACCAAATATAGCCAGGAACAAGAAACCCTGGAGATCTTGACGTTTTTTTCTATTGCAATTTTAGTTATAATTTTTCTTCATTTCAGATCCTTTACTAATTATTGATGGCAACAAACAAATGGATATTGGATATGTTGGTTAATTTTCCAAATACGCCGGACTTTCAAAATTTGAAGCCGATTTTTTTGAATGCGGTTTTCTGTTTTTCTGTTCTTCTGTTTATCCGTTTTCTCTTTTATTCTTTTATAACATATAACATTTGCATACAATATGATTTTTTGTAAATTTTTTTGTAATTTTAAGTTTTCTAAATATTTTAAGAATTATATGAATTGTCAAAAAAATATTTTTCAATTTGAAATGTTTTGTGGAATTTTGTTGAGTGGGTAGGTTGATGGGCACCACAGGTGAATATTTCAGTTTACGGATCTTGTGCAAAGCTGGAAACCAGAATCTCAAAATCCATATTTTTGCTCTGAAAATTTGACAGTTTGGTGATAGTAACTTCACCGTAAAAATAAATTCACCACACCAGGCTTGGAAGTAAATATTAATTAGGTTTATTAGAAATTCCACATTTGAAACTATTGTTTATTATACAACTCATGGCTAATTAAATGATTTTGCTTGAAAGCACAGCCAAGTAGAAGAAAACTCAATTCTACTGCTGAGGCAGCGAACCCACATCGACGGTGTAAGCCACATTCAATTCGACATTGTTATAGCGCTCCAATTCGACGCGCACCTTCTTGGCCTGCAGTGCAGTCAAGTACTTTTGCATGCGATAAAACCCGGCCTTTTCGCGGAAGTATTCCGCTTCCATGCGTACACGCTCCTCGTTCAGTTTCTGCAACTGTTTGCTATTGTAGACCAACCGTTGTTCGGGTATGGGCGAGCCGCCGCCAAGCCTTGATTGCGGCGACAGTGGATTGGCCAGCGGAATTTCCTGCGACACCTAAACCAAAACCATTACAATGGATAGACGAAATGCAATCAACTTGACTTACGGATGGATCGAATGGCTCCTCGTCGATGTTGGACTGTTCGTGTTCCTCTACGTTTTTATCTATTTCTATTTTGGTTATAATTTTTCTTCATTTCAGGATATTGGATATGGCGCTTTTCTCGTTGGTTAATTTTCCAAATATGCCGGACTTTCAAAATTTGAAGACGACGTTTTTGAATGCGGTTTTTCTGTTTTTACGTTTTTTAATTGTTAACAATTTTATTTGACATGATTGTAAAATATTATATGTTTCTAAAATAATTTTATTTTCAAAAATAAATTTTATAAAATTCTCTACTTTTCCCAACACTCACAAAATTTATTCCCTACAATATAGCATTTGTTCCGTTAAACATTTTGCCGATTTAAAAATATCTGTCCTTTTCTTCCCTACGAAGAACGCAACTTCGCGACAAAAGTTGCGATCGCACGTGCGATCTAAACGCACCTTCATATTGTAAATACCCAACAAAAAACAGCTGTTTTTGACGTATAACAGCTGACCGCCCCAGTCAACCCCCTTCCAGATTCGCTCTAAAACACCGTTATTCTTACATTTGTCGTGAAAATATCAAGAAAAATGCGTTTCTTCACACGGCCTGGCAAATTTTTACTGGCGGGCATCTGGCCCGGAGATCCCTCGGGACATGACATCGTCGGACGTGACACGAAAACCTACCAGGGATTCGTTAACCGAAAGCCGACCAATGAAACGGGCTTTGATCGTCTCAAGGAAATGTTCAAAGTGGAGTAAGTGGAAAAAGCACTGATTCACAAGTGAAAACCATTTATTTGCCTTTATTTCCAGTGAGTTCGGCAGCGTGTCATCCGAGCTGAATTCAATTTATCAGGCAGGCTTTGTGGGCTTCCTCTTTGGAGCAATCTATGGCGGTGTTATACAATCGCGTTCGGGCTATATGAACTTCATGGAGAGCAATCAAGCCACAGCATTCAAATCGCATTTGGATGCAAAGGCAAGTTGTTGATAACAGAAAGTTTTTGATTTCCAATTTAATTTAAAAATTTTCATTTGCAGCGCAAACTGCAAGACCAGTTCACGGTGAATTTCGCCAAAGGCGGCTTCAAGTGGGGCTGGCGTTTGGGTTTATTTACCACTTCATATTTGTGAGCGACTTAAATGCATTTAAATTTAACTAATTATTGATTAATTTAATAAATACAAAAATTTCTTTTACAGCGGCATCATCACCTGCGTTTCCGTCTATCGCGAGAAATCCTCTATTTATGAGTACTTGGCTGCGGGCACCATTACCGGCGCCTGCTATAAAGTCAGCATGGGCTTGAGGGGCATGGCGGCCGGTGGTATTGTGGGTGGTGTCTTTGGTGGGATTGCGGGTGCTCTGTCCTTGCTTTTGCTGCATACTTCGGGTACGTCCATGGAAGAGGTACGCTACTGGCAGTACAAGTGGCGCTTGGATCGCGACGAACAAGTGCGCGAGATCATGAAGGTAAAAATACATTTATATTCCGTCCGGTTCTATATTTCACTTTCGAGTGAAAGTGAAATTATTTTGATTCAAACGGATTTCACAAAAATCAATTTCACTCGAATTCAAATTCAATTTCACACGGATTCGAATTTTCAGTTAATTTTTAATTTTTTTTCCAGGAGCAAATGGAAAGTGATCAAAAACAACCGGAACTCTTCAAAACGCACGACGAAAAAGTGGGTGAAAAAATCACTTTAGAGAATGTTAAGTAATTATAGCATAATAGTAAATAGAACAAAAAAATAAAATTACAAACAAATTGTTGTTGTTGATTGTTTCAAGAGTAAATGAATAAAAAAATAGTTTTTATTTAAATTTAAACATGTAATTGCAGACTTGTTCAATCCAACTAGAAGATAAAATACAAACTTATTTGTTTTGCACAATCAGTTAGAGTAAATATTTTAAGCTATGGAAAGACGCTTGGTTCCTTTCTTCACTTCCAGAAATGCGAACAAAAAAAATACAAAAACAAAAATACTTGAGCGCTATGAAGCAAACTTTTGACAAGAATTGAGCAGACGTTGAAATATCCCCTAAAGTAGATATGTTTATATGAATAAGCTAATTTCCTATGGAAATTTAAAATTTCCAAAATAATATGTTTCTAAATGCGAGTAAATGATGAAGGAAAATAATCTGAGAAGCATAAATAGGTATTGTTGGTGTTTCTTGGGGTGGGTTTTGAGCGAGGCTCATTCGCAAAGTCAATGGCTTTTGCTGAACTTAGGGTTCCTCCTGTGGGCGAGTCATACGCTTTGCGCCACGATTCGGTGGGCCTTTGGGTTTGGCAAAAGCGGGTCGGTGGAGAATTTTCTTCGGATGCAGTTCCTCTTGGAGGAATTCTTCGGTGAGTTCAGAGCCGCTATCGATTTCCAGCTGAAAGCACACAAGTTCTCAGAATAACGGTTTTATAGAGGCACACAATGGTCACAGTGTGAGCCTAAAATCATAAAATAATTTCCAAGAAAAAAAAACTCACCTTTTTGGACACATCCACTCCCAACACTTGGAGACTTTCCAAGAACGGAGCCTTGCAGCTGGAGTACATCATACGCTCACGCACCGAGCAACTGTAGCCGGGCATAGAGTAGATGAAGACAAACGACTCCTGGTAGTCGCCCTCGTGTGTGTGCTTGAACAGATACAAGTGATAGCGTGCATGATCGTCCGGCACTTGACGGCGCAAATCGGCCAGTGGCACCACAGCCGCATGCGAAACGTGTATACGTTCCTCTTCCAAGTCGATGCGAAATTGCAAGTAGTCGTAGGAGCCTTGCAGTAAATCCTGTACTGCGTGCACCGTGGCATCCGTAAGTGGACAAGAGATGCCACCCAAAGTCTGTTGACGTGTGTCCGTATTGATTTCCGTGTGCACTTCACTTTTGCGCAACTCTGCCATCTCCTCTTCGCGCATGGTCAATGGAGCCGGAGCCGAAAATGCCTTCTTGTGGCGGTGATAACCTTCCAGGGTTGCCTCTTCCGGCGCCGTGGCGTGCAATTCTTCAGTAATGTGCGCCGAACCGAATTCAGTCTTCAGTGTGGCCTTCGTCGAGGCGTAGACCATCTTTTGGCTATGGGAGAGACGAAGCTTGTAACCGTGCGTACCATATCCAAGGTAAGAAAATAGAATATGAGGAAATAACCTTACCGTATAGTAGCCGTATCTGGCACCCAACTCATCAGCAGCCACGCATAGCCCAGCGAGGTCTTACTGTCCAGTCGATATAGTATGTAGCACGGAACAGCCTCCTCCAGCATTGGCTTAATAAGTTTGTCGTAGTCCTTTTCCCAGTCCTTCTTCACATCGGCTGTGCCCGTGCAAGTGAGCTCCTCTGTTGCAAAGGAAATTAATATTAATCTTTTGTTATCTGCGGCCCCACCCACCTTCATCCACTTACCATTCTCTATCGACACTTTTATCACACGCAATTTTCCATTTTTGCCCTTGCCAAATACTTTGTTCAGCTTTTCATTTGCTACCAATTTGGAAAGGAAATCATTGTTATTTTGATACTATTTCTCAAAAATGTCCAGCTCACCTTTTATACCGGTTTGGCACGACATTTTATTGCAATTGTCCCTAATTTACTTCTTTTTGGAATTTTGTGTAGATTTCACCGAATTTTTGTTCTTTTTCTGAAAATTATTGGGTAGAGATGGTGAAAACTATTGGGTAGTGATGGAACCCAGCATTCGGTTCACGGATGCAGCGAAGTGTGCAAAATCGGTGGATGTGCTAGTCACATTGAGCTGAAGTGACAACACTGCCATCAATTCAATCCAATTGGCTTTTTTTGAATGAAGAAGAGTGGTAACCCTTTTTTTTGTAGAATGTATAACCATTTTTTAAAATAACCAGTAACCAGATGTTCTGCTGCTGTCATGGCGTAATTTTTTCGTCGTCGTTCTGTCTAAAAAAACATTTAAAAAAGTGAAATTTTCGAATTAATTATTACAAGAAATTAACAAAAACGACATTTTTAGCCAGTGCACACGCAACTGCGAATCAAGTGAAAATGAGTGAATTCTTCAAGTCGGCGATGGGCTATTTCAATGCAACCCCAAATGCAGGCGTAGGAACTTTGGGCAGCAGTAGTGGAGCAGGAAGCCCAGGGATGGACAATGAATTTTGTGGACAAATTGTGGAAATCGCTGGACATAAACTAAGAGTGAAACGCGTTATTGCAGAGGGTAGGTGGGAGGGCAGGGCGGACAAATTACATTTTGTGCGATGAAATTTTTGGAAGTTCTTTGTTTTGGGTTTTTTTTCGTCTTATGTTGGACTCTAGGAACTCGAGTTAAGTGAATGAAAAAATCAATAGAGCAGCTTTTCCAAGTAGTGAGTGGGAAGTGGGCGTATACACAGCATCGTAAAGTGGGTGTTTGATCAGCTGGCTTTTTGGGGAGTTGACGATGTCGAGTGTCGATGCTGCAATGTACTTAAAGGAACTTAGAGAAAAAAATGCTGGGCTGTTTGCTAAACTTTCGTATCTTGTTCATTTATCATGTATACAAATTTAATTGAAATAAGGGCAACCTTGAAGTGTTTTTTTTGCTATTGACCTATTCTTTTTCTTTGGTACTTTCGGCGATAATGCATTTGTATAATCTTTTTTTTGATAGACTTGATTAGAAATGTTTACACAAAAAGGAATACAAAAGAAAAATCTAATTTTAGGTTAATGTATATTTTGTGACGTCGTAAGAAATGAGGGAGAAAGGGTCTGAGTGTAGTCATAATTAAAACTTAAGTCTTTCGTAAAGTTCAATAACTTTAAAATGTTTGTCGTTAATTAGTTTTGAGAGTTACCTAACACATGCAATCTTGTACTGCATATTACATTACAAAGCCTCGTTGAATTACAAATATTGAATGAGTTTGCTTGCAAAAATACCAGCGCAATTGTTACTGCCTTTAGTTTGCAGAAACTTTTCCGCTCTTATCAGTTTCCTTTAAAAAATATTAAAATATATTTACAATTTTTTGTTTTATCTTTGCAGGCGGTTTTGCTTTCGTTTATGTGGCACAAGATATACAAACGGGCAAAGAGTACGCCCTCAAGCGTCTCATTGGTGCTGATAAGCAGGCCTGCAATGCCATCATCAATGAAATCAACATGCACAAACTGCTCTCGGGCCATCCGAATATTGTGACTTTTGTGGGTGCATCGTTTATTGATAAGACCACAGGACCACAACAGCGTGCCGAGTACTTGTTGCTCACAGAATTATGCAAAGGTTATTACGACAAAACTGACCTGAAGCCGTTCGATATTCAATGTAAATTATTTCATTCATTACAGGCGGTTCACTAATTGATTGTTTGGGTTCGACTTTGGATCCTCCACTCACGCTGCGCATATTCTATCAAGCGGCCCGTGCTGTCGCTCATATGCATATGCAAACGCCTGCTATTACGCATCGAGATATCAAAGTAGTTACAGCGTGTTTTTTCAAAGAAATCCATTTTCTACTTGTCTCTTATCCCTTCTAGATTGAAAACTTTCTCATTGGCAATGATAAACAATTGAAATTATGCGACTTCGGTTCGACGACAAAAGAAACCTTTGCCCCCACTTTGGAGTGGGGTGCCCAGCAGCGTAATATGCTGGAAGATCAGGTAGACTTTTCCATTTACTAATTTTCAATTTAATACTTAACTTCTGTATTCACATTAGCTGAGCTCGGTCACAACACCCATGTATCGGGCGCCCGAAATGCTCGACACATGGTCGAATTATGAAATTGCCGCCAAGGTGGATATCTGGGCTCTCGGCTGTATACTTTATGTTCTGTGCTTTCAAAAACATCCCTTCGAGGATTCGGCCAAGCTGCGCATAGTAAATGGAAATTACATTTTACCCACAGATTCGCGCTACAATTGCTTTCATGAAATTATAAAAGGTGCGTCCGAGCATACCAAATTGTTGTTTTTTTCACCCATTTTTTTGGCTCACTTTCAGGCTGTCTCACTGTCAATCCCGCACAGCGCTTCAATGTCTCAATGATACTTGAGCGTTTGGCTGCCCTCGCCGAAACACGCAATTGGTCGATTAAAGGTCCTTTGGAATTGCACGGCAAACCAATCGAATCATCGCCCACAGAGAGTCCAACAAACGGCATGAACATAGCAAATCATGTGAATAGTGGTGGTCAACGTCCTCCACCACCACCACCATCTTTGGCGTCGTCGTCTGCAGGACGTTCCACCAATGGTGGCAATTCTCAATTCTACACAGACGAGCCCACAACAACGCCACCATTGCGCCCCACGCCGCCACCTTCCGTGCAGTCCCAAGCGCCCTCTGCTGCTGCCAATGTCGCTTCCAATTCTAACACAAATAACGGCAGTATATTCTCTTCGCTACGCGGCGGTGCAGGCAGTTTCCTGAAAAATCTCAAAGACACTTCGTCGAAGGTGATGCAAACAGTGCAGCAGTCCATTGCACGCACCGATCTCGACATCAGTTACATTACGTCGCGTATATTGGTGATGCCCTGCCCCTCGGAGGGCTTTGAGTCTGCCTATAAGACCAACAATATCGAAGATGTACGCCTATCCATTGAGAGTCGCTTCCCGCCGCAAAAAGTGAGCATCTACAATTTCGGTGCACGTTCCTGTCCGCGTCTGTCGCCACCTGTGCGCACCGTTGAGGTGGGTTCGATTTATGCGTGTGCCCAGTCGAGAGCTCCCAACTTGCAGGTGGGTGGTTTTAAGAAACTTCCAAATGTTCACTTAAATTAATTCTAAAAAAAAATTTAATTTCTTCAGGGCATGTTCTCTGTGGCCGAGGATATGTATGGCTTCCTCACCGCCGATTCCAAATCCATTGTTATCATACAGACTGGTGACTCTGGTGGCTGTGCTGCTGCCACCATGGTCTGTGCGTTGCTCATGTATGCGAGCCTTTTGAACGAACCGGAGGATGCGGTGCAAGTATTCGCTGTCAAGCGTCATCCTATTAACCTAAGACCCTCCGAGTTTCGGTATCTGTACTATTTCGGTGATATCCTGCGTCCTACGCCGCTTCTGCCGCACTACAAGAGCATCAATTTGGTGGCGCTGTGCTGTCAGCCAGTGCCGCGCATGACCAAGGCACGCGATGGCTGTCGCGTCTACATGGAAGTCTACTGCAATGAACGGCTAATGTTGACCACTGTGCAAGACTATGAAAAGATGAGGTGGGTGAATAGTTAAGAGTGGATTTTTGCTATTGAATTTTAAATAATCGTGTCTCTCTTCCTTTCAGACTCTATTTGGCTGGTCCTGGCAAAATTACACTACCCATCAACCTCACCGTGTGCGGCGATCTCACAGTGGTGCTCTATCATGCACGTAATGCTCTGAAGGGCATGGTGCGTCCGCAAGGTCTAAAAATTTGTCAATTCCAAATTCACACTGGCTTCATACCCGAGCAAGAAACCTTGATTACCTTCACCACACATGACTTGGATGATTTGCCGGATGCCGAGCTTGTGCCGCAGGAATTCACCGTTTCACTTTCGCTAAGCGCAACTGACTCTGAATGTCCGCCTAGCAGAAATCCTCCATGGGTACCGGCAAAACCCGAAAGAAATCCTCACAACTTGTTCAGTTCTCAACTGGAATTCGAGGAAATGGTGGACAATTTCGGTTAGTATTGGAAAAAATATTAAATTTTATTTTCTTAAACTTAAAAAAAAACGCTTGTGCATTTGTAGTGGCCAAGCCCACATCAAATCACCATTCGGCTCCGCCAAAGCCCGCTCCGCCGCGACCTTCACCACCCATACAGAAGCCGTCGCGCTCCAATTCGCCACTTATATTGCCCGATGTTACCGAAATCGGCCATGACGACGAGATCCCAGCGCGTATACCCGAACCATCACCACCCATTGATTTGCTCAATTTGAATCAGCCGCCGCCACAAGTGCAAGTGCAGCAAGACCCCATGGCCACGGCCATGCCCTCAACAGATGCCAGTTTCGATTTGCTAGGCGCATTCGGAGACGATGATTCGTCGGGCATTGGCTCAGCGCCCATACCAGATATTCTGGGTAAGACTTGAGGTCATTTCATTTGATTTATTTCCATTTATTTCGGTTTAATTGCCTTTCGACAGCTGATAATTCGCTGCCGACATCCACTGCAGGCCTGGATGATATATTCGGTTCTTTGAGCTCAACCGCACCAAGTTTGAACTTGAATTTCAATGCATTCGCTGCCACAGCACCGAGCAACGGCAGTAATGTGCCGCCCAGTATGGGTGTTGGGTTTCCACCACCTCAAGCAAAAGTGACGCCAAGTGCACCAACATCCACACCGTTCGGCAGTGTGCCAAGTTTCACCACCAATGCAGCCAGTAAAGAGACATCACCACAAAATGTGAGTCAACCACACCATGCCAATGAATTTTTGTTTAATTTGTCCAATTGAAATTTTCAGCCAAAAGACCCCTTTGCCGACATAGCCAACCTGGCCTCTGGCCTCAACATCAACTTCAATCCAAATACTTTAGGCAGCAAATCGACCGGTACTACGCCCGTGGGCAATAGCCCATATACAACACAATTCTCCAGCCCTACTCACAATCCGGGCAGCATGCGTATGCCACAGCCGTCGCCAAGCACTACAACCGCATCACCGAATCACATAAAATCCCCAAATGGCGGCATTGGCGTGCAATTTCCATCGGCCCCCGCCTCAAATTCCAATTCGGGACGTCCTTCGCCTCAACCCACTAGCAACAGGACTCCAACGACCGCACCGGCATCAGCGTCTTCTACCAGCAATGCCGCTCCACAAGGACAGCGCCCCCCAGACTATAGCCGCACTCACTTCGATGCGCCGAAAGCTGGGCCAGCTAATGCTCAGTTTAAAAACGCTGACATCTTTGCTGATATCTTGGGCGAGCAGGGCTATAAGTTTGGTGGTAAAATGAATCAGGGGCCACGCTCCATCAATGAAATGCGTAAAGAGGATTTGATTAAGGACATGGATCCAGACAAAGTCATGATCATGGAATGGGTTCGTTGGAATGCATTTGTTCCTGGAAAGGTTATAAAATTTCTTTTGTATTGTCTTTTTACAGACCGAAGGCAAGAAGAACAATATACGCGCCTTACTCTGTTCCATGCATACTGTGCTCTGGACAGATGCCAAATGGAAGAAATGTGAAATGTCAACTCTCATTACGCCAGCGGATGTGAAGAAGGCATACAGGCGTGCCTGTTTAGCAGTACATCCAGATAAGGTACGAATAAAATTTCACGAACTGTTACAAATTTTGTCTCCACCGAGTCAATTTTTATTTAAAAGTGGTAAAAATAAAAACATGACCAAACAATTTTAATTTAAAAAAAATTTCGGAATATTTTTTTTATTAGAAATTAGGCCAGAATAGTTTTAATGAATATTAGAAAAATATTTTTAACCGGCTTTAATTTTTTTTTTTTGTTTATTATAATTTTTGCAAATAATTATAAAAATTAATTACAAATAATTTTTGTGCTCAAAAAAAATTGGTTCTGATAGAAAAATAATTCAAAAAATGTTGGAATAAAAAAGAGTAAAAAACAAAATATACCCCTTAAGCTTTGAAAAAAAAAATGAATTTCAGCAAATTCGATTTGAAATTAAGAGTTTTTGGCCGCTTCATAATCAGTAATGCCATTAGGAACAACCCAGCCAAAAATCCTTAATTTTACATAGAAATTGTTTAATTGTAATAGCAAAAAATAATTTTTGTTATTAAAATATTTAAATTAAAAATTTAAATTGTTTTTAATAAATTTTTAAAATTAAAAATAAAAAAAATTTTTTTTTTAATAAAAAACAAAATTTTTTTTTTAATGTCAAGGAATTTTTTTAAATGCAAAATAAAATAAATTTAGGTGATTTAAAATTTTTTTTTTAAAGATTTTTCTGTTATACAAATAATCTCAATTTTATACTAAAATCCTTGTAATTTTCATTTCAGCACAATGGCACTGATAACGAAGAAACTGCAAAGCTCATCTTCATGGAGCTCAACAACGCGTGGACTGATTTCGAGAATGATGCCACTCAACAAAATATGTTCAACACATAAAATGTGTACCCTCCTCGTTCCACATAAGTTTAATTCAGCAAGTCTATGGTAGCGTGTATGTATTATTTTATAGTTTTGTAGCTCTTAAAAGAAAAACACAAAAAATAAGCGACGTTCTATTTCTATGCCCCATGAAAGCTAATTTCTGTTTTATAATATTCAATATTGATACTGTAGACGAGATTTACATCACTTCACCTATTTTAACTTCTTCTTTTTTTATAAGACGATTGACTTCTTTCAAATGAAATTCGAACTCAACTACAAAATGTGAAGTTGTCGAGAAAGCCAGGAGCGATTACTTAATTTTCTAATCTATAATTACTCTTACTCGTAATTTAAATAGAAAATGGTGCCCCGCAATTATAGCAAATTTTTATATCTACTATATACTTTTTATTCAAGCTTTGCTGTAGAACTTTATACTTACTTTTAGTTATACTTATTATCAAATGCGAGACTGTTTTGCAAACGTGAAAAGAAACTTTATCGTTTGAGGTTATTTCAACTATTCAAAGTATTTAGATAGTATATTGAAAATACTATTGGCATAATGAGAAAAAAAAAGAAATAAAACGAAATTTAAAAAAACAATCCCAGATTGCAAGTATTCGTAATGTTTCATTTTCTATCTCTAACATTTAAGTATAAAAACCACAACAAAAGTTTTAATGTTAAAAACAAAAAGAGAATCCAACTAAATGCACTTTATATACGTTCAAAATGTTACTAATTGGAATTATTAAATTACAAATTTAAACAAAAGATACATACATAGTTAGTTTTTCAAAGGTTTATCAAATGTTATTTCTCAAATTCCCAAAAAGCTGTTTTTTATTCCATTCCAAGCAAAACGAAACACGAATCCATATACAAGTACTTTACGAAATACTAAATGAAATTTATGAAATGAAATTTATTATATACTTTTTTCCTAATTATAATTATTGAACCTAAATTAATGCAAATTATCAAAGTAAAGAGAAACATAAATATGTAAATAGCCTAAATATATATATAGCAACTGTGAGCCCCACAAATGTATTTTTAGAGCAAACGAAAGGATCTAAATGGCAATGGCAGACTAGTGCTGTAACTATTTTTGTGGCAATGTATATATGTAGTAAGGAGAACGCATGCACACGAGTATGTGTGTGTGTGTATAAAAATAAAAACAAAATAAAAATTGCAGTTGTACAAAATTAAAATTTATTGTCTGGCATTTCACTTAATTTGCTTGCCACTAACGAAGACCCTTACGATATTACGATCATCGCCCACATAGATGAACTTCTGCACCATTTCGAGCAACTTCATTTCGGAGCTTTTGGCCGCATAAGCCTCAGTGTTAACACCATAGTTGTGCAAAGGATAGACGCCCGTATCGATGATCAAAGCATCAAATTCTTTGCCCACCACGAAATTGCCGGTAACCTCGTCCAAAGTTAAGGCCTCAGCGCCACCTAAAGAATATACAACAAAGTAGATAAAGAAGGTTTCCCCATTGCAGCAGTGATGATTTTACCCAAAGTAGCCAAATAAATTGCTTGCTTGTAGTCGAGTGGCGTGTATGTGTCATCTGGCGTCAATACACGACCGCTGCCTTTAATCTCCTGTTTCTTTACAAATTCCAAATGATGTGACACGTCCAGGGCACGTTGGATGGCATACTGTATAGAAATGGAGTTACCGCCCGAAACATCTGAAAAAAAAAATATTAATGTGACATATTCATGAGAACTCCACCAGCCCCGACTTACCAGTGCCCAGGCCAACTTTGACTCCATTCTCAATTAAACGCAAAACATCACAAAAACCTGAGCTTAAATTCGTATTCGAGGCTGGACAATGGGCCACCGAAGTGCCACGCTCTTTGAACAAGGCAATTTCTTCATCCTCCAAGTGGACTCCGTGGGCCATCACAGTCTAAAGGAGTAAATAAAGTTCAAAACGTTGAAAAAAATGTTGAAACCCTTTTTTACCTTATTGGTCAAAAGACCCGCATTGTCGTAGGCCTTAGCATATGAGGTGGAAAATATTGATTTGACAAAGTCTATTTCGGCCAGACTTTCGCTGATGTGACTCTGCAATGTAAAAACAAAATGAAATGAAAATTTTTGTATTAAAAAAGAAACACGGAGTCTCTTGCTTACCTGTATATGCAAATTGTGATCGCTGGCAATTTTACCCAATTGCGCCAACAGCTCCTTACTACAGCTGAGAGCAAATCTGGGTGTAATTGTTGGTTTAACCAATTCCGTTTTCAATTGTTTCATGTCATCCACAAATTCCTGAGTGGCCGCCGCCGAATCCTCAGTAGCTTCCCTATTAAGTAAAATTTTATAATGCTCAGTAAATTAATTTAAAATTTTCTATATTCAACTAGCTCACACATAAAAATCCGGACTATTGCAATCGGAACAAACTTTGCCGATCAATGCACGTTGGCCCTGTCTCAAGGCCTCTTTGGCCAAGATCAAAGTACTGTCCTTGTTATTAGTGCCGAAGTAAGAAGCTAGGGTGGTGCCGCTTTTTATAGTGGCTTCCTGAAATCATAAAAGTTCAATGGATTCAAATCTAAAAAATATTCATATAAAAAAGCAGACGCCCTTATCATCATACAACATACTTGACCACCACTTCACTCCATTTCAATTAATGGCAATTTTAAGTAATTAAAAACAATCAACTGTTCTTCCAACTTACCACCACTTTCGTATAGACCTTCGCCGCAAAGTCTTGATCAGCGAATTTTGCTTCCAGCGGAAAAGTATAGGTGTTGAGCCACTCCAGCAGTGGCATATCCAAGCCCAGACCGATTTGAGCCACCTGTGGCGCGTGAATGTGACAATCAACTAAGCCTGGCATTAAAAATTGATCAGCACTCAAGCGCACAATTTCTGCTTCATTGAATTGCGAGTTAATGGCACGCCAGGCCGCCAAATCGTTGCCCACTCCGGCAATCTAATTGCCATATTCAGATAAGATTAGATTTGAGCATAAGAATTTCGTAGTTAAATTAGTGAAAAATGTACCTTTCCACTGGCATCCACTGCTACAAATCCATCGGTGAAGATCTGGAAATCATTTAGGGAATTCGTGTGGATCACTTGACCAATAAATACTTTTGCCATTGCAGTGGTTAATTTTTAATGATCGTAAACGCAGAAACGTGTCAAAAGTGGTTTTTTGGCTTTATTTGTGTGCGGTTCTCGTGGGGCAAACGTCGGCTCCGTCCAAAAGCTGAGAGTAAACTGATTATGTTGTTCCTGGGGCTGGACAAAAACAACTTGTAAGATTGTACGAAAATAGAAGTATGAATCACCCTACAGTCAGTAAGAAATAAAAAAAAATTAAAAATTACTATATCATAAAAAAAAAATAATCTAAAAAATTTGTAAATTATAAATTTCATTTTTTTTTAAAAAAATTTAAAATTTAAATACAAAAATTTTAAATTGAATAAAAAAAATTTTTAATTTATAAAAAACATATTTTAAATATTTTTTGCAAAAAAAAAACAGCATTTGTATTTTTTTTTTTTTATTATTTTAAATCATTATTTTTAAAACTGTAAAAAATTGTGACGTATCAGAGCATAGACTCCGAATTAGTATAAATTGACTACATTTTTCGTAGATTTTGTGATTGTTTTAAATGTCCCGACAAAATCCTAGCGGTAAACGTGATGGCGGATTCTTTGTGTCTATCCTCTTGTGTGTAGGTAACCCTACATTTCCACTGTCAAATTAATTGACAGAAATCAGCTGGTCACAGAAAATTGTTTATATTCTTGAGCGAATGCAATTTTTTTGGTTACAATTATTTAGAAATATATAAATAATTACTTTATTAGTTTATAATGTCCGAAGATATTGTGTTTGACTGTCTGCATGCAGAGATAGTCAATTATTGTTTGGAAAACAACAGCAAGGTAAGCTCTCCTCTTACTAAACAAAACCAAAAGCTTGAAAAAAAACACCCACTTCAAAAACAGGATGACTTCTCCACTTTGGAATATATTGGCTTCAACACTGGCTACCGTCTTATCGAACGACTGACGCGCGATGTTTCGCGTTTCAAGGATGAGCTCGAGACAATGAAGTTCATCTGCACGGATTTCTGGACACTCATATACAAGAAACAAGTGGACAATTTGCGCACCAACAACAATGGCATGTATGTGGTGCAAGACAAGGCATTTCGCTTCCTTACACGAATATCGACGGGGTCGAAGCAGTTAGAACATGCCCCCAAGGTGAGAGAGTCATTAAAGAGAGGGAAATAACTTTGGCAAATAACAAAATTTGTATTCTTAAATTCTAGTTTGTGGCCTTCACCTGCGGTCTGGTACGCGGCGCTCTAAGTAATGTGGGCATAAAGAGTACAGTCACAGCCGAAGTGCAATCCATTCCAGCGTGTAAATTTCACATTGAAGTTAATCGGAATTAAAGTTTTCGAACGCCTCTAACTAAATTTAAGTTTAATATTGCAGTTTCCATTAAAACTAGGATTGTACTTGTATTTCCGTTTTAAATTAAACCATTTTCAGTGTAAATTCCAATTGTTCTCAAAATTTCGTATAGACTGCCACAATATTCTGCTCTTCGCCTATGCTGCTTTGTTGACTCAGCTGCCATTGGGTGTGGGCGGGAAAACGTGGATCTAGAGGACTTGGATCGGTGTGAATGCCTGCCTCTGGCTTCGGACCAATCAGTATAATCCAATTACCTTTGTACATGTCCAGATAACTGAGGAAGGCCGTGCGGTTATTGAAATAGCAAAACAAGAGGGCAAAGTTCCAATCCACAGTGTGGCAACATTGCTGCAAAAAATCGACTGAATTGGTTTGTCGAATGTCGTCGTCGTCGTCGATGTAACTAAGTTCAATGAAACTTTTGACCGCATAACTACTTTGCCACCAGGATTTGTCCACTTCCAAACCAAAAACTGGTATATCTGGTAAATTTTTTAATTTTATTTTTTATTTTTTTATAAATTCAATTTAAAATGATTTTGCGTATGTACCTATGCTCTCCTTTATTAGCCACTCGAGTAGACCATTGCCACAGCCCACACTCAGGATGCGTGGAATATTTAAATTCTCCAATTTCTGTTTTAATCCCAATAGATTCTCCGCTGTTGGCCATATCCACAGAAATTTACGTTTCTCATCTAACTCCAATGTTTTGCCCAATTCGAGTAGTTGTAGCCAGTTCTTTGTCGCCTCATTGGTTAAATAATAAATAAGAGTTTCATTTTGTAAATTCGTCGAGTCACACAGCAGCATGATCAACGATAGTCTTTAATTTTTTATAATTATTTTTTTTCCTTATATCTTGAAAGTGTGTAAAAATTTGTTGTTCTTTTTCGATTTTTATAAAAATACAAAAAACAGCAACGCTTCTGCTCAGCTACGCTGCTAAAGAACAATTAGTTTCCTAAACAATTGCTGGCATCATATGGCCTTGTTCATGGTCAATATCGGTACGCAATCTAAAGCGGAAATGCTTATGGCAATTGGCCAAATTGATTATGCTGCTGCTGCCACGTTTAGGGCATATGTTATAATTAATAAGACAGTTTTTTATACATAAATCAGTTGTGTACATATACTATTATATAAAAGAGATTCTTCGCATTCAGTTCGCTATGAGCTTTGTTCGTTTAATATTCCTGGTATTCGTAGGTGTATTTGACATTCTTACGCCAATGCATATCGCTGAAGCTCGACAGATTGAAAGTGGAGCGCAACGGACGACCGGTTGACTCCTGCTCGGCTCGCTGTGATGGTGATAAAACAGCCACAGGCGTGACTTGGGCCCTATCCTCGCCCGCTTCTTCGTCGGATGTCAGAATCTTGCGATACAACTCAATGGGATCGTATTTTTTCTTGAACTTTTTATGCCTTTTATTGCCATAGTAGTTCTTATGCGTTGGCTCTAATATGGACAAATTGGAACTGGAAGTAGTGTCATGTGCCGGTGCTGCTTCCACTTTGACTGGTGTGGGTGGATTGCCAATCGACTTGATCACCACACTATTCTCAACAGTCTGTGGTGTGTGGATGTCCACGGAAAAATCCGCGGTCACATTTAAATCCTCATTGGGTATGTAGTCGAATGTTGGTCTAGAGGCGGGCAAATACACGATATAGGCTCCCAGGGAGGGTATATACTGGTATTGTCCATCCTTTACCCTTTGTACGTATGTTGCTTGAGTGGGCAGCAAATCGTATGTGGCGCCTTCATTGGCCGCAACTTCGTATGCGGGGGCCACACTGGGCAAATGGGTGTATGTGCTTCGCATGGACATGTTATTGTTTGATCCATCGCTTGGCCTATAACCGCTCGTTCCCGCAGTAGACCTATAATCACTTTTGATCGGAGAGGAGGTATACTGATGCATTCCCTGAGAAGACCCAAACGCGTTCAATACCGGAGAAGATCTATATTCGTGTATTCCTGGGGTGGACTTGTATTCGCTTATGGCCAGTGAAGAACGATACTCGTTATTTGCTGACGACGACGGGTATTCGTTAATGGCGGGCGAGGAAAGATATGCGTTTGTTGTGGGCAACGACCGATACCCGTCAAATGCGGTTGACGATCGATACCCGTTTGCACCCAAAGAATAGCGATACTCGCTATTTCCCTGGTTGGTATCCTGCGGAAGTGTTTGCTGGGCCGCCAGATATTGAGATGGTTCCTCGTTGAGCCTATACTCGTATATTGGCTTTCTTTTCAATAGATCCTCAATGGACAAATACGCTGTTGACGTTGAGGGTCTTTCTTCTGCGGCCTCTAAGGGTATATACTCTTCTACCACCTCCATAGGTATATTCTCTCCTGTTGTATCTGCTGGCCCATAATCGTGGTTGTTTTCTTCAGCTGGCTCAGGTGTTGGTTCAGTCGAAGGTTCAGTCTGTTGGTTTGGCGAGGTTCGTACTATCTCCACGCAAGTTTGAATATCTTCGCCGGAATGGACGTTCTTCACATGCCGCAATATGTTGTCTTTGCGCAAGGACGTTATTTCACAGTGGGTGCATTTGTATTTTATTTCTTCTGCAATAAAAAAAGTAACTTTAATGTTTAGGTTTTTAGGAGAGAATCACACAATCACACCTCCATGAATTTTGGCGTGCCGCATCAAATTATTAAGATCGCTAAAGCTTTGATAGCATATTGTACACACGAAACTCTCCAGGTCCGAGTGTTTCTTCAGATGCAGCGTCAAGGAGTAGTTGCGCTGGAACCGTTTGCCACAATGAATGCATTCAAATTTGTTTTCTGAAAGGGAAAATGACGATTAATATTGCAGCGGCGCAAAGGAACACTTCCAACTATAATCACCATCATGGACAGCCATATGCTGTGTAAGTGATGACTTCTGTGTATAACGTTTGTCACAAATTGTACATGGATAGCCCGGCCCGTTCAGATGCATGTCCATGTGAGCGGTCAGACTGGCTTTAAATTTAAAGTCCCTGCCGCATTCCGTACAGCGGAAAGGCAATTGAATGTGTTGCTTTTCATGCTTGTTCAGAACGGCTCTATTCGTGAAGGATTTGTTGCACTCTTTGCAATGGTAGATTATGCCAGTATGAGATTCCATATGGTAATTCAGATGCGACCGTGAGATGTAAGCCTGTACGTCGAAAGAGAGCAAATTGAAATTGTGTGTGGAGACAAAGGAAAAGCTTCAAACGCACCTTATTACATATACCACACTTAAACCGCTTGGCAGATTCGTCGCCAGCGCAGGCCATGTGATAGTACTGCTGCGACCGGCTGAAGCTCTTCCGGCAAACGTTGCAATGGTACTGCACCAAACGCTCCGACATGACTATTTGGCGAATGTGTTTGGGCAATGACCCGGAGTCGTCATCTGATAGTCTGGTGGCGGCGGACGTTCGTGCTGGAGTTGGGCGCTGGGCTCGCGATGGAGTACCTTGCTGCCTTCGTGAGTGTGTTGGGCCTTGACTTTCGGGCTCTTTGTCCCAACTGCATTGCAAACATTCGGCTTCATCGTCCAGAAAACAGTTTCGGCACTTTCTGTGTCCACAGCTATCGAGGATGAGGCGATTGTGGTTATTTTGTTTGACCCCACAGCCAGGACAATGTTCGGTAAGGTAACTCATTTTTGCAACTCATTTAAATTCTTTTTATTGCCACAAAATGGCCAAAAATAACAGTTAGAAAATCAGTAACATTTTGTCCTATTTGTCTTCTTCTTATTCTTGTATTCTGTGAAAAGTGCAGCAGCACAACTGATTATTGGATGCAACTGCAGAGTTCACTTGTTCACTGAATGCAGCTAGTAGTAATCTTATACTGGTTTTTATTTTACTTGCTTTTGTTTCGTGATTTTAGGCGTAGAGCAGGCAAATTACTCATTATTCCAATAAGATTAACATTTTGTATTCAAGGTTATGTTTTATGTAAATTGTATTTTTCTTGCTATCGACTATCGGGAACATGGCAACACTAGCGTTGCATTTTCCAAAGCATCAATACAAACAGCTGACCGACTATCCAAGTAAACATTTGCAAAATGCACAAACAAGCATTAAAAAAGTAAATTTTTGCAATTTATTAATAGCAAACACAAAATGAGCAAATTAAACAAAGATAACGGCAACCAGACTTCGCAGCAGGACGAAAGCTCGGACAACGTAGCCATCCACTCTGTCCTCTGCCAAACCATATTGTTGCTTCTCTGTTTGGCCAGCTATCATCACGCGCTGAACGGTGACTTTGTCTTCGACGACACGGTTGCAATTGTTAAAAACGCCGATGTAACCAAGTTGCCCACAAATCTTACCGCCATTTTCACTCATGATTTCTGGGGATCGCCACTGCATCACAAGGATTCGCACAAATCCTATCGCCCGCTGACAACGCTCATGTTTCACATTGAGTACACACACATGGGATTGGGGGCCAAGCATATGAAGATCGTAAATCTCATGTTGCACTGCCTGAATACGCTGTTGATGTTTCGTCTGCTGCGGGCATTCCAATTCGAGCAGCTACACAGCGAACAAGTGGCCACTGTGGCAGCTGCTCTATTCGCTGTACACCCGGTACACACGGAGGCTGTTTGTGGCGTTGTGGGTCGAGCAGAGTTGATGTTCGGCTTGGTCTATTTGCTGGCTCTGCTGCTGACGAATTCCCGCGATCACTTGGATGCTGTGGCAGATGTGCTTGTACTGGGCCTCACCGCTATTGGCATGCTGTTCAAGGAGACCGCCGTGACAATACCACTGGCCTGCCTATTTCTCGACTATATGCGGAAGCAAGTGTATTTAAGGCCTTGGAGCGAGCAGTGGCGTATACTATGCTCTTCGCGCTATGTGGTGTATGGACTTACAACAGCGGCGCTCATTTATGTGCGTTTGGGTTTGCAAAATTTCGAAAGTCCACACTTTAAGCCCATGGACAATCCTGTGGCGTTCCATGACAACCCACTGACCAAAATCCTATCACAAAATTTTCTCTACGTTGTGAATTTCTGGATACTTCTCTGTCCGCAGTGGCTCAGTTTCGATTGGGCGCTGGGCTGCGTCGAACTCATCACAGACATGTGGGATTTGCGTTTGCAGGCCGTACTCGCTTTGTACTCCTTCATCATTGTGACCATCATAAATGTGAAGCGGAACTGTGCACCCATTTTGGCTATAGGTTTGCTAGTTGTGCCCTTTTTGCCTGCCTCAGGTATTATAAAAGTGGGCTTTGTCATTGCCGAGCGCGTGCTGTACGTACCCTCGATTGGATTTTGTTTGCTGGTGGGTCACGCCTTCGTCCAACTGCATAGTACAATTCAGCAAAGGTGGCTGCAAACGGCGCTCAAGTGGCTGCTGATGTTGGTTTTCGCCAGTTTCCTGCTGCGTACGAGAGAGCGTGCCAGCGAATGGCTCACGGAGGAGCAGCTATTCACTTCGGCTTTAAAAGTTTGTCCGAACAATGCCAAGGTAAGTGTAGCTTTTCACTAACTCAATAACACTTTCATATCTTCTCATGCTTCCAGGTACACTACAACATAGCACGCCTGTCCATGGATAAAATGAATCGCGAAAAGGCATTCCATCACTACCATAAGGCCATCGAGCTCTATCCCAGCTACGAATCGGCTCTGATGAACCTGGGCAATCTCTATCGCGAAACCGGTGACCTGCCTACAGCAGAGAAATATATCAAAGCGGCACTGAAGTCGCTACCGGAATTTCCGGCAGCCTGGATGAATTTGGGCATTGTACAGTCGGCACGAAAGCAATTTGCCGCCGCCTTGCAGAGCTATGAGACGGCCTTGAAGTATCGCAAAAACTACGCCATGTGCCACTACAACATAGGCAATCTCTATCTCGACCAGCAACTGTACGGCGAGGCCATGCAACACTGGCAGACAGCGGTGGCTCTGGATCCGCGTCAACCCAAGGCATGGGCCAACATTCTGACAATGCTCGACAATCGCGGTTTGCATGAAGATGCTCTGCGTCTTTCCAGCACTGCGCTGGAACATCTGCCCAACGAATCGAGCATCGTGTTCATACGCGCCAATGTCTTTGGCAAACTGAAGCATTATGTCGAGGCAGAAGCTTTGTATAATCGCGTCATTCGCATGGAACCCTTAAATATTTTATATCACACGAATTTGGGCGTTCTGTATCATCGCTGGGGCAAACTGAATGCCGCAATCGAAAGCTATCAGCGAGCGCTCAAGTTAAATCCGAAGAAGGCCTCGACGGCGCGTGATAATCTGAGTAGGCTTTTCAAGCGAAAAAGGCAAGAGGAACTTGTCTCGATTGGCGGTAGTAAGTAGAAAATTAAAATTGCAATTGTAACTAAGTTTAAGTTGTATTGGTTGAGAATTATGTCGGGAGCGGAATGGGAATAGAACTGGAATGAAATGGAAATAGGCCTGAGTAAAATGGAATTGGAACAACATTTTTAAATGGATCTGGAATAAAGTGGAAATTATTGAAAAATTAACAAAAAAAAAAGTACGTAAAATTACCGCTAAACGTTCGATAAAAATCGAAAAATTATCGATTAATTATCGATATAATATCGAAAAGTGTGTGTAAAATTACCGCAGCTTCGGTCAGACCGAAGATAATTCTCTTAATAGTTTTTAATCTGTTTCACGATCCAAAAGTCAATCCGATTCAATAGTTTTTAATCTGTTTCACGATCCAAAAGTCAATCCGACTCGAAAATTGAATGTATCAGATGTACTGAAGCTTTCAACACTTAGCTGTCGAATATTATTGACTTTAGGAACGCGAACGCTGGCTAAATTAAGCCCAGAAACAACTCAAAAGGATAGTACAAGTCCAGCATTTAAAAATCTATTTATTTAATTTTAAAAAAATCACAATTAAATACTCAACCCATGACTATAAATTACAATTAAGCACTTGAACAAGTGGCGGCACTCTTTTAGTGTGTGTACAACATTTAACTTTTTACCGGTTTGGAGTAGGCAATTATTTAGCTCACGCGCTCAAAATTTACTATCAATCAGTGAGCCTTACACGAATACTCAATGCCAAAAGAAAGACAAAGGCTTAAACTGATTGTCAAATGAATGCAAATTTGGGTCATTGCAATCATTAATCAAGCTCGCAGAACAAAAGACATAAAGAAATAGTGCTGTAACCACAAAGCGGAACACGGATCACTTATTTCTTTTTTTTATCAGTAATTAATGCAAATAGATTAGTCTTTTATGTACATAAGTATGTATTTGTTTATTTATATGTATTGAATCACATGTCTATGCAATATTTGATTTACATTATTATAAACCTTTTACATTGTAGGGTTTTCTCCTTAACATATTTTATGAAATGATTCCATGATGATGCACAATTTTTTATAAAAATTCTGCTATTTTAATATTGTATAAGATTATAAATACTTTTGACGAAGGTAATTTTATTAGATAAGCTCCCATATGAATAAATTGGTTAATATCTTCAATTCAGAAGTGAACACTCGTTCAAAAACAAAGTCGAGGGAACGGAGAAGTTTCTTTTTTGATTTTGTTGAACAATTTCATTTTGGAATTTCCATTGTATCATGTGAATGTGAATGAACAGACTACATACAATGTTAAATGTACTTAATACCATAATAAATATTTTTTTAAGAATTAGCAAAACTAATGCACAATTCTATTTTGTACCAACTAAGGTGAACGTATACACTAAGAATTTTAAAAAATAAGCATACAAAAATAAATGTTTTTTGAGTAACAACTAAGCACTTAACAAATAGGATGGCATATGATTTTAATTAGTGCTGCGTGTGAGATAAGAGGCAATGATATGACAGTAGGAATTTGTCAATTGTATGTGTGTACGCACGTAGGTAATTTTAATACACCAAAAACGAAAAGTGTAAACAAATAAATATGCGACAAAAAAATTAGATTGTAAAAATTTAGTCTTTATCTTTGTGAGATGCTTTGAACTTAATTCTTTTATAGGAAAGAGGTTATATATATATAATCGTATATACGTATATCAGTTAATGCAAGAGCAACGAAACAAATCCGGAATTGTTTACAACAAAAAATGAGCTTCAACTAATACGACCCTAAGTACTATTAATGAAAGCAAAAGAACGTCTTCTTGCCTTGTCTTAATTCTATTCGAATTGCCTTTGCAATTTAAAGTATGACAAACTCTTCCGTTTCTTCGTCATCGTCCTCGAAGGCATTGATGCTTGTCACATTGCTCTGGCATGTGCCCAGTTCGTGGTTGATTTGCGCCAATTGACGCTGCAATGGCTTATACAGCGAATCACTCATTTCATCCCGTTCATGGTCGAGGCAACGTCCGCGCGAAAAACTGAATAGGGGATAATTCATTTCGGCAAATTGATTGGAAGAGTTGCCCTCAAAAGTGGACAGCTGCTGTGAGGGCGCTAGAAGCTTGTCCATAGTGCCTCCACAACGCATGGGATGTAAGTACTAAGGGAAAGAAAATGATACAATTAATATTTCACTTTCTTTACTTCACTTTGGTTACTTACCAATTGCACGCTCTCCACGAAGTTATCGAAATCTGTCTTAGTCGGGCAATAGAAGCCAATGCAACAGCTTGGATCCATTTTAGCGGTTTTCAGTTTACGCGGCGATTTGCAGTGAAATGTGGCCAGTGGAAAGTCCACTTGATTTACATCGACCATCTCTTGGCAATAATGCGGATCCAGATGTATGAGTTTGTCCTCTGCAAAAAAGAAAAACAAAAGTTTTAAAAACAAACCAACATTACTAAAAAAAATTTTTTTTAATTTAAAAAAAAAATTTTATTTTGAATTTTTTTTTTGATTTTAGGGTAAAATTAAATAAAAAATTTAAATTTTTTTTAATTTAAAAAAAAAATTTTATTTTTAATTTTTTTTTTGATTTTAGGGTAAAATTAAATAAAAAATTTTAATTTTCAAAAAAAAAAAATAATTTTGGAAAATCATTTTTTTTTTGGGTAGATTTTAATTTTTTTGTTTTTATTAATAAATTACCTTGAAAGCCTACAAAATACAACGAATGCTTATACATTACTAAAAAAAATTTTTTTTAATTTAAAAAAAAAATTTTATTTTTTATTTTTTTTTTTGATTTTAAGGTAAAATTAAATAAAAATTTTAATTTTCAAAAAATAAAAATAATTTTGGAAAATCATTTTTTTTTTTGGGTAGATTTTAATTTTTTGTTTTTATTAATAAATTACCTTGAAAGCCCACGAAATACAACGAATGCTTGGGTCGTCCTCCAATGATGCCAATGCAATACTCCGTACTCAGCAACAACTTCAAACAGTGCGCATACACTGGATTCAGTTTCTCTGTGCCCAGCCGTAGCGGTATCAAAACTATCAACGATTTCCAATGATGTCTTTCGGGTTTGGGTGTTTCCGGTTTGCGTGGTGTTTGCCAGGGAACAATCGGCTTCGGCATCGGTTCAGGTATGCAGCATTCGTGCTCCACGTCTTGTATATAAACTGAAGGTAAGAGGAATTTAAAAAATGTTACACAGCACACATTTCCGTGAAATTTTTACTTGTACAATCCTTGGCCACATAAATGGCAATGTTGTCGAAATCGGCATTTTCTTGAGCGGCATTTTTCAGGGCTTGCCTGCAAATAAAACCGAAAATTATTTCATTAAATTTAAAGGCTTAAGTACATTTGCACTCAAATAACACTCCCATTTCTTCGATGAGTGAACCTTTGTTTATCACTATTAACAATCACAAACACATGCTTCTTTAAAATGACTTTAGTAAACAAAACAAGCAAAGAAACCTTTTAATGATGCCTGGAAATTCCTAAATGATATCACAAACACTGAACTGTGCTAATGCGTAAAACTAATAAGAAGATTAAACCTTGAGTAACCACAACTTACTTGAGCAAATACGATACCGAAGCCGGGCCATACCAATCGCCCGGTTTCTTGCCCATTTCCTCACCCAAGCTAACTAGCGCATGTATGGAGAAGGGACTGCTCTTCGACGAACTGTCACCGAACCATTTAATGATTTTTTTGTGCGTATTGTCCTCGTACGTGGCATGCAATTGTGTTTCGGGGTCATAACGCCAGGCTAAAAATAAATTACAAGTTAATTCGGTGCAGCCAATTAATGGCCATCACTGTCACACCACTTACTGCGTCCCAAAAAGTGACAGATCAATGCTTGAGCGAGAAGCATTTGACCACTCCGCAACATGCAACCCCAGCCACAATCTGACGTGTAATTGGAGCCATTCATTGTGGGAAATTCACGGCGATATGTCATCCAAACACGACTGAAGAAATCACGTCGGAACCCCTCAATACCCTCTTCCCAGGGATTGTCGGCCACTTGATTTTCGGCCGCATCCATGCCAAATTCTTGGGGCACCACAATTTCCTCCACTTGCAGCGGATCAATATTCGGATAGAGCCCCGAACTAATGGGCAAGACGGGCTGTATGATTTCGTAGGCATTTCCCGTTGTTTTATTATCCACCAATGGCGCGGAGGAGGAACTGGTCATCTCCGCCGAACTTTCCATAGACGAGGGTGGCGTATATTTCCGATGATAGCAACGTCCCAGAAGCCAAACCGGTTGCTCTTTGGAGAAGTTCGATTTGATTTTGCCGCTCCAGCCATATTTGACATTGTGCCACATAGACATCAGCTTCGATTCCATGCCCACTTTGGTGGGCGTGCGAGTAGCGGCCGCGTTAGCTGAAGAAGATGCAGGACAATTTACTGTTTCACTGTCATCGTTCTCTGCGTTCGCAGTGGCTGAATTGCTAGCTCCCGTGTAGAACTGCTGAAAGGCGTTCATAAAACGCGACGAAGTGGAAATTTTACGTTGCGGCGTTGATGTTTCCGATCTGACACCCGCTGCCGAACTATTATCGCCTGTCGAAACTCGTGGTAGCGCTACCGTTTGAATCGTAGCCGCTTGCTCCTCTTCTATCGCGCCCTCGGTTACGCCCGTCGCTGACGAGCGTCCATGCAATAGATTCAACTTCTCGTCCGTCAGCTGAGACAAAAGGCCGTCATAGTTCATCTGCGAATGGTGGAAATTTTGTAGAGTTGGGTATATTTTGTTGGCCACGATCGTGTGTCGATGTGACTAATTGACGTGCTTTGAGGCTGGCCAACAGCCAACGCGATTCATCAATTTGATTTGCCCCAAATTCTTCGTGCTTACCTTTTGTTGTTTATGTGATAACCGTCCGCCCGACTTATCTAACACTGCACTCTTCAACAACAATAGCGATTACTCAATTTATTTTTGTTTGGCTTATTTTACGAGGTTGATGATTATTTATTTGATAAGAAGAATTTTTTTATTGGTTTCCGTTTTCGGTTTTCGCAAAATACTATGTACGCTGTTTTGCATTGGATTGCTTGTGCCCAGCTGATTTTCATTTCTCTTTGTTGACGTTCGAAATTTTTTAATTCCATTTGTTTGTTTACCTTTAAGCTTTATGACAGGGTAAAACTGCTGTGAGCTTTTTGTAAGGATTTTTAATTTCTGTGAGATGTTGTCCACTGAGATTTTTTCATTTGCTGATAGATTGCGAACATTTTTGTGAGATATTTATGTGGCTTCTTTTTCATTCGGTGACTGCGATGTACACGTGGCATAAAAATAGTCAAATTCTAACAGGCAAACCGCAAAACCGCTCAACGGACCGCAAAAAATTACATTTGAAATACCATCAAAAATATGGATTTTGAGACGTGCCTGTAAGTCCCCAAAGTTTGGGAAAATTATGGTTCCCAGCTTCGCACAAGATCCGTAAACTGAAATATTCACCTGTGGTGTCTATTTCCATTCCACTTAACAAAATTCCACAAAACATTTCTAATTGAAAAATATTTTTTTGACAATTCATTTAATTTTCAAAATATTTAGAAAACTTAAAATTACAAAAAAATTTACAAAAAATCATGTTATATGCAATTACAAAAAAATTTACAAAAAATCATGTATGCAAATGTTATATGTTAACAAATAAAAGAGAAAACGGATAAAAAGAAAAACAGAAAAACAGAAAACCGCATTCAAAAAAATCGGCTTCAAATTTTGAAAGTCCGGCGTATTTGGAAAATTAACCAACATATCCAATATCCATTTGTTTGTTGCCATCAATAATTAGTAAAGGATCTGAAATGAAGAAAAATTATAACTAAAATTGCAATAGAAAAAAACGTCACGATCTCCAGGGTTTCTTGTTCCTGGCTATATTTCACAGTTATCTGCCTTTTGTCAATGATTCCTTTGGAATATATGACTTGGCAGGCCTTCTCCTCAACAATGGCGCACTGCATCACCATCTGAATCTCAGTACGCTTCTCCATTTGCTTTTCAGGCATTCGGTACACTTCCGTATCCTCTTCCTCTCTGGTTTGTTTGCCTGAAAAAATAGTTTCAAATTTAGAATTTCACCAAAATATAACAAAACACAAAAAAATAACATAAAAAACATTTACTTTTCTTCGCAACGAAAACAGTGCATCCACACACTAGGTTGCCCATATCTGGAACGATTTTTCCTTATAAACACTATTTCTTTATAAATCACTATATTTACCTATTTATATTCCAATTTTCCAATTTTTCCAATTTTTCCAATTTTCCTACTTACGACTGCTCCCTGCAACCTCTGCTACGTGATTGAACCCAAAAAATATTTTCACATGAAAAATAAAAGTCAAGGCAATCGGATTTTATATTTTTGTTCTACAAAGCATCAAGTAGAAATCTAGCTATATTTATGAAAGAGACTACTGCACCGATGTTCACCAAAATGTATATACGTGTTGCATGGGTCGCGAGTCGTGTTCGTGGATATGTTTTGACACGCCCACTTTTACCGCTCCCATGTAAATAAAAACTGCTATCTCTAAGAAGTTTTTAATCGCACGAAATTGAAATTTTACATTAACATACTATAGGACCCCAGCAGTAATCTGCGCTACAAATAGGCGAGATTAGACAACGTGGCGTGGCACTGCCCATACAAGTCAATATTTAAAAATGCTGCAGCAGGGCTCCCATTCAATGTTTTCAAACAAAATTTGGCAAATGGTTTCATGTTCTCAACACTGAGCTAAATGCAACTCATCTGTGATCTATAAAAATATTGAAATTCAAAACACTTACATGGTGGTGAAACAAACAGTTTGAATGTCGCCCTTAGCAAATGGTAATTGCAGCATAGGGAAGACGAACCTGCGATATTTGCGTTTTATTCTTCAAACGAATAAGAAAAGTTTCTTTTTTCCTTTTCGGCAAAAATGCTGTATTACTCTAATTTGGCAACACTGATGGCCATATAAATTGCATTCTCTCCGTAAACAAACCGGTAAAGTTTGTAAACAAACAACTTTTTACGCTCATTTTTTGCTCTCCACAATACAAAAAAATCTCACAAGAAATGTCAAAAAATTTGACAACTATAAGAAAAATCAATAATTGCGAAAATTTTCACAATGACAACAAATTCGGAGAAATTTTATAAAAATTGCACATTTTTAGTAATTATACTAAGTATATGTATACAAAATGCATGTGAGTGTGCCAATAAGGCAATAATTTGTGGTAAGAACTGAAGATAATTCGAGAATATTTCCAGCGTCGCTGCATCGTACTCTCCGCCACTACGAAGTCTTCCATGCGGATGATGTTACACACAAAGTAGTGAAGAGGGGCGCCAAGCCGAGCTCCAATCCATACAACACCATCAAGGAAGTGGAGTTCAAGGCACTGGGCAAGAACTTTCGCCTAATACTGCATCCACATCGCGAGGTGCTGCACAGTAATTTCAGGGCTTATACGGTTGACGGTGATGGCAATGAGACAGTGGTGCATTTGGGTAACAGTCTGAGTTACATTTATGAAATAAAGTTGTAATTTAGCACCTGATTCCACAGATCACGATAACTTCTATTCCGGAAGATCTTTTGGTGAAGTGGAATCGTATGGTGAGTGTGCCTCGCATTTATTTGAATAGCCAAAAATTATTTTCATTGACTTTTCTTCAGTGCGAGCACACATTGAAGATGGCCTGATGACCATGTCCATACATCTTCCAGAGGAAACATATCACATTGAGGTATGTTACAGAAGGGTGTAGTTGATGATATGAAATTACCTCAATTTTACTTTTCAGCCCTCTTGGCGTCATTTGCCCACTGCCAAGGACAAGACAATGGTCGCCTATAAGACCTCGGATGTGAAACTCAATTGGAATATGCACGAGGGCGGCATGGGTGGAGCGCCCATGACTTGTGGCTACGTTAAAGAGGGTCTAGGTGTGACATATGAGTGGCAATTCTATATTCGACATTATTTTGATTGTATTCCATTCGTGTGTAGAGTTGGAAACCGACGAGGATGACGATGGGGTGGTAACTGATGCCACTAACGAGAGTCAACCAAATGAAAGTCAAACACACATACGGACTAAGCGCCAGGCAGATCAGTATGAGTACACGCCCACCAAAACGCGCTGTCCGCTCTTGCTGGTGGCCGACTACCGGTTTTTTCAGGAGATGGGTGGCGGCAATACGAAAACTACTATCAACTATTTGGTAGGTTGTTCCGGTTGAATTGAGTTAAACGTATTAATAAACTTTATACTCACAGATTAGTTTAATCGATCGTGTACACAAAATCTACAACGATACCGTGTGGCAGGATCGTTCGGTGAGTTTTTGCTTTTAATTTTTTCCTATTCATAGAAAATAACACTGAATTCATATTAATTGTAGGATCAAGAGGGTTTCAAGGGCATGGGCTTTGTCATCAAGAAAATTGTAGTACACTCGGAACCCACACGCCTTAGAGGGGGCGAGGCTCACTACAATATGATACGTGAAAAATGGGATGTGCGTAATTTGCTTGAGGTAAGTCCGCGATCCATGGCAGATGGTCATTTCATTGCTAACATTTCATTCCAACACTAACCATTTCATGTCAATTACTTCATTCCTCTCATTTTGTATTTCCATTCTGTAATTGTATTGCCAATCAATTTAGGTCTTTTCACGGGAGTATAGTCACAAAGATTTTTGCTTAGCTCATCTCTTTACTGACTTAAAATTTGAAGGCGGTATTTTGGGCTTGGCCTATGTGGGCTCCCCGCGTCGTAATTCCGTTGGTGGAATATGCACCCCAGGTTGCTAGCATGACTACTCATTTCGCTTTCGTTTTTTACCCTTCAGTTTATTTTCAATATTTTTTTGTTTTAATTTAAAGAATTCTGTTGAATTTTAAGATCGTTTCTATTCAATGCTGATTTCATTATGTAAAATTATGTACTTTTTACAATATAATTTTTTTAAATTGCACTGTTCGACAGTCAAAATAATACTAGAATGGAGACTGAGTGTCTTAAAGGACTTTTGCGGTATGCTTAAAGTTTTAACGCTAATTTTTTTTAAATTTTGTACCTTAACCTCAAAAATGAAAAATTCAAATCAGGAATTTTTTTTATCAATTTATTATTTCCATACAAAAAATGTTTGAATTAAAAAAAAAATTTTTTTTTTAAAATTATTTTTAAATTTAAAAAAAATTTATATTTTAAAAGAGGTTTTAAAAAAAATTTCAGACCAAGGTACCCCATAAATTTGTTTACATTTTTGAGATAAAGGGTTGTTATTTTCAAAAAATTTTCACTTAGCGCAAACCTTCGAGACACAATCCTGAATAATTCCAAAAGTTTTATTTCGCCAAACAGTGTTTTTTTTAATTTTTTTAGAATTTTATTATTATTTTATATAAACATATTGTTCTTAACTTTAATAAAATATTGTATTTCCTCAGAATATTTCAAAAACGGCTATACACTGTATTTGAATTCGGGCTTAAGCAGCTCGCGCAATCATTATGGCCAGCGTGTGATTACACGCGAGGCTGATCTTGTCACTGCCCATGAATTCGGCCACAATTGGGGCTCCGAACATGACCCAGACATACCAGAGTGTTCGCCCAGCGCTTCGCAGGGTGGCAGCTTCCTCATGTACACTTACTCTGTGAGCGGTTATGATGTGAATAACAAGGTTGGTTCATGGATTAAATTGAGAAAAAAACAAACATTAAACCAAATTTTGTGCATGGCAGAAATTCTCTCCTTGCTCTCTGCGTTCAATACGAAAAGTGCTACAGGCCAAATCGGGGCGGTGTTTCTCGGAGCCCGAAGAATCCTTCTGCGGTAATTTACGCGTGGAAGGCGACGAACAGTGTGATGCGGGCCTCCTGGGCACCGAAGACAACGATGCTTGCTGCGATAAGAACTGCAAATTGCGTCGAAATCAGGGTGCCGTGTGCAGCGATAAGAATTCTCCTTGCTGTCAGAATTGTCAATTCATGCCTTCGGGTATGAAGTGTCGCGATGCTCAGTATGCCACGTGTGAGCGTGAGGCGCGTTGCACGGGCGGTCATGCCGAGTGTCCGAAATCACCACCCATGGCTGATGGAACTATTTGCCAGGAGCGCGGTCAGTGCCGCAATGGCAAGTGCATACCCTATTGCGAGACTCAAGGCCTTCAGAGCTGCATGTGCGATATTATTCTAGATGCTTGCAAGCGGTAAGGATTGGTTTTATATTCTTGTGCTGGTTTATTGCCAATTTTGATTTTAGCTGTTGCCGCATGAGTATTAACGAAACCTGCTTCCCAGTGGAACCACCCGATGTGCTGCCCGATGGCACGCCCTGCATACAGGGTTTCTGCAATAAGGTTTCTACCACAAGTGCATTCATGGTATTGTTGTTATAAAATATATTTTTTCACTTTTACAGGGCATTTGCGAGAAAACCATTCAAGACGTTGTGGAACGCTTCTGGGATATCATTGAGGAAATTAATATCAATCGCGTTCTGCGTTTCCTAAAGGACAACATTGTCAGTAAGTAGTCGGAATGTTGGTGGTTCAATTGCTCTCATTCATTCGCTTATTCAATGTTTTCTCCCCCTCCCATTGTAGTGGCCGTGGTGATTTTGACTTCCATTTGCTGGATTCCCGCAAGCTGTGTTATATCATATTTCGATCGTAAGAAGCTGCGTCATGAAATGAAACAAATCGATTGGAGTCGCAAATTGGATCTCATACATCCCAGTGACAGACGGCGCGTAATACACATTAGGTATTCCCATTTGAAAGGGTTAAGCATACTTTTATCTAATGTACAAATTTTTAATTATAGAGTGCCCCGCCAGAAGATTTCGGTAGCGCGCATGTAGTCGATTTAATATTTAAGTATTTACACAAGTTTTTTGCGCCTTAAAGCAGTTCATTGTATTGGAAGATAGTCAATACAAAAGATGGAAATTTTATCTTAAATTTTTTTTAACAGTCAATTTAGTACGTGTTGCCATTTTCAATTGAATGAAAGTGAACTAAGCCATGTCACCAAGTCAAGGTTAAGTCTAGTACCGTATATCCGATTTGATATACGCTAATATGAACCAATTTCAGATAGGGTTACCGGATCGTATAAAATTTCTTCAAAAGTCCCAGAAATAGACGAGTTAATATGTTTTGCAAAAAGGTTCCTTGCAAAATTTTAGTGTGGGTCTCTAAATTACAAAAATTTAATAAATAATTTTTTTTTCGACTTAATAAAGATGAAAGTTTAAAAGAAAGAGTCCTGTCATAGTATAAGTCCTGAGTACGCCTGGTAACCCTAACTGCAGGTAAATAATTGTCATAGTCAAATTTAGTTGCTTCCAAACCTTAGTACCAACTTAGGAGCTGTCAGTGTCAGTATTACCTGTTCGTAATAAAGTTAAGTTGGAACTTAATTTCACTATGAATACATATCAATCAAAGAATCCAAGTTAGATTTCCACACGAAGGGCTCATAAGCATAAGTTGATTCCTCGTAAGACTTTTTTTTTCTTTGAGTTATCTACGTCAAAAAAATCTTAGTTACGTGGTGTCAACGTATGACCATCGATATGGACGATTCAAACAATATAGAAATTGCAGCATTCCGTAAATTTGCATTTAAACCGTTTAATTTTATTTTGTCATGATCATGATTATGATTTTGTTTTAAGATTTAAGAAAATTGAATTTAAAATTAAGCATTAACGTTTCTTTCGTTTTGTATGCGATTTCTCTCTTATTGAATAAAAATTTCTATATTACAATAGATAAAAAATAAAAATGGTACAACAAATTGCATTTTGTTTTTATATATTTGATTAACTTGGGTGAAGGATTATACAAATTAAATAAACTTTTGTATGTTTTCTTTCACGCTTCAGCAATTGCATTTCTGCTACGCGTACAAGTGGTTTCGGGAATTGAAAAGAGTTTTCTTTCGCAAGTAATAGTATTTGTAACGTTAGTTGCTTATTTCTTAGGTGTACAAAAATAAGTTGAATTTGTTATACGTTTGTATAGTAGGTATATATGTATGTATTTTACTGTTTTTTTTTTTCTGTCTGCTGATTTATTTCTTTTTAATTGTATTTTTGCCATTTGTCTGTGGTGGTGGTGGTGGACCCTCATCATCGTACTCGTCTTCGCCCTCTTCGTCTTCGTTGTACCACTCCTCTTCGACAATTTCGCTAACCACATGCTGGCCGTAAATGTACACAGGGCCAGTGCCCTGGGTCAACTTGAATGTGACCGAAGCGCTTGGGAATTCGACATTTGGACGCAGCACTCGTGTTTCGCCGGCTTTCAACACAGCAATGGGAATTTTGAGGGTCTCCTTTTCGTTGACTCGGGTTTCGGCCTGGGTGGGATGGAAAAAGTAATGAAATTTATTAAAGAAATCCGTATGCTACAAGATTATGAGTACCTAATGGAATTGGAACAAAATTTTGAAATGGATCGGGAATAGTAAATGATCAAAAAATGTTGAAAAATTATCTATAAAATATCTCAAAATGATTGTGAAATTATTGAAAAATAGTCATAGAACGTATCGTATTCTTTTATTTTAACTTTTGTTTGTATTTCTCAAAATTCTTTGTAAGAAACTCTGTGATGTAAAAAAAGGAACATTTCATGATATGCTTAGACAAACAACTGCGGGTGGTCCATAAATTATCGCTCTACCTAGATTTTACACCCGAAAAACAAACTACATTAAATTCAAGGACGGCCACAGTTTCCTTCAACTATGCTTACCAACCATCAACACGGGAAATCGTACTATCAAACATGTTTTGGCATTTAACTCGAGTCCCCCCCAATGTTGTTCCTCTATGAATACTAAACTGTACAAATTTCCGTATGTTCCCACTGTCCCGAAAAGTACGGGACAGTTGGGAACCCTACCCCAACCGGACTCACCTGAATAACATTGAATTCTCCGTTTTTCGCTTCCACGCCGAGACAAATCTGTTTTATTATCAATTTTTGGTCCATGTTATATTTGTCGGTTTCGGCCACCTCGAATTGGGCCAGAGGCTCCTTCTCGCTGAGCGTAACACCTGCGCAAATACAATTAATTAGCATATTTTCATTTTAATTACAAGAAACGAGAAACGCGTCATTGGCAGACATCCATCTTTTTTTTTATACAAGCCGTGATTCGCTTTCGCTGCTGGTCAAATTACTTAAATTTGGTTTTAATTTCAACTCACCATAGAACGACTCTGTATCCATGTTGTCTAAAGGTATATTTTCTGTGCAGAAAAACTTAAAATTTAATTTTTACAAAATTAGAATCACACGTGCCAGCAATCGTGAAGAATACAGCGGAAGATACCCAAAGAAAAACGAATTAATGATGCGCCGCAAAGCTTGCGCCGACCGGGTCTCAGCCGGCTGAGTCTAGCCGCCATCAATTTTGGCTAGCCGCCGCCGGTGGAATTTTGTATGGGTTGGATCGGCTGCAATTCAGCCGCCGATCACTTTATAATCTCGACTTTTTAAACTAAAATTTTTAGATAAACTATTTTTTAATTTAATTAATAATCTAAGAAAATTTTTGTTTTTCAAAATTCCTACATTTTATCGACTTAAGCCGGATTTTGTATAAACCGCCGACAACTGACCAAATATCGGCTCCCAACCGGCATCAATAACGCCGCCGTCGAAAAAAAAGGGCCTCAGAACCAGTGGTATAAAATACTCAGAATAGCATTTTAACTTATGTGTATATTAGACCAGCCCAAAAATAATTCGATTTTTTTGGACCTGAAAATGATTTTTCCAAAGTTTTATTTCAATCCGATAACTTGCGCGATTGAAGTATCCAACGATTCGCTTGAGTTGTTCAAAAGACTCTTCACTTACCCTATGGCAATCGACGTCTCAGCCCAGTCCACCGGAAGTCCAATCGATTATGTCCTTTTTTGATATAAACACTGATCCACTACAAATATCAAAATCCATGTACGAAAATAGTTTTTTTGATAATGGACTTAAGATGATGGGCTCTGAAACGTTTTTGGCCTGATGCAACATCATGCATTGATCTCCAACAGGTTGTTCCCCAAAATTCATATTATGCTAAACTATCAAATCACAACGAATCGAGGATGTGTGGTGTGAATAAAGTAATAGCAAATGCATTTTGCATATAAAAAAAATTGTTTTGTATGCAAATAGCTATTGCTTTTTCTCTATGTAGTACAGTATATTAGAAAAAAATGCTTCTTGATTAGCATTTTTTGAAAGAATTCCAACGTATCCCTGACTGCTTGTCTCCCCAACGGCCAACGCAATGGAAACGCATGCGTTGCGATTTTTGTTTTCACCAATCCAACAACAAATCATAAACAACAATCATATCGACGGGGGGTGGAGAAGAGAGAAACGAAACCCCTAACAAGTGTTTTCCCATTTTCCTTATGAGAGAAAATTAAAACTTTTACCACAACACGAACACAAAAAAAATGGAAAAGAGCTCCAGATGAGCTTTCGCACTGACAATCGCAATTTTCTTGAGAAAGTCGGAATACCATCAAAGCCGAACGAATGTGAAAGTCCACTCAGTCAACGCTCAGATCCCCAGAAATCAACGTGTCGTCGAGGAAGCAACCCGCCGTGCACAATAAAAGAATAGCGTTGACAAGAAGCACACTCAAAAAATAATTTGAGGAAAAATAGGAAGCAAAAAAGGCTCCAAGACAAGTGAAAAGGAAAATGTGTGTGTACCAAAATTGGATATTTGAAAAGTTTCAAAGTTTGGTGAAAATTTAAATTAAATATTGGCAAAATATATGAATGGCCACACTGTGTAATGAGAATATCCAATGTGAAAAGTGTGAATGATGTGAATAGTGGACAATGTGAAATTCAATTAATTCCCATTCCACAATTAAAACTTACATAAACTGAAAAATGCTGGAGATTATTTGAAACGCAAAATAACACACGCCACACTTGTGCTCCAGCAGAAGGAGGTAAAATTCTACAATTATCGAACTTTTTGAAATAATAGTTGAAATAAATTTAATTAAAACCGTGAAAAGTACATACCAACGCAAGGAAGAAAAAAAAATGGTTCAATTTGTGTAGGTATATGTGGAAATTAGGTGTACAGTGAAACATTTGTACTGAATTTTCACATACTCGGGCAGTGAGCAGCGAACAGCGAACGGCGAACAGCTTCGTGCTGTAACTTGGGCGTGGAGGTTGGCGGTGGCGAGGCAACATGACACGAGGATAGAGGAGAGCACTTGAAAAATTACAGGAAGCAATTCAAGTGAGCTGCACCTCCCCCCAGCTAAGACATCAACAATGAAAAGTATTTGAATGCGTTTCCTTCGGATGAATGAATTCAAAACTTTTGTTTCGTCATTTCCTTTGTTCGCTTGTTTCCACTTGAGATTATCTTTGCTGTTGTTTTGGTCGTAGGAGGTGTACTCTCACAACAGTTCAGTGGCTGTCGCAATTTTATTCACATTGTTGAGTTTAGTGGCGTCTTTCAGCGTCACCAGAAACGCTTGACCGCAAACCATTAAAATGTCCGGTTGCGTATACGCCATGTTGTGCTACAAGCGCACAACAACGACAGCAGCACTCGTTCTCCACCGCACTAACTCTCTGCTGTCAGATATGGGCTCTCCCGTCTTTTGCACTTTCTACTCTTTGTTATCACTATCAGCGGAAAGGAAGCTTTTACTAAACTAACGGTGAACCACGAAGTAGAACAATATGACAGTCGTTGTCTTCTTTTGGTCTTATGGTTGCTGTTATTGTTGTTGTTGTTGTTTATTGTGGTTTCAGCTTTCAAATTTTTCATTGTTTGCATTTTGTCACATGTCCTGGGTCAATAAAGATGAGTGCCTCCACAATTCACTTGGATTAGAATTTCCATTGACACTCACGTTTAATTACAGTTTAGCGTGGTGTGGGGGCGTCTAAGGTTTTCAATTTCAGTTTCCATTTTTATTTGTACTTTTATAATCTCCTTTCAAGGTTTACTTAGTTTCGCGTTACGAAAACGTTGACAGCATTTAACGGTATTTAAAATGATTCTGTTGAGCACGCTATACTACATAAGAGGGAAAACTAAATAAAGTCAATAAATATTATTTGGTATGCATTTCAAAATGATTTCATTATGAATATGTCTTTTATATTGATGTAAAAACATTATGGAGTTCACAAAAAAATTCAGGATCATATTTAATGAATAATTTTTGTTTTGTCAAAAAATATAAAGCTTGGTCAAAAATCTGTATCAACATAATATTGCATTTTCAAAGTTATAATATTTTGTATTTATTTATTCATTTATTTAAGCCAATGATTCAACTTAGGATCTACAGGCTAGATTTACAAAAAATAGTACTGATCAATATTAGGAGAATATTATTCATAATATCTGCAATTAGTTCTCACCGGGTGCCATTTGCTTTATTGGACCATCTTTGCTATTTGCAATGTTTGAGATTATCATTGCTAACAATTGAATTAGACCCCAATTTGCACCTGCAAGTATATTTTAAAAGTAATGCTAGAAAAATACCCCGTGACTGGTTGTTTTTCTAGAGCAATTCATTAGATTTTTTTAAATGTAAATGTTTTTTAATTAATATTACTACAAGCTTTGTGGCATAGAAGTGCTATATAGGTGGCCTGTAACCTAATCTGTTAAAAATAAGTGTGTAACAGATGGCATATAAGCCACTTGCAAATTGGTTCCTAAAAGGTTCCATCTGAGTGGCTAACATTACATATGCCACTCAGCCGTACAGTGGCTGCCGTACAGGACGAATAACTGCGATAAATTTTCTGTTTTTTTTCCGTAGTTTAGAATGACCTGTTAGAGTTCGACCAGCAAATAAAGTTGTTTTTCGTCCCACACTTACACATTTCTGTAATTAATGTTACTCATTCGCCCCCTTTGTAATATACGAAAAATTTCGCATGTAAAAAAATCTGCTCAATATGATTAAATAAAATTGATAGACACTGTTTAACGTCAGAAGTTCGAGATATAATAGCAAAAGTATAACATTAATATAACACCATATGGGTACTCATTAGATGACCCGTATTTTCATTTATTGTTCTTGATTAGCATCGAAAACTGAACCGATTTAGCCATATCCTTTTGTCGGCCCGTCTGATGTCTGTCCGCACTATAGCTGTCGTAATTTTAGAGATATCACCTGGAAATACAAGTTTTCTCCTACAAACTAAGACTAATTTCTAGAATCAGCCAAATTGGACAAAAACTAAGGGGGACTCTCACACAAAATGTCAAAAAAGGAAGCGAATATTTTCGAAGTCTTTTCAATTGACGTTATTTACCTGTTTTCGATTGAAAATGTTAGGAATTAATTTTTGACATGGTGTGAGGTTTCAAAACCACATATAAATGGTGAAAAGAGGTCTTGAGAGAGTATGTTAACTTCGACGGAAACCACATCTTGTACGTAACAGTTTTTATGGACCGAAACAGAACGTAACTTCATAGGCCAAAAACCGAAGTCAACGACCTCTACTTATGAGTTCAAAATTTCTTATTTTTATATTTTTTGAAATACATTTTTTTTCCAATTAAAAAAATGTGGTGCCTTAAAGGTGTATTTTGATTACAATAATTTTGTAAAAATTATTAAATCTGCAGCTGTGCTTTTAATATCGATATGGCTTTATCAGATTTAATCAGCTATTCAGCAGTTGGAGTATCCTTCAGTTTGATACACATTCCGTTCGGCCATTTAGTAGAAAGTAAGGGAATTTTTGACACATTCATAAAAATACAACCAAAATATCGACCAAACTAAACCATGTAGAGTTTTTCGCTGGTGCTCCTTACATAATTCCATTTCACTATAATAAATCTGTTCCCGTCATATTGTGACAATGCTGCCCTAATTAACATAAACCACCCGCCAGAAATGAAACGGACAAAGGAATGTCAAATTGTATGAATGTGTGGATTGTGTCTTTCAACAAAGCCAATTCCGTTTCGGTGCTTTGAAGTGATTTCTGTTTGTGATTGTTGAAACGCAATAAATGTCATGAACCTAATATGAAAGATATCTTTGATCAAATCCAATGATTGTATATAATTATAATTACAGATTATATAAAACTATAATGTCACTTCATTAAGCGAAAGTATAACAATTTGCATTTATAAATTGTTCAACTGAGTTAGCAACAGCTCTGAGAAATGCCAGTGGCCGTCCTTCGGCGGTCATTAAAATGCTATAACTATGACAACGTCTCATAGGCACTTGCCTACATTACAAGTGCATATGAGTAATTGTCAGTGTACTTAGAATGTGAAATATTTATACGAGCACTTAATGTACACATTCACATTGACGCCGTTTGACTTTAAGACGGATAACTTACAGCAAATTGAAAATAGAAATAGCAACAGCCACAATAGTTATGCACTGTGGATGCCACCTGTTGGGCATGTAGGGTGGCAATATTGTTTTTACTTTTTTGCGGTGCAGCTAAAATGCAGCAAAACACCATTTGGACTTTGTACAGCCAAAAAAGATAAGAGACACGATAAGCATACACCGTTAAAAAATAAGCGAGTGTTGACAGCGAGACACTGCATGCCTCCAGGCATTCTTCGTTCGTCCAATGCGGCAAAGCAACTCGACTCGTTGTCGTGGCATACTGGGCCTAATGCTTTATCCTTGTGCAAGTGACTAATGAAGTAGCTGTGCTAGTTGCGGAAAGGACTTCACTTTGAAACTTTTTCAAATTGCGCTAAGCTTTTACGTTTTCGATTGTAAGAACTGTGTGTGTGTGTGTGTGTGTGTGTGTGTGTGTGTGTGTGTGTGTGAGTGTGTGTGTGTGTGTGTGTGTGTGTGTGTGTTTGGCACCTCCTTCATCCGATTGCTTGTAAACAAGTTGAGATAAAAACAAGACACTTTACCTTGAAGTGAATTGTGGATGTTTAACGGTCCTTTAATGGATTGAGCTGTAATGTCCTAGAAGCTACTTCATTTTGAAATGGATTTTGACAAGGTTTTTTGGAATTCAATTTTTTTTTAAATTTTCTACCCAAAATTCCAACTGCGACTCCATTTTTGGTTCACTTCAACTTTGTGACGTCAGTCATGTAAAATTGGATAACCACTCAAAAAGCAAAGCACACACACACACACACACATAAGCTCACATTTTGCAAACATGCAAAAACCGCATTACTTATTAATGTGTCAATTATGACGTTATTAACTTGGCCGACTGGTAACTGGCACACGATCAGGAGCAGCAGTAATTGCCACGTTCCGCACTTCATTAGTCAAAAAGCTTTACCTTATTGTACTTGACATTGATGAAGGTTTGTGCTGTGTTGTGTTGTGTTACCCAACCACATGGCAGAAGCCTTTCGAACGCAACCTGAGCTGAACTCTTCGCAGAATGCTTTGATTATCCTTCAAAGCTAAACAGAGCCGGCATTAGAAATTTATAGAACCTTGAGAAGGATATGCGTTTACTTTTATTCTGTGAAGGAACTCAGCAGAATTCGCTCCGCACGAAATGGGAAACGATTCGTTGGTCAAAACTCACAACACCAAAGACAGAAACATTGAAATATTTGGCCCTGCTAGTGAAGGAAGCACATGGCGTGTGATTTTCGGCTGAAACGCACATAAACGCAAACTCCATGTGAACACACTCATGAGTTATGAGCCCACCAAAACAAGGCTCGCAGGAAACTACACAGCATACTTAGTGCAGTCGACGCAAAGGTTAGCGTTTGTTCTGCCTAATTCATTTGAGCACGTCAGCGTTTTCGTGGGTCACTTTTTAGCAAAAGATGCACGTTTCAGATAAGTGGACGTGTATTTTTAGCCTATTACCGCCATTTCGTGGGCGCTAGCATTTCGAAATTTGTATAATTTTGGTAATTGGTAGTTGAAGTTGATTCAATTTGGTGCTCCTTTTTGCAGATTCTCCTTTTTTGTGAATTCCCGCCTAAGCCAAATACAAGGAGAGCAAACGTGAGGGGATTGGAAAGTCGAAAAGTTGAACAGTTGGAAATCACACACTCCACACACACACACACCTTTGAACGCTATGAACTTGGAGCAACATCGGCGATAGCATGACCCGTGACGGCGAAATACCCGCCATCTTCAACCCGAAGCGGGTGCGTACACCATCCGTAGTGGTCACCGGCGATTCACCCAACGGACCCTATGGTGGTTTCACGAACATACTCAACACCAGCAATCCGCAAATAACCCACCAAGATTCGATAACATCGAGTCAACAGGATCCGAATGAAGTGATTACGATACACCCCGATGCGCCGCGCGAGCCAGCTCCCATAGGCGTTCGAGGTGGTGGTGGCGCAGGTCATGGCGGCGGCTATGGCAGCAGCGGTGGCAATGAATCGGATACACCCACCACAGAACATCCTCACGAAGGCACACAAGTGCAATTTCGCCGCCTGAAGGCTTGCAAGGAATCATGTTGCTCCGAACTGGCCCAGAAGGTGAGTGGAGTGCCACCGGTTGTGGCGTTGAACTGCTTACTCCCTTGAGTCTGTCGTTGGTCATTAATTTGTAATTAACTTGTTACGTTTCCGTTTTTTTATTGTTGTTTTTTTTCACTAGATGTACTTTGGTGTCTGCGTTACGATACTGGTCACCGCTTCGTGGGTGGGCGCCACGCATTGCATAAAATTTTTATATTTGAATCGCAGCTCATATGCCACCATTGCCAACGAAGATATGGACAGCACCTCAAGTAGGGCCGCCGAATTGGAAATGGTCACGAATATAAACAATGACGAGGATAAGGCCAAAAACGAGATACTGTCGATTGGCGGCGACACATCGCTGGGCGGCGTCACCGACGTTGAAGATGCCACCAAGATGTTTCACATACCCAAGCCGACGATGCAGTCGACCATTTTCAGTGCACCGTTTTTCGCAGCGTGGTTTTTCACAAATTTCTCATTTTTGTTTTTCCCAATTTATGTGCTGGGCAGAGTTTCTCTGAGAAAGTGTGACAAGCCCGGTGAAATACTGGGTGATGTGCTGCGTGGCTTTCGTGATCGCGGTTTCACAATTGGTGAGTGCAACATTTGCTATTGTGTATTTACTTTGTGTCCATACTCTAGCATATTTCTAAGCTACTCTATCTGCATTACCCCAGATCATCGTTCAGCTTCTATCCAATTTCATAGTTCATGACATAAGCCAATTTACTAATTTTAATGAATTAATCTATTTTTAATTTCTGGCTTCTTGCATTTCTTGCAGGACGCTTCCTCAATCGCTGTTTATCCTTCTGCATTTTGTGGCTCATCACCACTTACCTCTACACGCTGTCGCTGCGCGTTCTCTTCGCCACCGATGCAATGGCGCTGTTTGCCACCAATGTGGCTTGTGTCTATCTGCTGTCGTGGGTCATACTGCACGAACAGTTTGTGGGCGTGCGGGTAATTACAATAATTTTTGCGCTCTGCCGTTCTGCTGTCAAACAACCAAACTACTAATAAATTCAATTAAAAAATCCCCCTCCTTCCTCAACCCTCTCTCCCAGATTGTGGCGGTTATTCTGTGTGATACAGGCATTGCTCTGCTCGCCTACATGGATGGCATAACTGAGAGTCCGACGTTAAGTGGTGTGGTCTTGGCAACGCTAGCTGCAGCAGGCTATGCAGTCTTCAGGGTTTGTATAATACTTTTGATTGTTTACTTGGAGGACGTGCATGTGCACGAGTGAGTGTCTGTGTGTGTGTGTGTGTTGCAGAGCATTTCATGTTATTCCATACTTTATTTTAATTTCAATTCCAATTCCAATTGCAATTTAGGTTATGTTTCGCAAGGTAATGGGCGATCCGCCCGTGGGACAAATTGCATTTGCCTTCACGACATTGGGCTTCTTGAATGCCCTGTTGATGTGGCCCGTTTGCGTGGCTCTTTATTTGACTGGCACCGAAAGTATGCCGTCGGATCGAATGCCATGGATTATTTTGTTGATTGCCAGCATTTTGTTATTGGGTATGTGTCTTTACAAGCGAGTGTGGCATGGATGTGGTGGAATTAAATGAAACTTTTGATTCACTTGCAGTTTTCCACATATTAATGCAATTTAGTGCGGCTGTTACTTATAATATGTTTGTTACGTTGGGCTTGATAACGGCGGTGCCAGTTTCCGGAGGTAAGGGATTGTGGTCTCAGGCGAAATTTGTTTCTAATTAAAGTGTACTTGTGTCCTTCTTCCAGCACTGGACGTGGTATTGTACGGTGCCACATTTGCGGGCATGAAATTGGCTGGGGTCATTCTAATTGCCGTGGGCTTCTTCTTGGTCATGTTCCCCGAAAACTGGCCCGACTACATCACCCGGTTGCTAAGGTAAGCTTCGACCATTACGAATTCTGTACTTACGTATACAATTTCATGACCATGTTTGGTGTGAGTACGCTAAAATCAATATATTGTCTATGTTAAAAGACTTGAAAAAACCTAAAAAAATTAATTTATTTAATTTTTCAATTAGCTAAAACATTTTTATATAAAATATAATTAAATATTTTAAATTTTAATTTGTAAATTTTATAAACTTTGTTATAGTTTTGTAAAAGGAAACATTTTATTTAAACTTTTAATTAAATATTCAATGTTAAATGCTAAAAAAATACAAAATTCAAAACCTTAATAAATCAAATGTAAGATACTAATTTTATAGTTTGTTATTAGTTTTTGCATTCAAAACAATTTCAACTTTATTTTTATTTCAACAAAAATTAACCTAAAAAAAAACACAAAATCTAACCTAAAATAAAATTAATATTTTATTTCCATTATTTTTGTACCTAAAATATTTCAGAAAAAGTGGTCGTGCTATTCTGCGTTACCAATGTTGTTGTGAATTAGCCGAAATTCACTATTCCCATGCGGTAGGCGTCAAAAAATAAAAACAAACCAAAACCAAAAATCATTCTTTTTTTTAAATATCAAAATTTTAGTTTGTAAAAAGCATTCATAGGCGAAAATAGCTGGAAGAGGCGGTAGCCTGTTGAAAACTCGTCTAAAACGTGCTCACTTGTTCAAAAAAAAAATAAAGACAATAACCATTCTGCCAGTTCCGTGTGGGGTGGAAACACTGTAAAAAGTTATTAAACTCGGAACACCGAAAGAAAATATTTAAGAACGCTTTGTTAATGAAGTTGAGCAAAGCTTTTGACTTTTTACTGAATAACTGAATTTATACTTGAGTTCGTTTAAAGTTTATTTCCACCTTGGCTTCTATCTTCAACTACTCTGATAACTCTCTGATAACCTAACTACAAATATACTACTTCCTTCAGGCTGTTGTGGAGATGGTTCCTCTATGTTATTTATATATATACATTTTTTTTTTAAATATTCTTTTCATTTCATTCCATGTATAAAATATCGATGTTGTTGTTGTTCTTCTTAAAGCGCATCTGCGGTTGAAACAAAAAACCCCCCCAAAAAAAAAACAAGCAAACAAAAAAAAGTTATACCAAAACTCATACATAAATGTAGTTTTACTCACCATGTGCGCTGTGGCTGTGGTAAAATGGAATTTCGTTTTTTGTTTTCATTTTCATTTTCAATTTAATTAATTTTTCACTCGTAGTTTGGTTGGTCGAATTGGTTAAGTTGTTGGTTTAATTGGTTTGATTGTCATTTCTCGCTGGCTGAATATTGTCCTTAACCCATTCAGTAAATTTAAGAACACACACAAAGTTTATGGCCGATTTTTGTATTTTGATATATTTACAACATCCACAAGTTCAATTGATGTTGCAGTTTTTAATTGAATTTCCTTTTTTTATATAACAACAAAAAAAAAACAAAAAAAACCGGAAACCTTGTAAATATTTGCTACTTTTGTATAAACAAACAAATTTCCAACTTAAGTTGAAAATGATTTTTTTTTCAATTTATTACAAAATATTTTTAGTTTATATCCTCTTTTGAACAAGGATATTTTTTTATTGAGTTTTCAATTGCACTCACTGCTTTGCGGTATTTTCCAAGAACGCACCACCAAAAATGTTCAAAATGCGCATGCAAAAAAAGATAATGGAATCTTCCAAGTGTATGAGTTATGATTTGAAAAATACAATTCTATAAATTCTGAAATTTCAGCCTTAATCTTAAGTTTAATTAAAATTTTATGGTTTTTAATTTTGAAATTTATCAGTTCTTTTTGTTCAATTGTAACAGAATTGCAATACTGTAAGTCGATATTGAACGAAAACTATAATCTCCTCATTGTTTCTGCTTCATGTATACACGAACTGTGGTGCAATCGCGTAATTCGACTACCGCCGTCGAGAACTGAATGGGGTCGAATCGTGTATCTCGATATTGAACTGTAGTATAATCGCTTAACTCGACTGTAGCTAAACTGGAATAATTACTGTAGTCATAGTTTTAACATCTTCAAGCAGAGAATTCATTTATGTTCGGGATCGTTGATAAGAGTAGGCCTGGAGTGAAATCGAGTAAATCGATAGAGAACGATAACGATAGCCTCCTATGGATTTTACTTCACTTATCAATTTCAACTGAGGGGCAATAGTGTATCTCGATATTCGATACTATGCTGTCGAACCCAACATCAAACCTACATACACCTAAAATGATAACAAGACGGCCGACTTCGTTCGATATCGACAAACACGATTGCTCCCCTGGATTATAATTGCATTTCTCGGAACATAACTATCGTCGAGGATAGTTAAAATGGTGTCAAACGTGATGGTTTAGGAAGGAAGACTACCGCAATTGCACCACAGATCGTATTTACTGAAACCTAAAACTGTGATTTGCTCAGAGGAAAAGAGCGATGAAATGTACTGACGCTCCATACATTTGATCGCTTTTTTATTCTGAGCGTGTCATATAAAGTTTGGTCTAATCTTTTGAAGAAAACGGCCCGGTACAAAGATAATTTTAATATGAAAATCCATATGATTTGTTGGAAGCGATGGGTGTGGTGTATTCAATGAAGGGGCTTTTGAATCGCATTCAATGTACGATCAATCATCTTTGTATCGCTTCCGATATAGGAAGGACTTTAGCCTTTAGATATTTTGTCTGACCGTCTAAATACTTGTCTAATATGAAATAAAAGTATGTACTCTAAAACACGTTTTAACGAAACTCTTCAAGTCCGCCTCATAGTTACAAACACGCTTCAAGTCTTACAAAGAGCGAACAGTTTTTATACAAATTTCATGAAAAGGCTTCTTCTTCTTCAACATAGCTTTAACGTTTAAAAGAACCCACTTAACTTCTGAATTAAAACAAAATTAATAAATAAAATTAAAGAAAACTCCAAATATTATTTAATTTTTGTTCATTTTTATTTTATGTATTTCTGTTTTTGCATGTAAATTGTAAACTGGCAATTGGAATTTCATTTTTTAAGTACCTACTTAACTTTTAATTTTATTCAAATTAATAATAATAAAAAAACAAAACACACATTATAAATAAAAAAAACCAATCAACTTTAAAAGCCTTATTGAAAGCTCTATCTTATTATTTGTTGTACTTCAATTATACTCTTACTCCTCATATAAAAACGGTATCGATATTTCATTATATTTGCAGAAATATCATCTTGTTGGGTCACAACGCGAGGTGAGTGCCGTTTCCAACGCGTTCAGATTTTTGGATTCATAAATTTTCTTTTTGATTCTTTTTTTTCGAAAAACCATTTTTTTTCAAGCATTTTGAGTTGACCGAAAAAAAGTTAACAGAAAACACTTGTTTTTTTTTACTATATAATTTTAAGTTTAAAGAAATATTTAGGTAATTACACAATTTTCCTTCAAATAATCATAGAGGTCTTTTATGGATAAGTTTTTTTTAAATTTTTTTTTTTTCGTGAATTTCTTTTTATATTTTCTTAACTAATAGCTATTTTGCTAATATCTACTAACTATAATTTGTGTTTTTTTTTTCTATATTGAGTTCTTACAACAAAGTTTATGTTTCTCTTCAAAAATCCAATGTATCTTCTCTTTGTCTCTCTCTCTACAACAAAAAACCAAAATATATTCTTTCTTTGTTGTCCTTTTGAACAATTTGTACTTTGAGAGTGTCATTGTTGTTATTTTTGTGACTTGGCGTACATTTTTTAAGTAATTACATACTAATTATTATCTATTTATATACAAATTTACGAATTACAAAAAAAAAACCAACAAAAACCTTTTTGCTCTTTCCTTAATTATACATATCTACTTACTAATACTAATTGTGGTGATGAACGAGTTCAATTTTTGATTATGTGTTTTTCTTCTTTTTATATGTATGTGTGTACTCATCCATTCAATTCAATTCCGGAACGGCAGATATACAGACTATTCTCCTGGTACAAACCTTTGTTTATAATGAATAGCAAATTTTTCGTTTTTTTTCTCAATAATTTTCTCTCAACTTAGACTTTAGAGGATTTTTGCAAGAATTTATGATTTGCCTTGGCCGCTTGCTTCAATTGTACAAAACAAAAAAGTTAAAACAGAAAACACTAAATGCTTCCGAAAATTTCAATTAAAATCTTTTTTTGTGAGTAGTTGGCGCAAATTGCACTCAAGTATTTTTTTTCTTAGACAAGTTGTATAGAAACTCTATATTTTTTGGATCTTCTTTCAACTAAACTACCGCGAAAGCCTTCTGCATCCTTAAACATATTTTAGTCCTTAAAGAAATTTCGTTAAGAATTCTCAAAAGTCTCTTGTAAACAGGTAAGTTGCTTCAAAATGTATATCAACCATAGCAAATACCACTACTGCCTCTCACTTTTCTTCACCTTAAACTGCTCACCTAATTACTAATAGAAAAATTTATTTCGTTACACTCGCTGCCCTAACTACATTTGGCAATCACATGTAGTCAGGGCTTCAACTATAACTTCTAATGACACTCTGGAATCTCTTAAGAAACCTTTTCAGTTAGTCGATTCTTTTGGAAACTATTTTTTTTCTTATAAATTCCGTTCTTTTGGAACATTTTTTCTTTGGTTTCGTTTCGTATTTACAAAAGCACTAAACGCTTTTCAAAGTTCCAAGCATTTGTCGAAACACCACCCGCTGTCACACAATTACGTTTAGTTTTTAGTTAATTATTTTTGGTTTCGTTCGAGATCGATACACAATACCACAATAATCTCCACTATTTGCCTCTAAAAAAAAGTATTCTCTTTCACTTTCTTTTCTAAACCTTGTATTTTTTTGATTTGATTTTTGTATAATGCAAAAAACATTTTTTTGTTCAATTACCATTGGATAATTATTGCCTCAAATTGAAATCGAAATCAAAACGACTTATTCGAAAATTTTGGAAATACCAAAAAAAAAAAAACCAAAATGAACAAACATTGCAGTCGACCGGCATTTTGTAGACGAGATGTTGTGGTCGCCTCGCCCCACCCACCCACGAGGTAGGCGTAACGCCGCACCAGCACACATAAGCCAAAATGGACACATAAACTGTAGAAAAGAAACTCACAAAAAAAATATTTAGAAGACAAAAAAAAGATAAACTAGAGAAAGAACTCAAGTTGTATGCGCTCAATTGGTAAGTATTAAGTTCAAAGTTCACACATAAACACTCAAATATAGCCTAGTCTATAGGGTCCTAGCCAATGCAATTGCAATTCAACTGAAATCAACTCAATTGTCGAAGCTGCTACACACAATAATTTTTTAAGAATATTTTTTCCGAAAACCGTACCCACCTACTTTTGGTTTTTCTAAACAGTGAATTTCTCAACTAACTTGCAGATCTCAGCAAATTTATGTGGCCGATCTCAAGACGCGCCAAAAATATTTTGCCGTCAATTCAAATGCTTTTAGTGCTTAGAGTCAATTAAAACTTCAATTAAAAATAAAGAAAAAACCACCACCACAAACAAATTTGTACAATTCACCATCACCACCACACTCTCATCGTTCAATGGTGAGCCACTTTTGAAAATCAATGGAAAGCTGACTTATTTATTCTGCTGCTAAAACAAAGGCTTTTCCGCAAAACTCCTCTTTTCAATAATAAAAAAAAAAACTTTCAAGCAAACTTAACCTAACTTTTGTATATATACATAACTGCTAACTATAAAGTCGCGCGTACTCAATTGGCCGCTCCTCATAACTTTTTTGTACATATTGAGTCCATCACCTGCTTTTTTACTATACGTATATTCTCTGCCACGCCTTCTTAAGACAAATTTGAATATATTAGAAAAAATTAGTTTGCCTCCAAAAAAAACCAAACATTTTTCAACCAACTCGCATCCTTTTGGCATGTCGTCAACTTTTGTACTTGCTATTTAGTAATCTTGCCTTACTGTATTGTAAAATAAAATCTATCACCAAAATTGTTAACCAATATAGTCTCTACTATTACTCTCTCTAACTCTAACTCACATACACTCTCTCTCTGTCTATTTCTGTGAAGCTTCTTCTATTATTGCTTATCAGTTTGGGCTTTTGCACTATTGTACGAATATTTCGAAAAAAAACAACTATAATTCAAAACGCTTTTAAATGCTATTATTAACTTATTTTTAATTAAATTTCAATTTTAAATTTTTTCGATATCAGTAAATCAGTAAAAATTCTGTAAAATAAATTATAATAATTTAGCAAAAAAAAAAATGAAAATAACACTTTTTTTTTATCAAAAGACAAATTCAAACAGAATGTATGATTGCAATTTAAAAAAATATAATTAAATTTATTAGTCTAAAAAAATAGAAAATGAAAAATTCGTTGTTGAAATTAGTCGAAAGTTTATTGATGAAGAGAAAAAATGTATATAAAAGGGAAACATGTATTACTTTATATAGCTTCGAGGTGTTCTTTTAAACACTTCTTCGTATTGCAGTGGAAATATCCATTGTTATTCCTTTCAACCAACGTAGTAAAATAATTTCATATTTTTTATAAATTTTGTATACAATTTAGAAAAAACAGCTGATGAACGTCTACCACAATTCAGATAATGGGGGATTATTCCAGATCTGTCCGAGGCAAGCGCCAATTTTGAAGGGTTAAGGAAATGTAAACGCATAAAACTTAATAAGAAGCCAACATTAAAATTTTCGACTAATTTCAACACTTGAAGTAACCATTCATCACGAAAGGCTTAAATTTCATTCAAATAGTATTCAGTATTTTATTTCACCGATATTGACCCTTTTCACCCCAAGTATTAACATATAATAAACTCTTATCTTCACCAAACACACACACTTCACAACCAACTAACAAACAACAACAACAACCGAAATTTAGATGGGGTCGAGGTCCTCGCCACGGCACGTTAGCGGGTCAGCATCCCACCATTATAGACTATCGGACGGGATACATAAGGTCCCATCTGCGATCACCCTCTGGCCGTGTGAGATGACTGACCTATCGCCAACTGGATTTCTGCACAACAATCAGCAGCAACAGCAACAGCAACACCAACACCACCACCAGCAGCATCATCAACTCCAGCATCAACACTCACACCAGCATTCGCATTACCAACAGCATCAGTCGAACTTCTCCATTTCTTCGGCCGGTCATCATTCGAGCAGCAGCAGTGCTCGCGCCCCGCCCATTGGCAGCGGTGGTGGGCGTTTGTTCTCGTATTTCGGCAATGATCACGAACGCGAGCGTAAAAAGTCGGAGACTTCATTTTTCAATTTGGGCTTTCGACGCAAGTCGACCGTGGTGTACTATGCGGCCACCGACTGAGTTACATTTGGGACATCATTCAGTGAAGGTGATGTTAATTTATTGAAAGAGTTGAAGTAAGTGGGGCGTTTCTCGAAGGATTTTAGAGATTTTTGTTGGCAAGCATAAATAAGGGAGGTTACAAATAATTTTCTTATAAAGCATTGTCCCGAGAGCTGGCTACTCTAAAGTTCAATGGAAATCAAATTCAATTAAATAAAGATTCAATACCATACAAATTAAATACTTTTATGAAATTTCGAAATGAGGCACACATTTTCACGAAGCGGCAGTGATCGTCCCAGAGACTGGATGTTATAAACTTTATAAAAATGATTACTTGTATTCTTGATACGTAATGTGTCGAAGCTGTACTCCTGTATAGGTACTCTGCTATCAATAATCTGGTGACCTTCAAACTTCATAGTAGCCTTTGATTGACTCTAATCACAACTTCACAATCCATTGCCTGAATATGAAAGAAATCTTCGGAATATTTTATAAGTCGATTTCATCTAGAATTGTAATACCTACGTATAAACATAAAAGCACTAACTGTAGATTTTCATAATAAAATATGAAAACAACTTCTATGAAATGTGAACTGAATTGGGTGTCAAAATGTAAACTAATTGCTACCAAAATTAGTATAAACCATTTAATTATGCTCAATTGAAAGCTTCGAAATGTAAGACATATTACACACAACAGTCACTGATATTCACATTAGGTAAAGTAATTGAAATTCATTAAGTAAATAGATTATTCCTCAGTTTTCAAAAAACAAACCTCTTCTATTGGACTCACCAACAAACTATTGGACTCACCAACTAATACGAAATCTCTTTCGACGAAGCAGACAAAATTCCTTCAATTGCCTTTGTCCCTTCTCTCTTTCTCTCCACAAAGAACATTTAGGTATAAGACCATCTTGTCGAAAACCCCCCAAAAAATATATATATTTTGTTATACTTAAACTGAAAGCCAATTGTTTTATGCAATTACCGAAACTGTTCACTTCAAAATAATAAAAAAAAAAACAAATAACTTTCTAATGCCTAAAAGAAAAAACCGGTCTCAATTAATAACTCTATAAAAAAACTTGAAAAAAATAACAACTAAAACCAATTAATATGCATTAATTAAATTAATACAAGCATTAAATAATTACACTTATACTCACAATCAATACAATAATTGAATAAAATTTATGCAACTCAAAAGGAACATTGAAAAATGGACAAACCCAAACTAAAAGATAAAACCAATTAAATGAGCACTTTAGTACCTAAGTTAACCGTGTATTTTAAGTACTTACTATATATATATATTTGCGATAAGTAGAAGTGTTTATTGGGTTATTCGTTTGCGAACCATATTCCTTTATATTTTAGTAAGTAATTAATTGTAAAAAAACTGTTAATTTGTTAATTTGTATATGAACTGAACTGGCATTTTGTATACAAGCGTCCCATTGTTATACTGTATTGTTAATTTGTTATTCTAAACGACAATTAATTTGAAAAAAAAAATATTACAAAAAAAACCCCCAAAAAAAATTAACTAAATAATTTGTGATAGTTTCGAATTCATGTGCATGTAATTTTATGAAAAATATATAATAACTTTTAAAAGAAATAGTAATTAAAATATTACAAAAAAATAACAAAAACAATGTTAATTTAAAGAAATAAAATGCATAAATATACTAAAAAATAATGATTGAAAAGTTATTTCATCGCATAACGTAGTGTGGGTCCCGGGCCACGGCAACATAACCATGTAGAATACAATTAAAAGACAAATGAGTTGGCCAATAATGGAGTTAAATTGGAAACTTCCCCACTGTCCCAACTTATTGTTCCCATCTCAATCTCACACAGGAAGCCAGCCAACCCTCATATACATTAATTGGGATTCCAACACAACTCTACTTTGTATCAGTAAACACTTTTTAAAACAACAAGGCTAAGAAAAACTAGCCAAAGAAAACATGTGAAAATTACTTCATTTGAGGAAGATTGATTTATAAATTCAAAAGCAAAAAATTGTGTTATTAAAATTCAAAAACGCTTAAAAATATTAAATATAAATCAAAATTGGCCAAACTTTTAAGCTTGGACAAGGATAACAAATTTAATGAATAAACGAGGACCAAACCAACGCAAATATCCAATTTGAGAAGAAAAAAATACAAAAAAAAAAACGGTGGCTTTTTGTGCAGTTTCTTTGGAGTTGTTGTTTGAACGTTTTTCATTCTCATTTATCGAATCTAATAATTTGTTTAAGCATTGTTCAATCGAAGCCGATTTGCGAAAAATTGGCGAATTTATTCGAGAAAAGGCGTTGACTGCACATTCATGGAAAATTGTTGTAAAAATTCTATCAAAATGAACAAGTACGGTAAGTCAATAATTTAAACATCACACTGAATTGGCGACTGTAGAATTAGTTAAGAAAATCCACGTGAATAAGCCAACTGAAACCATTTCTGATTTTTGTTTCCATCTACATATTTATTTATTACAGCTTCTACTCTGGCAATGCTATTAAATTTTAACGGTGGTTAGTTATGCAGGTCCCAAATTAACGGGATCCAGCTTTTAACTACTTGCCAAAAACGGAAAAAAAATGCAAAGTCATTTTCTTTACTCAAATTTCCTTTAACTGCTATCCATTTTGTCCATAAAGAAACTTAGCCGTTTCTTGACAGCTTAAACCAGTGTGCACCAAACGACTCTTTTTTTTTATTTTCCCAATTCTTTTCCAGACAGCAATTACGGGTACAATCGTGTGCCTCGATAATTAATACTTGGCCTCGTCTGCTAATATAGAGTCGAATGTGCTTCGAAGCAAACATCAAATCTAAAATGATTGCAAGACTATCGAAATAGTTCGAACTCGAGATATGCGATTCCACAACCTTGAGTGTGGAAGTTTAATTTTGCATTTCAAGAAAAATTGAAACTGATTTTTCTTATAATTCAAGCTATTGTAATAAAAATCTCCGAAAAATTCATTATTTTAAAAAATTGTAAAATTATTTATTTATTGATCATCGTTTAAAATTTGTATTATTACATGGAATTTATGTATTCTGTGGAAACAATTTTTATATATTTTTTTTCTTCGTAATAAATTGCAACTACATTTCTATAAACTAAGACAAAAACGTTTGTAAAAAATACAAACATGATTACAAATTTATGTATAAATCGATAAAAGGCACACAATTGGGTACAAATATAATCAACATGTACTTATACTATATACGTAAAGGATGGACGGATATGTTACGAATTCGAGTTACATTTCAGAAGCAGTTCAATATTCTATTTTGAATTAAAAAAACCAAACAGTTCATAGGAAATATCAAATGCAAAAAAAAAAACGACCTATGCAAATTTAATAACCGACAAGCAAACAATGAATGATTTTACTGTTGTTGTTTCTTTATCAAAGGAAAATAAACGTGTGGTCATAAATTTTGCTATAGAGCACACACACAAAAAAAAACTGCACACACGAAAGAGTCCCCCATCATAATCATCGGAAGAAGCCTTGGCATACAAAAAAGTTCAGCCATGGCCACACAAAAGAACGGAGCTCACTTCATCCTCAACGAATGTGTGCGCAAAAAACACGGATCTAATATGGAATAGAAGACAAAAAATGATAATCAAAAACAGCAGGAGGAGGTCCCGTCCTCTGCCGCGCCGCAACTATCAAGCGCGACTGTCTACAATTACGCTTCCGATTTAGCGATCAACTGTTGTTGGTCAGTCATTCACTCACTCACTCGGCTGCCGCTGTGACTATGAAAAATGTGTGAAAATATTTCAGCAAAAACAAAACCCCTTCAGCTCAAATCGATGAATGGTACTTCTTCCTTGATGGCAATTTCTTCTTCACTCTCCTTTTTTTGTTCTTGTCTTTTTTGCAAGTAATTTCGAAATTTTATAACGAAACGTTATCAAAAAAAAAACGAACTGCCGTTTTTTCCGGCAACTCCACCAAATGGTGAACTGGTTTTTTGTTCCACTTCCTTGTGGAAAAAATTGACGAGATTTTCCGCAAAAAAGTTCTCAGGGTAAGATAATAAAATTCCGAGCGCGCTTTTGATAATCAACTATGACACACGGGGAAAAAACGTACTTTTAATTCAAAAAATCACAGCGACCGACGATTTAATATAGTATTTTGTTGTTGCTGGTGATATTGTAGCGGCCGTTGAAGGGGCGCAACCACCACCTTTGATAAAGCAAAGTAAATGGCAAATCTTGGGAGTGTAATAGGAAGCGGCAGCGCATTTCAACCCTCTCTCGTGATTTCTTCTCGCCTTGGACGAGAAGTGCCCAGAGACGCCGGGCACTGTCTGTCTGTCCATGGTAAGCACCCTAAGACACAACGCATACGAGCACATCATCATCTTCGGTAGTGGTTGCAGCGGCAAAGGCTACTTTTGATGTTAACAGGTTTTTCGATTCGTACATTTTTGCAGCTTTGGCGTGTTGCTTACAGCTGTTCGACTTCATGGACATTAGCGTTCTGAAATTTTTGTAGTTTCTGATTTGATGGCTTTTTTTTTTGCTTAATTTTTGTTGTTTTTGGTTTGTCTTCAGATTTTTTGGCAGGAATTTCCGTTTTGCATTTGTATTCTTACGCTCTTTGGCGTGCAAGGCTTTTTCGTGCATTGTCGTTTTTCGTAATACGAGCTGAGAGGCGAGGCGGTTTTGAAATTGTTTTGCGCTTTTCTTGCTTCTTTCTTTTCATAATGACAAATAACTAGATTCATTGTAATAGATTATGTCTACAACTTAATCGCCTTGGATAAATGATGACAATGTTCGAAAAGGAAGATGCTCACTGTGAGCTGACCGTGCGGATGGATAATGATGCGGACGAATGATGGTTTCTTCACTGACAGTGTGCAGTATTTTGTGAGCGTTTGCGCTTTTTGTGAGTGGCGTTTTTCTTTCTTTCTATCTATTTTTTTTTCTTGCATTGTGTTGCAGTTCCCTTGAAGCTGTTTGTCATTTGAGATTCTTGCTTAATTATAAGTATATAAAAGTTTCGTTTTTGGAATGATATAAACTTTTTGTTTGTTTGGACGGAAACGTTCGTTACTAAGGCTTAATGATACGAACCAATTTGATGGAGAGATTCTTTGAAGAAGACTATCAAAAATGATGAACTTCCACCGAGACTCATCTAAACTTATACATTAAAACGAGCGTTAGACCCACAAGGGAGACTATAAGCGAAAGGGCAGCCTGCAAACCGGAGGCGCCCGCCAATCGACACTTGAACATGTCGTAGCGTGTATCCGTGTTGGCCACAATGTTCTGGTACTCAGCTTCGACCAGCTGGCCATCGTAGTAGGTGATCAAATCCTCAAATGGATATTCGTAGCCTTGCAGACATTCGCATTTGTAGCCGCCAGTTTCATAGCCGCGGCCCATAATCGGTACGCACTGAAAGTTGTGGTTAGGAAAGATTTTAAATACATTTTCAAAGAACAATGGGACACATGTTTTTCGGCCAAAATTTCTCGTTTTTACTTTCGGTCAGTAACGAAATGTAACCGAAAGATAAAATTGAATTTCCCAGCAGTTATTTCTTTGGTTCAAACGGAAATTTTGGTCCGTCTGTATAATAAGTTATAAATCAAAAGTTTCAATTTGTCAACCAGTGTTATTATAAATATTAACTTACATAAGAAGACTTCTCGTCACACTTGTGTGTGTTCTTGAAAGCATTTGGCTCATAATACCAGTCGGGACACTGATTGATGTCCAACTGCAGCATGTCCATGGAGACGGCCACCACACCTCTGAAAGAATTGAAACAATATTGTGTTGAATGCAATTAAAAAGGATATCAACAATAGCCGAAAGAAAAAAAATAATAGGGGTCATAAGTTAGCAGTTGTCAACACTTGAAACCCACAAAAAGTAGTAATACCCGAAAAATCCCCTCTAAGCATTTATGCTGACAAGTCATAAACTAATGAATGTGTGTCCGGCCAGACAGAAAGCAGCAGCAGCAACAACACGATAAAGTGCTCAACAAATTTGCTACACTTATGACCCTGCCCTGGTATGTGCAATACGAGCAAATACAATACAGCGAGCAACAAATGAAATTAGGGTGACTGCCGACTGACTTTCGGATAACCCATAAGCTTAAATTCATACGAGCACAACAACAACGACGACAAACAATAAATAAATGCCCTCATCACCCAATTTTCCAGCACTTAATTAAACAGCCAACAACAAAAAAAACTCCCGAAAAATAACCAAATTCCAGTTCTCGTTGTCATTCTCTGCCCTACTCACTTGAATTCCAGTTTCACTTTGAGGCTATCCCAGCCGAAGAAGGGTGATGCATACGTCACCAGCCACTTCTTCACATAGCCATTGCAGTCGAATTGCGGTTGCGTCCAGTAGCCGTGCTTCAAATTGGCCGCACGATACGAGTTCGGGTAGTGCTCGTACTTCTGCAGGTATTCACCTGTCTCGTTGTGTCTGATCTTCATCTTCATGTAGAACGTTTCCAGGTCGTCGAAGTTGGTGGACCAGCGCTGCTTGAGGAATTTGAAGTACTTCTTTTCGGTGTAGATTTCGTGGGTCTTGTTGAGGCGCGCCAGGTCCTCCACTTTGAATTTGCGCGTATTCAGTTCGGTCTTGTAGGCATAGGGTGCGAAATAGGTGCGATTGGTGAATTTGTTGCGTTCCCAGTAAGTGGCGGCGGACCATACTTTCGTGTCGCCCAGCACAATGGCCAGAGTCTCGCCAATCATTTGATCTTCGGTGAGCGGTTTGTCGGCCACACGTTTGCCCGAGTACACTTCATTCGGATCGGAGACCTGCAATTGTTGTTAGTGGAGTTGAGTTCAGATCAGTGTTCGTCTCGAGAGGGTAATTTCAATGAATTGAAAGTGTTGTTGTTTTTTTGGTGTAAAATGCTTGTGTCTATTAGAATAATTTAAGAACTAGTTCGACTGGACTTTAACGTTCTAATTTGTGTTATTCCTATTTTCTATTTTTCGCTATTTGCATAACATGTTGATTCGGTGGACTTTTTCCGTTTTTTGGTTTATGCAGGTTTTGTTTTTCACTTTTTATTATTCATTCGCAGCTAACAACTTGTGCAAATAAAATGTTTTGGTTTGTTTGCATGCGAGCGAACGTGTTTTTCGAGTCCTTTAACTAATGAATTTGGCATTTGGAAATGCTTTGACACTGAATATTTAATTTTATGAACTACGTTTTGTCGAAACTAGATACATGCTGGCAGGGAAGATGATAGAAATTTGAGGAAGTTGAATTGTCCGTGGAAAATTATAATTTACACTTCAAGGAGTTTGGCGTTCAAGCGTTTTAAATCGCTTAACGACAAGAAGAAAAAAAAAACGACTACAATTTGTGTTTAACACAGTTTAACACAGTTATGTGAAGTATCTAAGGAACTACTATTAGAAGATATGGATAGCGTAAGCAAATTTACTAAGCATTTTTTTGACGTTTCTTCTTTAGTTGAACTTTTGCGTGTTTTTTTTATGAAGCTTGACCAGTATTTCAGAAATGGCTTCTTTGGTCATACAAAAAGGAAAAAAATGGGGCCAATTTTGGCCCTTCAAGAGGTCTAACAGTGGCCTAAAAGTTTTTTTTTCGTAATACACGACAAAAGTAGCCACTAGTAGCCACAAAAGTAAACACTATGGAGTTTCTTCTAATTCTAATTGTAAAAAAAGTTATGAAAAAATGAGTGGAATTTAGCATAATGGTAAATGGACAAAAGTAAATGCCATTTTTGGGAAAAAAAAACTTTATGAGAGCCAGTTTCGCACTAAAGCATCGATTTATTTAATATTTCCTATCACAATTCACTTACCTGAAGGAAAGCACTTATGAAATTGGCCAGGCGCACAGCCATTTTCGCTTCATTTTCGAATTGTTCTTTGGCGCCAAAATTGACATCGCCACGCAAAATCAAATCCTGCGGATGGAAACTAGAAAAAACAAATAAAAAACATAAAATTTAAATATTTTTCCTTGACGAGAAAAAAGGTCCATATGTGAGACAAACTTTTTGCACGTGCGGTAATTAACGCCATGAATGAACTTCAGTGCCTGATCAATGTTAATGTTCTCAGCGTGCAGGGAGCGCGAACCCGTTGTATAATTGCGATACTCCGGATGTAAATCCAAATATTTCTCACGCACATGATAAGGTGCCTTCTCCCATTGAATGGGCACTTTTTGCACCCCTGTTTTTTTTTTGTGTATGAAAGAAAAGCAAAAGCATACAAACAAAAAGTTTCAGTTAACACCTCTTTTATGCGGCCGTTTGCCGTTCGCCACTTCACAACAAACAAGAAACCGACAGAAATCTCAACTTACAGCCAATCTTCTTGCAGTCGTAGTCATTGTAATATTGTTCCGCCGAAGCTCTTTCGAGAATTTCACCCAAGTAGGGACGCCGCACCACGTTCGGTAATCGATAGCCGGGCTTACATCGACATTGATAGCCGCCGCGTCGGAAGCCCCAACCGTGCAGCGGCTCGCATTCTGTGGTCTCTTTTTTACAGCGTGCGGTGTCGGCGAAATGATTCGGCCCCTTGTTGCCCTCGCCCTTGGGACACTGATTAATGTCCAGCCTTTCGAAGTCCATTTCCACCACAGCAATGGCAGTGTACCTTGGAAAGGGGGAAAAGGATTAGGAAAAACCAAAGAAATAAAATTTGCTTTCCTTTCCACTCACTTGGGATATTCGATATGTCTGAATTGCGTGTGTCTGGGGTAAATGTCAGCAATGGGCACCACAGCCGAAACGAGCCACTTGTTGGAGCGACCACAATCGAAGTAGGGACGTGTCCACTTTATCGGGCCGGGGTCTTCATCTGCACCGGGGGGACCGTGGAATGTGAACGTCTCATTTGTGTTGTTGGCATAGCGAATTTCCACTTGGTATGTAGTCTTGGTGTCGTGACGTCCCTCCACATCGTCGGGCAGCCAGGTCTTGTACCATTCGTTTATCTTGTACAAATCGGAAGTGTAATCCTTGGATCTGGAATCTGGCGGATGAGCACCCAAATCACGCACATCGAATGTATTCCATGTGGAGATCTTCTGCAGATGAATGGGGTCATTGAAATCGTCCAGGCGGAAGGTACGTGGCCCAAAACGGGGGAATGTCTTGTTGAAGTAGCCGCGATACGACGAAGTGTACGAACTGTTCGGCGAAAAGTAAATGGCCGATGCGTTGATGTACGGATTGGCGGACACATCTGCCACGGTCGAGAGGAAATAGTACATCATGCCCGGATCGTAGGTGTCATTGATGGCCGGTCGTATGAAGCGCGACTGGAGTATATAGCTCCAGTAGAAACTGCGACTCATGGCCATGTTGTGCAGATGCAGCAGAGCCGTACGATTGGGGAAGATCGGATTGATGTTGATTTCCTTAATGTCGGGCTTGTGCGACACCGTGTCCTCGGGCAGATACAAATCGCTCACATGCTGGATCGGGCAGTTGTCGGGATTCACTTTGTCATATTTGATTTTGATCTCGTCGAAGGTGTCGCGTGCCTGCCATTCGTATTGGGCGAACACTCCTACCACGAGCAATGTCAGGAAGAGCAGGTAGCTCCGCCCCAGAATCGTTGTATGTAACATTTTTGTGTGGGGCTTTTGCTGTGGTCTCCTTTTCGGATGTGCGACTCAATGCACACCGTCGTCCACGGATGAAATATGAATTACTAATTGGTTTTTTGAATTAAAAACTAAAATTAAACCAAAATATATTGTCAAACACACGCGATTACTAATTTGTGCAACTTGTCTTTTCGAACTACGCCCAATGATGAACCGAATGGGATCGGAACGACATACATGTCAGTGATGCCTTTATTAAATATATTTGGATATTCCCGATAAAATTTTCTGTGGAATCGTTTCGGTGGTACAAATGTGTTTTAAAATTCATTAAGTATTAAAAACCCTTCTGGTGCTTTCATTTGTTAAATTTAATAGTACTTTAAATACTATTTAAGTCAAAGAAAAGACAAAAGTCCAATACAATTTTATTTATTTTTCCCTTTTTATCAGTATCTTATAAAAAGGCAACACTGGCCGCATTCGCTTCATTTGTTTCTATCCCAAAAATGCCCATTTCTTACAAGTGGAATATAATGAACCATAGAACATTCTGTTGTTGGCGGCATTGGTGGTGGCTGTTTTCATTCCACAATTCCGCTTTATTGTTAGCTTTGTTTTCGTTTTCCACAGCTCCTTCTTCAAAACAAATAATAGCAGCAAGAAGTTTATATTTACTTTAAATATCATCAAACTGAACAGGTGAGTCTATATAATCCTATGAAAGCAATAAGAGTTGTGCATTTACCCAAGAAATTGATATTTGCATGTTGAAGAAGCGATGAGCGATGGACTTTTCCGATATTTCCATTTGTCTAGTCTGTGGGTCCAAATTTCGAGTATAAACAATTGAAAAGTAGTCAAATCAAAGTAACTAAAAGTGTCCCATTAGTTTCTAAATCAGTTTAATGCTAAATTAATAGTTTATGGCATATTTATTGAAAAAGAAAATGGTAATTCAAAATATTTCAGATGTGCTCATTGAACACAGCTCATTTTAACGTTTCTTTTTCTCTGCTGCAACAAGTGTTTTTCGGTTGTTTCATTTTTCTCCATTCCGTTGAATGCTCATTCAGCTAGTGATGTATAAAATGTCTACTCATTGAGTACTTGCTTCCAACAATCGATAGTCGAGTAGTATTTTGCTTTGAAATTCTAAATTTCCAAGTAAAACCTCTTAAGAAAGGCGAAATTCCATACAAAATATTTAAGTTCTTAAGCATATTTTGTGAAATTGTGCTTTTTCTTGAGAAGTGGAAAGTCGACTTATAAATCTATAAATCTTAATCTTGATAACCAAAAATGTCCACGGACAACTGAAGGGTTGTAAGTATATTGAGTCTAACTACCATAAAGAATAAACGAGTTAGCTATTATGTATTATTTTACTTGAGCAACCCGATACTACTGGGCAAAGCCAAAAATACGAAAATTAAAACAAAGTTGGTCTAATAGGTCTAAGTCCAGTGAAACATAGCATTGATCGACCGTACTTTCGTTAATTGGTAGCTTCTTATGTATTTTGCCACGCTTAATCGATGCAACATTTTCAGCACGCTCCATTTCGCCGTTGGGAAATTTTTTTTTTTACCTTTTTATTGCAATTTGTTTTTATATCTCAGAATGAGTTTTTTGGTAGTTAGACCCAATAGACTTACAACCCTTCAACTGTTAAAGTATTAAAATATAAAACCATGGTTGTACATATTTCAATCGAGCTGCTACTGCGCTAACGTGTTCTAAAAGCCCTTATCACTATGCCATTTTAAAACCAGAAATTGGCTGCGGTGCAGGTTGTCATTTTGTGCATTTTTTCTTTATTGACAATTTATTTATGACTGGCTCAAACTGATATCAAAAATACGAATGGCACAAAATACAAATCATATTCATATTTTTGAAAATGACACTAATGACACAGTGAAAACCCGACATTAATATGAATCTCTTCTTTGATCCCAAATAACCTTTTGTTAGTAATGCATACGACATGCTCAGAGGAAAAGAGCGATGGAATGTACTGACGCTCCATACATTTCATCGCTTTTTTATTCCGAGCGTGTCATATTTCCCATGCTCTGAAATTGATTTATACATTTCTAACCAATCTAAATAAATCTTAATTTTTAGTTTAGTTAAAAAAATACAATTTATCAAGCAGGGAATGTGCAAAACGGTACAACATTAAATGGGCACTTTGCCAACAATCCCATGAATGTGATAACAAGTATTTGCAAGGTGTCAAATGTGTTTGCAGTTTGCAGCACTCCAATTCCAATTCCAAAACTATAAATCAATGTCAAAATATATATATACGATTTTTTTTCACTGACCGAGATTTTCATAAATTTGTTTTCTATACCTACACCGGTCGGTGCACATCACAATGGGGTCAATTATTTTTGGCAACAGTTTTACTGCGCTGTTGTTGCAGTTGTTATTATTGTGGCACTTGCAACCAAGCACCGCCAACTACCGTCATTAAACAGGCCCGTTTCATTTCCTGGCACTATCACTGACTGTCAATCTCTGACAATATCGTCCGTTGTGGCATCAACAAATGATGATGGCAACGGCAGCAGCGGCGTTGTTGAAAATTAGCGGTTTTCGGAGTTTTTTCTTTTTTTTGTTATTCTTGTCTGGAAAATGAGGAACTCTGAGGGACCCTAAATTCTCATGTAACTAAAGATGCAGTTTCGGTTTTTGATTTTATTCGTTTTCGTTTTGGTTGTTGTTTATTACAGTTACCACCTGGCGGTGTCAGATTTTTGTATTAGTTGGGGGGCTTTTTTTCGTTACAGAAAAGGGGAACAAGGAACACACATTTAGTTAAGTGGATAAAGATATTTAAGATAAGTAGTTGTTCGAAATGGAATACATAAATTTCCTAGCTTTAAATTGTGTAAACAGTTGACCCAAAAATAACCCGACCTCCCCAAAATTACAGAAAATACATTCGTTGTCGGCCCTCTTATCACTGAGAATCCACCGTCGTCATCCTTTTCTACAATACTGGTTTTCGCTCAATTAAAATATGCAAATTCTTTAACCTAGATGATCGGCGCACGTGTGTTCCATGCCACTCTAATGAGGTCCTGTTTCTGTCACAGCACTTCCTCATTGCTTTTTCTATATAATATGAAAGAATACAATTTGTGCTTAATTCAATGCAATCGTCATTCAATTTAATTTCATTGTTCTTATACAATAAAAGTGTACCCGAAATGTATATACTTACACAATTGCTGGGTAAATTGGTTTGTGTCCTTTCCATATGCCCGTTTACTATGCGGCTTCTGTTCGCTTTCCGGTTGATGCACCTCACGTTATTGTCGTAGGTCCTTAAACGTTCACTTGTCCAGTATGTTTTCAAACACACACACACACACACACACACACACACTCACACAGTCAAGCTTGTAAACACATCCTTGTTTTGGGTCACTACTTCTTCCTAGTTGTCGGCCTCTAGAGTTTTTGCAACTATTTTGCGACATGCACACGAAAATTCACCCTTAGACCAGCAGCAGGAGCCGAATTAGCAGCACAACAAGGAAAAGATCAGACGATAGGAAGAAAGAAACCTGCAGACCTGCCTAAAGGACAACACGACATATGGACAAATGGAAATAATGTTTTCGTGTGACTTTGCTTCTTCGGCCAGGGGGACAAAATTATTTCATTGTTGTCCATTCAGAAAAGTAAAATAACCAACAAGAAAAAAAAAAACACTCACAAGAAACCAAAAGTAAAAACAGGACATTGCAGACGTTTGCTGTCGAAAGCACAACAACAACAACAGATACAGCCAGCAACTACAAAAAAACTGGACTTCACTTGGGCGGAAATTAGGTGACAGGATACAGGTTCTCTACGTATTATTAATTTTTTTTTTTATTTTGCACTTTTAATTGTGTTGCTTTTGTAGCTTTGGTATTTGTTGGACGATGTACTTGTGTCGCTCGGACATGTGGACTGGACGTATGGACGTACGGTCCAATAGAGGTTGTGATAGAGTGTGAGTGGCTTTTAGTCTGCGGCTGGATGCGGTAATGTCCCTACAATAGCAACTACAACAACGACAAAAGCTCTATTAATTTTGTCTGGCAAAAGGATTTTGGTAGTTTTGTGGTTTGTTGTTGTTGGGTTTTCCCTTGGCTATTGTGTTCGGGCTCATGATGTTGATAAATTTTGACAGGTTTTTATTATAAAATATGAGCAGCAGCTAGCAGATTGGTTTTAAAAAAAACCAAAAGAAAGACGGACACTGGTTCGGCTGTGAAGAGTAATTAAGAGCATGCTTCGATTACAATAGAATATCGAAACTGGTGTTTTTGCATTTTGTTTTTTTTTTATCATGATATGAAGGGAAATAAAAAATGCTCGATATTAGAGTGGGTGTGATTTGCCTTATTCACTGAGGGATGCTAGTGGTTTAGGATTAGACTTCTACATATTCTTTGGCGTGGCAATTTTACACATTTTTTTTACACTTTTAGATTAAACATTACCAACATATTTTTCAACAATTAAAGTTATCCAATGGACATTTCTAATTTTTCTACAGTTTTTATATTCAAAATATTAAAAAAAGTAGAGAGGGAACTATCTTCGGCAATGCTGAAGCTAAAATACCTCCACACAATATGGACAATTTCGAAGAACCTCTGCCAAAAATCAACTATTTTGACCCATTTATAGGTGGGTCCTCAAGGTTCAAAATTTGTTTCACAATATTTCCAATCTAATCCACAAAAAACAAAATGTTGGTCTCTAGACTTCATTGTAGAGGTCTCACCCCATTGTGACCCATTTATAGGTGGTTTTGGAACCAAGGACCATGTACAAAATCATTTCTAACCTACAACTGGGTACAAATATTGAAGTTGAAATGTTAATGGTTCCAACAGTTAACGTAAATGAGACGTAAAGGAAAAAAAAATTACACCACCTAAAATTATACTTGTCATGATTGAAAATATGGGCAGTTTTTTCAATGTCTGGTTCGCTTTTTTATTGACGGTTTTCCTATAAAAGTGCGTGTTTTTAACATTCTAGCTGGTCTTTTGATTTTGCAAACTTTGTTTATGGCAAAGGTCAATAAATGCTTTTCACTTTAAATTTTTTCTGAAAATGTGTTTCATTTGTATATTCAAATGAACATTTTGAAGATTTATTTGCTCTCACGAAATGTTTTGAAAAACAAACACATTCGTTTTATTTTATAAACATCGTAGTCCCATTTGTTATTATTTATCTTCGTATGTGAACGTTTTCAAATGTATCCTTGACCCTTTAATAGTCAGCGGTAGAAGTGAGCTTTTCGCTTTGGGTATTTGTTTCATTTTTAGTGTGTATTTACATTTTACAGACCAGACACCGGACAGACAAAAAGAACATTTAGCGGCAGTCGTTTCCCCAGAAACCCCACCGGAAGTGAAGAGATACGCGTTGTTTTTTCTTTTGGCTTTCATTTTGTAAGCAAATTTTTATCAGTTTGGATTGTTCTGCGTCTGCTCGGCACATAATCAGATTTTTATTTTTGTCTAATTGCGCATTTATCGAGAAAAACAGAAACGGAAAAAATTAAACAAAAAAAAAATGAGGGAAAAAATGCAAACGAAATTGCAAAATCCAAAATGCGAATGGCACAATAGCAACAACAACAATACATAACAGCGAGACGACCGACCGACCGACCATGATGATGATGATGATGATGACGATGACTACGTTTATGAAGTCGCTGGCTGGCGATGATTCTGGGTCATTCACCCTTGACAAAAATTTTGTTGTTGTTAGGCTGTGCTTTTGCATGTTGTTGTTGCTGTTGGCTGCTGCTTTTGTTGGTGGTGAATTGGTTCATTGTTGTTTGTTGGCTGGTTGAATCGACAACGATGACGCTGACGCTGACTACGCCGAAGTTGGGCGGATGGACGAACGAACGAACGAACGAAAGAATGCTTGGCTGTTTGCTTGGTTGGATGCATTTGTTCTTGTTGTTGCGCGGTCATATCGCTCGTTTGGCTCCACTTTTGTTTGCAATTTTCGTTTTGTTTTGTATTTTTTCGGCCTGTCAAAAAATGTATTTCAGCTTCTGTGCTGACATTTTCTAAAAACCTCCAAAATTAAAATAAATAAATAAAAAAAGCACAAATTTCATTTCGGTATCCTCATGTTTATCCACCAGTCCAATAGTGTGTCGGTCCGTGTATGTGCCTCATGCAGTATTTATCTTTCAATACACTTCGGCGTTGTTCTTTCTGCTGCTGTTCGCAAATGGCATTGTTCCCTGCTTTTTTTTTGTGTGTGTTTTATTTGCAAACATTTTATTTTATTTTGTTAAAAATTCTTATTTTTTTTCTATACATGTCTGGTGTTTATATTGAAAATAATTTTCATTCGTTCTTTGATTTTTTTTCCGGTTGATTTTTTTCTTTCTTTTGCTGTGGAACGCTTTTGGGGGTATGTTTTTTGTATTTATATTTTTTTTAAATTTTCTACTCTTTGGATTTTGAACTTTTGGCAATTTGTGCGGTTTCGGAGGCATTACCCCCTATTTCTTGGGGAAAAGAACAAAAAAAATAACTGCTGCGAGTATCATTCAGTTGATTTATGTGTATTTAGGAACTTATCTCAAATTTACTTGAATGCGTTCGCAATATGCTGAGAAGAATTGGTATACTTTTTTAAAAATTGCATTCAATTGCTTTGGAAGAATTCTTAAGCAAAAATACGTTACAGAAATGATCTTTTGTGTGCGAAAAATGCATCTTGGGCAAATTATGCGTATTAATTTCATCCTCATCAGCCGCATCAATACAAGTCGCAGCCTAAGCGTTTCCTGTTTTTAATAAATTCTGAATTCGTTTCGTTATAAAAATACGTTTTGTCCCTCCTCTCACTCAATAGCAGAACACACAGTTCCATGCAATTGTGAAATGCATTCAAGAACTTCTGCCAAAGCTGCCATAAATATTTGACCAAATAAAAGAAAGGATTTGCATTGTGTTTCGAACGTCCTGCAACGAAGCACAAAAGTGCACGCGGTAACTATTCGCTGCTGCTGCCGTTGGCACAAACCCCTTTATGCTTTCGTTCCACGATCCTTGTTAGGTTTTTTTTTATCATTTTCTCATTCGTTTCTTTTTTTTTTTTGATATGTAAATACCAAAAAAAATATAGAATTGAAAAAAAATTCCGTTGTTGTTTTAATTGTGTGTGATTTGGATTTGAACCTGCCTGGCTTGATCCTTTTACAATCGCATTGCATTTTGCCATTTGCCTTGTACATCTCATGTCGTCGTCGTCGTCGTCTTGGTCCTGCAGTCTTACCTTGCCTTCGTTTTTGCGTAATTGCAATTGCAAAAAGCATAAACAAGGGTCGTCCGAATCACTTTGGGATTTTACTTTTCAATTTCGTAACGAGGTTATCGCTCGATTATAAAAGAGTTCCTCCTCTGGTCAATGCAACAGCCGATTTCTGTACAAAACGTGCCTGTGCCGCTCTGCTCTTCTGCGCGAAATCAACGCTCAGCGATCGCAAACGGAAATGGCATTATTGCGACCAAGAAAAAGGATCAACGTTCGTTTTCTTCTCCTTTTTATCCAAATATATTTTTGTTTTACGTAAACGTGGTCACAAGAAATTTTGAATTTTTAAGTAGTTGATGTTAAGGCTGCAACTTGAAAAGGGGTTTCTGGTTTACAGGGAAGTTCGGTTTTGTGATTTTTGCATTTTACAGGCCCAGCATTTTTGTCTTCAACTGTCCGATCTAACAGAATTCAGAGAAAATTTTTCAAATTTTAATTTCATAATTTGCTAATTAAAGAGTGATTCGGGTAATAGGGACAGATTTTCTCAAAATTTGTTTGAAGTCAATCCCAACTTACTAGATGGTCATATATTCGGAACCAAAACAAGAGACATCCTCAGCCATGCCCATACAAAATAGAACTAAGTTCGGAATGGTTTACTAAAAATGCCACTACTCCGTCCGGGTAGATCGATTTCCCGAGTACTATATGACAGCTATGGGGTCACTGAATTCGAATTTGATTTTATTTATGGTCGATGGATTTTTCGAGGGGTTTACTGGAGGGTTCACAGGAAGGCTCACGGGAAGCTACATATTTTGGATATGTCTGTACTCACTTTCCTTAAGCCGGCAGTGAACCATTTAGCATTTGCATATATTCTGTGAGGGCTGGATTTTTAATTATCAGAAAAGAAGCGTTCAAAATATGGGTGTTAGCAGGCTCTCCTGAAACCACCAGTGGACCTAGAGAGCAAATGAGATCTTAAAGAGTTGCATATAGGGATTATCTCAAGGCCCTGGTATTTTACTAGTTGATAAGATTTAGCGATTATTGCTACTGATTTGATACTGATTAGAAGAAATTATTAATATTGGGCCCCTTCAGTTGTGCCGTTCTGCCCCTTCAGCGTTCGCGTTCTCTACATAAAGATCAAATTGATTAAAATTTGTGCTGCTGTGTATGTCTTATTGTAGTCCTCGCTCGCCTCCGTTCTTGATGGGAAATATAACTCACAACAACAACATTTCTGTGGAGAAGTAGGCCAGTTGCAAAAAAAGGAAAGAAAGAAAGAAAAAAAGAATAAATGAAGAATGGCCACGTTGCAATGCACGCCGTCCATCAAAAGAAATGCACTTAGCGTACGAGGAGCGCTGCCAAGCGTCGAGAGTCTACTTGCAGTGGAAGAGAACTTTTTCGCATTGTAGAAACTTTGAATAATGCATCTATGAGGAACGCAGATGCAACTGCTGCTGCTGTAGCGTCCATGGGAAGTGCGAAATGGAAGTTGCATTACTACTAGTCGCATAAACACTCAGGAAATCGGACGGACACACCCCAACACAAAGCACGCATTAATACACGCACACACGCATGGAAATAGCAAATGCAAGGAAATGCATTTTCCGCCATTGCTGCTGCAATGCGATGCAATTGAATTTAGCGCAGGGGATGAAGAATGCATGCCACGCTGCAGCAGCGAATGTTGTTGACGGTGGATTTATTGTAATTATAATTTTAATCACAAAAGGCAAAAAGGGTTAAAATACTAAAAGAAGAAAATAAGAAAAAGAACAAAAAAAAACCATGCAACGCAATGGCGATGAGTTGCTGAGCTGCGATGTGGTGCAGCTGCCGCCACACTCTTCTGACCAAACGAGTCTAGGCAAAGTAATCAACAACAGGGCAAAAAAAAACTGCCAAGGCACCAATTGAATGGAAAATCTGCGCAATTTTCAAAGACTCTTCCGCCATCGATGATTGCAAGTACAATGACAACAACAACAGCGACGGCAATGTTTGCTAGTTGCATTTAATTGCAATCGAGGGGTGGACTTTTATAATATCCTGCTGGCTGGCCTGGATGTCCTGGTGAATGAACTCAGTGGTCTGCTGCAGCAGTCGTGGCTTTTCAACTATACTTGCTCCTTCGCTCACTCTCTACGGCAAAAAAGTGCATTTCAAATGGCGGCAACGCAACGAAAATTTATTGTTCCTGCAGTTGTGGCTGGAAATGCAGTTGCATTGGCTGCTCGGTATGAGTGGCCTTCCATACTGTCATTGAACCCTACCACAATGGCGAGGGGATTATTTGCAATATGGACAACAACAACAGCAAACATATTTTGTACTAAGCATATGTAAAGTACTTGAAACCTAATATGCACACTTGCATGTAAAAATACTGACCTACTCCTAAGGAAATTTCGTATGGTATGGTTTTTACGTACTCCAAAAAATGGGAAAAAAATTTAAAGAACAAAAACAGAAATGAGATGGTGAGAACAGATTTTCAACTCGAGTGTGAAAAATTTCAGACACGGTCTCTTAACGAGCTCATATATGGCAGCTGTCATATTGGGTACTAGTGCAAAAAATTTTACTTTAATGTGGGTTTAATTGTCATTTGCACAGGAAAAGGGTGAAATATTTTTGTCGATCTTGTAATATAATTTTCATAAAAATTGCTCATATAAAAACATTCCATTGGCCTAAAGAGTTTGGTCTTGTAAAAATTCATAAATATCTTAAGGGCACACTGAAAGAAAAAAAACTATTCAAAATGAAACAAAATAACACGCAATCAAGCTGAGGGCCCTATTATGAGTGGCGTTTATACTACGAAAAACGACCTGTGACGGTTTTTTAGATCAAATTCCTATCAATTGTGATTGTGTTTACTGCCACCACCCTAGCCTAACCTAAATATGAGCTTGTACTCCTTTTTTTTTTGGTGATTGGTATTCCACAAGGAATGTTCACATTGTTTGACCAATAATACCAATTTCCATTGAAGCAAGTGAATCAGGGCAAATCTAACTTTACTCCTCACAAGTATGCTTAGCAATTATTGACCAATATTTGACAATGTTTGAACCTTCTCCGCGCTACTTGACCACAAAATACAGTCCATTATTTGTTGTGGGAGTCAATATTGAGTGGACATTTTCTTGTATATTCCGTGAATTAAGTCATTTGTTTTGTAAATTCCTATTCCAAACGAAATAGATCTACAATTCATTTCTGTTACTACATCTACGACCGGTTGGCTCACCAAGTTATAAATGTATAACTCACGGCATTCAAGCTCTACAAATCAATTTAAATAGAAATTAAATTTGAACATCGCTTTTAATTACATCCTCACCTTCTTGTGCTTTTCATGTCATGTCAATGTTGAACGTGGCTAGAATTTGTTGGCAAACTATTTCCACACATGGCCTGTATCACAAAGAAGAAGAAGAAGAGGGAGAAAAATGCCAATTAACATGAACATGACATGACACACCCATAGACCTCGACTGTACTTACCAGTAGAGGAGTAGCTTCTTCTAATCACTAATATATGCGATAATTATTTAAAGCAGCAGCGTGTAAACGTTAATAAATCATAGTAAGTATTTGTATTAAGAGAAAATGAGCGCGAACACACGAAACACACAAACCCACATGCACTTTCACACACAATCAACACATACACACGCACGCAAGCCATGCACTCCATTTAATATGCTTAGGGGGTACAGTACAGTATGTACCAAGCGGTGCACTGCTGCTCCTGGTACTCGACAGCGTTACTCCTTTGACGTTCATATGTTTTGTGTGTGTGTGTGTGTGTGTGCGAGTGTAACCGGAAACCGCCATTAAAAGTGCATTTGAAGTGAATATGAGTTTGGCTCGTGAATATTTTTGCATGCATGAGCTTGTGCGGGACATTGCATGGCTGCTCTGCAATGTTTTGGGGCCAGGGGAGATTCTTTTGTAATTCAACTCCTTTTAATTCGATACTCGGTATCTGTCTCTATGAAGGCGTTGGAAGTTACTGTTTTGTTAACCTTCTGCTGCAATATCGATTTTCTTTTAACAAAATAACAAAAAAAAATGCACAAAGGCGTTGAGGTGTTAAATGAATTTACATGCATAAAAATATTTCACCCAACTATTATATGGAGAATGTACTGGAATTTTTTGAAGTGTTAAATGATGGGCTTCAATTGGTAAAAAAAAAATATAGGCGACACAGTGGAAGTGTGGAGTAGACATGAGATTTTTAATGGTTTACAATTTTAAAAAGAATTACCTCACAAGAACATCTGTGAGATAGACCCTTCACATTTTATACAATTGACGGAACCTTTATGTACTCGTGAAGCATTGGAATTTTCAAATTATCAGAAGTTAAAACCTTTCAGAAAACAAAACTAATAAAATGAACGGACCTAGAGCAGAACTAAATCATCACATTAGATAAAAAAAGTCACATTCTTGGAAGGCACCAGGGCATGACTAGAGATGGGTGGTGATAGTGGCGCGGTTGGCTAAAGGGTTACCCTCTTCTGTGTTATAATCGGGTTCAATCACTACCCGGGGCAAGTCACAGAAACAAATCTTTCTGTAGAACCGCAACCTTTCGTAAGCATTGGCAAACTTACGAGAGCATATCTAGCCAAGGAATGCATCAATTTCCAATCGTCGTCCGTAGGTCCCTGCCATTATCATATACATTATGACTTGCCCATGATAATTGCAGCTAGAAGCATGTGGTATCACATTGGACCTACTTTGGTCTATGGATGTTGGTGTTCCGGCAGCCACAGTAACCTAACCATGGCTAGAGACTCTCTAGCAGGATTTTTGAATGCGAAAGAAGGTGTTAAAGTTGGGTCCAAAGGGCGGGTGCATAATCTGTAATGAATTAACTAACGTAAAGATCCCACAAAGGGTTGTTTACCTGTTCAACACGGTAAAAGTAATGCGGTTGTTAGGAAATACATTTATTTTACACTTTACACTTTCACTCTGTTACGCAGTGTAAAATTATTGCATTGTTCTGCAATTCCTATAATTTGATTCATTTTTGAAAGTTTGAAGCCTGCATTTTTAGTTGGAGGCCTACATTTTGCCTCACATAAATCATCCTTCATTATTTTTCACCCAATTAACTTATATTTATTCACAAGGTGTCACCCACTGGTACCGACAAATTCCAATGTGAAAACATAACAACTTTATATTCTTCTAGTTACTAACTGCATTCAGTGCGTTGAGGTGAATTGTATTTTGGCGTGGGGGCCATAAGTAGAACGAACATCAGCGTCGTTCTTCGGCACAAAAAAAAAAACTTCCTCAAGAGAGGAGGTTCGCTCTGTGCCCGGGTACAGTAGAGCTGCAATAGTGCAATGCTAAAGACTGTGATGCAAAAAATAAATCATCATTATTAAATGAACGAAGCGTGTACGCTCCCTCAGCAAAGTTGAGCTAAGTTTAGTTTGCTTCAATGCACTTCACTTCTCTTCAGTTTAGTTGCGTTGCGTTGCGTTCAGTAGAGCAGAGGTTCGTTTGTGGCTCAACAGCCCACCAAACGCTGAAAAACGATTTATGTAATTTTTTTAAATTTTATTCTTTTTCGAGTTAGTTAAAATGCGTCACGCTGCATTTAATGCATTTTCAAGGACTTTTATACTTCTTGGTCGTCGTCGGTCGTTGACGGCGCGCGCACAATGATGGCGGTGATAATATGACAATTTGGGGGTATTGTCGGTGCGCGGTATGGTATCTTCTGCCAGCGTTTAGTAGTTCAGTAGTGTGCCGTTTATTGGTAGTGGTATTATGTTACATGGAATGACATTTGTATGTGCCTAGTGCGCTCTGTGTACGCTTGCATGTAAATGGTGCGATGGTACACATAAATATGTAAACCCTGAAGCTGAGGAACATGTGCACGAATCGTTTACGCAGTAGGGTGTCTGACGTCTGTCGTCTGCTCATGCTAGTTTGCCGGTTAGTTGGAGGCTTCTTGAATTACATGCATGCGTTCCACAGTGCACCGCAGTGTGCAACACCAACTGAAACAGCTTGGCCGCTCGCTCGCTCGCTTGCTGGTTGGCTGTCAACGCCATGTTGCGAAACTCAAAAGGCAGATATGCACTGGATAAGAGTTGCTAAAGCCCGCAAGAATTGCGAGGTCGTCGTGTTTGTTTGTTTGTTTGTTGGTTGGTTCGTTTGGTGTGTCGATCGGGTGATTTTTTCGTTGTTGTTGCTGTTTGTTTGTTGCTTTTTTTCGCTTTCAGTTTATTGCCCAAAGTCGCATGTTGATGTAGGTCCAGTCTGGCGTATGTACTATGCTTTTTTGTTTTTTTTTGTTGAGTTTGCTTTAAGTTTAATGAATGCACCACATAATGTAACCAGCATGCGTTCACTTTACCTTTCAGCTCTGAAAATAATGGGTTAAGTAAATATCAGCATACTTTTGTATAAATATTATACACATTTTCCTTTGCGTTTCGCATTGAGCGTAACGCTTCACTAGGTCTCTGTGGTCCCCCTGGTAAAGTGTTCAATAATGAACATAAAAATAACGCATGAATTTCAGCACAGAAAAAATAGCCATATGCAGTTTTAAGTATTTTGTTTTAATTTTTTTGTTGGTTTCGGTTTTTGTTTTTTCATTTGTGTGTGTCTTGATATAGCCTTCAGATACTGGCATATGTAACCGGGCCTCGACGCTAAACGAGTGTTAAGTGCAAGCTGCATTTTCTGGATTATGTTGATTTTTTGTGTACTTTAGGCATGTAGGGGGTATCTGCTTTGTTTTAAAATTTTGCTCAAAAGTAGGCCAAGTTAAAATTGATTTAATGGTCTGATATGTGGAAAATGTTGGTCACATCGCGGACGTGTTGCGTTGTAAGCTAGGGGGTGAGGTGAGATTTATGTATTTCCTTTGTGGGATTTTATCGGAGATTTTGTACACCCAGACGTTGGGTACAGTAGGTCAAATGGAGTAAATTAAAGATAGCTAAACTCAAGAAGGGTTTGAATGTGTAGCTTCTACTGCACTTGTGCTCGTTATCTACCTTGCAATACAAGCCTAGTCTCCGATCTATAATTTGAAATTAAAACATTCTAGCATCGGAGTCGCAATGGTTTCATTCCACCTGCTCTTCTAGAAACGTAAAAAAGCTACTCAATATACTTGTTTTACAAACGCCTTTGGCACCACTAATGGATACATATCACGTTTCTTTCTTGCACCCAGCAATGACTAAACACATCATTTGCTCTCTTTGATAGCCTGTTGCCGCCTGCATCTTGCCTTTTGTTTCACTTCAAAGCTACCAATTAACCCAAATGTTTCCCCAGTTGTCAAAGACATAATCAGCGCCCTTTGATGTTTGACGTTTGATTTGCCGTCTCGCTCTTTATGCAAATGTACTCCTCGTTGGTAGACTAAGTAGAAGTTATCATCAGGACATTGACCTAACATCGCTTCGAAGCGTGCATGCGAAAATGCCAAATTGCTGCATGCAGGGTCGTTAAATATATAATTGCATCCATCCCCTTTGCTGCTTAATGAAGCCCACATAAGTTCAAACTAAAATCAACTAATGATGTACAAATTTCCTCTTCTGCTTTTGAAGAATGGCACATGGCAAATGTTAAATCTTATTTACTTAACAAACTTTTAAAATATTATATGAATGGATTTGCGATTGACACACTTCATAGTATTTCACTTTCAGTTGATACTACTGCACTTGCTAGGCATCCTTTTAAAAATTCATAAATGAAATTTCATCATAAAGGCCCACTGCATTGTGTGCTCTTCGGCAATTCCAACCGCCGCAAATAAAATCATAAACGCGCTTTTTGGCGGGAAAAAAATAGCAGTGGCTGGCTTTGTGTATGCACAAAAGAAATTGCATTCAAATAGACTGTAACTACTTGTATGTATTCCAAGTATTTCTATAAACTTCACCAGACATGAAAAGATTATATGAAGTGCTTGGGATTGTCGAGAATTAGGTTGGATATTATATTTTGAACTTGTCTATACTTTGAAAATTATTGTTCCATTTAAAGGCAGCTGTCTCAAGTGGCTGAGTCACAGAAAAAGCCACTAATTCCAGTACATTTGACACAGAAGTCACTGTGACAAATGTTGTTTATTTATCCGCTACTGATCCTTGTGGTTTTGTTGCTTCATTAGATTTAGTTCCGTGCGCTATATCTTAGAAGGTGTGTTCACATAAACAATTTAGGCTATAAGTAGTAAATGTTTTATATAAATTGTTTTACACAATTGAAGGGGTCTAAAGTTCGAACTGGACTAGGCGGCCCAGATTTTTGATTATGTATTTTAAAAATATTTTGGATAAATCAGAAAAAAATACGTTAAAATCCAAAAAAAAATTTTATTTATAGTAATTTTTACTTATATCTGGTTAATATTGGATAAAACCGTTGAAGACGTTTTCAAATTTATATTTTAAGTTTATTTACTTGTTTCCTCAGCTTGCAATGATCTTTTGTATAAAAACTCTGAAGTGAAAGACGGGGGATTCATACCACAAGACATCTTGGTGATCAAACATGACCAAACCAACTTTATTAATACAAATGAATTTTTTTCAATTTCAAATACCTTCCAAGCCACCTAAGTCATCATTACTTAAGCAAGTATTTAAATAATATCCGTTATTTTTTCAAAAGGGGTAACATTTTCAGTAAAAAAAAAAAAGAATAAAAAAACCAAAATGGAAGAAAAAAATCTTTTTATATTTTAACACCTTCATCCAATTTCATTATTGTTCTAAATATTTCTACTCTTTTCTTTCGGATCGTTAATTTATGGACTTTAACCATTTTCCAACCATTTGAAAAAAGTGACGACAAAACATTCCACAATATGACAAAAACTGTATATTTTATAGAAAAGAAAAAAACAAAAAAGCAACAAAAAAATGTCAGCGCAAAACAAAAAAAAAAGATTAATTCAATGTGTACTTGGAGATTTTTGCTCATCGCACCATCGACAATTTAGATAAATTTTCCCACCAGCAGTAATAGTCGTCATCATCGCACGAAGAAGAAGTAGCCAGCGACACCCATCGCAGAAGGGGTGCCATGCCCGCTGCATTGGGGTGTCCATTTGTGCGCACAGTGAAAAAGTTACCCTTAGAGAGAGGTACGCATCCGCACCGAACTGCAACAACAACCGCTGAATTTGAATCGGAATCCGAATCGTGTGGTCATTCCATTATATTCGAGCCATAATCTTGAGCGCACACATAGCGCTGCTCCTCAGCGCTTAGCTTTGATATCAAATGATATCCTTTCTTTGCATTTGGATCGGTGCAACCGCTTCGCTTTCATGTGTACACAAGAGCTCAGCCACAGTCAAACAAAAAGAGGAACAAACAAGACAAGAACAGACAACAACAACAACAAAAAAACCGAAATGCTTTAAGCGAAGATCAAGACGCATCCTTAGGTTCAGGTACAACTTACTCATATATCACAAAAGGATATCTGTGCGCTTTTCTTATGATTGCTGCCTCTTCCTAATTTTTTTCTCGTTGGTGTTGTTGGTACTTTGATAAGTTCGGTGGTTGCCTATCAAGCAAAACTCTCCTCCTGTGTGTGTGTCAATGTACGCCCATGTGGATATTGCCGTGATCGGTGATCGGTAGTGGTGACCATCTCAGCGGCCGTGGTCGAATGTGACACCACGTGAAGAAGCAACCTCATCTTCTGTGCCTTAGAATAAAAATGGGCAGACAAAAAAAAAAGCGTAATAAAAAATTGTGTTTTATGTAGTTCTGCATTAAAAATGCAAATGTCGTTGAGTTTCGATGCCTCGGCTTTATTCGCGTTTGTTTTGTGCTGAATTTAAGATTTTAGGTAAACATTATTTGCACTGATACACAACAACAGTGCACGGGGTCGGTCTTCCATCTTGCAGAGATGAATAAAAAAATATATTAGAGTGAAAAAAAAGGAATCGATTAATCATTGTCCTTGCGTGGTTTTGGGTACACAATCGCCCAACAATGTGTCTCAAATTGTTGATGGTCGCCTTTTTACCATAGTCGGTTTTCGGTTTTTTGGTTTTTCGGCGCTCAGCTTGTGATGCGATTTTGTACAGATTTTATGCAATCGCGACGTAGTGCTCGTTGCTGCTCGTTGCTGCTCGTCCAATTCTAATAAAACAAATCAGAAGAACACTCTTCAGAAGAACATTGCGCATATCAAATTCGTATATTATACCGGGAAGGGTAAGTAGCTTTAGATATTAATTAGAAATGATAATAGAATTAGAAATGTACAACATTCAGTTTAGGCTTATTAAATTAGTTTCATTAAAAGACTTAAAATATTTTTAGTAGGACCTACTATATACTATTTTAGTACAACAATTAACATGAGACAAGGAAATTATCACTGATGTGACGAAGCATTCGAAAGACCCTCGTATAAAATTCTCTCAAAATTGAAGTTGGTTATATGTATCCGTATTCCCAACATCTCCACTTCAACATTCACATCCGCATCACACCCACATCCCAAGTGCGGGTGTTGAAAATGAGATGTTGGGGATACGGATGCATATGACCAATTTCCTATTGGAAACCATGCGGATGCTCCATCACATCCCTAGTAATTAACATAGGTAAGTGATAACGTATATGAGAATTGTAACCATTTCATACCGAACGCTGAATGTTAATTGAAGCTTTTTCATGGAAAATTATACTCTCGCAAGTTTGCCAATGCTTAATGAGTGTTTTAAGCGTAGCGCCACAGCCGATCTGTACTTGATTTCGGTCATAAAAAAATCAATGAAATCACTATGGACCCCTCAGAAGTCTTAACCGCGTCCTACTCTAAACGTGAAGTTCTTAAAGTCGGACATCCAGCAGCTTAAACGACCGAGAAGAACATGAGAATGGCGCTTGGATTGGATACGAACGGCCAACAAGGAAATTGCAGACATCAAATGATCTTCTCGGAAGTTTTCGTGTGACAAGGATGGAAACTAACGTCTCCTTACAGCACTGGAGGAATAGTTACTTAATAAAGAAGTTCACCAACAGTTGTTCACCCGAGACGTCCGAATTTGCCAGTTAACGTAATTTAGAGTTAACGAAAGTTAAAAATTTGAGTTACTTAGGATACTATTTCGATTAAAACTCCTGTACACAGTTTCACCCTTGAAACCCAGTACTACCAATTTGATTTACCCCTTGACAAAAGCCCAACCATTTTACGGTATAATCAAAAGCAACCACTAATGTGTACTCGCCAACTTGCAAAAATATCAGCAAAGCTCTTCCTCAATCATTTCGTTGCCACTGGACAATGTCCATCCTTTCGTGTGGCTCTTTACCTACATAACTGACACACAAACACAGCCATGGACAAATACACGTACTCTCAACCATCCGCACAGAACTAAATGCAGACAAGTCCTTGTGACGATCATCTTCTCTGACCTCGTAAACAAAAATTATTGCATATGAAAAAAAATTTTATTATAAAGTTTTTTTTTTCCGTTGTGGTTGTTGTTTTATTTAGCGGAGCGAAGGTACTGTTGCACGGTTTATAGCTCGAATTCTATACGAAAGAAGTGTTGGATGTCATCTTATTATTCGAGACACACACACATACACACACACACACAGGCACACCCATGCATACCCGAGTGTACCGAGAGAAAACTGTGGGAATAAAAACAGGATTCGTTTCGAAATTGTGATGGTCATCATCCATCGTCATCGTCAGCGCAACATCCTCGCGCGATGTTATTGTGGCACATATCCTCAGCGGTGGACGTTGGAAAATATGAATTGCTTCTTTTGCATTTGCAGCGGTGTTGTGAATATTTTGGGTTGGTTTGTTGGTAGCTGGCGTTTTTTTCTTCCTCATTCTTTCCAATTGTCTGTACTAACCAAGCGTAGTTTTTATGTCTGTACATTTGTCATTCGGGGGATTTTTTGCCATCGTCTTCAGGGGGTATTGCGTTTCTACATCTTCTTCTCGGTGCCGTGAGTTTTGAATGGCTTTGCACTTTCGTCGTGCGGGTAATTAAATTGATGCAAGTACTTTTTGTTCAATTTGCTCAGTCTCTGGGGTGAAAAAAGTTCAGTTTAAAGTTTATTTGAACTAGACGACTTTTTTGAAGAATTAAACATTCTTTAAAATTATTTTTATAGAATGCTTTCATTCGGTCACTATGCATATGACTACTATTCACAAGTTGTGCATACACATGCGAATGGTTTACAATTTGAATTCTTAAATTTATTTGTAGAGCAATAGAATTTATATGAATCCGTCTTAAACTGCATGCTTCCACCATTTCTGTGATTATGCCTGCTAGTGAGTGGAAATTGTGTGTGCTTTGCTATTCTATGGTTTGAAACAACTATCGTCAAGTGCACTTAGTATAAGTTCAACAACGGACACATTTTAAGAGTCTTTTGTTGGAACACAAACACTTCTGCAGAAGCTCTTAAAAATTGCCAAGGACAAGCACCAGTCGCGATCTAGATCAATCTGTGTGAATGGAAAAGGAACGAATACAAGCTTCGCAAAACAATTTAGGCAGCTCTTAACTAATGCATAACACTTAGTAGAAAATATGTCTGAAAAGAACTGAAAGTCATAGCGAAAGATCGAAAGCGTTGGAGGAGTTTCGTTGAGACTCTACGATTGAATTGAAATCTACAGGATGCTCAAAGAATTGCCAAAATTCGATGCCTCGCTTATCCTGAAAACTATAGAGGAGCTAGACTTATCTCATCGGTAAACATTAACTAAAATGTCTCTTGACTGTTCTATCAAAACACTAAAATGATTGAAGAGGAATCAAAAGCTCCTTTGGATGGCAACAATGCAGACTAATCTATTAATAAATCGTTTGAAAACTAGCATACGTTTAGTTCGCTCCACCTGTTTCAACGTAGAACCCACCGCATAGTTCTCGATTTCCATGCCAAGCAGAAACTCAATTCAAGTTTAGACAAATCGGAGATTTTATCGCTCCGATCAGATCCAGCGGAAGAAGGAAAGAATGAACGAAGGCAACGTGTACAGTGCCGCCACCAACCCAGCAGAATATTGTCACCCAACTTAAAGTTAATTAAAGAAGAAAGAAAGGAACGTAAGGCAAACGCCAAACAAAAATAAAAGAAGTTGCAGTTAATTGAAATGTTCCTCAAGCATATCTCTGATGGCAACACTCAAAATCTCTAGCCAAATTGACGGTACAAAATTAAAAATTAAAACTACACAAAACGAGACGAAGCTCGAATAAAAAAAACATAAAGCTGCGAAACAGCAAGTACTAGCATAAGAATTGCAAAAGCAAAAAAGAAAAAGCAAAAAAAGTATGTCCACGAACACGGCCTGGCTGCATAGCTGCAAAAGAGACGGACAGCGACGACGACGACGACATCCACAGTGCTGCAAAATGCATGAGGCTGCTAGTCTCTCTTGAGACCACATTGAACTGCAAGAGTTGAGCGACAAAAATGCTTGGTGCGGCGGCGCTGGGTGGTTGCTGCTGTCGCTGCTTCGGCTTCGTTATTGGTCTGGTTGCATTTGTGTGCGAAATGATTTCAATGCGTTTGTATGGGTGCATCATCGGTCCAAACGAAGCCAACGACGAAGAAGAAAACAAAACAAAAAGTTCAAAAGTTGTGGAGAGAAACTTGGACTCCTGCGTGTGTGTTAGTGTTGAGTGCGAGAGGTTTTACGTGGAAGGGAAGCAAAAGGAGAAAGAGAGCACACAGCCAAAAGGAGCAATGCCTAGCGGCCGGCAATTATTCAGCACATGCACACTTGCACTCACACATGCAGTCGAGAGTATCTGTGAGTGTGTGGCTACTGCAAGCTTTTTGTCGTTTTGCCCAACCGATTTTTGCAATGCGACAAACGACACACAGATACTGGCAAACGCCAACCTCACATACATGGACCGAATATGCGAATATGCTCAGCCGTGGCATTTTTCTCCATTCTCAGTCAAGTCGCATTTTTACACTCGGTCCGTGTGTGTTGCACCAGCAGCAGCGAAGTAGAGACGTTAGCCAAACGCCAGACATCAACAGCGCCACATTCGCCAGTATCGCGGACGGACGACGATGAGAAGAAAATACCGCAGAAATAAATCTATAAAATTTTTCACATTTTCAATTGGATAAAAATCGAAAAAAAAACCCGAAAAATATTTAAATAAATACCACAAAAATTTAATCAAACCAAATTCCCAAAAAACGAGAAGAAAAAAAAACATTTCGCAGAATTTCCAATCAAAATTCCAAATAGTTACAATTCGAGACCACGCCAAAATTCGGAAAACAAAAGTCCGCGCATACAAAGATTTTTCAATAAAATTTGGATAAAAAAAAGAACTTCTTCAGAAAACTATTGACTTGGCTGCAGCGACTAAAGAAGAAAACGTAAAAAAAACAATTCCTTTCAATTGTTTCATTTCTATCCATTAGTGAATTCTTTTAATTTTTAATTTAAATACTTTTTCAAAGATAAACAGTTTCCAACTATTTTTTAATATTTTTAAATACGCCTTTTTTCAACATTATTTTCAAACCATTTTTAATTCTACGCTCATAAGTTCCAGTTTAAGTTTAAAACCATACAGTTTTTAAGTGATTCCACCACAAAAAACTTCTACAAATATTTTTCAATAGTTGCCAAACCCAGACAAAACGGTGCAAAGCGAAAAAACAACTTCCTGTCTGCTAACTGGCTTTTGCCTTTTTCGCAAAAAGTATCGAATAACGTGTATCAACGGCACCTCCTCCCGCACCAGCACCCGCGCTACACGCCACGTCGGACTTTGCAACCGCACTTGTGTCTATGGGATTTAATTTGCCTTATTGATGCCCGTCGCTTTAACACTAAAATGCAGCAGCAGCATCATGCCAACGAGTGCATAAAAATTATACACGAAATTTATAAACCACAAAAAAGTGAAATAAACACAACTTGAATTTTTTAAATTGCAAAAAAATCAAAAAAAAAGCAAAAATAAAAAAAAAAAAAACGATTGTTCAATGAACGAATATTTTTCGAAAGGTGTAGCAACAAAAACAAAGTGAAAAATCAATTTTAAAATCAAAATAAAATAAACGACCAAACAAAAACGTTTATCAGTGAGTGAGAGACTCTATAAAAAAAACATTAAACAAATTAAATTAAATTTAAAACAAAAAAAGAAAAGAAACGAATTCCTCGATTCCATTTCGAAGCATTTTCTAACTTTTAACTGAACTAAATGTTTCTATGCATGTGTCGTCTAGGCTGTGTGCGACGTCAACAAAAATTTAACAATACCAGAATTGCATCTGTTACTTGATAAAAACTTGGAAAAATTTGAAATTTATTAAAAAAAAAAAAGAAAAAAAAATTATATCATAAAAAAATTACATAACTCCTAGGTAAAAAAAAAACTATATAAGCTGACTGCGTTTTATTCTTCATCTCTAACAACAACTACTACAACAAACTTCGGACACTCACACACACACACACTCACTCACACACATACACCGCTCAGACCCACACACAGACAAACGACTTTGGCTTCACTGCAGTTTGGATTGCGGACTCAATTCATCCAACGACGTTTCGCGCACCATTCACCAGCAGCCCCCCGCGGACTACGCCTGCCTGCAATTTGGACGTCCTGCATCTGCAGCACTGTGTATTTTTGTTTGGATTACCACGTAATTCACACGGGAGCCAGAAGGAATTTGGTTGGTCTTCTTCGTTGCCCTTAATTCACAAACTCTTTCGGACGTACTCCAACGCAAAACGCAGTCATATTCTGGAAAACCAATAAATAAAAATTTTTCTAAAATTTTTCACAAAAAACAAAAAAAATTTAACGCTTTACAAAAAAAATCTGCTAGATACAAAATTTACCAGATAAAAGACAAAAAAATAATCAAAATTTGCTTAAACAAACCACAAAATAAAGAAAATCATTTCAAATCTAATTAAATTTAAGTGATAAATACATAAACTACTTTATACTTAAACAATTTAAACCTTTATATATCCTCTATATCTAGATATATAATATAAACAAAATCGTGCCTAAACCTAAACTTTTTAAACATAATTCTCTCGCTTAAGTAACTAAGCTTAACTGAACAAAACGCATTTATACTTTAATATTAACGCAAAAAACAATTTTCAAATTGCTTCAAGAAGCAATCACCAATTCAATTCTACAAAGAAAAAAAACCAAAAACTTGGAACATACAAGTAAGCCTCACCCATACATCTTCAACTACATAATCCGCCACTACTTGTGCACACGTGGCAGTCTTTTCAAATTTCAATTACTTGAAAACCGGCGAAAACGACACACAAAAAGAAACTGCACTCAACTGGCCCCCCTCCAAACGTCCCGTGGCCGTTCCCTCGTCACCATCGAAGAATACAAAGAGAAGACAAAAACTAAACTGCATCCATTAGTTGCATCCGTTGTCGTTGCAATATACAATAACTAAAACAACAACAACTATCCAAAAAAAGCAAAGAGAACCAAACCGACCAGCGGAGGAACTAAGTGGTGGGGAATACAAAAAAAAATCGCCCCAACAACAGCAACTTGTACTACTGCAGCAACTGCAAAGCTAAAGTGATCTTATCTGCTGCAAAAAAAGCAGCAAACCAACAAATAAAATCAGCATTAAACTTGCTCCCTCTGCTGCACGCGATCGATCCAACCAGCGAGCAAACGAGCGCCGAACCGAACCAACCGATCCACTTTCGATCAGAGATCGTTCGCTCGTAACTTGTTTCACCACATTTTGCAAAAAAAAAATACAAGCAAAAAAACGCAAACAAACCCATATCATCGTCTTTCGTGATCTTCGTGCATCGTCTCTTCGTTTATAGGAGCAAAAAAAAGTGCACCCTCCCCCCAACGTCAGCGTCATCAACAGCAGCAGCAGCAGCAATCAGTAGCAGCACCAGCAGCAGCAGCAGCCAAACAATCTTGAAAACTTTTCACTCTCAGTTCCACGAGTGCAGCACTGCAACGACGCCGCAGTAATTTTGTTCGTACCTCTCCAATCGAGCGCAGCCATTCTGCAAAAGTGCAACCAACGGATTTATGTTTGAATTTGACGTTGTTCGCTATTAAGTCGACGAAAAAGAACGCCGCAACACGACACTCAACACCAAATCAGATATAAAATAAAATACTGCAAACTAAGAAAAGGAAAGAAAATACAAAAAAACATTCGAAATAAATCAAAACGATCGTATCATCGCGCAAAAGTGCATCCGTCGTCTTCGTTCATCCAGCAGAGAGACATTTGCCGCGTTCAAAGCAACAAACATCATTCGAACAATCATCAGTTGTTCGGCATAATTCGCATAATTCGAATACAATTCGCCAAAAGTTCGTTTCGTTAGTTTTATTTACTTTACTTTTACATACTACATATATTTCTATATATATAGTATATGGCGCATCTGTGAGATATAAATATATACAAAAATATATTTTACAACAACGTGTTCTTTAGTGAAAATTTATATTAATTTTTTTGTGTGTGTTTATTTTGTTTTTCTGTTGTATAAGAAACAAACAAATAAAAAAATTACTAAAATAATAAATAATTAAAACGAAAAATAAATACATACCAGCAAATCAGTGTGCTGACAAAAAAAGAGAGACCAAAAAAAAAATAATAGAGGAAAAAGGAAACAGTCTCACCTAAGCGTTAAAATTGTTTGGATTAATTCTACGTGAATAAGCTTTTATTTGGATTTTATTCTTCCCGAGATCGACGGCAACAATTCATTTAAGTAAGTTTGAACTCCACATTTCCTTTTTCGTTGCAATTAATACACTCTTTCAGGCTAGACATGTATCTTAAGTATAGCGGTTTAGGTTTAGGTGTAGGCAATCAAAGCACTAAACTCGGGTTTCATTAAATCCAAACTAGTATCAAGATGGAGAGATCACTCTGGCCTTCCTTTAATGCCAAAGGAACCAGATGAAGTTGTTGTCACAACAAACATCTCCCGATATTTCCTAACCATAGCGGTTTAGGTTATCTTCTGTATAGCGATCAAAAGGTTTCGGATTAGATCCGTGGGACCACATTCGAATTTTCTTTTGGCAAAGTCTTAAACTTTCGTCAATCCTTGTCAAACCTACAACAGAATAATTTGTCATTCGTCGTTCCGTTTAAAACATTAGCTTCCTGCAATTCTCATATTCGTTATTCCTTGACCTAATTCGGTCCCTAAGTTCGACAATCGAATGATGAACTGGTTTTTAAAAAAGGTTCACTTTGGATTTCACTTACACTTAATTTCAAATAAAAAGTTGGCAACCCATTTAAGAAAGGTTTCTCTTTTAATTTATTTGTCTTGCCCTTAAGTATTTCAATATCAGATTTTGCAGGATCTAATCTAATCAGTTAAATTATCAACTCGTGAGTAATTTTGAAGAGTTTTCAATGCTCCATAAAATATACAGAAATTGCAATCAGCTGCAATCAACTCAACTTGAACCAAGTAGTTCAAGTTGAGTTTCGTTGAATACTTTTTCGAGAGATTGGTCTACATTTTGTGATGTGCCTAAAATAGGATATACCAAATATCTTCAATCTTCATCAAATACATTTTAATAATTAGTTAATTTATAAGATACTTGAGTTCTTCTGAGATGAAGGTGACTCAAATTTGTAAAGTAATTAATCACCACAAAATGAGTAAGACTTGCTTAGTAATTATTCATACATTAGGAATATATTTTTATTGAATCGGGTTAAATATAAATTTAATAAAATAAAATGTCTGTCAAACCGAGGCAGGCCTTATCAGAGTTTATATAACCTACAGTTTATAGCGAAAAGTTTTATTCCAATTCACATTCCATGAAATTATGAATCATAAATTGAAAAAAGAAAATGAAACCCATTTGTTTCTTTAGTAAAACAATCGCCATTGCACTCCTAACGACTTAAGTCTAGTACTTGTATATTTTTTTTTGCCCATATATTTAATTAATTATATTTGCAGAATTAATTTCCATTAAATGGCGAAATGCAAAAAAAAAATCAAATGTTTAAGAAGAACAAATACATTCATTTTCGAGCATTGCACTTTACTTTTGATATTTGTTTTTGTTTTCGATAGCCCGCTGGCGATGCCCAGCTATTCTGAGTTGAATTACAATGCATTCTTTTCGTTATACAAACGATTTTTTAATTATTTTCATTCGGTTAAAAGTGGTTAGTCATAAAATTGTGAGAATAGGTCGTGAACGAATACCAGCCAGCCAACATCAGCTGTGAGCGCAGCGTAGTGCTGCGAATATACTATATTCTAATTTTATAAAATTATATTACCCACTTAGCGGGTAAGTGAGGTACAGACGGACGTGTGCCAAGGTGGGTGGGGACCTGAAGTGGGCTGCTCTTTTGAAATTTTGCATTTTCATTTTCTTTGTTCGCCCTCCGAACGATAACAAGTACGAGAACAGCCGAAACAACAACAACAACAAACACTTTGTTGACTTTTGTCATAAATCTGTGTGATTTTTGTAGCAGTTCTTTCTTCTCGAAATAATTTTAAGTACTTCAAAGACAAATTTTAATCTACTAATGATGTTTTGCTTGAGGACTCGTATGGCATCTAACACGCTGGCTGCTCTACTAATTAATTATTTAATTTAATTTAAAGCCTTCTTAGTGCAACTATCAATTAAAACTAGACAAATGACTGCATAACGTTTAGTCACGTGTTCGATTTCTCATCGGGCCATCATCGTTTAAACATGCCTCGACATCAAAACGTATTACACTTTAGTTGAATTATAGTGGCTATTTGAAGAGAAATTACACGCCTGTCGTTTTCAACGTTACATGCATAGGGTAACGTAACATCACACCTGCTTCATGTCATCTCCTGTTTATTGACGTGGATGCTAGTCCACCGACAACACAACCACCTCAATGGCGTTGAAGTTGGCCCAGTCTGTTCTGTACATTCTGGTCCGTCCGTGCATTCGTCCGTCCGAACGCTCGTCAACGAAGTGTACTTGTACAGACACTATAGTGAATAACCAACCACAAGTTCATTACCGAATGGGGGGGTTTTCTGTTGTAAGTAGTAGGTGGCAGATCCCCATACCATTTCCAGATAAAGTGCGACCACAATTCGTGTTGCCTTGAGTACGTAGTAAATGTGTGTGTATCCATCGTGCAATGATATTGTTTATTAGGTTTATTATGAGGGAACACATGCCGCCAGTACATTCATTGTCATACCGGCAAACGTCTAAACGGGAAATAAACTTTTACCCAGTTCATAGTCTGCAATGTCTAAATTAAATTGATAAGCTTCTTCTTTGAGAGCTATTAAGTTTACAATTGCATTTCCTTCTCACTTTCATTTCTATCCTTCGTCTTCTCAGCCATATTAGCTCAGCATAAACGGATTTTACATCACAGCCTTTGTTTTCGTAAATCGAAAACCAATCCAATAACATCCCATCCAAAACGTCTGTAAAAAACAAAATGTAAATTCCACACAGCGTGTTTGTGTCTGTGGAATCCATGTGGAACGCCGACAGTTGCTATGCTATTAGCAGCTATATACAAACAATACAAGTATAAAGTGGAATGGAAATGAAAAAAAAAAGAAAATAACTTTGCAAACATGAAGCAAACATGCAGCGGAGAACTTACGTTGGAATTTTAATACAGCCAACACAGTACACAGTAAAAGCAGTAAAAAAAAATGTGATGAAGTATACAAAAAAAATATGGTATATACAAAAAAATACTTGATGTTATGCAGTTTCATATTTCCCAGATGAGAAACATATTTACAAAATTCAATTTTATTACTTACATGCACAGTTAAGTAGTTGTTGGTAAAACAGTTTTGGATTATAGGAGTAATTGATAGCAAATGCACACACACACACACATATATATGCAATTCATCGATTATTAATTGGGTTAATCGACATGTGAGATTATTGCAAAAATAAATCGAACATGTGCTGATATTTGCAATGCGAGAGGTGGGGGGGGAGTGACTGAATTTTTGTATTTCTTCATGTAGCTCCTGTTTTTTTTTCTTATTCAGGTTAATCATAGATAAATCAGGCTGATCTACTCGTATCATATCGTTGGGGGTAGATTGAGTTCGGAGAGTTAATATATTAAACCATCAAGACTGATTTTAGTGCACGCATTTTTCTTTTTAAAAAAATATTATCTGCAATTGACTTGAATACAACATTTTGATTCGTAGTCTCATCACGGCTATGTAGTACTTGAAGTTCACGCAGTGGTAAGTTACAGTAATTTATTACCAGTAACTTAAGTCCAAGTATATTTGTAGTTTAACGAATTCAACATTTTGTCAAAGAAAGTGTCAAAGAAAGCCTTTAGATTCTCTGCTTCTTGAACCAAATATCTTTATACCAGCTACTAGAACTGTTTGATATCCGTAGCTCGGTGAGTAGACATCTGTCTTCCGATCAGGGGAAGTCGAGTTAAAATCCAGCCAGTCACCGCCTTTTGTCAAGCAATGGCAAACTTCCGAAGTATAATTTGTCGCGAGAAATCTTCACTTGCCGTTCGGAAGTCGTCTCTGTGATTTGCAACTATAAGTTCGGCCAAGATCCCTCGTGGGTCGTAGTGACAAATCTTTATTTATTTAGACGTTTTTGGTAACTAGTTCTCAATTTCATAGGTTCAATAAGTTTAATATTTGGTTATTGTTTACAATCATTATACAGCTCAGCGTTGACCAAATGGTCACATAAAGGACTCTCTGAGAATGGGTTACATATGTTACCACAGGCATTTGTAAATGGTGTAGAATGACCAAACTTCAAACTTATTTGATCGAATAGAGCTGCAGTGGGTTTATGGCTCCATTAGTCAAAAAGTATCGTATCATGACGTAAAAGCTTACTTCTCCTATCTGATACAAGACCTAAGTAAGCGATTAATCAAAGTAACTTACCTTTGTAAAGCATAAATCTATTGAAAATATCTGATTACCTACTCACGTCACGATACGTTTTGACTAACACAATCATTGGAGTACTCCGATGGTGTGAGAATCATTGGATCTCCGTAGAATATCACCAGCCAGCCAACCCTTTCGAGATAAGCCCAAACCTGCTATCAAATCTCATCAAATGGCTGGGATTGTGCTGAGCTTGCAACTTGTTTTGCCGAAAAACTGAAAAACTATCGCTAAATGCTATCAACCATCAACCTTAATCCGTGCTTGAGAGAATACCTACCACCGCCAAACACTGCATGAACAACCGCCCGCTGCCCTTCAGTTTCCGTAGCCAGCCCGGCTTTACAGTAAAAACACCACCAAATTTTAGCCTCCATCCATAGCGGCTTCTCATCATCGTCATCAACATGGGCATCGGCATTTGCTGTTACGTTTTCTGTCACAATTTTACTCACATGTGTTTTGTTTGATTTCATTCGAATGCTGCCTCTGGCTGGCTTTTTATTTATTCTTCTTTGTAGAATGCTTTCGTTTTATATGTCTGACATTCGCAAATGTCAAATGAGGTTTTTTTGTGCTTTTTGCGAATTTCGCTTATTTTGCGAATTCGGTCCTCTTCAGTTCGTTCCACACGCGCACATTTGAGAGCTAACCAAAGAACAACCGAATGGCATCCACAAGCGACACGCGAGCGCCAACCACTTCGGCGACGATCGTTTGTGCTTTTTCGTCTTTTGAATGCTTCAGCAAACGTCTGAGTCTTTGTTTGCTGTCGTTGCTTGCATGCTGGCTTCTTGTTTGACGGTAGCAGGGCGAACGTGTGAGTGTGTACGTGCGCGTATCTGTGTGTGCTCGTTTTGTATTTTCGCATTCTCTTTTGCTGTGCAAATTCGCGAGTGAGCCGTACGCTTTAGCTACCCTGCTAGACACTCTTCACCCCACCCCACTGTACTTAATGTGTACCGCGTACCGCTCATTGCTAGCTTATCTTTAAGTTTGTAGCGACAGCTTTTGTGGCGTGAAGTGGAGTGTCAGTGTGCTTCATTCCTTGTCGTAAGGTTTTTTTGTGCACATCGCTTTTGTCTTTTGGCGAATGCGAATTTCGTGAGAGCAGCTCTCGTCTCTTTCCTATTTGTGTGTGTGTTTGTGGTGGTTTGTGGCGGCGCGTGTGCAACGGTGTGCGTGCATTTTGTTGCGCTCGCCTTTCCAAGCATCTGTGTGTGGAAGCAATTGAAGCCGGCAGTGGTGGTGCCTGTGCTTTCGTTGCGACTCGCCGTTTTGTGTTGTTCGACGAAAGTGACGACGTGAAGACCGAGACTGTGCGCTGCGAGCAGACGACGACGACGAGCGAAGAAGAACCGGTGACGTAGCGTCCGCCATATTACACCGCGGCACACAAAATTTCTTTGGATCAGTTTTTCTTTAATTTAATTTCTGTTTTAATTCGTGCACTCGCTCAATTCGCGTACGAAAATTCGCAATAGTTGTTATAAATCAATTTAGTTTGTTTTTAAATATTTCGTGCAAATTTTGCGAAAGTTTTCCTATAAAATTGTTCGGAAAATTTTGCCATTGTGATCTCAAACAAAATAAAAAAAAATAATAATCAAAGAAATAAGCTAAAATTGCTGAGGGCAACTACAGTGGAAGCAACCAATAAAAAATAAACGAAATTAAATAAATTCAAAAGAAAAAGTTCAACAAAAAAGTGACAAAATTACACAAATTGAAGGTAATTACAGTTGCAAAGCAAATCAAAAAATATTCCAATTTTTCTGAAAATCACATTTCAAAAGTATCTATAGCAAATGGTGGCAAATAAAATCGGGAATTCTGAAATTTTTCAACCCAAAAGATTTCTCAACATTTTTATGCATTAAAATGTCTCGGTCGTGTTGGGGTGTATCGATGTGTGAGTGAGCGTGGCGGTGTGTTGGTGTTTTGTGTGTGCAATTTAAGTGCAGAAAGAAAGAAAAAAATAATCGCAAAATCACAAATCCAAAGGCTGAAAAAATCTCCAACGCCGCTGCAGATATTTTCACTGCGGCTGTGACAACATCAACGATAATAATTACCACCACTACAACAACCAAAAGCAACTAATTTTGCACTATATAAAGCATTGAAATTATTTATGGAAAAAGACCGAAAATGATTAAAAAAGTGACCAAAAAGCGTTTAAGCAAATATCAAACCGAAATGAATTTCGCACGTCCAAGTTTAATTCTATGCGGTCAAACTTTCCTAAATTTATACCTAAACAATTCCATTTCGAAATGTGCTATTTTCTTTTTATTCCAAATCAAAAATTAAAACTCTTTTGACAATCATGTGGTGGAAAATTATTTATTTATTGAATAAAAAATAAAAAAAACGCTTGCAAAAAGGTGCGGTAGTGTCGTGTCCCGGCGCTGAATTTTTTCATTTCCATTCATTTCTGTTCTTCGTATTTTATGCGGCGGATAAATTATTCTCAAGTGCAAATGTGTTGGTATTTTTGTGCTCGACAACGTCGCTTTTTTAATTTGGTTTGCGCACTGTGGAAAAAACTACTGGAAAAAGACGTACTTGCCTTGAAAATAACTGAAAATGTTAAAATTCGTAAAACTATTTTTGACTGATGCTTTTGAAAATTGAAAGCAGGTGTTTTTTGCATTAAAATTGCAAGAAGATAAATCCAAAATCCAGATTATTTAATTCAACGCCCACATACGTTTTTTTTCGCTGAAATTAAATTTTTTTGAAAAAACTTTTTTTTTTTGCTAGCTTTTTGAGTTGGTCTCCCTCTACATTCTTGCACACACCAAAGCGAGTTTGCTCCGCTCGCGTATCTGCCGCAATGTGCATTTTGTCCCGTATCTGTGTGTTCACAATTATTTGAATGTGGTTGCAGTATCATTGTGTGCGTGTGTTTTGTGTCTGCTGCGTTCGTTCGTTCGTACGTTCGCGTTTTGTTTGCGTTCCATTGCGACTGCAATTTTCTTTGCCATTCACGTCACAATCGCATTATCGCACTGTGGGGAGCAGCAGCGGCAGCAGCAGAGGCATTGGCGACGATGGCAGCAGCCGCATTTTATGTCCACCATTTTGTTTTTGTTTCTACTGTCGTTCGTAGTATCGTATAATCATCACAAGAAAACTGAATTCAAGTAAACTCGAGGCGAATATGTACAAGAATAAGAAATGTGTGTGGTGCGAACACGGAGTGGACCGGTTCTCGTTGTACTTATTTCTTGTGTTCGGTTCGGTTTTATGTTACCCTTTGTTTTGTATTTCTTATGCTTTTCACATCGTTCTTCGCTTTGGGTTTTTGCATTTGTTCGTCCTTTCGGTTTTTGTGTGTGCTTAATACACTCCCCAGGCTGCCAACACTTCGAAGTTCGAACACTTCTGAGAAGGCCTCTAAATTTCATTAAATTTTGCATTATTTTGTGTAGTGTTGCCAACATGAGGTTATGTGGTGAGGAAATTAATGATTGGTTCTACTTCAGTTTTGAGACTGTGATAGGGTAGAAGTCAAAATTTAATTAAATTTTTTTATTTAAATTAAATTCATTCTAACCTAATATGTTTTAATTTTTTAATTTGTCTGTTTTTGCATTAGTTTTCTTAATAATCCTAATAAATTTTCCATCAAAACTACTTCAAACTAATGAATACTTAAGCTTACATAACGCCTTTTTCAAGTGCCTCCTCTACACGCCAAGTAGAGTTCATGTGGAAAAGAGTTCGCCTCTCAATTTCGTACATTATCAGCATACACGTAAATCTCAGAGAATTTCCAGTTGATCAAGCACGTATTCCAACCGATATTTGATGGTCTTCCAAAGTCACTGCAAAATATTAAACTTTTTCTTTTTTTTGGCTAACCCATTTGCATTGATAAGACTTTGCATTCTATAAATAAAAATATTTTTTTTATTTTTTTTTCATCAACTTTTGTTTCAAACTAAAATTTTTTCCATCAATTCTCCACATTATTTTTTTTTGTCTCTCCCACTTGTTCCCACATGACTTTAGCTAGTTTGTTTGTGTTGGAGTCTCCGTCGGCTTTCAAATGGTGGCACACTCCACAAAGGTAAATTCTAAGGCACCCATGAAGCTTGTGAGCCAAACGAATCCGAGACCTGCAAAAAAGCACAATTGCCCTTTTGTTTTCGTGCTGCATTCGCGCCTTATCGAATTCTCATATTCTCTTTACAGTGCTTTGTGTTTTTGCTAAAAGACCTCACGATTTGAACACCGCCCCCCTCCACAGCATCACCAAGTCCACCCCAACAAATGCATTTGTAGTTGTCACTGCCGCCGGCCGCAATTGGCTATGTGTGCACTAAAATCCCTGGAAAAATCGAGCGCACAGCTACGAAACTGCATGTGAGAAACATTTTAAAATTGCGAAAGCTCTTTTTGTGGGTCTGAAGAGCGTAGCGTTGCTGGGTAAATAGGAAAAATGCACTTTTCACACACACACACATAGACATGGCAGTGAGCTTGTATATGTTCTGTACTCCAAAAGATGCTCTCACATCGCATGGCCATGCAATTATTTTGCACAAAATGTGCGTCTATGAACACACACACTCGGGCACTCAGGCTCACACTTATTTATATATACTTGAACATTTGCTCCGCATGTGTGGCAATTTGGCGGCTCGCCATTTTTCATTACGCTCCAAAAAGGCAACGTTGGCATGAAAATGGAATTATTTTCTTGTATTTTTTTTTCAATTTAATGTGTGAAACACGTTTTTAGCATGTTTTGTGCACAAAGTGCATGTTCGGTGCGGTAAGGGTTGCCAGGTTAATGTGAGTTTATTTGATTCCGCTTTTTGCATACTTTTAATACTTCAATTTGGTTTTCCAAATTTGAGAAAAATGTTGTGTGTTTTATATGTTATAGGTAACCTTAAAATATTTCGCTTGCCATATTTAGGGCAACAGGGAAACAAACTCTTCATTCAATATAGGAATTGCACATCGATGAATCATCTCTGATTTCTATTTCCCCATCTTAATGTCGAATTCTTCTTGCTCCAAATAGTATTTTCTTTCAGTGCAATTCGAAATAAAATAAACCAAAATATTTCCCTACTCACATATCATATTTCCGACCGGTGTTGTCTCTGGTGGCCCTCCTGCACTGTTCATCCCTCCCCGCCTTAATGACAGCCTCCAAACGGTTCCCCAATGCATTGTACTGTAATCAGCATCTCCTACCAACATGCAGCTTTATTATGAACCAGCAGCCAGTGTCATTATTTCACATTTGTCCATAATATTTTATAGGTCTTTATTCTTTACATAGCCGGCATAGCCTCCCGGGCCGCACTAAATTGCATCACAATACACAGTCACATTTTGCGACTGCCAAAACCGGAATTTTGTGTTATAAGCAGACAGCCATGCACACTCACACACACACAGACAGTGGTGTTGCAATTCTGCTTCATATATATACATAAGTACATTCTCTCAGTCTCTCAGAAGCGTTTCCCTTTCCGTTTTGGCAATGGCGTTCATATGAATGAATGGCAATGCCGTCGCTGCTGCCCCGCCAAGCTTCAGCAGTGAATGCTGGTGGTGCTGCTGGCACTTCAGCTGCATGTGCTGCGAGGCGCATCTTTTCAAGATTTATTACACGAATGCAGCAATTCCGCAAACAAACAAAATCAGAAAAAATATTCAAAAAAAAAGAACCGAATGAACATGGAATGAAAATGAACAAAAAAAAAGAACATTCGAGCATGCTTTTGTTTGGCGTTGGGGAAGTTGGCAGTGGATACAAGCACTTTTGGCAGATACTTACCTCTTTTTTTTTGTTTGTCTGTTTTTGTGTGTGTGTGTGTTTTCCTTCTTTTTTTGTGTGCATTCACATTTTCCCTCGAAAAAGCCAGCACATGCAATGCGGCAACGAATTGTTCCAATGCGAACATGCTCCAAATTACAGCAAGGTTCTTTTTTCCATTCTTTCCTTTTTTGCACATTTTTTTCCCTTTAAATTTTATTTCCTTTTTTTTTAACATTTTTGCTTCAGTGCCGTAAATTTGAGCTTCGAGCGTTGCCCTGCGGTGCTTAATTTTTTTTCGTTGTTTGTTTAATTTTCATTTGCGTTGCAGTGGCTGTCGGCTTTGAGTCCGGACTTTGCTTTTTGTTTCTTCCTTTTATTATATTTTTTTAAAACGTATTTTTTTTATATTTTATGTATATTTTTCCCCCATCGTTATACGTTGCCCAGTGCTTGATTCGCCTGGTTGTAGGTTTTTTTTTCCTTTCTGCGACACTATCTGCACTGTGTGACTGACTGTACAGTGTCCCCATGCTGTTGGTTATGCTGCTACATTTTGTTGTTGTATTTTCTGTTATGTACTCTTGCCGAGGCATTTTATTTGACTTGGAGTTTGGCAGTTTCGCAATGCAGTAAATTTGCTCAGAACATACAGTATGCACGTGGCTGACCTATTTGTTGGCAAGCGGCTCGTTGCGACTTGGCGGTGGTGCAACCAACCGTCCGTAATAGGGCTCATGTTTTGGTGGTTTGAGTTTGTAGTAGTTTAAATTAAGATTTTGGCGTCGTTGCTTTCAAATTACCATGTCGCCGCTGCCGCCGCGTGTACTCGGTTGACTATGGCAATGATGTTGGTGGAAATGGCGGCTTAAAACTTTATATGCAGTGGAATGGTGCCAAAAGGGAGCTTTAAAATTTAGATTGGCTCTTGCTCTATGCGGCTTCCTTCGAAATGTACAGCTAGAGCTACACAAAAAGATTAAAATTTCGTTGACTCAAAAAAAAAAAATGCACACAATTGCAATATGAAAGATTTAAAATTTGATTGTATTTTTTTTAATGACAAACTTGACATTTCAAATGCAACTCTTACCCGTCACTGCTTGGCAGATTAAATGCACCACTGATCTTAAGCGGACAGAGGAATGTAATCAGAGTTGCAATTCTGTCGTGCTTTTCGTCATCATCACGTCCATTGCACTCATCTGTCAAGCAATAATAAATTAAAATTGTTCTCATACTTATATCTCAATTGGTTCATTTTTGCGGTATTGCACTTATCGCATGCAATAAATTGCAAAAACTTTTCAACTCAGTGCAACTTTCGCAAGTATTTCCTTGCCATAAGTTTCTGTCCATGCGGTTTAAACGTTTTCCCAATCTCGCTGTGGCTTCTTGTCGCCTTACCATAAATACCGGTCTCGGCATTGCCTCAACTAACAAGCCATAACCATAAATCACAGCTCCTTAGCGCCTCTTGCCACATTAAGCCACCACCCGTGCTGATACCTACCCCACCACAGACAAAGCTAAATTTCCCCAGACCATACAGACCATACAGAAATTGGTGAGCCCAAACCAAGAAGTTGGCAGTAGTCAAACCGTAACAAACACTCATTACCCTGACAATGCGCCTACCTTCGACCGCCGCGCACTTCTCCAGGGATTGCAGTTGCAGCTTAAATTGCTGCAACTTCCAACTGGCACACACACCAACGACAACAATGGCAATAAAAGAGTTGCAGCATTTCTTTGCAAATAAAATCAATACTCAACGTGTGCTTCGTCTGCAATGTCTACCATTTAGCCAGCCAACCAGCACATTTTTATGCTAGACTGTCCGGGCCTGTCTGATGTGGCTGACTCCATTGTGTGTGTGTGTGTGCGTGTGTGTGCAGGTTTTTATGTTCACATGGTTGTGTGCGTATGTTGAACTGCGTGTCTGCAAACCGGAAACATTTTGAAGTGCCACCCTTTTGTTGTACATATTCGCCACGACTGATGATGATATTATTATGTTGGGGGTTATCGCACCAACACACTCCCTCCCTTACTCCCAAGACAAGGATTTGTGTTGGGTTCCTTCGACTTGTATTCCTTCATTCATACATTAATGCACTCATGCTTAGATTTGTACATGCGTACATTCATTCAGTTTGGCGGACTCTAACGCAAACTCAATCGTTGTCTGCGTCCACTTCGTTGTTGTCGTCATGCTATTGTTGTTGTTGCTTTGGTTGTTATTATTGTTGTTGTTGTTGTTGTTGTCGTAGTCACAATCGTCATAGCCTTCAATTTGCCACTGTTGTCTGAGCGCCATGGCAAGACACCCAAACAACAAAAAAAATCTTCTTCACTTAGACTCCATTTTTAGCACCCACTCCAGTCTGCATTTCTCAGCAGGCGTTTGCGCCTTGGTTTATGCTTGCGAAAACGTCTCGTGTTTTGTTTTTTCTGTTTTTTTCTTTCTTTGTTTTTTGTTTTGTTACATTTTTCAGCATTACTTCTCACTGTGGACTCCGTCTAGCCAATGTGGCTGGCTATCATTGAGAACAATGCAGACGATTTTTATGAACAAATTCAGTTTAATTGGGAGTTTTTTAAGTGCTTAAAAATGTCGAAATTCCGAAGTTACACGTTCTACATAAATTTATTGAGTTCATTGAACTTTTGTTTAGAAATCAGGCCTATGCTTGCGGGTAAATAGAGCTTTGATCTATACAAGTGACTGCTGTTGGAGAGCTACAAAGCTTTATGACCGTTGGAATGATTTTGATGAGCACTAGGTACTTTAAGGCATTGTTCAGCAGGCCTATACCCGCGGGCAAAAAGAGCTTTGAGTGATACGAGTGACAGCTATTGCAGAATTACGAAGCTTTAAGGGCTCTGGAATGATTTTAATAAGTACTGCTTTAAGGAATCCGTTGAAAAGCTCAAGAGAACTTGTCAACTTTCCTAACTGAAATTATTCACTGCATTTGATTTGATTGAAAATAAGACTTTGTTAAATTTCAGCCAACTCTATTCGTATATTAATAATATATCATGCAAACCATTTCGCAATTCTGCCGCGTGCAAACCGGATTAACCACCCTCAACTGAATCCAACCCCTACGCAAACCAACCAACCCACCCAAACAGCAATTGTTTATACAGGGGTGGTGCTTTTTGCCAACATTCTTCCACAAGTCTGCACGAAGCATGTCAAACTGCAATAACGCCAAAAACGAAACACCTTTGCACTATAACAACAACAAATAGAAACGAAAACAACACACCAAAAAAAAAATACAACTCAACACAAAAATTATTGAGGCAGATACTGACAGGCGCAGGCTGTTTTGTTCTTGTTGTATTTGTTGTTATTGCAACTGTTGGGCCGCGCATAGTTCCACACAACGACATGCATATGAATTTTAATTAAAACAAAGAGTCGAAAAAAAAGCCAATGAAAGGAAGGTACAAAAAAATAACACAAAAAAAAACAACTATTAAACCTGATGACGTTGCCACAACAATAAAAACTCATAACAACATTTCAGCAAACACCACGAGTGCCTATTTGGCTCCTCATTGCCCTCGCGCCCTATTGCCATGACGTTGTTAATTTGCACACACAACACACACACACATAGTCGGGAAATCTGGCGCAACCTCATAAAACTCAGGACAACAGCCGGGTTGGAGTTCGCTTGGCAGTTGGTGCCAATACACTTTATGGCATTTTCCTGTGTGTAACAAAATACATGTATAAAATGTTATAGTATTTTGACATTTCTGCTGCATTAGCAATTTATATGGGCGAATCATTCGGACGAAGGTGCAAGAGAGGAGGCATGGGAAAAAAATGCAAATGCAATATTGCAACTCTATTTCTGGCATCCATTCGCATTCGCATTCGATAGAGACGACTTTGTGGTCTGCACACACTAGTTAGTGGCACTGCATTCGAATGCAATTTGCGCGTTGCAGGCGGCCGTAAATTGTCGGCTGGTTTCGGTTTCGTGCGGTTGGCTTTAAGTAGAATACCGTTGTGCTCATAAATATCCACACAAATCCTTGTCTGCTTGGAGGTAATTGTGTGTGTGTGTGAATGTCTGTATTATTAGTGTTTATTTGCTGCGGATATTGTATTGTGCTAGTGTCATAAATGACAATTGTTATTTCTATTTCTCGGTGTGTATGCAAATGCATGCATATGCAGGAGGAAATTGCGGATATGAGCCCACCATAAGTGGATACTTTGGCATAATTCATTTGTGATAATTGGTTATCATTTATTCAGTCTGGTTTATTGAGTTTCTATGAATAGTTAAATGGCATGTGTATGAATTTATTTATTTAGATTCAGATTAGAAACGAATTCGTAAATTTTTGAAATCCGTATTTAATTAGGAAGTTGGGAGCACATGTCACAACCCTTAGCTGGGATGTTTAATTATTTAATCAATTGTGCCTTAAATAAATTAGCTCTCTGATACTAATGCGAACATGGGAGCAAAGCTTGCCCATCAGTGGTTTAGTTAAGTGCTGGGCAAAACCGAATGCATGCACACAAAATATTTTGTGTTTCTGTGCGGTCAAGCTGAGTCTGACAGTTAAAGCATGCTTTGATCAAACAGATTTCGGGTGCGTGTGAATTGCCAAAAGTGGCTGTGTGAAAAAATACTATTACCTTTGGTCTCAAGAGGCTATGGAGTGCCGACCACTGGTTTAGATGCTTAAATTATGGAAAATTGAAATACATGCGTTGCATAACTTCTAATCGAACTGAACAAATATCTTCAAAAGCTTTGCCCAGATCTGTCTGTCGGTCCACCTGTCCGAGGCAAGCGATAATTACGCAGGTTTGGGTGAGGCTGTGTCAATAAAATAGTTCAAATGGCTCAACTGTAATTTGGGACAAAAATCACGATCACTCAATTGTTCGATCGATACGGTGATTTGACCCCCTGATCGAGTGTTCCAGGGTTCGTAAAAGCCCGTATGTACTTCTCTTGGCTCACATAACGTCATGGGAAAATATCAGTGATTGAATGAGTACCGCCAATTCATGAAATTGACGACGATATGCACTGTGAAAACGTGGTCACATGTCCAATGCAACTGAGTCAATTTCAAAAATCAAATGTCAAAGTTTGCAAAGTCAATTTCAAACAGAAAAAATGTATAATTGTCAACTCCAAAATTAAATGTGTCTGCGCTTCGTTTGGCTATCAATTTCTCTAATTATATTCTTAAAATCAACCTGAGCGACTCTACAGCGTTCCAAATTGAAATGTTTTGTTTCTTTTTTATGAGATTAACAAACGTCAGCCAGGGAATACATTAAACAAATTCACGTTTTTAATCTACATTCGATACTCGTGTTTAGCCCAGAAACCGCAAAAGAAACGAAAGCCCCACAGGCAATTACCAAAATATTTCATAATTCCTTCGAATTCGTTTTCGTTTACTTCTGTTTCTATTTAATTTTCATTTTTACAAATTTGTTCTACATTTAATAAATATTTTTACTATTTCTTTTGTGTTCCTTTTTTCGCTTATTGGCTTTTTGTGTATTTTTACCACCCAAAACTTTTCTGAACTTTAAAACACAAACAAAATACGAAAATTCAATGTCAAGCATTCCATTTGCCGTTTGCTTGACAGCATACACAAACATCATTTTGCTTGCTTGCAGAATAAAAAGTTTAGCGATATTGTATTTTTCGTTTTCAGCTTTTTTTTTTGGTTTTGCGAAATTCGAGCTTCATTACGCAATCTTCTAGTTTATAAACGATTTTTTTGTATTTTTGCAAAAAAAAAAAACAATTTATATGCGAGTATTCTCTTTTTTTTTGTTTGTTTGAAAACGAGTGTACTTAAAATGAGATAGTGGCGCACACAGCGCACAAACACGAACCTATTCCGCACAAACGAGAAATCGAAATCAAAATCGAGAAAGAAACAAATATCCACTCGTATTGGCTAGATATTTAAGTTCTGAAATTAGTTCTAGAATATTTAATTTCTTTTACTATTTTTTATGCTAGTTTAAAAGTTTATTGGTTTTCTTTCAAGCAACACTAAGCTTTCTTTATTAGTCAATTTAATTTATTCTTTGGGGTATTATTAAAATTCGTTTACGGGCAAACATTCATGTGGCAAGGGGGGGGGGGGGGGCGACTAATATCTTATCGCACATCAAACGTCAAAAGCTATAAATGGACAAAAAAAAAAAAGGAAACAAATAAATGAAAATAGTGCAAAAGTGTGGTTGGTTTGGAGAAAAAATCTTGTTTTTTTGTTGCTAAACAGAAAAGTTTAGTCACGTATGAAAGAATTATTTTTTGCCAATTTCGTTTCGTGTATTTTTATACTCAGTAGAAAGGGTATATTGTTTTGCCACACGGTTTGTAACCCCCAGAAGTGGGCGTGGTCGGTATGGAAAACTATATATATTATTCATAGTCTTTTCAGCTATCGATTGCGAATGAAAATGGGTAACATCGGATAGGAACCACTCCCACCTTTTTTTATTTTATTCTAATTTGTTTTGAAATGACGGCGAGAACGGAGTAACACTGAAACGAAATGGAAATAGACCGATACAAAATGAAATTCGGACGAAATTTTTCGAAAAATTATTGATAAATTTACAAAAACTATCTATAAATTATCGATAATTTATCAAAACATTTTTTTTTTAAATTGGAAAAATTATCAATAAAATAACCCAACATTATTTTAAGAAAGTATCGTACTCGCATGTGCAGGGGTATTTTAGTTTCAGTCAGAGCGAAGATAATTCTCTTACTAGCTTTTTTATGAATTTAATGTTCTCTTCTGTTTGAACCCACTCGCTAGAATTTAATTTTTTTTTAAATTTTTACTTTTATTTGCAAATGCTCGTGCCAGCATTTTTTTGCTCAAACATTTTGACAGTTGGGTATTTTTGATAATTGGTTGTATTTCTCGTTTTTCTAGTTTGCGTAGGAAAATGTTTTTATGCTTTTTTTTTATATTTTTTGTGTTTCATTATTTTGCATACTTTTGAATATGATTTTTTTGGTTTGCTACTGACCCATTTTTTAGTTTTTATGTGATTAAAAAAAAATGTTGACATTTATTTGTTATACGCGGAAGAAAGATCAATAATAAGCCGGGAACATATTTGTTGATTTTACTGGATTATAGTATTTTACCAAAGTTTTGAGTGAGGTTAGAGTGGTGACGAATTACTTTGCAAGGTTTTCACTTTTTTTAGTTTTTTCAGTTAGTTTTTTTATGAAAGATTTTCCAAATAGTTTCTATCATTTATGTCCTTAAAATTCTCAACAATATAACAATAATAAATTTTAGCCATTCCCCTCAACTATAAAATTTAAATTAAAACTATTAAAGACAAACTGATAACCTTCTTTTTTAGTTAATGTTTCATTAATATGAAATTATATTTATCGCCAAACTGAAAATCATGCCTTGTTTGTTTATATGGCGAAGCTTTTTCCCACCATCCCGACAACGAGCAACCAACCACCAAAACCCATTCTGTTGTCCCACCCCCCTGGCTGCAGCTTTTTCGGGCCTTTGTTTTGTGTTTTGTTGATATTTTACATTTTACGTTTTGCTTTTGGTGGTCTTCAACGAAAACAAAACAAATACCAAAAAAAAAAACAATTTAAACAAAAATACAGCTGAGCTAAAACGTGCGTAGCGCGTCCGCTACGTCATAGTTCACCATCGCGTCATAATCAGCGGACAGCTTAATTGTAGGCAGTCGCTGGTGGTGGCGTATACGCAATACGCACTTTGTTTACATTTGTTTCTATATTTTGTTTTTTTTTCGCACCGCTTGGCAAATTCTACATTTTCGCAATATTTTTGCCTCTCATTATTTTTTGGCAAACACCTCCGCAGCGTGTTCGTTGGTTATCAACTGTGAGAGCTCACGCACTTTTCGCCGCTGTGGTGAGTCGTCCGTTGATCGTTGATGTTGGTGTCAACGCACTCGGAGGCGTGGTGTGCTGTGGTGCGTGTGATATTTGTTAGATTTTTGTTGTTCTTGTAATAGAAATTCCGTATGTGCAAATAATTTTGCGAATCGCCGTTCGGTAGTTTTCGCAATTTTTCTCTGACTCTGGCCCATTCCGGGTTCAATGAACTCTTCAAGGTGGAATTAATTGTTGTACCGCGATTGCGGTCCGCGCGAGCGACATGTGTTCAGATTTGAATGTGGTTTTTTTTGTGGTTTATTTGTAAAATTAGTAAACGGAGGGCGTCTAGTGCGGTGGTGTTCAAATATTCGCAATGTTTGCTGTGCGTACGCACGCATAATTTTGAGAATAGTGCGAATTTGTGACTGACTCAGATAGAATATTTTGTGTGGTTTTTATTGTTGAATTAATTTAAGAATTTTTTATTTACAAAATGTACTACTTCTGGGTATTTTTCGTTTATTAATCGAGGAGTTCAATAAACTGGGAAATAACGGTTGATTATGTTTGATTTGATATTAATATTTTCCTTTTTTTTCCTTCTACTTTTACAGAAATGGCGGAAGGCAATGGCGAACTGGTAGATGACATCAATCAAAAATCAGAAGATCGCGGCGATGGTGAACGAACAGAAGATTATCCCAAGCTCTTGGAATATGGCTTGGATAAAAAAGTGAGTAGAATTAATACAGAATCCAAACGAAAATGAATTAGAATCCAAGTGAAAAATTTTAAATCAAGTGAATGAAAAAATTTAAGTAATTTTTGTTCCTTTCACTTTCATTTGAAAGTGAAATGCATTTGTTTTCCTATCTCATGAAATATTCTTATTACATTTGCTCCTTTGCGATTTTAGGTGGCCGGAAAATTAGACGATATTTACAAAACGGGAAAGCTCGCGCATGCCGAGCTGGACGAGCGCGCCCTCGATGCGCTCAAAGAGTTTCCGGTTGATGGTGCCTTGAATGTATTAAGTCAGTTCCTGGAATCAAATTTGGAACATGTATCGAATAAGTCTGCGTATTTGTGTGGCGTTATGAAGACCTACAGGCAAAAGAGTCGCGCCAGCCAACAGGGTGTACCCGCGCCAGCCGCCACAGTACCAGTCAAAGGACCGGACGAGGAGAAAATCAAGAAAATTCTCGAACGAACTGGCTACACTTTGGATGTGACCACCGGTAACAACAACAACAACCATAGCGACAAGCGAATTTCGATTTAACAATTTTTTTGTCCCCTTTCAATTCAGGTCAACGCAAATATGGTGGACCGCCTCCGAATTGGGATGGCCCCACGCCTGGCAATGGCTGCGAAGTTTTCTGCGGCAAAATTCCAAAGGATATGTTCGAGGACGAACTAATACCGCTATTCGAGAATTCGGGCAAAATATGGGACCTTAGACTAATGATGGACCCGATGACGGGTACAAATCGTGGCTATGCATTTGTGACATTTACATCGCGCGACTCGGCTGTAAATGCCGTACGACAGGTATTTGCGTACTTAAGTGCTTAAGAAACAAACAAAAAATGAATGAAATAACAGGAGTACTCAAGCAAACTCTTATTTCAATTATGAAACATGAAATTTTTACACTTTTTTTAATCCAAATGAAAATCTAAATTAATTTCCAAAAAAAAAACAATCAAAATTTTAGGCACAAAAGCTTTTGGCGCAGAAAAATACATACTTTTGAAAATTTCACCACAAAACAAGTTGAAAAGATTCGCTGATCCAAACAAAGAAAAATATGTATTTAAAACAAAAACATTTCAGGCTGCAAAAATGCAAAATTCGAACGATTGATTTTTAGCCTTTAGGAATTTTCTGAAAACTTCTTTTTTTTTCGTTCAACTGATAAACTTTCCTGGTCCCCCTTTCACATATCGTTTATTTTACGCTTTAAGTATCTCGTAGTTAATTTCGAATTTTCCTATTTATACTTATTACTCTATTCGTACTTATTTACTATTCGCAACTTCTCGCTAAGCTGTTTTGTTCAACTATAGTTCTGATGTAGTTTCTATTCTATTTTTTTTTTGTAAACTTGCATTGCATGTTGTTCACTGCAAATGAAACCTGTTTTTTTTCTCTGTATACATAAGAAATCTCTAAATTACAACTAATTCGTTTTGAACTATGTATGTCTTGAACAGCTAAGACTCAGAGTCAAGCCAAAATTTAAAAAAAAATGGTGGCGATTTGAAAAGAAGTCTCCATGCGTTCCAAAAATGTTTACACTACCCCCTGCTCGCCTGTCTTTTATTTAGTCAAATCCCTTTCCTCAAGTAGTTATGTTTGTATAATTTGTTTTATTATATACTTTTTAGTTGATTAAACCTTTTAAGTATCGAAAAATCATAGAAAACCTTTTTAGGCTACATTTTTCGAGCCCGTTTCGAAATGTTGAAAAATACTCAATTACACACAAAAAAAAAAGTAGGTAAATCTAACCAAAAAAGACGATTAAAAATGCAGCAACCAAGAAACGTTGTAAATGGAACCGACTCAAAGTTGTTGGCGTACAATCAAATTTTGTTGGCGTACAATTAAAAATTGTTCGTATATTACTTTATGGAAGACAGAGAAAGCAATTATCCAATTGAGCGAAAAAATAAATAGATACATATTAGAAAAAGAATGCAAAAAAAAGATAGCTGATGTGTTTGGTATTTCTGTAGATGTGTTGTATTGAAATATATTTATGAAGCTTAAATTAATTTAATGTAAGCCCAAGACTTTAAAAACGAGATAATTTACGTTTCGTACACAAATTTGTCGGGCAACATCATTTCTACTGCGAATATATATAATATTCATTACTTAGAACTAACGCGCTTCCACAAAACGCAATATTTTAATATTTCATTAAGTTTACAATAATATTGTAATATTGAAATTAATGTTTTCCCTGGAAAAAACGAGCTGAAAAACATGCTGCACAATTTTTAAAATCGTAATATCACAATATTTGTTAATAATGAATTATAACATAGTCATAATTTGATTTTAAAAATTGTTTTCGAAATATCAAAAATGTAAAATGTAAACAAATTGGACGCCATCTTCTAGTGCTGCGAAAATTCGATTTTTTTGTATTCGATACAACCGGATACTTTCTTGTGAATACTTAATAATTTTTACGATAATTTTCATTCAATTTTGATTTGAAATAAAATCTCTGAGTAAAGTAAATGCACGTAGCAATTGCTCTAAGACGTTTTTATTATTACGACCCAACAATTTTCATACAAACTTCCCTAAAATACCAATAATAGTATCGCATACTAATGGAACCAAGTACTTCATGAGTCAAGTGTCGAATATAAATTATTCATATATTATGCAGCACTTGTTGCTTTGAGAGCGAAAACGAGACAGCCATATATAATAATTTTTCTCTCTTGTATTAAATGTCATGCTGTTTCAGAATTATGAAATATTTGCGGCATGGTTGCATTTCTGCATCGAGCGATGACATTGCGAATCATATGCCGAAATACGACCGTGCTGGCAAATCATTTAACAATTTTTTGACGATTAGATTAACCACAACAATTGTAATTGTTGTTTGTGTTTTCCATATAAAATAAAAAATTGTTTTTTTACAACGTTTTTTGGTTAGATTAACCTATCTTTTTTTTTCTGTGTAGAATCTTTAAATAAAAATAAAAATACTACAAAATTCCAAATTTTAATCATAAGCTAATTTTAAGTACTTGAATTTCTCTTCTCCTCTTTGCAACGTATATACCAAGGTTGGGAAAATCTATGAAAAAAACAGTTTTCCAGTGCTTGAGCGTTTTTCCGAACCTTGACTTATTTCCTCTGCGTACCTTTCTTTTTTTCACTAAGCGCGTGTAGTTTTTTGTATTGCGTAACATTTGAAACTTTAGGTAACTAGTAGTACATTGTAACATCTTCAACTTCCAACTGGGGTGCTGTATCGAACGTATGTCTCTCTCTCTCTCTCTGACGTAGTGTACAAAACAGAACTTTACTTCGAATTGGCTTGTGCATCAATGAATGCGAAAAAAGATAAAAAAAACTTTGTCTGGTTTTATTTTTTCAATTGCGAGCATGTCCTTTTTGTAATTAATTGACCACAAATAACAGATATAAAAATAAATTCCTTATTTTCCTTCCTCCTACAATCTAACACACACAATTTACAATCCACTCAATCTTCCCACGTTTCGGACTCGAAATTTTGAATGCCCTCAACGCAATTGGCTTACAAATTCAAAAACTTAACTCTACTGTACAAGTTGAACTGGTAATTCTTTTGATTTTAAATTGTTTAACTTGAGTTTAGTTTTCTTATTTTTCCTAATTTTCTTAATTTTTCCCTCAAAATTTTTAAAATTAAATTATATTTTATTCCAAATTACGGAAAAAAAAACAAACACTAATCTAATAAATTGTATTTCTACCCACCCTAAGCCCTACCCCTAAAAATCATCGTTCATTTATTTTGTTTAATTCTTTTGTTTTCATTTATTTTTTATAATTTACTTTTTTATTTACACTCCATTTCATTTCATTTTAGTTTCATTATTATTTTTTTATTATTATTATATTAAACAATTATATTTTTTTAAACCTAACCAACAACAACAACAAACAACGTCTATATACATTCCCCATCTGCAGCTCGATAATCACGAAATAAAACCTGGCAAGTGTCTGAAAATTAACATTAGCGTACCGAACCTGCGCCTATTTGTAGGAAACATACCCAAGTCAAAAGGCAAAGAGGAGATTTTAGACGAATTTGGTAAATTAACAGGTAACGTTCATAAGCAAATTTTCCTACAAAATTCATTTTATTCAAATTGATATAGGGGAATATGAAAAGAAGAAGAAAAATAAATATTTTTTTTATATTCCACTATAAAAGCAAAACACAACGCTTATTTACTTATGTGAATCGAGCTTTGTATCTCACTGGTAGGCAATGTTCACGGCCTAACTTGATAATTTAAATAAAGAATTTTTTGTTTATATATTTTTCGATTTAATCTTTTTTAAATACGAGTGAGATACAGAAATTCGTTCATTGATTAATTGTTCCTAAATGTATGCAATGAAAGTGTTTGCAATTCATTAATCCAATACAATATTGGCCTGATTTTATTAAATTGAATTAAATAAGCGTTTATGTAAAATTGACTGTAATTACACAAAAATCCAATTGGCTAAAACTACAAATTGGCTGGCACCAAAACGTAACGAAACGGGTAGGTCTGTGCAAGCGGCACAATGGTTCCATGTTTCCCTGTTTTTTCCCCAATCTTCTACGAAAACATTTAAAAACTGAAATATAAATAAACCGAGGTACTCATCCAACTTGGTATACCTCAAGCCGTACAACATTCCCGGGGGGAGAATGTTAACCTTAAGTCAACCAAAAAAAAAGCGAACCCATAGGAGCTCTTATTTAATAATTTTATTATATTTAATTTAAATTTTAAATTCCTATGATTTCATCCAAAATGCTTTATACTTTACGTTCCATAACTTTTCAGTTGCTCTCTCCTCTATTTCACAACCACTAATTTTTCATTTATATTTTCGTTCACTCCGCTCTGTAAATAATACAAATGTCATTTACACTCCAGCACAAACACTCATTCACAAGCACCTCCAATCACTTAATCCACAAAATCTCTACTTCGAGACTATCTTTTCAAATGCGTCATTTCGAAACTAATTCACAAAATAAATTTAGCATTTGCATAAATCGAATCAGCTTTAGTCAGCGCAGCAGCAGCTTAGGTTTTTTTAATTTTCTCACACAAACACACAATTGCACTCACACACACACACTCACCTCACACAAATAGTCACAGTGTATGGCCATGTTGCTTACTTTACTGTAATTAAACAAAAAAAAAAGACAAATTGTTTCAAAAACAAAGTAATATTCATTTATATGCTAAAGTATAGAAAAAAAATCTCCAGTCATTAACTCTGCGTACAAAAAATACAAAATTTTTGCATTAAATTCTTTTACTTATTCTCAATTAACAAATATTATATATAATCACAAATTTACTTTTAGCATTTGATTTTTACATTCAAAATTGTTCCTTATTTATATGAAAATTTTTACATACTCCAAAGGAGTGATACTCGCTTTTGTATGCCTCTTTCAAAGGTCTTCTTTTTCAATTGTGCAAGAAGAGTGACGGAATTTTAACACGTGTCACAATATGTTTGTATGCATTCCTCGTTCACTTTGGCAAATCTGCATTGTTAAATTGTTGAAGAAGAACTGTGGAAAGAATACGAAAATAATTATCACTCTCATATACCTACACTTAAAAACATTTTTAGGTTTAATATCTTCAGTTTTGCAAAATTCTCATAAACAAACCCAAGACTGAAAGAAATGAGTTTCACATTTCGAGTTGGCGAAGATGTAGGTGAAGTGTTTTTCAAACGAGCATTCTTAAGTGGAAAACTCTTAAATGTCCTCATGTCGTACCTGCCAAATGAAGCATCTAAATTAAAATCATTATTTGATAGATTTGATTATTCATTTAAAATGTCTCTAAGCGGACTGATGCATGTAGGGCTTGTGAGGAAGAAGCGGAAGCCTTGGAGCATTATCTATGCAACTATCCAGCTGTCTGTCGCATATTGCTTGCAAAAAATGCTTACACTCGTAGAAGCTTTTAAGCAATTGTTAGAAGAACGTTTTCATCAGTCTTTTCATTTTGAATTGACAAACCTTATTAAGTATAAATGACACTTGGGTTTGATGAACTTTCTGACGTTTATTCTCTATTGTAAAGTAGGACACTAAAGAAAAAAACCTTTCGAACCAAAAATCGAATACTTGTGCCTGAAACGATGCTAGCCTTTTGAAATTCAAATTCACTAAAAGACGAAATGTGCAAATAACCAAAGAAAAACTCTACACTTGCATCTTCAGGAGAAACTCGATACTTCCAGTCTTCACTTCAAGCGCCAAAAAAGAATCGTATTTTCTTTAAAGCAAAATTATGCAGTAGGATTTGTTATACGAAATTTCTTAAATTTACAAAATACAAAATACAGAAATATAAAATGTATGGTATGCTTAATAAAAATCATATATTTCTTTTCCAAATTTATTACTTTCAAATAGATAATTGATTTTTTTTTAAACAAATTTTCAATTGAACATTTATATTTAATCACCAAAATAATAATTTAAATAAAAAATAAAAAATACATTTTACCGTTTAATAATATCCTTATATGTATTCTATAAAATTAGAAAATGTTGAAACTTTTTTCTGTTGTTTTTGTTTTTATTTGGCACGACTTTCAAAACAAAATACAATACAAAAAAAAAACCCAATAAAAAAAATTAAGCAAAATGAAAACGAATCAAAACCAAAAACCAAAAATATTTTGTGTGAACTTTTAACAATTCCAGCTGAATGATTTTGAAATTCGGAAAGGCAAAAAGATTGGTGTAACGATATCATTTAACAATCACCGGCTTTTTGTCGGCAATATACCTAAGAATAGAGATCGCGACGAATTAATTGAGGAATTTACTAAACATGCACGTAAGTGGTATATTTCAAAATCATAAGAAATCGAAAAAATCCCTCCCAAAAAAAAACACAAAATGAAACTCAAAATGAGCCACAAAAGTACGCAAAAGAATATCCCCCACGCATTCCCCCCCAACCCATATGAATTGGTCAAATGTAATTGGTAATGAAATGATGAACAAACATTTTGTGGGCGACACTTGCAGAATTTCTAAAAAAAAAATATTAAAAAATTAAAAACAATTGGGTTAACATGAAAAGGTAAAAAAGGAGCCGATGCGATGAACCACAACACGAAAAAAACCGAATTGGATTTTTGTTTTGCAATTTTCGCTTTAAAAATGCTGCCAAATTGAATTCCATTTGCAAAATTTCATCTACAAGTGAAGTCAATAATTTTTGTAAGATAAATGCAAAATTGTGAAAACATATTCGAATGTCGTCTCGCCAATTCCATTCAGTTGCAGATGAAATTTTGCAATTGGAATTTACCACACTAAAAAAGAAAACAACCTCCTCTCGTAACAAAACTCATAAAGATACAACAAAAAATTATTTCTTACAATTTGAGATATGAACGCTAAATTTCTCTCTTCTTTATTTTACAAAAACAAAAAAAAATTATACAAAAATTGTTTCCAAAAATTACAACTGTAGCTTAACAATGTAATACTTTACAATGAAAAAAATTTATCAAAAGCAAAAATATTTAAAACTAAATAACAAAAAGACAAAAAGAAACCTTGCCAAATTCGCCACATTTTTGAAATATGAAATTGAATTTTGAAAAATCACTAAATACCTATGGTTATGAACAGCAGCCAAGAAAAGTAGCTATCAAGCGAGTGTTAACCCAACTTCCATGCCCACACCCACCACATTAAATTGATATTCCCTTCACTTCAATTAAAAAAGAAAGAAAAAAAAGAAGAAAATATTTTTCTCAAATTGTTCTCAAATTGTTCTCAACTTGTTCTCAAATTTTCCTTATTAATATTTTGTAGTAATTTTGTGTGAATCCAAACCAAAAAAAAATTTACTTTTTCAACATATTAAACTTCAATTTCCATATGAACTGCACAATTTGATGGCTACTCTCAAAACGAAATTGTCAATTGCCAAAATTTACAATTGTCTAGCTACAGCCACACCCCGATTTGATCAAATTCAGATTCTTTTATTTACTTTTTTTTTTATTGTTAAAAAAAATTTTCTTTTTTCTACTTAACATAAACCATTTGGAAAGTAACTACTTCACTCTAAAAGCAAATCGATCGTACACACAAAATTCAGTCAAAATTCACAAAAAATAATAGTTATCGAAAAATAAAAATTGTAACAATCTTAAAATCTCCGCCCCCTTGCCTTCCACTCACCACAGTCTTTGAAATTGTGCTGGGCCATAATGTATATGAAAACACCCGCCACACGCATTTCTCGTACCAATTCGTAAATTTTTTTTACTACTTACTACTACTACAAGTTAATCAAACAATCAATCAATTATCAAAATCAATACCAATCGATCGAGCAATTAATCAATCAATCAATGAATCAATCAATCCGTTGTATGGTAATGACTGGAGACACTTGTAACTTGTTTGTATATCCCAATTAATCCAGGTGAATATCTTTATTGCAATTTATACATACTATACTCGTCAATTCTCGTTCTCTATTGTTTCTTTTTCGTTTAAGTGTGAACACTCTGCTCTCAATATATTTCAATTTATTAATTAAATTTAACAAGCAAAATAAATTAATTGAATTTAATAAAAAACTAAAAAGCAATTGAAACATTGGACATTTTTAACCTAAAAACGAATTTGAATTGAATTGTATTTTTTTCTCAACATATAAATACAGTAAATACTCAATGTTCCTTCTCTCTGTCTTACCTAAGTGTACTTCCTCTTATATACATACATATATAAATATATATAAAAGTGAAAAAAAAAATACCAAGAATTTCTTATAATTTATGATTTCTGTGGATGTATAATTTGATGATTTCTGTAAAAAGCAAAAAAAAATAAACTTATTTATGATTTTTATCCAAGAAATGTGCATACTTTTTATTTTGCTATACAAAAATTAACCAAAAATTAAACAAAAATAAGAAAAACTCAAAATCTTAGTTGTATCCAACTGCGTTTCCGTATCGAAAAGAAAAAATAACACACACACACATACTATCAAAACAAAATATTGCAAAAATAAAAGCGTCTTTGGCATTGGTTTTCAAAAACTCAACTCACAAAATCAAAAGAAAAAAAGGCAAAAACAAAAATGTGCTTAAATTGTTGTTGTATTCGAAACAAAAAATTAAAAAAAAACATCAAAACTAAAACCTAAAAAAGAAGAACTCTATTGAAATTGCGGAAATCCTCATTATTTTACATGACAATGCCCGAGCTGCCAGCTGCTTGTAATGTAAAATTTTGAACATTTCTGCCTTAGCCTCTCTACTCTCTTTTTCTATCTCTCTTGTTATTTTACAAAATATTTTACAAAAAAAAAAAAAAATACTTTTTTGTTGTGTTTTTCTTTTAAAAATTATGCATTTGAATATTTTTTCAACAAATTTAATTGATTTTCTTTTCATCTAAAATTTTATTTGCCCTCCATCATCAATTGCCATCGTTGGTAGCTGGCCTTATTGAAGTGATCATCTATAGCTCGCCGGATGACAAGAAGAAAAATCGCGGCTTCTGCTTTCTCGAATACGAATCACATAAAGCGGCTTCGTTGGCAAAGCGAAGACTTGGCACTGGTAGAATTAAGGTGAGTCTGTCTTGGAAATTTATTCTATTTTCTATTTTCTAATTCATGTTTTTTTCCTTCAATTTCTCTCAGGTTTGGGGATGTGATATTATTGTCGATTGGGCCGATCCGCAAGAAGAGCCAGACGAGCAAACAATGTCAAAGGTTAAAGTTCTGTATGTGAGAAATCTAACACAGGATGTTAGTGAGGAGAAACTAAAGGTGAGTAGTACCCGAAGAAAAGATTCAAGAAATAAAAGTTGAGGAAAGACAATGTAATTGGTTGGTCCAGGATTCGATAGTGTAACTTAGCCTAACATCCCACAGTCCAATACCGAATCCGAATTAAAGAAGCTTGTTTATAGCAAGTTAGTCTCGCAAGTGCATTTCTTGACTCATGCCTAATTTCTCTTTGAGCTTATTTGTATGCAAACTTAACTAATTTCACTCTCTCTCTCTCTTCGCAGGAACAATTTGAGCAATTTGGCAAAGTTGAACGTGTTAAGAAAATAAAAGACTACGCTTTTGTACACTTTGAGGATCGTGATAGCGCCGTCATTGCAATGCGTGGCCTGAATGGCAAAGAAGTTGGCCAGTCCAATATCGAAGTGAGTTGAAATAAAATTAAATTCATCAAGTGAAACTCGAAACTGACACATCTTTTCTCCATTTAGGTTTCGCTTGCCAAACCGCCTTCAGACAAAAAGAAGAAGGAGGAGATACTACGCGCACGCGAGCGTCGAATGATGCAAATGATACAAGGACGTCCTGGCATTGTTGGGTAAGTGCCGCATTCCAGAATTTTACATTGATTTTTAATTTGATTTTCAAAAAAAAAAATAATCCAAAAAATTAATCCAAAAAATAATCCAAAAACACAACATGAATTTTTCAAAATGCTGACATCAAGCAAACAATTCTCTTTAAAATAAAAACGATTTGGCTGCGTGCAGATTTGGTAAAACTCTCTAAATGGAAATCAAAATACACATTTTGGTTGTAAATTTTCGATCTGAATCATTGACTCACCCCCCTTTTAACTCTGTTCTTGTTTTTAATTAATCCCTTCTCTCACGTGTATCTTTTTAAAGATTTGAACCATTGTCTCCATACAGAAACTTATCGCCCACACACCCCAGCATGATGTCCATAGCTACGCCAATACGTATCTCCGGTCCACGAATTCCGGTGCGCCCACCGATGGCCCGTGAATACGGTAAGTCTCTGCCCCGTTCTTCTAGTTCTTATTTCCACCACCACTGAAACTTTAAATAGCGTATATAATTTTTTTTCGTTTGTTAATTATTTAAATTAATTTGATTATTTAATGGAAAACTAAGTGAAAATGGTGTTAAATTAGATTTGCAGTTGACATACGAAGAATTTGTAAAAAAAAACAAAAAAAAAAACTATTCCTAAAACTAAAATTAATCGAAAAAATATTATAAAAAGAATCTCTATAGAAAAAAAAAGAAAACATTAAGCAAAAAGTATCTTAAGGATGCGCGTATTGCAATTGCGTAGGTCAATAGTTAATTTTTTTTCTAAGTACTACATATTTTTGTAAATTAGGTTAAACTTTAGTTTTATTTTCGATTTACTTTTAAATGGATACTAACCAAAACCCTATTCTTCTAAATCCCCCCACTTTACATTAAATTCCTCCACCCTCCCCCATCCCCCTAACCTATCCACTTTTACGTTGAGCTTTAAGTTTTACATGCTCATTCGCATATTCACATTTAGTTTTTTCTCTTTTTTTTCGTATTTATTTTAATCATTTTATTTGAGTATATTTGCATTTGATTTCTGATCTTCTCAAGGCTTACAATTTAACATTGTTAACCTTTTCTTTCGTTTGTTTCTTGAGTGTATATTATTAATTCATTAATTAATTAATTCAATACTAAAACCGAAAAGTACTTACTTGCACCTTCTTTGGTTTTTGTTTGTGATCCTTGCCAAAACGCTTCTTACTGCCCTCATTTGTTTATGAAACTTATTTTCGTCACTAATGTGTGTCTCTCTTTTTCTCTCTTCTTTTGTGTTCGTTTCGTGAATTTAGTTTTATTGTTAACCAAAAGCATGTTTTAGTTTATTATACTTTTTACTATAAGGACATTCTTTGTGTTTTTTATTCCATTTAAAAATTTTCTTCTAAGTGTGTCTTAAAAAAAACTATCCAAAAAAAAAAACAAGAAATTAAAAAAAAATACCAAAAAAGTAACAAACCAAAATTCGATGTTTAGTAAATATTAGATTGATTTTTTTTGTTCGTTGTATTATTCAATGTTGCAACATTATTATTCTCTGTGTAGCAAATGTTAAGCACCCTGTATACACTTTGATGGTTTGGCGGTAAGTAATTATTTGCAGATATCCAAAAAAAAAAAAAAAGAAACAACCAAAAATATCCACCCTGTGTCGTTGAAAATCGCATGACATTCACGATAGAACAATGAAATAATAAAACCGAAAGAAATTTATTTTTAAAAATGGAATAAAAACATCAACAACAACAACAACGACTTTACCTAACCACCCCCCTCTACCCCCCTACAACGAACCCTTTCCGATGATCTTCTCTTTGAGTTAACATCAACTGCAAAGCCCCAGAAGCCTCCTCAGCAACTATATACACGACAATTGAATACAAGCAAAAGCTAAATGAGTGCATGCATCAGGAAAACTGAATCACCCATTGATTTCTGAAAAAGCCTCAACAATGTGAAATAGGCCAATACATTGTACTAGTGTTTGTGTGAAAATTAACTTTGTGAGTCAGCAACGCTTAATGATGTGAGAATTACAACACCAAACAACAAAAATAAACACTTGAAAAAAATTTCCTTCTTTACTTTTAAACGTTATTTATTTATTTATTTTATTTGGTTTCACCCTCTCTCTCTATCTAACACACTCCTTTCTTCACACCACACTCTATATATTTTGAATCAAAATTTTTTTATTAATTTATTTATTTATGGTATATCTTTCTTTGGACATTTGAAGTAGCTAAAAATTATATTTCGAATTTTGGTATTATTTGGAAAAAAAAGGGCACCGAAATTTATAGCAATTTTTGAGAAACTTGAAAACGTTTACTTTGAAAATGTCTGTGATTCTATTTTAAGTCCATTGTTTTCCGCTTAATTTTATACGCTTGGGTTTTATCTACATTTACATGTTGAGATTATCTGAATGACATTTTCGTAAGCTATCTACCAGCAGTAATTGAAATTCTGACTCGAACAACGTATTAAGTGGCAGTTATTTCTAGAGCCAGATTGAAATAACGCCCTGAAGAGGGTTTACTTACTGTTCAATATTTCATTGGGGAAATGTTTCGGTCTACGCCATGTCACGGTGAAGTTTTCTTTAAGGAGACCAGAATTCAGCTCAGGGTGAACCAATAACTACTTCAAAACACTTTATTCCAAGGAAAGTACTCTGTCCTTTATTGGAGTTGTAATGGCACAAAATCAACCAAAAATTGCTATAAACTCGCTGCAATCAAAATTTTCTACTCTAATCTAAATTAAATTTGTAAGTAAAATTACAAAAAAAAAAAAAAAAGAAAATTCATTATAAACATTTCAATCTAAATTAAAATAATTTTGGCAAACAACAACAACAGCATTTTGAAATGCTACAATCAACTAAAACTGAAAAAAAAATCAAAACAAATCCAAAAATTTCTAACCCCAATTTATAGATTATGATTACGACTTTTATGGTTATTCGGATTATCGTGGCGGCTACAATGAATCGTATTACGACGAATTCTACCGCGCTTATGATGGAGAATACTTCTTTGATTATCCACCGAGCGGTGTAACACCATTGCCAACTGGTGGGCCCGCTGGTGGACCGCAGAGAACGGCCAGAAATAATGTGGTGGGTTTGCTTCCTATAATACTACTACTACTACACATTCTACTACTACTACTAGTAATTCTACTACTTTTACTGCTACAGTACTTGTTGAACAAAAGTTGTTTTGCATTTTTTTTTTTGAAGACAAACATTTTTGTTGCAAAAAAAAACCAAATAATAAGGAATACCATCACACCGTATCCAAAGAAAACAAAATTGTTCAAAAGACATCCTCTCTTTAGTACCTACACTTTCATTTAGAATTTTTTGTTTCATTCGTTGTTTTTTTTTTGGCGTTTAAAAAATATTAATTTTTATCTAATTTCTTTGTTTTTTCTTGAAAAAAAAATTTCACTATCCAAAAATCCCCAAAAGTACACTCAAACGGATTTCGATTTCGAGCACACATGTCACAAGAACCACAATCACCATCACAACAACAACAACACCATCACCTTCGAGAACCAAAATCACGTACCCACTCCTGCTATCGAGGATATTAGCATTGAAGTTCCACTTTATTTAGATTTAGTTGTTTAGGTTGTATTTCGAAATTAATATAATTTTTTTTGTGTTTCATAGAATTTCAATTGACAAAGCACCAACCACCGTCCAAATTATCATATTAAACAATTTAAAGAAAAACACCCACAGTTCCATAGATAAAACACCCCCATCAAATATACTTATTTATTTAATTTTCCACCCTTGCAGACACACTTATTAATTTTGAATTATTTTACCCTTTTTTTTTGCACTACTCTTTTGCTTTTTTAACTGCCGCTTTTGCTTTGTTGGTTTAAATTTAATTTCGCTATATTATTTTATTATGCTAATATTAATTTAATGCTTTTTTTAGTTTTAAGCCATAAGTTTATTTTATTTATTTATTATTTCCGTTATACAGCTTTGGTTGTTTAATTAATATTGACATTAACAAATGCTTGTATTGTGAGCTGAATTTGAGAGTGCTACTAAAATTATTTTTAATTTTTATTTATTATTTGTATTTTATTTGAAGAAGATAGAAGGGGCTAAAGTGAAATGTGCAACCTTCAGGAATAATAGAAAAATATTATTCCATAAAGTGGATGTGACATTTTCAGATAACAGTTACATTGCAAGTGCCACGTATAGATTTCCTATTCCGTCCTTAACTAGTATTTGTAATGTATCGGAAATATAGTGAAAAAGTTCAGTTTAGTAACCGCTTCATTACAATTACACCCCAGAAAATTTGTTATATAATGTGAAAGTAAAGCTAAAAAAAGTTTAAAAATTACTAATACGCTATGTATAGCGATACCTCATAGTAATGCACATCGTGTCGTATGAGTAATTTTCATATAAAATAAATGTATTTTACAAATTAAAACAAAACTACCGGTGTTGCTTTCAAATTCAAAAAAAAGGGGACACATAAAAAGAATTCAACTTGACTGAAATGCCACCACTAACCGCAGCTGTCAGTTCGCAGAAGCTATTTTTTTTTGGTCTCTGATCTAAAGTTTATGATTTTTTCATTCACAACTGTTAACTTTTTTCTATGAGCACTTATTAAAGATTACTAAGGTTAGTGCTGTTAGCCTCACATAGATCACATATGGGTACATAGCGATAGAGTACTAAACTGAACACTCAAAATATTTTCCATCGTGACGAAAAATGGTCTATGCATTCTAATTATTTTACATTTTACCCCTTTGTCTTCTCTCTATTCTCCACATATTTACTCAACATTATAATTTTATTATTGCATTATTTCAGGCGTTGAACGCCGCCCTAACCACTAACCATTAACATTAATCTTAACCTGGCAAGGCTAACATTAAGCTTACATTATGATTTAACATTATGTTAACTTGAACCTTGCTTTTATACCATTTAAAATGCTTAACTAAATTTGTTCCTTATTGAAATTTGTAATAAAAGAAAATTCAAAATTTTTGTTTAATCTTAATTTTTTTTTGTGTATACTTTAATGTGTCAATCGCAAATTTTGTTAAAAAAAAAGACAACTAAATATTTCTAAAATTATAAGCTTTTGCCATCAGCTTGCATTCAACTTCAATCCACAAACACGAAGTTCAATGCAAGTTTCGAAACAAACAAAAAATAGAAGAGCAAAAAAAAACGTTGTGAAATACTTTTTACTAGCCCATAAGTATATTATTAAAAGTTCCAAAAAGAGACAAACTGAAAACTGAAATTTACATTTTTGGTATTAGAGTTTCATTACAAATTGTTGTTTTTGATTTTATTTGATTTAAGCTTTTATACTTTTTCAACAATATACTTATATTTGATTTTTATATACAAACTCTTATTCTTTATCATAATTAATTTTTAAACACAAAAAAATCTAACGCGTTTAATTCGATTTTTTTCTTTTCTTTCTTTTTCTTTTTTTATGTTTCGGTAAATCATCTTAAAAAAATTATATATATATATATGTTCGTCAAAACAACAACAACAACTACAATAAAAAAATAATAAAAAAAAAACTACTCCATCTCCAAAAATAAATCTCAAAATACCAATCGAAAATAACAATCAATGCCAAATTTATGATCCTTTCAATACCCAAAATTACACCAAAACCATCATCTTTTTACGATTTTTCTTTTTTCTATACCATTTGTCGAAACAAAAATACCAAAATTTATTTACTATTTACTACCAAACCCAAATTATGCTTTACTTTTAAAAAAAATCAACCAAAATTATTTGATAAAACCAAAACCAAATACATTCTTCCAAAAATACAACTTGTATGTAAAATTGTTAACCTTGGCGATCCATATATATACATTTACTATATATATATATATATGTGTGTAAACTATATATATGTATAAATTACAAACAACTATATATACATAACGTGAATGTGTCACTGCCACCGGAAACTGTATAACTGCGGAAACCCAATTGAACCGAAACCCGAATACCGAATACCCGGAATACACACACAACCAATCAATCTAATCGATTGAAACCGACTCGTATCAAATGCCATGAAATCGTATTGTAACGCTCAGCAGGGGGTTGGTCGTGGGCGTGGAATAACCACGCGTGGCCGAGCCGTTGGGCTCCGTGGCAACATCAATCGTCAGGGGGCCCCTCAAGCGGCGGCGGCGGTGGTGGTGGCGGCGGCGGCGGTGGCAGCTCAACGGGGGGCCACCGCTCAGGGGGCTCAGGCAGCAACCGGGGGGGTCCGTGGGGTGGGACAAACTCGTCCCAGCGCTCGTGGCACACAGCACGCCAAGCCGCTACAAGATTTACCAGGTGAGAAACTATAAAACAAAAACAAACAAAAAATACAAAACAAAACAAAGTAAAGTAAAAAACAAAACAAAACAAAACAAAAAAGAAACCATACAACCAACTTGAAAATGGATTTTAACAAACAACAACAAGAAAGCGTTAGTACGATAATAACTACATTGTTACTACGTTTCTTTTTTAACTACTACTTCTACTACTACTAAATACTACTGCTATTTGATATTTGACATAATTTTAATTTAATTTAAATTTTATAGTTCCATTTTTTTTTTCGTTGTTCTGTGTAACACTACGATCATTTTTTCTCTACTACTTACCTACCACCTATTTACGTTAACGATGTTATCTTTAAAATGCGAGTACTCCTTTTTGTAATTGAAATGTTTTTTTTCTTATATAGACTTACTTAGTTTACTTTTACCTACTACTTGGATTATTGTAATGTGTCAATTTAATTTAACTTTTAATATTAATATTATTTTTTTTTGCGAATTGTAACTACTTTTTAAACTTAATTTTTGTTTTTTTTTAAATAATTGTAATTCTTTAATTTTTTGTGTAATTAAAAATAAATAAAAGTAACTTTGAAATTGCGTTCTTATTAGTTTTGTGTACAAGTTTGAGCAAATTAGAAAAAAAAATTAAAATTGACACTCTTACTACGTAACACGAAAGTGTGTGGAAAACCTTCGGACAAAAAGTAGACTTGTTTTGGTTGCAAACATAATCTAGCAGATGGATTTAAAAAAAAAAAAAAAGTAAGCGACAAGTAAGCGCCAAGTAAGCGATAAGCTTATTTATTCATAATATAATAAAAAAAAACAGAACTGCTTTGCAACAAAAACACGTCTAGTGTCACTACAATTTGTGTAGTAAGTGCAAAACTGGTTAACAGACAGTTACGTTCACTTTCGTGTTACACAATAAGACCGTTAAAAATAAAAGTAGCTCGCATTACTCCCCGTGAGAAAAATGAGCGCTAACTTTTGTTTAGAACTTAGGGTTTTGGGGTGCGTTCCTACTGCTTCCCCTTTTTGAAATCATTTCTGTGCTGTCACTCAAGGCCTAATGTTGTTTTTTGAATTGTGTGCCTGAATGTATTTTGTACTTTTCCATTTCCTTTCTTTTGCATTTAATTGTAATTCCGTTGCAATTGATTTTTGAATTTTAAATATTTTCGTTGGTTCTTTCGGAGCTTTTACACATTTCCTTTTATATTTGCATGCATCAAGCTAATTGATTGTGATTTGAACGTTTCGCTGAGTACAGTGGTCGCACTGAACGCCGTAATAATTTCCAATCCCAAAAGAATCGTTTGGTATATCATGGAAGCAGTAAGAAAGCGCCAAGCGCAAACTTTCAAAAGACAAGAAAAATGTTAAAAGGATTTTGTTCCGTTATATAATTTTTTTTTTTAGTTTTCACTTAAAGCAAGTATATGGAAAGCCTTGTTGCAATGTTTATGAAATGCATCAAATTGCGTATGAATCGATTAGTATTTAAAAGCTGTTCAACGTTTTATTTGTTATACTGTTTATTATAAATATATTATAGTTTCGTTTATTCTTATATGATTTTTTCTAAAGCTGTGGAACCTGCAAGACAGACCGATTTGCTGTGAGATTAATGCAATAGTCGCTTGCCAGTGCCACTGTTTTTTTTTTGTATTTAAATTTTGTACTTTACTACCATCCCCCTTCTTATACGTTTTTTTTTTATATGAAAGAAAAATAGTAAATATTTTTTTATATATGTATACTTACATCAGACCAACCACTCTTCCACCTCCAAGAACCCAAAACCGCCTACATTTTTTTGTGTCACTCCAAGCAGCCATTCGAATTTGAGCTCGAATTCCCAAGCAAAAAAATAGTAATCATCAATCACCGAACAAAATTTCCATTCACTTGACGTGTGTGTGTATATATAATTTTTTTAAGATCCGACAATAGCCTTCTCTCTAATACCATATGCATATGTGTATAAATGTATGTCAAATAAATACAAAATTGATACCTCCAAAAAATCCGTTAAAGTTTGAAAATAAAACCGAAAAACCTAACGAAAACATTCTTCCGTATTGTAAATATTGAAATCAAATGTAAAAAAAATTAAAAACAAAACAACAAAAACAATGATTTGGCCTATTTACTTTGGCTTAGCGATTCCATTACGATTTTTTTTTTGTGTGACTTGATAATATATATTGATTAATTAACCTTGATAATAATATACTTATTAGCACTTAAACTATGTTTAATTAAAATTTATTACTTTTTGTTTGTATTTAAACTTAAATGGAAATTGAAACAATAAAAATATTAAAAATAATAAAATACTCTATACAAATGACACAAAAATTATTGCGATTGCACAATTTAATTATTTTTAATTATTATTATTTTATTTTTCTTAACATTACAACATTCTCAAATCTTAATGTTTACAGAAGTATGAAAAAAGAAATAATTTTTGTGTTTACAAATTTTTGTTTTATTATGTTAATCAAATTTACTCCTCCGCTTTGCTAACATTATACATATTATTTTTTTTTAGCAGTTAAGTTAATACCCTTTTTGTGTGTTTATACAAATGTCTATTATACATTTCACAATATTTAGATTTAGTTTTAAGTTTATGCGCGTAAATGGCATACTCGAAGATTTATTTCAATTTATACTTTAAATACTAATCGATTCGTTTTTAAACATATAATATATCACATGAACTTTTTACATATCATTTGTGATTGCATTGAGTTTTTTTTTTGTCTGCACATCTCACATTCATCGTTCAAACAGATTGACTTTGACTTTGATTTGGGTGTGTTTCAATTTTACTTCTGACAATTAAAGTACATTTTTCTTATCTATTATTTGCGCAAAACCAATACCGTTCGTTGTAGTTTTTCGTATACCTCAAGTAATTTTTTAATTCTATTTTTTATAAAATAAAACAACCAAATTATTAATCAAATACGAAATTGTTTGTAAAGTGTCTCAACGATATCGATAACGACTTGATGAGAAACTAAATGTAGACTTCTTCTTTCAAGCGAGGCTGTACTTTTGTAGGAAAGCGTTTGTTCAGTGTTTCCTATTTACCAGATACATGGTCCTATTTTGACTTGAAACAGTCTGGGAAAACATTTAACTTGACCACTACTAACTTTTATTCTAGCAGTTGGTGCAGTCTTTACAAAGCCCCCAGCAATTATATTCCCGAGGAATTGAAAATTTCTAAAATTACTAATATTAAAGGATTTAACATGCCGTAGCACTAAAACCTTTGACAAAAAATCTATACAAATGCTGCTTTATCCAAACGTCAGGCGTTAGGCTTAGTTTCCCCTAATTGTAGTTTTAGAGTAGGTAATTATTTTAATTAAAACTTGAACTAAGGTGTCTAAAGTAGAGAAATCTATGTAATAGTGCTAGAATTTTGGTTCCTTTATGCGCGATTACAAGTAATATTATTTAAAACTATTTGCAGTGCGTCTACTGTTGTCATCTTGATGACGATTAATACAAGACAATCGAATTAAGTAATCGTAACTGACTTTTTTGTTAACAAATTACACCGTCCGACACTACCTAAGATACTATAAAAACTTCTATGTATATACCTATTCTGGTAGTAACGCTCAGAATAAACCATCGCTCGTTGTCAGTTTTCCTGGATCAAATTTAAGTCATTTATGATATTTGAATTCAAGGAAAACTATTTTTATTTGGTAAAAACAATATATTGATATACACGGCGTATGAGTAATAAAATAGCCGGTTTTAAAATCTATTTCACTCGTATTAAAATTCGCCTTCGATTTCACTTTCACTCGTATTCTGAGAAATGCCTATAAGATTACAAAAGTAACCATTACGCCTACAGGTTTGAATACGTTTTTAAATTAATGATTGGTTTTTGAAGAAGGGAGTAGATGCAGGGGGTAAGTAACTAAATAGTTTTATCATTTGTCTGCGATATATTCAAAATTAAACCGTGAACTTAGCCCAATCTTTCAAAATTATTTCCAATAAAGATACAGCCTGAAATTCAATTCATACAAAATTATCTATGAAATTTGGTTTCGACTTTACAAGCAATTTCGTAGTTTACTTTTATTTTGCTAAATTATTACACCCTCACTTTCTATACACCAAATTATTTTCCTAGATTTTGATTTTTTTATCATTTAACCTGAAATTCAACATTTTTTCTTTTACATATCTCCCCATAGCATCCATCGAAGTTCATGCCTAAGAAATTAATTTCGAAATGAACCGAACATTTTCAAGCTAATTTCCGAAAACAAGAAAATACAAAAAACCACAGAAAAAAAATATATTCACATTCTGAATCACAAATCAACTATCAACTTAACTATCAACCATAATATTCCAATCAATGACATTCCAAGATTTCATTGTTATACTCTTCTACCACAAGAAAGCCAAAGCAGGAAACTATGTCTTCTCTTTCTTCAATTCTCTGTGTAAAATCCCAGTTGTGAGCGTCATGTACTATAAATGACTGCCGGATAGACATATATTACGATCGACTGATCGACACCATCGATCGCTCATATATCTAAATTTTTGTATTGTGTTTTTTTGTCACTTACTGTTCGTTAATTGTTGGAAAATATATATAACTTTTTTTTTCTTGTTATTTCCTTTTTGATGATAAAATAATTTTTGTGTAATGCTAAATTTTGTCAAATTTTATGGAAATAAATTATGATTATAATATATTTGTTGTAATTTGAAAATTGGCTTTCTTTTTTCTGATTTGATTGAAGAAGACTTTAATTTTTTGGTACGTTTTTTGTTTACTTTTCGTTGTTAATTCATGAATATTTTTTTTTTTACTTTTTCTTTCATCATTTTGAGACCCCCTCCACCCCTTGTGTATCATGGTTTATTCTTTTTTTTTTATCCCGAAGAATTTGAATTCAATTTTTGAAATGGAAAATGTAACAAAGAGTGGGAGGAATAGAAAAATATGTTGGTAAACGTTTTGGATGTAACAAACTTGAGGATATTTAATTTCAATTTATTAAATAGAAAAGACTGTGTCCTTGTTAGACTAACCACGAGATATCTTCTGTGTCAAGAAATGTTCAATGCGAAAACATTGGAAATTGTAATTTTTCTCTCTCACATTTGCTACATTTTCCATGAGTTCCGCATATTTTGTAACCCAAAAATAAAATTATGTAATAACATTTTTGAAATTAAAAAAAAATAATTGAAAAATTCTTTTTTTTTCTTATAAAATTTTGTATCAAAAATATTTTAATAATGAAATTCTCTTTTTCTTTCTCTCTTTCGCGCTTCTAAAAAAAAAATAAAAAAAAAATTATTAAAAAAAACATTTTATTCTACCACCAACATTTATACTCCACACCAAATACTTGCTCTCCTTAAACCCACAAAGCAGTAGTCGGTAAACGTAAATTTGATGGAGGTCACCAAAATCCAGCAGATGTTAAGCGACGTTACCCGAGCGGTTTGATAGGAAATGGCGGCAGTTGGGGCAGTTTACCACTACCACAGCAACCGTTGGGCACTAATGGCGAACAATGGTATACGGATACATTTTCAGCATGGAGTTAAGACAACAAAAAACCAACAACAACAACAAAATGAATAAGAACCAGAGAAACGACAACTACAACAACAACAACAACAACAATATAAAAACTACTACTAACTACAATTACACACAAGTAAACATCAGTTAAATCGTTACAACAACAACAACAACAACAACAATAGCGAAAAGCAATAATACAATTAAACAATTATATGAAAAGAAAGAAAATAATAGTTTTTAACACAAAATCTTATTTCAATATTTAAGTATAAAAAAAAAGTAGAGATTTTTTTAAACGAAAATAAAAAAGTAAAGTTTATATATATATACACTACCTACATAAATATATAAAATCGTCCTCTTCAAAATTACAACAACACAAAAGCAAAAAAACACAATTTTAAAACTAATCCTTGAAGCAAAACAAAAAAGAAAAGAAGAAAAAACCCAAAACAGAAATTACTCATAATTCAAATTTTAAAGCCGTTTTAACAGAGTAGCCTAAACATAAGTAAAGGAAATATTAAATACACAACAACAACAACAACAACAACAACAAGAACAGCAACAACGTAACAGTTCAATTTTAACGTAACGTGACTTAAAAGCAAAAGAAAAATTTAAGCAAAACTTTCAATTCGATTATGAAAAAAAAACAATTTAAGATTTTAGCTCCCCCCACAAAACAAAAACAAAAACATAAAAATAATAAATTAAATATTTTAATAGATTTTCAAGTAAATAGTAAAGCAAAAACAATAACATTTCTTATATAAACTGACCGAAAAATATGAAAATTTGATGATAAATGTTAAAGGAAGTATAGTATTTAAACAGAAAAAAAAAAGAAGTAAATAGTACTATTTCGATACGCACTTTTTATACATAAACATAAACCTAGAACAGTAACATCAAGTAAATTGAACGCAAATAAACCCAAAATTGTAGTTAAATGCTAAGAACCCCTATATGACTAAATAATGTAAATATGTTGCTGACAAGAACGTTATGAAACGGAAATATTGCAAGAAAAAAGGAAGAAAACCAAACAAAACACCCAATTCGAAAAAGTATGAAACAAAAATTGATAAAAAAAAATTTAAAGCATAGCTTGAAACATTGACTGAAAATTGAAAATTGAAATATTTCAAAAAAAAATACAACAAAAAAAAGTTGACAATTTTAAAATTAATTTTTTAGAATTAAATTGAATATGAAAAAAATTAATTACAACGGCAGGCGAAGTTATTATATAATTGAGCGTGTTGTGTCTATATAAGCATATAAAAAAATTGAAAATTGAAAACTTTAATCTAAAAAAAAGGGCAAAAAAAATATTGGCGGCTTAGAAGTAAAACTGTCTAAGTGCATAAGTCAATTTAAAATTTGAACTCACTAAGCTCAGGGGTTCCCTTGAGTACTTAGTGTATTCCAATTTTGATTGTATGTATTCACTGAGAGAGCCTTTACCTCTAGGCCTATGATGTTACACACTATTTCTGATATTATTTGAGGCAAAAGAAATTTCTGTTTTTGGCAAATGTCTTTGTGTAAAAATTAGGCAGTAAAATGTAACAAAGAAGAAAAAAACTTGTTCTGTTTCCACACTTTTTGTTTTGTTAAAATTGAACATTTTTTAAAGTTCTATGAAATTTGTGTTTAATGCAATAATAAAAGCTATTAAAAAAATACATTTAAATTAAAAAAAAGAAGAATTTAAAATAAAAGGAAACTCAATTTATATATTAAAACAAAAGAAAAACAATATTAATTAAATAAACTTTAAAATGAAATTCTCAACAGCAACGAATTACAAACACATCACAATAGAAATTTTCCAATTAATATACATACATATATAAACAAACAAGCAACCTTATTATATAAAAGAAAACCAACCATAATATTATGAAATTTTAATATTTAAAATAACAAAATATAATATCTAACAGTAAATGAAAAGCTTTTATACGATATATACACAAAAACAAAATGTAATGTAACATTCGACAACAACAACAGAAGAAAAAAAAAACGAAGAAAACGTAAACACGCGCAAGGCGTTACCCACTCACTTTGAACGCCTCTTCACACCACACGCACGCACTCCTTTTCCACTTGGAGTAAATCTGTGTCTGCGTGTGTTGGAATTCATTTCATACAGTGACGCCCCCTCTACGCCTCTGAACACAACCAAACAAATACACACACACACACACACACACGTTCATATAAAATGGTAGTTGAAAGTAATGAATGTAACGTAAAGAAAATAACAACAACAGCAAACTTAACTCCAAATCAGTTGACAAAGAAAGAAAATCCAACTGAAAATATTCGCAAGTAATGAAAAAATAACAAACAAACAAACAAACAAAATAATGTTAATGCAAAGCCCAATTTAGTTTGCATTCGTATTCGTATTCTTATCCTAGCCAATAGTTTAGTAGCCATGTTATAACAACAACAGCAAGAACAGCAACAGCCACAACAACAACAACAGCAACAATGATGATATAACAAACAGCCACACACTGTGAATATAAATTTAAAGAAAATTATTGCGTAAAAAATTTATAAACTATATTTAAATTCAAGCTCAAATTGAGTAGAGCTTTAAGCTTTCCCCCCTCCTTTCTCTCTTTCACACTCTCACTCCTTTTTCTAATGTTTAACCTTAATACAAAATATTAACGAAAAAAAAACTAATCTAGTTATGACCCCCCTCCCCCCCTCACACGTTTAAAGCAGAATTGTGAAATTAGTGTAAAGTGAAAAAGTAGTTGGTATTTGACAGGGAAACATGTTTAGTTTTCAGGGTAAAAAAGATTGAGTTGACCTTCTTTGAAGGGGGTGCTCGTCTACATTTGAATATCTCGCGAAACCAAACTTACGCCTTTATTACGTACACCAAAAGTGAACGTATCCAACTGAAACCCTTTTTTGCACTCACTACTCAGTGTCGTCTTACGTAAAAGGGACGTTATTCATCTTCAAAGTAGTTATGCCTTAATCACTCACACCAGAATTTAACGTTTCCATCTGAAAGCAGGTCTTGCACTCACTGTCGTCTTACGTAATAAGGACGTTATTCACATTCGAAGTACTCCGTTACTCTTTCCCAATTCTGTCTATAAACCTACACTTACACAAATACACAAATACATACATACACACGCATACGTAAACTGTCTTAACTTTTAACGAAAGGAAAATCGCCATTTTCTACATTCAATACAACAAAAATTAATACAAAAAAATTCTTTAATTCTTAGTCTTTTTAAACAAAAACAAAAATAAAATAAAATAATATTATTGTTTATAGAAATATTCTTTTAACGCTGTTATACACTGAAAGAAAATTTGTTCTTTTTCTCTTTTATTTTCGGGTAAAAAATTGTTTTGTTTTTCTTTAATATATTTTTTTATGTTCGATATTTTTAAATTTAATTTTAAATTTTTGTTAACGCCGCGCGTAAATTTTTTTTCCAAAAAGTTCTAAATTATTTAACGCCCCAACCAACCGCGAAATTTTTCTACGAAATTGGTGACTTGAAAATTACAAATTGCAAATATTTTAAATATTATATTTTAATAATAATTTTAAAAAAAAACTCTTTAAAATTGTACTGATTTTTATGGCTTACGTTAATTTTTAAGTTCTTATATTTGTTGAAGCAAAAACGAAAAAAATATATATGAAAAAAGAAAAGGTAAATTTTATTATTTTTTTTTTTGCTAAAATTAAAGTTAATTTTTAAAATTTTAGTTGATTTTATGTTTGTAAGGTACGCCGCGTGCGTGTCGTTCGATTCGGTTTAATTGTATGTTTAATTTGATTATTTTTTGATTTTGTAAAAATTTAAAATTTAAATTTTTTATTTGCTGTTTATTATTTTTTTTTTTTTGGAAAGTTCTTATTTTTATGTTTTTTTTTAGTTTTTATTCTTTAGTTCTTATTGTATTTTTTAACTATTTAAAAGGCAAGCAAGAATTGGTTTATTTTTGTGTAATTATATTTTTAAACAATTTCTTTTTTAAGTTTTATAATATAATTTTATAATTTTTCGGGAAAGCAAGACGTTTGGCAAATTAGTTTTTAATTATGCAGTTTTTTAAACATTTTTTTTTGTGTCTAATAAGAGTTTCGTTTTAGCAAAATATTTACGCTATTTTTAATGATTATTGTGTATTTTATATATATATTAATAATAATAATTAACCTTTGTATGTAATTTAAAATTTTAAGTTTATTAATAATAAAAAAGAAATCTTTGAATTAATAAATGAAATGAGTAAAAGGAAACAAAAATAAAAGTAAAATTGTAAAATGTAAAGTTGAATAAAGTAAATAAAAAAAATTATTGTGATTGAAAGCAAGCGAAAATAAGTAATTCTTGAAACAGACTGCAAACGTAAACTTAACAAATTTTGTGTAAAATGTTTTAAAATTGAATTGGCAAATAAATAAATAAATACAATGAAATATACGAAAAAAAAACAAAAATGTGGCAAAATTTCTTTTCAAAATTCTTTTCATTTTTTTCAACGTTTTGGAATTCCTAATATGAATATTTGGACAACAACAACACAGACATTTTCGAAAAGGATTTCAATTTTTTTGGAAGTTTTCGTTTCGAGTATATTTCAAAGAAAGTAGCTTCAAACAGCGAGTATGTTTGAGACAGAGAATACCATCAAAAAGCTAAAAAAAAAGTTAAAACTTTACTAAAAAGGAAAGAGAAAAAGGACAATATTTCATTTAATTTTTATATACCTATCTACTGTTTCCTTTACTATTGTTTTTCTCCTTGTTTTGAATTTATAAACAATCAACATTTTTTTTTTCATATTTCTTATTTTGAATTAATATTTAAGCAGTAATCCCATAGTAATTCATAAACTTATATAAATAAATTTTCTAAACCGCATAACAACTAAATTTAGAGAAATAATTTTAAGCCTACCAAACACACACACACACACACAAACAAACACACACATATTAATACAAACACACTACTCCCATTTTACTTGGAAAGCTACGAATAGGGCCTAGAATGGAATCAACAGTAAGGGCTCAACAGGGGCAAAGCAGTTCGTACTCCACTTAGATTGTAATGAGATTTTTTTTGTCAACCCTACTTATTTTGTGTTTCTATTACCATTTTTTACTTAACATTTTTTTCTACATAGTAATAACAGCGCAATTACTTTACGGAAATAAACAAACATAAAAATAAATAAATAAACAAGCATACAAACACATAAACCAACTGCAAACCGCGTAAACGTAACGTCGTCGTCACTTTGATTGAATTTTCAATAGGTTTTTTTAAATAAAATACACAAGCAGATAAAGTTAAAGAAGTTAAACATTGTGAGGAAATTTATATTGAAAAAGAAAATTACTTTTTATATTTGTTATTTTTTTTATACATACCTACTATATATTTTCAATGAGCAAGAAATGTTAATCAGCAAAAAGAAAGAAAATTTATGAAAAAAAAACAAAAAATATTGTAATGCAATTTGTGCTTATATTTTATTTAATAAAAGTTGAAGAAAAAACAAATGAAAACAAATTAAATATACGGAAATTACTTTGAAATATGTAATCATATATAAAAAATATTGATTTCGATTTTGGGTTCAATTTTTTTGTAAGTATGGAAATAATTTTTGAACAATTTTCTAAAGCCCCGGTCAGACAAATATTTGCCTTTTTTTTTTTGACAATAATTGCAAATTTTAAATTATGTAAAAGAAAAAGAATTTACTAACCAAAATATTCTCCCGAATTTCTTTGAATTATTGCTGTCTAATTGCTCACAGGAAAACTGAAAAAAACAATAAATTGAGAAATGCTAATGAAAATATAAATAAAAAAAAAAGAAACAAAAAAGTAAAATAAAAAACACAGTACGTGATATAATTTTAGCTTGATTTATGTATGTTTTGTTTTTTATATATGATTATTATATTTTCTTCTTCCTCTCTCTCTCTCGCTTCTATAAATATATATTTTTTATTATTATGATTATTGTATAATTTTAGATTTAACACAAATTACGAAAACAAAAATAAAAACAAACAAAAGCAAAATTTCTGTATACAAGCAAATTAAGGCAACAAAAAAAATCTATACATAACTAAATAAAATATATATATTAGAAACTTTTTTTATATACAATAACAAACAAAATCTAATTGCGTATCAAAAATTATGTTTTATATCAACAACAACAACAAGCAACTTCAATATCTTAAAAACTATTTCAAACAAATAAAAATTGTTCAATTTCTTTTCGAAACGAAAACAAAAGCAAAAGCAAAACAACACTTGCATTACAATAAATTACGAAATACAAAAACAAATTATTAACAAATAGCATTAAAATTAAGCAATTTATATATTATATACAAACACACACACACACAGACAACACAAAAACAAAACATTATTGAATTATTGCAATAGCAAAGAAAAAGCAAAAACAAACCAGACTAGACAAACAAACAAACAACACCAAGCAACACCAATTAAGATCGTTAAATTTTTTGTTTTTTTACGAAAAGATAAAAAAGAATTTAAACTTTGATGACCTCTTTCAAATTTAACAAAAAAAAACTAAGGAATCTGCTACAACATCAACTAAAAAAAAAACACTAAGAAAAGTTAAGATTGTAAAACCGCCAGACAAGAAGATGAAGAACAAGAAGAAAAGAACCGTACAGAACAACAACCACAATAAAAGCATTCTCTAAATTTTAGAATCTACAAATTATGTGAAAGTTAAAGCAATTTGTTTTTTTTTATGATTATTTATATGAAAAAAAACAAGCAAAAATAATGAAGAAAAACCACTCACACACAAGAAAATGGAATGCATATAATAATAATAATAAAAACCGAAAAATATTGTAATAATATAAAGAAAATTAAATAGTTAAAATAAAAAAAGAAAAAACAAATTCACACTCTTTTTTTTGGACTTTTTTTCTATGTATTCATGAGCATGAGAAAGAATTGTTAGAAGTGACGACGCAACAAATTATAATTTAACTAAGAACTAACACTAACAGATTATTTTTATTTTTAACTAACAATAAGAAACAATAAGAGTTGAATTGAAAATGCATTGAAAATGGTAAAAAAAGAAACCTACAGAAAATTATAAAATTACACGCCTTTGTCCGTTTTTAAATATACTTTGAAAGAACTTCTTGTTGGCTGGCATTCCAGACTTCGTGTCGCCAACAACTAAAAATTTCAACATGTGTACATTATCTAGCTGACACATGTCCAAAGTACTGACTAAAATAAACAAGCTAACCACTGTGACAAGGCAAAAAAAAACTCTTGACAAATGACACAAATTGACACAACAACAAAGCCCCCGTACTTTGTCTGACTAAATCCCTAAATATCTTTTAAATATCTTCAGTGAGGCTGCATTTTTAAATTTAACTTGCCTTAACTAAAAACAAACCGTCTACTTAACAACTACAACATTAACTAAATTAAATGTTTCAATTCAAAATAATATAATATTTTCAACTTTTATTTACTCAATTAACTTGTTTTCACCTGCTTCTTGTTTATTTTTTTGTTTGTTTAATTAACACACTCTTTATACTTTTTTTCGTTATGTGAATTTAATTTTATTAACCCACTCTTTGATTATTACTTTTTTTCGTTATGTGAATTTAATTTTATTAACCCACTCTTTGATTATTGCCTTATTTTTATTTAATATTAGAATTAATTTTTTTTATAATTTCTGTCTATTATAATTTAAAAAAAAAAACAAATAAAAATGAATGCAAAAAAAAAAGAATACAAAGCTTATAATAATGACGTCATTCCGAATAGTGCAATGTGGCTAAGGAAATTTTTACAAAAAGTTTCACTAATAAAAAATCTTCTGCACAATTTTGAATTTGGATTTACTTTACTAATACAATAACCAACTAATACATTGAAGGGATATAAGTAAATGAAGGTGATAATAAAAAATATTTCAATTATTTTTTGAGAAAAATTCAATAGCAAAGCTTATTTTTGATAAAGTTGGAGATTCATAAGTCTAATATTATATTAAGGAAAGCAAAATGATTAACTACCCACATCCACCTAATTGTTGGCGATGAAGTTCTACCAACAATTTGAGGAAAGAGAAAAATACACCTATGGATTGAAGTGAAAGCAGGACTTACTCGTTTGTGGGCGTTTGCAGCATATCCTAAATTGAACAACAATCAACAACCAACAATCAACAAACATAACTCCTATTTTACTCATTAAATGTTATAATTTACTTAATTTTTACTACAATTTTAATGCAATTTTAAAAAAAAACAATAAAAACAATATTAAAAAATAATTAAATTTATGTTTTTTTAATAATCAGAAATATGTTGAGGAATTGGCCAAAGGAAAGGATGGGCACACGTTGCTACATATATAAAACATGTAAGTATACCCAGCCGGTATTGGCAGGTATGGCTACCATTGCAAAAAAATCCCTAATACAAATATGTGACAGCATAATATATATATTTGTGAAAGTACAGCTCTATAGGTCCACTGCTGGGTTCTGGAAGGTGAGGTGTCTGTCATTGATTGTGAAACCAAATATGAAAATCAATCATTATCATAGTTGGTATGCAACACAACTTAATTTCTTCAACTCATACTAAGACTCCATTGCAATTTTCAACTCCTAACCTAGACAACAACCTAACCTACGATCTTCATCAACAACATTTTATAGCAGTTAAATCCAATTAAACGCTAGACAACCCAAAGAATTTCTAATGTCAATTACCCTTGTTATGCAATGAGGAGCATATCGTGTGCAATATTTCTGCGGTCATTGCACCAAGTGTAAACAATGCAACGTGTAAAGGCAAAGGTGAACAAAAAAAATCTGGCTGTAACTATGAAATGGCGCTATAATTAATTTTATGATAATTTTACGATGTGGCTAGGTGGCGAGGCAATAAACGACAAACGCTTCAATTAGATTAGATAAAACGTTTAGACCGTTTGATGGATCAGACGTGAGAACAATTTGCGCTTGAGTAAACATAACAATCGAATAAGTGCTAGGGATTTACTTGTAATGAATCAATTTAAGTGATTTCGGACTTGTTGCAAAGCTATAATTTTGATTTATTGAATATTGTTGAATTGGCTTTATTTTAATTGATTTTTGAACAAGTTAAATGGGTCGTAAATCTATATGTTGTGGTGATAGTAAAAATATTACTCAATACGAGACTCTATCGGATGATAATGCAGTTGATAATCAGCATCACTGGGCATGTCAGTAGAAAATATAATCCAAAGTGAGTTCGTCTACAAATATAAAAACACTGCAATCACTAGAGTGTCTAGAATTGCTTTCTGTTATGACTGGAAATGCAAATATGAATTACAAAACAGTTGTGCAACACATGCAGGTGATAGCTAAAAGTATTCCGTGTATACAAAAACAAAAACCATTTATATTTTTACATAAATTATATGTTTATTTTATGACACTTTGAAGCGCACATTCTTAAACACAAGATTTGTAGATCGATTATCTAGGTTAACAAGTGGTATTTTATTTTCTTTTCGATTTAAAATAAAATTTCGCTAAATTCAGATATGTAAGGGGAGGTATTAGGTAAAAAAAATATATATTATTTACACCAATTGTCAGTATCTAATAGAATATCGTAATTTATATCAAAATTTTAAATACGCTTTTATTTGCGTCATTATCGCGATTAAGGCCAAATCAAAATTCGTAATTTATGTATTGTTAAAAGTGCAAAAACACAATCGAGAGTATTTACAGAGCGAATCGCAGCAGCAGCACAGCACGAAAACAAATTGCATTTGCTGCGATCGGAACTGACTCCTATGATAGACAAAGTGCATTAGGCATCATCATTACCGGTTAAACTAACAACGATTACGACGGCAATAGCCTATCGTGTTTGAGCGAAGCGCGCGAGTCATTGCATGGCCACAAAATGTGGACATCAGTATTTAATTATTTGTTATTGACTAAGCGATGTGATTTGTGTTTACTTTTTTTGACACTAGATTTTTTTGTTTTTGGTTTTGGCAGCATTACACGCTGCCGCCATTATTCCTTTTTGGTGGCATTGTACTTGATGAATCGAACACCCTGTGCCGCTTGACATGAGGAATTGGTAATGTGGCAGGCGAAGAGCAGCAAATTTCTGGGCTGAACTTTCCAAGCAAACCGCATGAAGCAGCAGGAGTATAGCGTCAACGCTGGAAGGGAAAGTTACTCATTTAGAGTTGTACAAGCTACGCACAATTCTCATTGCTACTCACCCAATGTCATCTTGCCTGAGATGAATTTGGGATCCTTATTGAAATCCGCAATTGCCGCAATGGGTATGCCCCAATTGGCCACTGGACCCCAGAAATGTGTGCTAATTGGAGAGAGACAGATTAAACAGATTAAAAACAAATCTTATTTGTTGGTTAAAATTAATTAAAAACTAAACAACTCACCTCATCAAATACTCGCGAAAATCCTTGCTTTTCAGACTGGCAACAAATCTGCCAGCCAAGCTGCCCGTGGCCTTACTCGACATTTTCGTGTTGTTGTTGTTTTACGACTAGCTAATAGTTGGTGATTGTTTAATCAAATCAAAGCAGCAGAACGTGATTTCGCACAATCTACAATTTCGCTGATAAAATTCAGTGGAGGTATTCCAAAATGTTGATTAGATAGGCAACGAAAGGCCAAACAACGATTACTTCACAAAATCTAAAGACGACACAATCCTAAATTAGTGCAATTCTTTGCAAGATGAAACTAATTAAAATTTACCTTTTCGCCACAAGCACAAGTTCAACACGTTATGTAAATGTCATTTGTTTAATTGGCAGAATTGTCAAAAATGAGTCGTCTAAAAAACCCGCAGAAAATCCAACACCGATTCCGCTGAATGTGTTTCGTCGACTATTTGAAGAATTGAGAATAGCCAGAATTGCGAGAAATGAATAAATAAAAAAAATAATCGTTCTTCACGCTTTGTTGTTGTTTAGTAACGCGCTCGTGTTTTTCATTTCGTCGTTTCAGCTCATATTTGTCGTATGTGATTTTGGTGAATTTATTTTCGAAAATTATGCAGTTTAACGGTAAATACAAGTATTTTTTCTTGGAAAATAATAAATTTAATAAAACCTATACAAAAAAAAGTTATTGGCTTAGGAATAGTACTCTTTCCGGAGGGGATAAAAAGCTTTTGATTCAAAGCATGTTTCTGACCTCACAAAATTTACCGAAAACACAACAAAATTGCAAAAATTAATTTAAAATGGTGACAAAATATCACAAAACTAAGAGACTTGTGTTGATTTGTGTAGATTTTCAATATCTTTTATTTCATTAAGATTATTTGACAAAAGGTAACTTGATATATAGAATTTTTCTAAATTGTCCAGCCAGCAAAATATTTGGAGAATCACTATAAAAAAAATAGGTCAAAATTCATTTCCAGCGACAACTTTTATTCGTGAGTCGGTTATTGTGCATATTTCTGCTTAAAAACTCATTTCGAAAAAGTCTTCAGAAAGCACATACGACAAATATATTCTGAGACGACGATTTGTTTACATTCATTCGCAGAGTTGCCATTAGTGGCAGCTGAAAATAAGGTTCATAGCATTTCTTATTTTTAAGAAAATATTTAAAAATGTCTATGTAATTGCAAATTGTTATTGTAATCATTTACGACTATTATTGAGTGCAATAAACTATTTTGTTTCGGTATTTAGTTTTTATTTAACTTATAATAAACATCAGTCGAATTTTGTACAAAATGTGTAAACTTACGTGGAATAGAATTTAGAATTTTCTTTAAAAGAAAATAAAACCAAATTTCAATAAAAGAAAATGATTTAATTTTACTTTAATAAAAAAAAACACTTGTTCATTTCAATTTTTTGTCAAAATTTGGAGTCTAGCTCGATGCCGACTAGCACATCCATCCATTTTGCACACTTCGCTGCATCCGTTTCCCGAAAATCAAAAGCGGACCGTCAACTGACGTCTTAAAACGTCAATTGACGTTCCGTCATTCTTCTTCTTATTTTGGGTCATTCTCTTTGAAATAGCACCACGATATTTTCATATCACTTTTGTACAGAATTTTTAAGAGACTACTTTTAGGCTGGAACGAATTCAGTGAGTTTCAAACTGTTGCTGAATTTCAAATCGAGAGTTGCCATATTGTCGAAGAAGAATTTTTTTTACACTTACTTAAAGTTTATTTTAGTAATTTGTGTGAAATTGTAAATTTTTCATTGTTAATGTTATGACATTTCCCCTTAAAAAATTTACTTTATATCTCGAAGAGTACTGCACCGATTTAAAAGTGTTTTTATATATTTAGTTGGAATCCTTGTAGGGAGCGGAATGCTGACTGGAGCAGGCACAAAATTTAAATGAATCGAAACGTTAAAATGCAAGGGAATGGAATTAATGAAAAATTATTATAGAAAAGTTATTTTATCTTCTGTCCAACCATAAATATTATTACTTTTTCCGAAGTTATTATTTCAAAATCCTCTCATCAAATTCTCTTAAAGAGAACTCCCACAAATCATCACCAACGCCTATACTCATTCTTATGAAAGCTCACAGGGCGACAAAAGCTTTGGCGTTAAGTCCTTGGACCACATTCAAAAACAGCATCCTCGCCAAGCACAACACATTCGACGATTCAGTGTGAAACTCGAGAGCAACGGCGACGAAGGTTCTGAAATTCAAAATTTCCTTTTACTTGTGCACAACATTTTCTTGTTGATTTTGTTGTTGGTGTAGTTTAGAGATTGAGTGGAAAATACAAGAGTGGATAATATATGAAGTGTTCGTGTGTGTGTGTGTGTGTGTGTGTGTGTGTGCTTCTGTGTGTACCAACATCCCAACCCCACCAACTTTCTTACGGCAATCGCACACAGCAGAATAGAAGAAAAATCCAACCCAACCCACCCCCTCGTTCGTAACACGCCCACACCCACGTATATTTTGGCTACACCAAATACATTTGTGTTTTCATCTAAAAAATGTTAAAAGTTGAATAATTTCATAAATTAAATGCCACTTCCATTGAATTTTCATTGAGAAAGTAAAAAAAAAAAATCGAAAATAAAAATTGGGAAGAAGAAAATGTTAAAACAGGACAACAACAAGAGGTAGCAGCAGCAGCAGCAGCAACACCAATACGAAAAAGAAGAAAAACGAAGGCGAAGAAGCAGCAGCACAAGACGGAATGAAGAAATGGAAGATTTTTTCTAAATAGGGTGCTGTGTGCCGCTCCCAAATTGCGAAACTGGCAACAACAACAACGGCGGATAATACGCCACCGATGAAAAACGACGAAAATTACAACAACAAAAATCCAATTGTGTAAAGTCGGTCGCATAAAATGGCCTCAGCAAAAAGCAACAAAAAATGTCGTTCCAATGAGATTCATTAACAAATTTCATTTTTAAATTACACACTTCGAAATTGGGAAAAGTTTACCAAAAAAAAAAAACAACACTTAGTAATGTAGAGAAGATGGAATTACTGTGGGTGAAGAGAAGAGAGGGTGACTTGTGGAAATTTCGGAAATTTTCTATTAGGAAATTCTTCTTTTCGAAAAATTAGTCACGTATTTCTCAACGAAGCCATGAATCGTTCTTTTTATATAAGTCCCTACACAAGAAATTACCTAAGTATTTGTTTGTTTTGGACCACTCCATTTTCCAGTTGATATACAAGAATGCTAGAATTTTTGAGGGTTGAAGTTTTACTTTCTGTGTTTTAATAAATAAAATGTAACTTGTTTAATACTGCGAAACTCAGCTTAATGTTATACAAATTATTAAAATGTTGCCAAATTTATGCAATTAACCGAAGACCCTTAATATGTCTTAGCAGTACACAAAATCACAAATTTTCATCGAATTTCTTTTAACAATGTTGCCAAGCATAACGTTATTTAAATGGAATTAATTCGAGAGCAATGATGCCATTGCGAGCCAGAATACGCCCTAATGATGATTTCTTTACATCAGCTGATTGGAATACATTTTCCTCTAATATATTTCTTCTATAATACTTATACAGGGTGTTACAGTCGAGTGTGTAAAATTGATTGGGGACCCAAAAATATGAAAAAAAATTGTACATTCCTCTCTGGAGAACTGTTACCATACTCGCCGGATCTTAATCCAATAGATTAGAATGCTTGGGTAATTTTGAAGGCAACGACTAGTACTAAGATCCCCCAAAATTTGGTGTCAGAAGTAATTCACTGAAACCTGTGGGTGGCCATAAAAGCATATACAATTTTTTTCATATTTGTGGGTCCCCAATCGATTTGTAGCTGTCGGACCTTACTAAATATTGAATACTGTAAAACCGTCCATGAAATAATTCAAAGCAATTTTTCAATTCCTGATTTATTCCATAAAAATTTTACTTTCAATGAAAAAATGTCAAAGATTATTTCTCAAGCCGATAAAATTCAACTCTGCCTTTAAACCATTTGATTCATTTCTGTTACTTCGCACCGCCTACCCCCTACTCGGAAGCCAATCGTCCCTAAAGCGACTACTGCGGTGGTGAAAACTAATCCGAAAACTGTCAGAAATAACAAATCCATCCACCTTCGAAGGATATTTGAATTGAATTTATAGTTACATTTTCATATGTATTTATGCTGTGGATTTTGTGGTGGTGGTGGTGTGGCCCAACACACACACACACACAGTGCCAGTTCTCCATTCGAAGCAACCGAACGGACGAACACTGAGAAAATACCGACCATAAATCAGCAGCGATTACAATCTCGTACTAAAGTCTCCTAAATCACAAGCAAACACAAGATTCTATGCAAATTGAAATTTCAATTAAGCGTTTTACTAAATCTAATTCAAGTTGCTTTTGCATTTTTCTCATATTTTTTCCTTTTGAATAAATTTGTTTGTTATTCTCCCACTAGCGTAAGATTTCAATTGTTCACTGCTGCTGAATCTTTACTTTATTCAGCTCCATATCTCATGAACACTTCAGATTTACATACACCACTATGCATATTATGATGGCGATGAGATGATGATCGCACGTCTTACTTACGCCCTTGCAAACGGTGGCACAACTATTCGTTGCTTTCGTAGTTATGTCTGTCTGTCTTTTGTATTCGACTTTAGAACGTGTTGATGTGTACGCTTTTGTCGCAACTAATTTGATGAAATGAATTGAATCGTTGAAGATGAACACTGCCAGTCGGTGTTGTTGCTGTTGCTAATGTTGTTTTACAATTGTGACAACTCCTTAAGGTGCTCTCGCATATACAATTTACACTTTCCAATTTCAAACCGACAACGCACATATACCTACTCTACGACACATGCTTCAATACATCGGATGTTGTTGCTGCTGCTCCTTCTATAGTTCGTGTTTGTCGAATAGGAAAAATAAACAACAGCAACATTAATCATTGCTGCAACATCAGTTATCACCTATACCACATTTTTCATTTCATCTTTGTACATCACTTTGGCGTTGTTCAATTTACTTAACAGCTAATTTTTGCGGATATACTCGTATGTATGTATATAAAGTGAGCACTCACTGATTGGCGCTATGAGGGGTTTTAACATTTTCACTTTTTTAAGTTTTTGCAATTCAATAATGTGTCTGAGGATCTGAGATTTCTTTCGGTAGTGTTTTTGTTGGTTCAGAGTGAATTCTTTATTGATTAAAGTAGTGGCTGTGACTTACCAATAAAACAAATTACACAACATAAAATAAATACCTCCAAATATTTTTAAAAAACCTTCACTCAATTCAATGAAGATCTGAAAGTTATTCAGTTGTTTTTAAATGTGTTAAATTGAAATAGACTCATGGATTCATAGATTAATAGATTCATAGATTCATAGATTCATAGATTCATAGATTCATAGATTCATAGATTCATAGATTCATAGATTCATAGATTCATAGATTCATAGATTCATAGATTCATAGATTCATAGAGCATCTATTAATCTATAAATCCATTTAATTGAAATAGTCCTCAGAATAAAAATGAAATAATCCCTATAAAAATTTCATTATTTTGGGGATTATTTCATTACTAAATAAACACAAGATGGAGATGGAGGTTCTTTCATTTGTATTAGTTTGGGAAAATGACATATACCGATCATAGATATCTTTAAAATTGTGGGCAGAAGGATGAATATTCGTAAGAAAATTTTAATTATTTTGGACATGTTCTTAGAATCGCATAGCAGCACAAGCAACTGTTCCAATTCCAATCAATTAAGTTGGCAATCAAATTATTTAATGGTGAAAATTATACAATTTTTTCTGAATTTGGTATTAATTGGTTAAGCCCAAAGCAAAGGATTGTCTAAAAATCACTTTAGTCCTGTCCTTAGTAAGAACTTTTGAAATTCCTTTCTAATGGTTTTTTAATAAATTCAATTATATGAAAATATATTTCTCTTTGAAGAATTCTCATAATAAGTTTTAAATTGTATGATTTCTATGTTGCAATCCGTAACGGAAAAGTAGCAGCCTTAAGAAATGGAATCTCAGCCAGTAAACATGTCCATGAAGCGATGGACAAACACAAATACAACTTCAAGTCGAAGTCACACACGGGGGCACACAAGTGCTTACAAGCCAAAGCGATTCCATTGTGCTAATCTCCTCAATTTGTTTACTCGGTTATTTGGTTTTATTTAATCAATTTAATAATAAAATGGGAAATAGAAGAAAAAAGTGCCAAGTAGCATACGCTTTACTTAATTTGCTTTATTGGCTCGAACAATTGTAAAAAGAATTTAGAATTGAGAGTTGAGTGAGTGAGTGAGTGAGTGAGTGACGGACTGATCTGCCTTGGCCTGACTGTTGGGGTGCGGGATGAGGTGATACAAGTGACACACAAGAACTTGCGGGCTAGTAGAAAACCAGATTCTTCCACTAATCGCCGATTTAGTTGCAAAATTACAAGAGTCGCGAAATGTTCTGTGCCGCGGAAGGAAAGAAAGAAAATATATAAAATTAAAAAACAAAACAGAAGTGAATTTAATTTTTCATCTGTGAAGAATTTGTGCAAGTGAAGCGATAACCACAAAATCCTTTTTGAATTAAATATAATTAAAAAGAGAATTTCCCTTCCGCTTTGCAGTTTGAAAGGAATACAATTGAAAGATTGAATGAAATGTGCAGCAGAAGAAAATGTACAAGAAATTGAAAACAAAGAAATTTTCTAACTAAAATTAAATTTAAAAATAAATATAAACCGAATAATCCCAAGATTGTGTTCGCCAGTGCTTCGGTAGGGGAAATAAACTGAATTATAAAGAAAGCTATCTAAGAAGAAAAAAGTGTTCAAATAATTTACACGCAATCACCAACACACGCATGTGGACAGCGCACACAATTAAGGAGGATAATGAAAGGACTAAAGGCCGTAAACAAGTAAAATAAGTAAAATAAGCTTCAACCAGCAGTTTTTCCTTTTGATGTAAGTATGGCAAAACCAGAAGTTATAAATGGAAAAAAATATATTATATGTATTTGTAATTATTAGCATTTAAAAAAAAAATAATACAGAAACACGAAATGAAAATAATTTATGCCGCAGCATACAAAAGTCCAAAAGGGCGTGTTGTCTTTGAGAGTGTGTGTATGTTTTGTTGTTGTCGTTGTTTTATTTTTATTTTTTTGTTCTTTTTTGTGTTCGTCCTGCTCTCTTCTTCTTCCTCTTCTTCGTAGCCACATCCTCGCACTTCTGGTTTTTTTCGAATTTTTTTTTTTCGTTTGCCTCATCATGTAATAAATTTGATGATAAAATAAAGAAAAAAAATGGATAATGGGCGATTTTCTTCTCTTCACGGCTGCAAAGTACACTCACTCGCCCAACAACAAACAATCACACGCAAACTCACTTATGCAGCAGCCACGGCGACTTTTCATAGATTCTATTCACCAATATAGGCAGAGACCGCAGACACACTTTCAGCATCGTCGTCGTCGTCGTCGTCACCATGGCAGCCTCGTCAAAGTAGTCCTTATTGTTGTTCAATCCTTTTAAATGATTTCCCACAACGTTTTGCGAAAGCTTTTTCCGCTCTTTTCACAACGCTCTTAAGTACACTTCAATGCTCTTTCTATGCCTCTCGCATTACTACAAACGCTCTCTTCGAGTCCTTCTCCCACATGTGCTGGCTCGGCCGCATTATCCTTCCTGCCTGCCTTCCTTAATGTCTGCCAGTGATAAGGATTTTCATTTCGTCCTCTTCATTTTCATTTCCATTTCCATTTCATTTTCATTTTAATTTTCTTGCTTGTTTTTTTGGTTTTTTGTCTTTTGTGTGTGATACTTTTTTGTTGGTGTGATTTTTTTTCTTTTTGTTGGTTGGTTTCTTAATGGCGGCGGCACATCCTTTTCCCGTAAAAGTGTCGGCGTTGTACATAAATTCCATAAATGCACACTCGCTGCCTACTTTCGTCGCCCTACAAACACGCACACACACACACACACACACAGATGTAAGCGCATAAATACCCACCTAAATGCGCGCATTAACCCTCTATAGCCCACCTCGTCCTAAGCAATTGTCGCCTCCCCCCCATTTACGGTCCGTGGCTTGGCTTGGGAAATTTTTAAATTTTAATCACGATAATGTGCGGCAGATAGCGCGTATTTAGCATTTAGCTGCAAGTTACAAGATACCGGAGCAAGTTTATATTCCTCCTCAACCTCAGCCTCATCTTCTTCATTTTCTTTGTCGTCTTCAAGTTTTTGTTTTATTATTTTTTGTTTTTTTGGGGAATTTTTTTTAGGTTTTTTTTTGTTGGCATTCGTTTGTTTTTTTTGTTTTGGGGTAATTTTGGCAATTTTGTTGGGGTTAATTACGAAATATCGTGATGATTGCTTAAGCGGTTCTCTAGCTTGCCACAATGGTGGCTGTGGTGATTCGTCTGCAGGGACTGGGGGGCGAAGGAGAGCGGCACACGTTTGGGGGCGTTTCGTTTCGTTGTTGGCAAAAACTTTTTAAATTGAGGAATTTATGGCGCAAGTATTTGCTGGGAATTATTTGAATAATTGAGGATGGGAAAGGCATGAATGGATGCTCCGCTCATTGCTGTCCTTGTTGTTGTTGTTGTTTTTGTTCATCTTCTCATTGTAATTGTTGTTGTTCTTGGTATTTGCACGATTTGTGGCACGAGTTCGCGATAAGGTTAAATATTTAATGGTATCTTGTGGGTTTAGGTGGCAAAAACTTTTACAATGGTTTTGCGAACACGAACCCGAACAACAACAAGGAAAAACACACACACAAACATCCTTTTGTCACCCAGAACTTAGGCGGAGTTCAAGATTGTTCTTAAGTTTATTGGATATATTTTTTTCCCATTAAATTTTCATTAAATGTAGAGTTAGGTGGCAACTTTGGTTCACTAATTTAAGTGTCAGTTAGTTGAGAAATTCATTTTGTTGAAAAGTAATCAACCAAGTCGCTTCATGCGTTCAATGTTTTTGAAGAACTTTCATGGATTTAATAAAAATAGTTCTCATGTAACTTTAATATATAAGCTTTTAATGGCAGCATACACATGGATTATGGCTTAAAATAGTTTCCAACCTAATCCTTAGCATATTTTTTCAATCAATAATCCTAAACAATTTACTAGGTTCCACACCCCATGAAAGAGTTATTAAATATCTTTCTACCATCACCCAACAGCTTTTCAATTAAGGTCTTTTTGTAATATAAATTGCATAGTTAGAAAAGGATCTCTCCCTCCTTCCAAAAACAGCAAGCGTTTACAACTTTTAAAATGTCTAAACTTTTAAAATTGAATACAGCAAATAATTGCCACACAGCTCAAAATTCAGTTACCCCCCGGGCAGTTCATGCTCCCCCCGCCCCCCCCTCGGGCCAGCCACACATTCACAACTTTATCCTTGCTGCAAGTGTTCGCCTGTTTGCATCTGCTGCTGGTAAAATAAACATAAAATACCAGATGAACTTTATAGTTTTGGTTCATTAATCTGAGAATGCATGTTGGCTGCCATCATAACAGAGCAATTTGTGTGTTGTCATCAACAAGGATGCTATTGTTGTTGGACGCCCCCCCCCGCCTCTTTCGTCTCGGTTCGTCCAGCAAACAACACAAAAAAGAAAGGAAAAAACAATAAAGCCAGCATTCAACACAACCCTCTAAGATTGCTGACTACCCACTCGCCACACACATCAGCACACCCTCACTCATCCTCCCGCAGAAGTTCTTTCCGAAGAAAAGAAAACGAAAGTAAGTACGACGGAACTGCACTTAGAAAATATCCTCAAAACGGTAAACTTGATGCGTTGCATTTTTTATTTCATATGCGCCAGTGTTGCCGTGTTACTTTGCATTTTTAGTTACTCTGCGTTGTTGTTGTTGTGTGTGTGTATTTTTTGCTTTTCTTTATTATTATTGTTTTTTGTGTTGCCATCTTTCTGGTCTGTCGTCGGGGTGCTGTCCTTGTTAGACGTGTTTTTTGTTGTTGTTGTTGGGAGCCATCCTCTTAAGTGGTTCTGCAAGTTGGTCGTTGTTATGAATAAAAAATATTTATTTGCGGAACGTTTAACGTTGCGTGTAAAGTGTTTATTTCACTTCTTTTTCTTGTGTGTTTTTTTCCCTGTGTTTTCTGTTCATTACTTCATTTTGTTTCTTTGCCGCAACGCGCGCAACAATTTTGCGGCAAAGAAAATGGAATTTTTTCTCTCAATTTTTTTTCATGACGTTTAATAATAATTTTTATGTGGCCACATCATTTTTGCAGTTTTTAATGTGGCTTTTTTGTTTTTCGTATATTTAGTAAATTTTTTGGCATGTTGGGAAACTATAGTTTCTGGAACAAAATAAAAGTTGTTTTCTAACTTGGTTGGCTTTTACTTTGCTAATATCGCTTGACAGAAACCTAAGTACATTAATGTGTTCTAGAACTATTGCTGTAAAGTTTTTATAAGTCCCTAAACATAAGAAATGTGTAAAATAATTTTCTACATCACCTATTGGAAACTGGTCGCTTTGTCAGAACATGGACAGAAGGTTATCAACAAAATATCAAAAAACGTTTCAGATGAAAAATTTAAATTTGTATCCAAATTTGTATCCAAATTGAGCCTGTGTTTGAGGAATTTTCAAATTTCTTTTGGTGTGTTCTTTTGGTCTAAAATAAGCTATGGGTTCAGAAAATAATGGTCCCAAAGCTTTATCCAAATCTAATATCGGGAAACCGCCAACCTAACTAAATCAAGGGGTCCAGCACAAAAAATATAAAATCTTGGAAAATTGTTTTCCTGAACTGGTCTCTTGACCAAAAGTTAGTTAAGTGGATTCTGTTAAAATGTTTGGCTTAGCTTATGCCCTAAACTCTTCTAGTGTTAATTTATGCAATTGTTTCCTATTGTTGAAGCTTTACAAAATTATTAGTGAGTGGTTGCTTTGTGCACTTGTTGCACTACTAAATTTGTTTTACTTTTTCATTAATTTTCGATATTTTAATAGATTTTCATGATGCAAATGCTTCAAGCCAAGAAGCTTTAAATATTATTTAGAAAATATGTGTACAGTTCTATGAGCTCCAGTTCCTCGAAAATTTGCGAGCTATTTAAAGATTTGCGGAAATTTAAAATGTACTTTCTCTTTTAGCGTTTCCCTTTCATTTTAGGTCAAAGTATTTTATCTAAAAAAAAGACAATAAAAACAAAAAATAACTCACAAGCATACGTCATGATTCTAACAACTTGAAAATTGGACAGAAATTCAATTGTCTCCACCACAAATTGAAAAGCATTATAAGCCACGTAACAACTCCCGGGAGTGTCATAGGTCCAGCATCAAACGCACACACACAAAGACACATACACAGTCATACAGCCAGCAGCAGCCCTCGCACACCAGGCAATTGTTACGTCATTAAAACATGGCCAGTAACGAAAACTTGTGTGGAAAACAACCCACACAGAGACAAACAAAAACAACAAAATTACACGGAGAACCAACAACCAACAACCAAGAAGCGAGAAAACGAAAACCATGACATAGTGACGAAGTACAAACAAAAGAACGCCAAAGCCAAACAAAAGCATCAACGAAATGAAACAAACGAAACGAAGAGATTACAACTTAAAATTACGGACATGAAAGATATGGCTAAAAAGGACAACAACAATGAGCGCCACCACAACAACAGCCCTGCGAACCAACACAAAATACATCAAATAAAAGGTGGAAGTTGGACCACGCTGGCCCATAAACTCGCAATTAAATAGAAATTTCGCCCAACATATGCAGGAAAGCGTAAACAACTTCTTAAATACCGAACGAAGCGAGAAGAACGAAGTAGGCAAAGCCAAAGAACACAAGCTCCCAGCTACGAGCGATGTCAAAAGGGCTCTGAATGAGAGCACTTAGGGGCGGCACACATACACACTTAATTGTGGTAGCTCCTCGGCAAGCAACTTGATTGCACAGAAGTGGCAGACGAAGAAGAAGCCGAATAAGAGATTTTCGCTGGCAGGCATTAGCGTCTTAAGAGAGAGAGACCCTTTGCGTGTGGCTCGTTCACTTAAAAGACCACTCAAAGTGGTAACATGCTCAAAGCGAAATGTCAGAAAAAAGGAGGATAAAAGGATATCAAAAAACCAACGACGGCGACGACAACGACGACGATGGCCGCCATTGTTGTTGAGAGTAGGTCCGCGCATATTTTGTTTTGTCTTCAAATTCGTTGTTGACATTTCCGAAACATTTGACAACTGTCAGTTGAGCCAGTGTACATGACATGTGCGTGAGTCTGACGCATGCGCTGTAAACACCAGCTGCTCACATGTGGCAATGTCAATGAAACATTTATCCTTGATGGGCTACTGCCGATTTTGGAGAGGCTTTTGGCTGATATTTTTCCCACACACACACACACACATACACACAGATTGCATTACATTGTTGTTTCAGCTAATGTGCTCTCTTCCTCTTCTTCGGTTTCGCCGTCGTCAGTTGCACGGATGTGCGAGTTAGTATGTGTGGGGGAGTCCCTTTTTACTCATACACACGATGGTGTTTTTGGCTTGGCTTGGCTGCTTTGTATGCATGTGTGCGCGTGTTTTTCGGAATGTGTGGCAATTTGTGTTATTCCCTGATTTAAATGGCGCTGATAAGAAGGGCCTATGCCGCTCCCAACTTTTGTGCAGGCCGTCGCGCTCATCTGCCGTCATCTCAACGACCAAGCCGACCGACAAGCGACACGGTTCGACGTGTTATGGTCCTGCTTCCTTATAAACGCATCAGTTTACAATTGCTTTTTAACGATATTTACCGATTGTGCGCGAATTTATGCGTTATCATTTATTGTCAACAATGTGTTCGTGCCGTTGCTGGCTGGTGGATGCTGCTGCGATTCCCTTTGTTGCCACAGCAATAAAAATTGGTTATAGTTTATGTGAAGGATTTTTAGTGGTTGTTGTTATTGTTGTTTGCATTTATATTTCGTCGGAAGATTTGATTTGAAATTCGATAGTGTAGCTAGTGTAGCTAGTGGGCGACGAAAGGTTTCCAATTAACTTTAATGCATATTTGATATTGTTGCCATAAAAAAATATACAGCCAGCGAAAACCAAAAAGTGCGCTTTTACGACTGTACATTTCCATCGCCATTCGAAATAAAATAAAAAACCAATAAATGTGAATGGTGAAGATCTTTGTCCTTTGTCTACCTACTTTTTGAAAATATACTAAGTATACATTTGGAAACTTACATTAATTAATAAAGAGACTCATAACTGCCAGAATCTGTTGAGGAATTATCTTTCTTTCACCACCTTTTGAATACCATATAACATGCCTCAATTTTCAAGCATATCACCAGCAGTCTTTTATATCTAGTAAATATTACTTTCAACATTAAAATACAAATCTTTTTCTTTACTTGCAGATTAAAATCTTCTACTAACAACTTTTTTAACTCGTCTCCAAACCAAATTTGCTGAAAATGTAGTGAAGGCACAACGGATATGGCTGAAAGGACACAAACTAACAACAAAGTGAGTTCAGTTTTAATTTCTTTCCATGATAAATGCATTTTTAGTAAATTAACACCGTCCTACACAAGCTCAATGCCAAGAAATTACTCATACGCAGTGTATGCCAATGTAGTTTTTTTTACCAAAAGAAAATGTCCCCTTCAATTTCAGTCCAAATATCATAAATGGCACTCTTTGATGATGAGAAAGACACTCTTGTATGATCATAAAAGACTAACTTTTGTGATATTTGAACATAAATTCCAGAAATGGTTCACATGGCGTATGAGTAATAAAATAGCATCACACAATTTTACAGTTGAAAAGCGTAAACGATCTGATGTGGAAAAACTGACAACGAGCAATTGTCTCTTCTGAGCTCCTCTACAAGAATATATACTGCCCTGTTTAGTATAAACTACTCATATGAAATAATAAATCCATTATGGTGGCTATTCTTGTGTATTAAGAAAAATAATTTTGTAGCAACGCCTGCCATTTTATTCTTTTTTACACTAAAACTAATCTGAATCCTTAAGACAATGACTTCTTGAGTTTTCTCCTAAGAGTACCTTTTCAATTTAATGCACTTTGACATTTTTTTGTGTTATATCTGAGATTTGCAAACCTTCAATTATAAATAGCAAATTACATAAACTCTTTAAGTGTGACTATTCCAATTTAATATTTTTTTAATCATATTTAGCCTACACCGACTAAAAGCTTTGATTTGTCCATACCTGACTTAATATATTTCCAAATCAGTTGAATGAAATTTGTACACAAAGTAGTCGAAGTATTCAGCTCAGCTTCGAACAAATATTTTGAATAATTGAGTAAGGACTTCGGCTCACTTCACCCAAATATGAATGAATAATTTGGCAAAGTGCAAAGAACATTTCTTTGAGTTCAGGCTGCAAATCAAATCAATGCAATTGAATTTTCTGCCCCCCAATGTCTCAATTCACTCTACGCTCTACCATTCAGTTGTTGCGAAATTGTATTCATTTCGTATTTCTCCCATTGCAACATTATTAAAATAAACTAATCAAGTTTTGGATCCAGAAACAGAGAAAAGAAATAGAAATGGCAACAAATTTGAAAGCAATAATGCCTACTCTTGACTTGACTTGGCAGCCTTGTTTGCGCTCACTCTGGCAATAATATTCATTTTGTCAGCGACACACATTTCGATTGCCTGCAGGCGCGACGGCATCTGCATCATTGCCGAAGTGACATTGGTGTGAGTGTGATTGCGACTCGACTCGGCACATTGTTCGAGTGTGTCTCATTGCAAATTCTCAATGCGTTTCCATTTCAGGCAATATCAAAATATTGTAGACTCGTTTCATTCGTTTTTTGTCCTTCTGTTTGTCATTCTTGTTCTTTGGTTCTTGTTCGAAATTCAAATGCAAGCATAGTTGTGTGGTGTGTCTGTGTGCCAAAATTGTGTTTTATGATTGGAATTGTTAAGATATAATTCCTTGGACTAAGTTTAGGGAAAAAGACCTTCAAGGAGCATTTCTTTGGTTGATTCCACAATGATGAGCACAGAAAACATGTTTGATGCATAAAACATTAAATGTGAAATGAACTTGTGGCTTCTGGACCAACGGAATGACAAAAGGAATTTCAAATATTTGTAATAAAATTGTAAGATGATGAAATCAGTGGTCAAAGTGAGCACAGCATTTGAATTGAAGAAGTAATTTGAAGTCATATGTGGATGGGAAATGAAATGGAGATCACCAGGAGGAAATTATTTTCTCTTATGGCTCAATATTGCTTCTGACTAATATTTTTTCGAATTCACAAAGAAGACACACTTCTTGTTCTAACTTAAGCGTCAAAAGCTCACCCAAACAAAATTATTAATAATTCACACTGGACAAGAGCCAGGCAGATGCTGTACTGTATCCACTTCTTCCTCTTCTCTGCAGTTCCCACAAAAGTCGTTAGCGACAACATCGAGCCTTGCAGCATGAGATCCAATCAAGGAGGGACCAGTGATCACACCTATCACCTTTGATATGCTAGTACTAGGTAGGATTATGAGTTTCTTCAAATGGAGCAACGGTCAGATCTACCTTTGTTGTATTACAATAAGTGCCAGAGGACCATCTCTTTACACACAGTGATTTAATCACGGCCTGACTATCCGCGAAAATCGTGATATCCTGCAGGCAGTTCATCATTGTTTCAAATCCAACACAGCATTTTTTTTCAAATCGCAACTTTACCGAATACCACACCCAAAACAAATGGTGTTCAAAATCAGAAAGCCTTACTCAACCATCAACATAATAAATTCAATCAAAATAGCTTCCGGTCTGCATTCATATTCCAACAATAAAGGAAACCTAAAAATTCTATTCGATTCTGCATTTTCTCTTCATCCTTTGCATTTTAATCTCGAATCAGTCAAACAAAGCATGTACCTGGTACTAAACGACAAATTTGCGACACACCTTTTCGGATAAAGTGAATTTCCAAAATGGTTTCCAAACGTTTGACACGCTCCATCCATCCCATAGCCAAGACGGAGAGAGAGAGAGAGGGAGAAAAGCAAAAGAAAGCAACGTGGTGGACGGAAGGATTGCTGGCAGTGCAGTCAAACACAATGTAGAACAGCTTAAGTCAAACAACTGACAACAATGAGAAAGCGCAACAATCTACCACCGACATGGAACTTCATCTCAGCTCTGTTTAGAGTAGAGTACAGCGCAGCGGTTCACGAACACAATCGACACAAGTGTGCCATGGGAATGAATGCAAAATACTTAATCATCGTCCTCAACGACGTCGTAGTCAGCCATCCATCCATCCATCCATGCATCCAGCAAGCAATCATCAGAATCCTTTTTGCAACGGAGTTGAGCGCCCGAACGAAGTGAGTCCCAGCAGGGATCAGAACAATAGGGCCTGCTGCCATTTGCCATCTGCTCCTGCCTGCTGATGAATTTTAAATGCGGGCAGTGATGCATTCGCATTGAATCCACCAACTGCAGCAGAGTTGAGGTGAAAAAGGATACAAAAAAAGTCTCATGTCTCAAGAGACGAAATTGTTTGACCTTATTTGCAAGTGGCATGTCGCCGTCATCATCGTCATCGTCGTCGTCGCCCAAACAAGATTGACAAAGTGAAATACATGAACCGACGTATGAAGCGTATGCAACGAAACAGAATCCATTGAAACAGTATTTTGTTGCAGTTGTTGTTGGTGTAATGTTACCAGTTTCGAAGATGAATGGGTTATGGTTATGGACAGACGACAACGATGTCGTCTATTCAGGGTCTTATCGTTAACGTATGCATGTGCATCAACTTGTTGTACGCGGATGCTGCTGCTGCTTGTGCCAATATTGCAGCCGTTTCACTTCTTGACAATGCATGGCAGCCCTTAGTGGGACGTTCAATGTGCCTCGTGCCATGTTTGATTTGCATAAAGGCGCAGCGTACGTGCAGCGTTTCGAGACCTTTTTGAAGGCGAGGGAATCCTCAGCACTTGTTCCGCCTTGTTCATTTCCTCTGAACGTGCTAAGCTTTGAGCGCTGTGCTGTGATATTGATTTACGACTAGGCGTTTTTGAATTAATCATATTACCTAAGAGCCTATTATTGAACGAAAATTTGTATTCTTTTCTTCATCGAAATGAATTACAACAATGATTTGTTGGATTTCGTGTTGATGTTGTTGTTGTTGTTGTTGTTGTTGTAATCTTGAATTTAAGCCTCTTTTCCACCATAATCCAATCAACTTGTAGGCAATTACATGAAGAGATGTTGTTGCTGCCAACTGCCATTCAAAACCGTAATTCACTCGTTCAGTTTCAACTGCCAGCAGCCCAGCCCGCCTATTGTTCTGTCGCCACCCAACAAATGCAAATTGATGGCAAATCCATCAAATGCCAGATGTGCACTCAATTGATTTTTGTCAAAAAAAAAAAAGAAGGCAAAAATAAAGAATTGTTTGCGCTCAAAATTGCACTGCATTCATTTATGCTGTGCTGCGCCACGCCACGCCACGCCTTGCGAATTGATTTGTTTGCCTTGCAGGGCAAATATGCTGGCGATGATTTCTCTGGGGATTTTTCGTTCATGAATTCAATAGCAAACAACAGGAATTAAAATTCACTGCAATATGTTTGTTTCATAAGTGGCGGGCGGTGCGCGTTTTTCGATTTTAGCTCTGCTGGGGCCAATTTGGAAATGCAATAAGTTTTCATTAGCACCATTTCGGATTTGTTTATTGTTTACGATGGGCATAGCATTTATGAGCACAAAAAGCGTTTAATTTTTAGAATAAATGTGTCACGACCAAATTAATAAAACAAAATATTCAAGCATTGGGGCTGGTCCTCATGGTGTTTACTTACTATTGAAAGCCCTATGGTCCACACGGAATTAAAGGGCCATGCTGATGATGATTTGCTTAAATGCTAATTTCAAAATTTCCGCTTAGCCCATTTGAGCGCTTTTGTGGAATACCGCAACACAGGATTGCCGTCGATGATTAACTGTCATCGATAAGATTATGACGACAAATACACCTCGGTAAACCACAGCTTCGCTGCCCTTCTAATTTCCTGCAGAGCAAAGGGTGTGATTAACTTACACCCATCAATTTCTTGATAGGTTTTTGTACTCCTTGCTCTCTAAAGCAATACGAATTTGGTGCTATGAGATTTATATAAAACGACATAGCTACTGTTCATAAACTATTTCAAAGTTGGTTCCACCTCCTCCGATACCTACTAAATAAACGATTGAAGTTGAGAATACTTCTAATTGCAAATAAGCTTATTTAATTGGAATGCCATATTTTACGCAGAGTGGAAAACATTAATGCATAGTGTACGATAGGTAAAGAAAGAGAAAAGCCTTGCACATGAATCAAATTGTTATTCCGAACTATGAATTCCTTATTATAAATACATTTCACCTCCACTTAACATGCAAACACTCTGTGGTGTAGAGCACTTTAATTGCAACCACAAAAAGGAAATGCTCACATGCATTAGGCTTTCTTCAATTGAAAAGAACCCATTACTAATTTAACCTAAAATTTTCGAAATAATTTTCTTCTACCCCAAATCATGGGAATTCTTTTGTTCTCTTACAATCAGTTTGCATGAAGCACATTTAGGACAATTTTACCTGCACCACAGCAACAAAATAAATGTGAATGCAAAATGTAAATAGAAATGTTGAAATACTTTTTGTGGTATCTGGCAAAACTACGTCCAAACCAAAGAGAACAACAAAAAAAAAAAAAAGAAAGTAACAAACCTTTGCTCCACTTACTGCAGCATAATTGTTTTGACCGATTTTTGTGTGCCGCCGCTGCCTGTGCCCGAAACACAATCCGATTAGACTTTTTGGGTCCTCACGACCGCATTAAAATATAAAAAAAAAGGACAAAACTGTCTGAACCTTTCTTTTTTTTTGGCTACAACTGCAACAGAATTAAACCAGACCAAACCAAGCGATTCCACTGATACCAGCTCGTAGTCAGTGGTGTTCCGTTTCAGTTCAGTGCAATTTTCAGTGCTTATCTGTCGTTGCAATTTCAGACTTTGTTGTCCTAGTCCCAAAAAAGAAGGAAAAGAGCGAGAGAAATCGGTTCCACAAGCTTCTGCTTACTTCGATTTGTGTTTTTTTTCAAATATTTTTTCACCGTGCCACGCCACAATAATCATGGACATTTCTTTTATCGCAACAAAACCCAATTGATGCACTGAAAAATTCCGAAATTTATTTTCAAAATGCATTTCATTCACACACATGCTACACACACATGTAGCATGTGTGTGTGTGTGTGTGATTGAATGCAGTTTCCTGTTTCCAGTTGGCCTGATCTGCTTTCACGTCGCCTGTGTTTAGCTATTTTCCGCATTTTATCTGTAGTTCTTTGTATTTTTTTTCGCTTTTTGATTGGATTTGGAGTGGAGGCACATTTAGGCACATTCTCATATGCAAATGGAATTTTCGTATTTATTTACTTTCTTTTTGAGTGACAGTGGTGGTTACTCTGTGTGTTAGGACAGTTCTGGTGACAGTATTTTATATTTTGAATTTATGTGTGTGTGTGTGTTTACATTTTTAGGTGCTTTCTAGTAACGTTTTGACTAACGGAAACGAGTGTGACATTTCATTTATGCCAGTATACCCATTTCTACATCTAGCAAGAAGTGAAAACGTTTAAAGGATACTAATTTTTTGGTTGAACCGGAAATAGTTGCGGAAATTTACTCCGTCTACTTGTAAATGATAAATGACCGAAAGAGATTTTATTTATGCTCATCACGGAAATCAAATATGCAACATACACAGAAAGAAAAACTATACGTTAATCTAACCGGAACACATGGCATTTAATCGAACAATTTTTTGTATTTTACTTGGAAAACGCCAACACGAAATACAAGTTATCTAACCAAGTAACAAAAATGTACAAAAACAAACCAGGCTGTGACTCAATAATTTTTGTAGGCAATTCAGCAAAGGCTGTTCCTACGAGATAATAATCCCGTTATATTGTAGTGAATATTTCCAAATAGCATAGCTAACTAAGAAATCACATTCTTGTAGTGATTTTACATTACTAGGCGCAAGTATGGCAACTCTTAAACAATCGCTCGTTGTCAGATCAGTTTAAAAATGTTAATATAATTTATTGTTACTCATACGCACCGTAGGCCAGTACAGTCTTTTAGGAATATTCTTGAATTCAAGTCCAAATATCATTTTGCCAACACGAGAGTAGATATTTTAAGTAGTAGTTTTGCAGTAGATTTTCTACAATAATAGTAGAAAATACCTTAAGGGCGAAGTGGAAATTTTAAAATCATCTCAAAAAAAGTAGATCTACTCTGATAGGGTCTCTTGCCTTGTATTCTTTCTCTGAGGTCAAATATTGAGAAGTGATCAAATTTTAAAACTGAATTTTCTAGAAATATTTTTTTTGCTTCATGGCGTTTTCATCCTTTTACCCAATTCAATAAAAATATTAAGTGTCTCATACAGAAGTCAAAGCAAAAAGATGAATATTTTTTTTAAATAATGGCTTAGCCAAGTGATAGCTTAATTTGTCTAGTTTAGGTCACACGTTTTGCTACATTCAGTAAAATGAGAAATTTTTGTGTGTCACTTCGATTCGATGGCTCTGTGATAAATCACACACTCATTTCCAGCTGGGCCATTTTTCATTTCAATTGCACGGTTCGACGGTTTGTTCGACGGAATTATGAGTTATAATAAATTAATTTTTATTTGTGGGCCATAATATTGACTCACTTACTCATGACTTCAACTCATACATTTCATTTTAGGCACTACTTAATTCCCTCAAATACAAATTATTTGACACTTTTATTGATTGTATTATGTTCCACTTTACTTTACTTTCTTTTAAAACATCATCAAATTATTACCATTGCTATAATGTTTTTTTTTCGTTGTCTCCGCTTGTCATTTACGATTTTTCAGTTTTCCAATTTAAGCGTTTTAGCGCGTTTTCCCACCGGCATTTCCCTATGTGCGTTAACATGTCACGCGCGCATCTTTCCCCTACGCAATTCAGCGGATCCCGGATCGTGGGGGGCTTTAAAGTTGGTGGTGTTGGCGACGATGATGAATATTGCCGAGCAGATAAATTGAATTATGTTGCTTTTCTAGTCCGCTGCTGTACAGTGTACACGGAATGCATTAACTTTTTATGTCGCAACAGCACCATCAGAAACGCGAGCGTGCTCCTTGTTTGCGTCTTTGTTGTCCTCGTCTGACTGGGGTTTTTTCCTTTCTTTTCGTTCGTGTGTGTGTGTGTGTGTGGTGTTTTTGTGCATTGTATGCGAAAGTGTGTGAGTGTGTTGGTGTGTGGAGAAAGAGTTTTTCCTTGGGAATTCAACAACAACAACAGCAGAAAATAATATAAAACGAGTAAAAATAATAAATTTTCCAAAATGATAAATTGCTGTGAGATTATCTTTCAGCTTGTCTGCATTTATTTATGCAATCTTTTAACTATTTTGATGTGGCTTAAGTGTTGCTTGTATTTTTTGTTTGTATTATTTTGATTTCTGTGAATTGCTTACATTGCATATTGTTAGTTTGGCTTAGTAGTTATAATGGAAATCTAGCAAATCTTCAATTTGCTGGCATCGTAGGGATAGCAAAGATATACAAACTTTCATTTCAGGTCAAATGCACTCTCATGAAATAAGAAAATAAATAAATTTTAATTTTATCTCATCCATACAATGCGATTGCTGCTTGGAACTTTCCCAGCACTTCTCTGTAGTTAACAAAGGCTTCTCAATCAAGTTAAAGTGCTTTCAAGTGTTCTCTCATCCGAAGTATAAGGCATACTGTATGTGTGCTTAATTAACACTAACACTGCAATAGAAAGTCGCCTCTGACACTCTATCAAACAATCTGAATTAATAATCAATTTCACTTGAAACTTACTTAGGAGAGCACTTCTATTCAATTATATATTTTCACGTCTTGCACTCATTCGAGTTGACCAATTTAATGCAATAATTGCCTTACGTAGTTTACTCATCTTCCAAATAATTAATAATTAATTGCACCACTTTAAAGGCAAATTGCATCTGCTCTTTTGGTCCTCCTATTGCGTTTGACTTACGACTTGCGGGTCCGTGGCCGCTAACGTATTAAGCAAAAACTTACGTACAAAGCTGCAAATTTTAATTGTGGAAGAGGAAAAAAAAACATACACCAGAAATAATTAAATCCATTTAAGCCCTCAAACTCAACTATGAATTCATGGTCGCGGGTAATTTATGCCATCCCGATCCACCCACAGATAATTACTATCTTGACTTTTACACTTTCTTGACTTTCACTCCACTCCATAAATAATTTCGCATGGAATATTTTTGCGAAAAACATAAATTTTGCATTCTAGTATTATGCAGCATTTGCAGCTTTACAAAAACAACAACATCAGCAGCTGCAGCTGCAGCAGAAGAAGAAGAAAAACTGCATAGAATAAAGACGAAAACTTTGTGCACGCTGTGCTGGGATTGTTCGTAGGGTTAGGGGTAAAATGCAGGCATGCAAAATGCAAACGAGTAGCGAAAATATACGAGATGTTCACAAGAGCATTTAACTTTTTCGACCAATTGAAACTGAAAACTTCAATTTTTGTTTCTTTATTTTCTGTTTTTTTGCACCTCTTGTCGTTGTGTAGATAGAGCAGATGTGGCAAAAGTTGCAAATTTTCATAAAAGAAAAACACTCTCTTTTGTACAAGGTGCACTTTTCCACAGTCTCAAAATAACTTTTCCTATGCAAATCGTACAAGAAATTTTTTTGGTAGGAAAAAAACTTCCACTTACTTGTTGAAGTCGAAGAATCGATTAGGCAGATTTATGCAGTAAAAAAAGGGGAGGTACATTTCACAAAAAAAATAAAATTTATATTTTCAAAGGAAAAAATTGGCATTATTGAAGCAAAAATTCTTTTATAATAGAAAACAAATGTCTTCTCTTTGGAATAGAGAAAAAAGATTTTCCATATTTGCCATATTTTGACTTATAATTTATTTGATGAAGGTGCAACTTCCATGTAATATTTACAATATCTTAAAATTTTATATTCAATATGAGTGCTATTGGTTGAGAATTGGCCAGCATTTTTTTGAAAATAGTTGCTAGTAACTTGTGACTTTAATTCCTTTAATTTATTGCTTTAATTTATTTAAAAGATTTTCCCAAAAGTAAAATTCTTCTCATTTTTTTTCCAGAAACTTTATTAAACTCGTGATTAGGACGTGTTGTACCCTAGCATTCTAATGCAGCCGATATGGTAAGTAAAACAAAGAAATATTTTTGATGAAGTTAAACACATAGTAGTACTATCATAGTACTCTGATTTGACAGATGATAAACTTACAAACTTTTTTTTTGACTATTGACTCTAATCGTTCCCTCACAAATATGACTTGACAACAGAAGTCGTCCCATTATAATTCCAAGCATGCATTTGAAACTTAAAACTATGTCAAACGTAAACTTTTCGATTGATTAGCGCCACAGTATTTAAAGAAACTTTAAAGTGAAATTATTCACTAAGCTCATAATGTACTGCGACTGATAAATCGAACCAACTATTTGACATTCAAGAATAAACTTTTCCCCCAACTACCTTCAATGCAAATTCCATTACTCAATAGGTGCGCATGGAGCTTTGTAACTTTTTTTCGCTTAACTTTCTAAAAACTTTCTTAAAATAAATCAAAAGTACCCACTTGCATGGAAAGTTTTGAGCATAACTGGGATTTGAATGCTTGAATTATCGCTTAAGCTCGCTTGCATTGGCATTTGCAGAATGAAATGTATGTCTCAACAGTAGGGTTGCATTTAAATGGCAGTATTGGGTGCCATAAAACAACGTAGAGAAATTACCAATGCTTCGGTTTAATTAGGACAACAACCTGATTGCACACACAAATGCAACTTATATTCGCTGTAATCAAATGGAAATACATAAATGAAATTTCGAAAAAAATTACCCACAAAGAAAAATAAAAACTACCAGCCTGTAAAATACAATTGAATGCCAAAACTCGGCGCACACAACACCACAAAACCACCTCAAAGAGTTTGCATACACGTGGAAATGTTGAGCTTGTGTTCGTGCCACAAAATAGTACACACACACGGGAAAAAAATTTCGCCAACCAAAGCAAATAGATTTGGCAGCGCACCAGTGTTGTGCTTTTTTTTTGGTCTTTTTTATGCTCCTCTTGCCCGACGGGCTCTTTGCAAAAGGTTCAGCACATATGTGTTTTTTGCAATGGCCGCTGCAGTTAATCCTTCATGCATTACTTAAAAATCAGCAGCACCTCTTCACTCCGCCTCACACCACCACTAACCGAAACAAAAAAAAAACCAACGAGTAAATTGCCAACTATTTTTTGTTGTATTTCTTCTTTGAGTAAAACAATAGAGGCAGGCAAATGAAATTTACTTAAATGCAGTCGCAAATAGTCACTCACACAATGAAGAAAAACGAAGAAAAAAACAAGAGAAAAAGTACTAACGCTCACTAACACATGCTCATTTGTCATCCATATCGCCAACAACGAAGGCATTTTGGCAAGAAAATTATCACGCATTTGCATACGCCTGCATGCCTGTATGTGAGCGATTATTTATGTATGTATGGGTGTTGTGTATGTGTGCAATTGTTGTTGAGCGTAATTCAAATTCGTATGCTCTTATATGTGTGATGGTGTGATAGTGTTCCTCTTGCGTGTTGCTTTTGTTGTGCAAGTTTCGTTTTTGTTTTTATTTTTGTTGCTAACTTTCACCATGACGAGCAGCAATTTAAACTTGGCTTTGCTTGGTGTTTGATTGCGTGGGTATTTGCACATATATGAGTCAGTGTGTATGTGCCTATGTGCGTTGCGTCATATGTGTATGCGCGTTTGTCGTTTGTGGCCGCATGCAAATTGTCATCCTCATTATGACTGAAAATAATTTGTAGTTTATAATTAGAAAACTTATAATGGCGTCTGCCACTTGCTTGCCATGAGTGCGTGTGTATGTATGTGTGTGTGTAAGTGCAAATTTGCATTTTTTGATGTGGGCTAGAATTAGCGGCTTCTGCAATAGAATCATAAATTGCATATATGCCATTAAATTCACAAGAAACCCAAAAGGAAATTGGTTAGTATACATTTTCTACTAAAAATTTTTAGTTGGCAAAATTTGCAAACACTAACATAAAACTAAAATGTAATTAATTTAATTTTCGGTTGGCAACTTTTATTACAACTGTTTATTACAAATGTAATTGCCAAAAGTTGTGCATAAATGTGGCTGCGAGAGTGAAAAGTTGCGGGTGCATAGCAAATTAAATGCTCACCAATTCAGTTCTGTCATTCAACTGACTGTTGTTGCACATTAAATTACATTTATTTTTTGTCAAACTTCAACACTTTTTTCCCCTTGGGCAGCTGCAATTAGCCCAATAGTTGTAATTAGTGCAATGTTTGAACTTGAACCAAATGGAAGTGGTAGACAAGAACAAAAAAAAATTGCACTAATTACAACAAAGGAGAAAACCCAACGCACACAGAATACCAATGAAAACCTTTCACACACACACCCATATCCATTTTGACTCGTTGTTGTTGTTGTTGTTTGCTATTGCTGATAGGCTAAATATTTTTGTACTTTTGTAGTTTTGTACTACAAAAGCCGAAAACTGAAAAGCGACTTAATGGCACATCAACCATTTCTTACAATTGCTATACAAATATGCTGCGAGACCTGAATTCTGGGGCACCCATTCAGTGCGTGTGCCATCATTGTAGCTGCACATTCGCTGTGTGTTTGTGTCCTGTTTCTAATTCCGGCACAGTGCACATGTTTTGTAGCCACCGCACACACTCACACCCTCCCCGGTACAAACTTCGTACCGCATTATTGTTGTTCTTGCAATAAACTCAACTCGTTTACTTGACAAAACAAATACACATGCTCAGACCCCACATACATGCACAAACATACAGCCCACAGCCACTCATTCACATGCAATTGTGCCGAGTGGCTTAAATAATTAATGACGCACCTTGATGAATGAACGTGTATACGTTCAGCACACTTGCCACCGATGCGATGCGTTGCGATTACCCTGGCTATGTACCAGGAACCAGGAAATGTGTCCCATAATTGGAAAATATTTGCTATGTGCACATCGGGCATGCATGTGCCGAATATCGTGTTGAGTTGAGTTTGACCTCCTGCGATGAGATGGAAATGAGTCGCGTGCGAATTGTCATTTTGAATTTTTGTTGTTTTTTTTGCTAAGTCCATGTTTGCTTGTACGTTTGCATAGTTGCCACAATTACTTTTTGTGTGATTGCGTAATGCAAAAGTTGTTCGTGCCCTAATGAAGTTTGGCATTAATTGCTTGTGAAAGTGAAAGATGCTCTGGCCGAGGAGGCATCGGAAAAACCAAAGGTTTGAATTAGTTGGACGTTTGATGGTTAAAATTTACCATTTTCATCAGAGCCTGCAATAATATTTTCTACACAACAGTTACAGTTTAACTAAGATACTTTTAATGTAAATGCTGTGAATTGAGTGATAAAATAAATAATTTTTGATGCAATGAATGATGATTCCCATATTGCAGAATGTAGCGAACTTAACTAAGGTAGACATAAGAACTGTATTCTGCCAGAGCTTGTGCTATTTCCTACTAGAATGCACTAATATATTCTTTTGTTTAAAATGCTCATGGCAATGCAAAAAGTACTTTGTACTTGGAGTGATTTTCTTCTACGCTTCATCTCAACTTTTTGAAATTCGAAGATATTTAATGTCGCCACTACTGTACAGCACAGTGTATTAAGAAGTAAAAAGTAAAAAACAAATTCTGTTATAACATCTTCTACTGAGACCATTGGGATTACAATTTATAGTTCAAATAGGTATGTTGCTTGTAAGGTTTTTGTAAAATGGTCCCTTGTGTATTTGTCGGAGTAGCAAACCACATTCGAAAGCTTTTGCAGCTTCTACATTGAAAGCTTTTAAGAACTTTGAGTTCATTGGCAAAAATTGTGCTTTCCATTTTTGTAACATAATCCTGCAAGCTTTGCTAAGAAAACTTCACCAAAAGCTCCCATAGTAAAATGTGCTTTGCTATAAAGGAAAAACTTTCTGATAAAAAATCATAACTTTGTCGTTTTTAAAATACTCTCATGTGGCAACATTACCGAGTGCTTTATGTAAAATCAGTTTGATTTTTCTTCGTTGAAAATAGTGGTTCTCACGCCCACCACCCAATCAAAATGTGGAAATGAAAAAACTGAACAGATTTTGATGTCGGACAGTGCTACCAGTTAGTACTTATAAAAACTGGGCATCAATTCATACGAACTGTAGACACTAAGGGTACCCTAAAAAAAAGATTTCTGATTATCGCACATTTTTGGTTCCCTCAGGCCTCAAAATGTGTTCAGTGAAGTTTGACCACATTTTGACCACTTAACATTGGGCAACATAGGAAAATGTTGATGTTTCTCAAAATTTTGTATGAGAAAGACTACTGGAATTCGTTTTTTAAAATCATTTTTTATCTTCTTGGTTTCTAAAATCATGAAGCTTTCCAACGCGCTGATTTCTGAAATTCTTTTATTAACGTTTTTATGCACACTGAAATAAAACTTATAGTTTGAGTTTTTGATTTCGGTTTATCGTAAATTCACTCCCACCGAGAAATGTCTTTTATATGATCAATTTAGAAAAGAATACAAAATCAACAAATCCTAACATGTAATACTTTGTAAACTAATTTTAAAATGGCTTCATTAATTCCATCAAATGGTATTTTTAAAAATTCATTAACTGATTGTGGGGTTTTATTTCGCACAGTTTGAACATAAAAGTAAACCTATTTTTATTAGGGCAACCCAAAATGCTTTAACCTAAATACACAAAAACATTTGTATGTGTAGCCCTAATCCATCGAAATACACACACACACACACACGCATTACACCAACGTATTAACTTAAAATCAACAGAATGAGTAAGAGGAAACCCCAAAAAAGCGTGTAGTAAAAAAACGGAAAACCCAATTTCTAAATCGTAACAATAACATTGGCTTTATTTAGTTTATTTTTCTTGTTGTTGTTGTTGTTAGCTATTTGAGCTTGAAGGGTCCTATCCTGACATTGGATGGATTGAATGCGTGCGTGACTTTGTGAATGTGTGTTGGGAAATTGAGTTAATTCCTTGCTTTCGACGCTTATCTGTCGCGTTGATTTGATGTTGTATTTGACGAGTTTTAATTTTGATATTCTTTTTAACTTCTTCTTTTTGTTTTTCGTCCTTCCAGGGCACAACATGGCCTCAGCACAGATACTACAATTCTATAACACAACAACAACAAAAACTACAAAAACATCAACAGCTATCGAACAAAACAGCGGATACAAGCCACTATCGAAATTCCAACAACAGCAACAACAGCAGCAGCAGCAACAACATCATCGACCCGAAAGTAAAGGCAAAGCAACTATTGTCATCAACCGGAAGCAATTTGCAGGAAAGTCACTGCCGCTGCCGAAGCTTCTCAGCAACTCGAGTGCTTTTTCCCAAAACAAATTGGACGAAAAACAAACAAAGACAACAACAACAACATCACACGGAACACCAACAGGGACGGCTGCTGCAATTGTCCTTGGTGATCGGAAGGCCGAAGAGCAGAAGAAGAAGAAGGCGAAAGTCAACAGTTGCCAACAGCCAGCGTACGACGACGACAACAACAACAACAACAACAACACTGCAAGCGAAATCGTTTCCGTTTCAAGTTCGACAGTTGGAAAAACACTATGGAAAGCAGTGCCGAAAACGTGCCCAGCCACACAGTGGCCGTATCGGCAACAAGGCGACACGATGGAGGCGACGTGGCAAGAACCAGCAGATGATGCTCAGGTGCTACAATTGCAACAATGGCGAAGCGGAAGTGGAAAAAGTCGAAAAAGTACGATTCACGAATGGAGAAGAACGACAATACATGATGATGCTGCTGCTGCTGCTGGCGATGATGCTGCAAGCGCCAACGAAAACAACAACAAGAACATTAATAAAATCGAAACGATGCTGGATTCCGGTCGACACAAACGAATTGCTGCTGTTGTTACTGCTGGTAGTACTGCAATCGAACGTGAAATGCCACACACAAGTGCTGACAATGCAACAGGAAGAGCACCAGCAGATAGTATCGTCAATGTCATTGTTGCCGCCAACAATACAAATGCCTCAAGCCATTGCCGTGATTGTTGTGCTTGCGATATCAGCAGCACAATGTCTACAGGGATTTATGGGCAACTGCGTGAGCAGCATGTGGCAACATGCGGCACTAACTGCAAAAGCAAAAGCAACAATGATGCAGATGCTCCCAATGTCGCTGAAAACGAATGCTGCCAACAACAGAGACAACCAATTGATGTTGTTGCACCAACAGAACTCATTATCACAGCAGCGGCAACATGTTGCCCAACGGACGGTGCAAATGCCAATGCAAAACGAAATGAGCAACAACAACAAGAACAACAAAAACACAAATGTTTGCAACTACAACAATCACGCTTATCTTCCAATAATGCTGGAGCAGCAGCATTATCAAACGCCAACAACAACAACAACAACAACAATAGCAACAGCAACAGCACAATTGTGGACAATGTTGCAGCAGAAGCCACACTGCAGTCGTCATCATCAATGTCACAAAGGCGTGCTAACACTGACACAACCACAACAACAACAACAACAACAAGAACTACGAAACAACGAAAACTATTTTACTTTGCCGCTGCATACACTGACTGCGGCCGGGAATTGTCTTCACCAACACCAACACCCACACCCAACTCGTCTTCACTTCACTTCTATCAGAAGAAATCAACTTTGCGCGTCTCCACTGGGAAATCGTTTGCTATTGCTCTGCTGCAAAATACTTGCGAAAAGTCTGCTGTTTGTTCATTTGTGGATTTGCAAAAGTTTGCACGTACTCTGTTCTCGCTTCTCATCATCGTCAATATGCTGCCTCTATTCTATGCAGGTAAGTGGCGCGGGGCAACTGAAAGGTATTTTCGGTACTAGCGGTGGGTTGTGAGGGTTCAGAATTAATATTTACCCTTAGAACTTATCGAGTAAAATAACATTTGTTTGCAATATTCCACTCGAAAGGAACTTAACAAATATTTTGGTTCGCTCTTCATTTTATACACTTTTGCACAACTAATGTAAATGTGATTAATTAAAAGAGCTGTACATTTACATACACTGAAATGATATCCATACAAAAATTTGTAAATATAAATATTATTTAATGCAATGATTTAAGGGCTGCTTGAACGTTTGTGGTAAGTTTATGACTCTCCAGACATTGTTACGCTTTACTTGTGTATAAGTACTTATTCAATTTTAATTATCTGATAAATATTTCAAAATTTAAACGGCAGTAACTCCAAAGAACAAGCTCTTATAAGCTCTTTTAGCACTATTTAAGTTAGGAATGGAACTTTTTTCCAACTTACTTTGATTATCGCTTTATTGGTCAAACCTTGTGAAGAAGGTCCTTGGATTTTATCTTAACTAAATGAAATAATATTTACTTGAAATACAATTTCTGTTCATCAACCATACCTTCTGCTCCTAAAAAAGAACCCCCCACTCTCGAGGTGAGTAGCATATTCCATTGAAAGTATCTGTATTTGCAGTTTCCGTTACTAATTTCTAATTACGCATTCATATGAAATGTTCACTACCAAAAATGTATGCAGCGTAACCTTACCATAACCTTAACGTTACCACAGTAACCGTATCCTACACCGTAGCAGCGCATGTGAAATCATTTAAAATTTCATCAGCCACTCAACCGCAATTGATGTGTGTGACTACCATTGGAGGACGGCCATGACAATGACGATGACTAGAGTGACTGGAGTGCTGATGATGATGTGTACGTTTTTGTTTACCAATCTCATTTCTGAACTGCAGTAAATTGGATTGTTCCCATTCGAAAGCGGTTCTTACTGTTGGCCTAATTGAATACAGCTGCAGGGTCAGACAGAATTTAATTGGGTTCAAATTTACTTGGAAATCGTTTGAGAACCTTTGCTTTTAGTTTGGCTAGCTTGCGTATATGCAACCACTTTCATAGAAGTGAAATGAGATACTAATTGTTTGTAAAAGGAAAACCTTGTAAAATTTACAAGAAATTTTTACCAGAGAATGGCATTTTTAAAACGTATATTTCAATTGAAGTGTAAAACTGCTTTTACATCATCTACCACGTGTACATTTCACCGGGCTTAACGAAATCCCCGTTTTGAATTGTTAAGCCTTCACACTTGTCAAGCTCTTGACAACTTTTAATCATAGTCGAGTCACCTGCCATCATATCATTAAATTTTCCAAAAAAAAAAAATGTGATGATATATGTATGTACTTTAATCTCATTTGAGCTTATATCAGAATATGAAAGCATTTCGCTCATCATCCCGCAGCGCCTAGCAAACTTTAAACTTTCTTTCTGATGCAGAATTGCCATATTAAATTTCTCACATTCTTCTTTGAGTGTTGGGGCATCAAAATTAATTTATGATTGTCTTAGCTGAAATCTATGTATTGTGCTACTTTGAAACTAACTTTCACTGACTGGCATTAGGCCTCCGCCAGCACCGCACAAAAAGTCGTTTCCAATTAGGTGAGAAAAAGAGCGGGAAGGAAAAAAAACATACTAATGGATTAAAACTTGAAAAAAAACAACAACAACAAGAACAAAATCTTATCTTCGTCAAGAAACGAAATTAACAAAAGTTTCGTTGCTTTATGAAACTTTTCCTGCGAGCCGCCTCCACCGTACGTGAGCCAGCAAGTGTTGAGAAATTAATAAGTTAAATGCGTTATAAATATTTTCTTAATTTCGCAACAAGAAATTTAATGGATACTTTCGGTATTCTTGTTGTTTAGAACAACAAAGTTGAGGCTTGACAGGACGAACGTATTACCGAACGAGCGGACAGACAGAAGGGCCAACATATTTCTTGGAAAATGCTGGCGCAGCAAATGCACTAAATGTGCTAGTCGCTGTTGTCTGCGTGCGCATAAATTCTGGCAACACGCCATTGTGTTTGTTGTTGTTGTGTCCATTGTTTTTCTTGTTGCTTTTGTTGTTTGAGTTGTCATTGTTCTTGTGCTTGTTGGCAGTAGTGGTGGTTGTGGGCCGCCGCGACCAATTTATTTCCGCTTGACTTCGCATTTATGTTCACTTAAGTACACTAAAGTATAGATTTCGCTTAATTTTTCGCCCCCAAAGTTGTTGCCAATGTTCGCCCCTCGTTCACCCAACTCTGCTCTCCACTCGTTTCGCTATTGTGACGAACATTTTTTTCTTTGTTGTAATTTCTTTTTCGTGCTGCGTTCGCTGCGTAATTTTTGCCATACGACGCCAAACAAAGCACAGATTTAAATAATCAAGATTTTAGGGCAAAATTGGCGCGATTCTGCACAAAGACATACTTTTAATGAAGGCCTTAGTTTTAAACCCTTTTTTATTATTATATTAACGGGATTAGGCACAGCTTCTTTTGTTGTTTTTCGTTACGTCGCGGTAGCTTTTGCTTTCATTTCAATTAAATTTTTTTTCTTTTCCTTCAAAAAAGAGATGTTTTTTAATTTCCATTAAAAGTGATATGCACTAGTTTGTTGTCTGCAATATGATCTATTACACCGACAATAGTTTCCAATCAAGGAAGCCTTCTTTATGTTTCGCAAGTAAATCCAAACAAATACCCGTGTCTCATCGTTTTTCAAGATAAATTTTTTTGAAATAAACTGTTTTTATATTGAATATTACTCATACGCCGTGTATAACACATTGTAACAAATGGCTAACGCTTTCTTGACTGCAGTCCAGCAGTTGGTATAATTTAGAAACCTTTAGAAATTTCAGCAATCGAATTTATGTCTAGTAGAAATGGAAAATGTATTTAAAAATTTATAGAATAGTTGATAAATACCTAAGATGTTCCCTTTCGGTTAGGTTATTTCCGGTAGATGGCAAAAGATCATCAAAACCTAAGTGACGGCTGGGCCATTGTACACCCGATTAACGTACATTAATTGCTAAATGAATCATTTTGACATTCTTATGAATTTTAAAATGGATTCAAGACCAATCAATGGTAATGCACCAAGAGAAACTACCGAAAAATCTTACTCAACATTAAGCAGGAGTAGCAGAATTTAATTTAATTTATTTAATTATCTTCAATCTATAATGTGATTCTCATGAAAATTACAAGTTTGCTGTTGGCATTTTAATCATCCTGAATTGAATTAAATTTCAAAATAATTACACCGCTCTCATAAAGTTCATTTCTTAATTGAGACCAATTCCGAAAATGTCAGAATTTTTAATGAACATTTCTGGCTTTCGAGTGGCATTCGGGCAGGAAACAAACTACACAATTATTAAAGCCACTACACATGTGAGCGGAGCAATTAATTTGCTTTCAAATCGCAAATTCCTTTTTCTGTACAAACATTATTTATTTACAAAAAGGAAAAACAAAAACTAATCAAATCTCCATTTTGCCTATCTTGAATAAATATCTTTTCGGTTTCTTTGCTATTGTAAGTCTTCTTCTTCTACTTCTTCCTTCTCTTAACCACTTTTTCCCATCTTCATCATCTTCAATTTTATGGGTTAATGTTGCAGAAACACAAACAAAAGACAAGAGAAGATAGCAAAAATGAGCGAGAAATAAAACAACAAAAGCAAAACCACCACAAACACCCAAAAGCAATTCGCAAATACCATTCATGTTCGGCGGTTTAAGGTTTTTAACTGCTTCTGCAGATGAAATGCATAAAGTAACAACAACAATCGCATAAATCTACAAATCCACACACCATGGCCGTCAATATCCACAATCAGATTTTCCATACCAGAAAGTTAAGCGCCGCCAAACTTATTCATTCTTATCAGGCGGAAAATGCTGAGCGGAGAACTTCCAGGATGGCTCAGAGAATTCACGCTGTGAGTGACTTGCAAGTGAAAATCGGTTTGAGTAGAGTTGTTCAGGGAAAAAAACACTCATTTACTTCACCCTTTTCAACGATGAAGTTTTGGAGTGCTTTTGCAGCCGTGGCAAAGAAGCTTTTTCCTTTATCACTTGACACACACTGATAAGAATAGTGGATCAGGTGGCGTGTGGTTATACTTGCTATTAAGCGCCGAAAGTACCAACAAAAACCACTCGTGTTCTGCTGGACTTCGCTTCTAACTGCTGTAAATACACTTGGCAACTGTTGTTGCCTTGATGTAAATTGCTGACACTGAATGTTGGCAGCCCATTTGCGTCGGTGGCCCTGTTCAGCGCAGCAATTTATGTGGTGGCATGTTGTACTTTATTGGTTCATTTGAATTGGGGCGATATATTGTGGAATTATTGTTTTAGACTTCGGAAGCGAAATGAAAGTTAGGGCCCAGAAGAATTATTCGTTGAAGTAATGGTAGTAATGGAAGACTGATTATTTTAGTGAAGAAGAAGAAAATGTTTGCAATTAAAGTTTAGAGCAACAAGGTATTTATAATTATAATAGTCTTTAAATATTGATAAGAAATCTTTTAGTTTAGCGTTTAGTATTCAATATTTCACATAACACTTCAGAGGAATTGTGATTTTTGACACTGTTGTGTCCAGATAAATTGAGAAAAATATGCTTTCACTTAAGTGGACAGTCCTTTTTCAATTACCGCCAACATTGGAATTTAGGCCGAGTCTAACAAAAAGGGTTTCACATTATCAATAAGTGTCAATAATATGAAATATCCACATTCAAATGCAAATAAAAAATATTATGACTTGATAAAAATAAATGGCTTTCACATGCATTCATGATTTTTATTAATTTATTAAGTGTGCCAAAGTAATTGATTTTTGTCACAGTGTAAAGTAATTTGTATTCCTTTCACTGCCTTCTATCTTCCCTCTTCTTAAATACACTTTTTAATATCCCATCAATTTATTCAATTTATTACCTTTTGAGCGCGGCACCTTCAATTGTCCTCTGGATATTTACAAAGTAATTGAGGGAATTTAATCAAAAAGTCAGGAAAATTAATCCAGCCAGTTAATTTGAGAAAAATACCCCCAGCCAGCCATTCAGGGAATACACAGATGCCACCTCACCTCAACACATGCCATTGCCAACCAAATTCCAATCACAATTTTGGCTTATCCACCGCTCGACTTCCTGTCAATGTTTATTTGGCGCATTAACATTTCGAGTTCGTGTTGGAGATGGAGATGCTCTGCTCGGCTCTTCTCTGCTCCAATTACAAATTACAACAATCATTATTATCATCGCAAACATTTACAATCACATCTACAACAACAATGAATATAAACAACAACATCAATTGTAATTGTCTCGCAAATTGCCCTGGCGCTCGCATAAAAATCAAATTTCGAAATAACAAGACGCACATAAACCATTTAACTTTCGTTGTAAATACATAAACGGCATAAAAGACATTTGCAGCAGAGGCTGTGGGCTGTGGGATGTGGGCTTTGTGGCGGGATTACAACACCATTAAGGGTGGGCTGGGAAGACGATAGCATACCCTACGGAATTAAGCATCTGAAGTATCGGCTCACCTGCTCTGAGACGCCAACTGAAGTATACGAAATTTTATTTATCGATTCCTTTCGCCGGAGCAACATAATGAAAATCCCTTCTTATCGAAAAGAACAGTAGAACAAAAAAGTTGCAGAGGAAGCAGCGAACGTTTAGCACAGCAAATAACATGCATATATATAAAGGAAAATAAACTCCTTAAGAAAAACAAAATTAACAACAACATAGAAAAAAAAACGAAACGAAACGAAACCAAATCATAAATCCATTTTCATTCATTTCTGGTCTGAGTATTGCTGACTTAATGGGCGACGACGCAGCACTCAAACCACACAGCCGATGCATATGCCAGCACCTCACTGTACAATGGCAGCAGTGATGCCACTTCACAGACAAGTCAGCTGCCTGAGTGTGCTTGAGTAGAATGCTTTCGAGCTTTTATTTGTTTGGTACGCCACAATACAAAAAGCACTGAAAAGCACACAAGCCTGAGAGTCCTAGAAAGCTTGCCAACAACAATTTGACGACTTCAAACCGAAGTGAGTGACTTGGTTGAGTCACTCGAGAATAGTAAAAATGTGAAATGAGTGAAAGAGTGGAAAGAGCCTTAAATGCGTGAAATGAATTTCACTCCAGTGATAGTACCAATTTTCAAATCAGCTTTTCTCAATCTTCCAAATACCAAAATTCAGTCGATTTGTGTCGGCCGAGCACTGAAGTTGTTTTTTTGCCCGTAAACTCCAGGAAATTCCTCGATAATCTCGAAACACGCGCGCGCCAATTTTGCCAAACCGCACACACCAGCCGTTAAACGTTGCCACTGACCGCAACTATATAACCAACTAATTATCGAATATTGAAAAAAAAAAAAAAGGAAGTTTCTCAAACCGCCAAAACCGACGCGCTTCACCGCTTCGCTTCGCCGCCACTTGCGTGTTTTTTTTTCTTCTTGACAGTATTTTTATGCTTGTGCAAAAGTTCTTTGCTTGCACCGCGATCTGCCATAAACGCACAATACACCGCGCGTTCTTTCTTAAATTTAATTTGCGAATTTCCTTCGACTGCTACGCCTTTTCAGATCTGTCGTACCTACACTTTGCTGCTTACTTGGTCTATGTGTGCGCTGCTTAATATCGAATGTGAAAACGGAAATTGTGATCGTTAGACGGAATTCGATTCGCCATAAATTAAATACTGAAAAGTGGGTTGATGTAAAAAAAAACACTGAGAACTTAATACAATAAATGCATACTTTCGTTTACAAATACGAAATAATGTTGAATGCGAGCACTTCTTTGTGGTAAAAATCTCTCAAATCAAAATCTCCAAGAATTCACTGTAAGGTAGACCAAACATTAGAGCAACCTTTTTTTTGGGTAATTTTACAAAAATGTTGTGATCATTTTTCGATATTTTATCGATAACTTACATTTCCGCATCATTTTATCCAAAACCACGTCAAAATCCGGTCAGTATTTCTCAAGATAAACGGCAATAAAGAAATCTGGGCGGTCATTTTTGTACAGGACGTAGACGTGGTTTTCACCCAATACCAAAATACAAGCCAAAAGAAAGGGAATCCAATAACTACAGCAATTATCGTGCGACATTATGAACAGGCAGAATGATGGACGGGCATTGCTAGATCGACTCAGGAAGTGAAGCCATATTACTTCTCTAGACCATGCCTCTTTTTGGCTGCAACTGTGACAAAAACAATATACCCTCGAACACTTGGGTGACAGCAAATCTTATTTTATCTATATTTGTTCATATTAAACCAGTTCACTACTTTTTTGGTCGTTGCTTTAATCAGCAAATCTACGTAATATTTATTCGTAGAATCAGCAATCCTTTTCCATTCTCTTACACACATAATATAATAAAATAATATCATATGCAAATAATAATAAAATATTACACGAATTTATAAATGCGTTCTCCATGCTACAAGCCTTCCGGAAATCCATCAAAACACATTTTTTAAAAAATCAATGCAAAAAAAAAACCATTTCGAACAAGGTATTGTCTTTTTTGCATTAAGGAAGCCCGATACAATTTAGAATTTTCTCATTTTTATTTTTTGTATTCTCAATTCATTTCATTCATATGTTACTCATTGTACAGACACGTAGTAATTCTAAGAAATTCAGGCATTAACTGGAAATATTCTTAATATTGTGCAGAAGTTCGGTGAAAACGAATACACGTTCTATCGAATTGTGTTGGAATTTTTCAAATTAAAGATGCAATACATTCAATTGCAAGAATGTATAAGAGTACGTAGTAGTAAATTTTATGCAATAGTTTTTTTTGTTTTCTAACAGAAATGCAAATTAAAAATCTTTGATCAGGTAAGCTTTAGATAGAATTTCATTTTTAGGTATTCAACTTTTACGTATTAGTGGTTTATTAAAAAAAAGGGTCTAGTAAAACATACGAGATCTTCCAAAAATAATAAATCAATTTTGAAGTTCTAACTATGAGCCAAAAATATGCGACAGTATTTTTCATTATACGTTTCATAGAAAAACTCCATAAACAAATGTGTTCCAAGCTCACAGCTACTCCAGTTTACCCTATATGTACATTGGAATCGCAACTAGATCGCTCATCTCAATGGTTTCATTTCGTTTCGTTGGAAAATCCACATTAGCTCATTGAGTTCTGTCTAAACTTACAAAACGTGCATCAAATGCTGTAAGCCGTTTTGGCCAATTTTGTTATGCAATTGTATGGTATATTGCCTTTGCAATATTGTAAATCCACAATATCCTTCATCATTACACCATTGCAACAATTGAAAAACCGCAAATCATCATTACTATCAACATCATGAACCAGAGTGTGGCGGCAAGTCAATATCAGTCGGGCCAACTTACTCGTCACTGCACACACTACGAAATACAATAGCTTTTCAATACAAAAAAAAAAGATAATAAAAAAAATAAATCACACAAGCAGAAGTCCACATAATGCCTTTGTAGATACAATATATGCACACACAATTGGCCATTGTATTTCATACATATTTGATATTGTTACATTTATGACAGTGATTTCGACTTTTTCTGCTACTTCGTCTTCTTCAACTTTCTCTTCATTCCTTCAACCGAATATACACTGGATAAAAATATTCCTTGTAGTGGCTCCTTAAGCTTTTTTCCTTTTTTTTTCTGCCCAAAAAAATATTGAGTAATTGTTTAGGGATTTCAGCATATGAAATAAAGAAGAATTCTCGAGTAAAAATATAAGAACCAAAACTGCTTAAGTACTTACACACATACTTATCTACGGGCATATTATGTACATATGTCTGAATGTCTTTTTGAAGGTAATTGTGCGCTTTTGCAAGTATTTGATATTCTTGCCATTTTATTTCGTTTTATTTGCATTTTTTCCTCTTCAGCGAGGAGCTAGAAAAAATTATGACACAAAAAAGAGAGTCTGTTTAGCGACTGTGAAAAATTGTCATGTGATGCATATGCTCCTTTCGCTTCGTTTCATATCAAAATTTTTATTCGAAAAGACATGAGGAGAGATTTCAATAGCAAGATGTGGCTCGTGGCCCTTGCTGTCTGTGTGGATAAATATGGCTGTGTGTGCAATTCGGCATGTGGCTGAGCTGCAAGCACTTTTATGATATTCAAATTTAATATCTTTCATATTCGTATTATACTGAGATCGTATTTGTACAAGATAAAATTAATATTTCAGAATTCGGTTTACCGGACAGAAATTTGATAGAGGTCAGTTGGTTTGCAGAGAATGAATTGATGTGAATTGAACCGAAGACTTCTTAAACGATATTGGAGGCACAGCAAGATGCAACGATGATGAATTTGCTTAACATGTTAAAGTTACAGAAATAAATAAATAAAATTAAAATTAAATTAAAATAAAATTCTCGTAGAATAATTTCGGAATTCTTCCATTTTAAAATATTTAAAGAAAAAAATGTCCTATATCCATCCACCTCTTTTTGACATTATGGAAACTAGGCAAATATAAAACATTTTCGGATTAACTATTTCGGACTATGGAACTATGGACATTGAGCAGAACAAAAATTGGTTAAGGCAGCACCTAAAACGTGGTCAAACGAGAAAGAGTGGTGTAGTGCAGTAGAGTAGAGTTAAAATACGAAAATCGTCAGTCCATCCAAGTGCACATATCGTCAAAGTACATTGATTGCCTTGAGCACTTAATACGCATTACCTTTGCACTTTATCTGTTATTTTGTAAAATGTTGACATTCAAAGCACTCAGTTGCATACTGTCGCATCAAAATTGAATTTCCCAGCGATTCTTGCGATTCTGACAAAAAAAAAAACCACATGAATTCTGCCAATTCTTGGAAAATTGCATCGTTTTTGTTTATTTCCATTTGGACCTTTTTGGGTCACTGAACAAATTGTTCTTAACACTGGTGAAATCAAATTCATGGAAATATTGTGAATGGTTGCAAATATGAAGCTTCAAAGTAGTGCATGTCAGCACTACTTGACAGTTCGCAAGAATATACAACTGTGAAAAGTTCGTTTAAAGAAGACAGTAAAAGCTTCTCGAAAGTGGAAAAGACAAATTCATTTGAAAAACTTTTGTGAATAAACTGGACTTTATTCATTAATTGATTAATTGTAAGTGTACAATTCTTCCAAAGGTGTTCATTTCTCTAAAAATCTATTAAATAATGAAAAATTTTCGCCTCAGAAAACTATTGTTTCTGGTAAAAAGAAAAAAACAGAAACACAATTCAGTTGCCAAGCCATTCTTTTAATAAAATGCCAATCTTATCAGTGGTAGTGTATTTTTCAGCAAAACTCAATTACATCACAGACTTACACACAAACACACGCAAGAACATTCACATTTGTCACAGACAAAAAGAAAAATAAACAAAAAAATAAAAAAAACCGCAATTCGCACTTAAGCTGAAACAAGTGAAGCATCATTTCGCTTAAACTACGACTAAGTTTTGCACACCCACTCGCACACACACACACACGCACACTTTCATACAAAAACAAGAAGACAATTCATTCACAAAACACTAAGATACATAAAGATACAATGCACTTTTACGTGCACCAACTGAAACTGCTGAAACTAACGGGACAAAAAACAACTAAACCCGAGATAGAAAAGACAGTAGAGAACAGAAAACAGAGAGCAGAAGAGTTTTTTTTCATATTTATTTTTAAGGTCAGGCGCAATTTTCTACGAAGGTGAACACAGCAACAGTAGATGAAGGTGCAAAAGGCACATATAAAAAACTAAAATTAAAATAAAATACTTTCCAGCAGGCAACGAGACGTGCGGAAATGCTCTACGAAACATGGACAAATTTTACAGTCATGCGAGGGTCATGTGGGGATAACGGTTGATACAAAAAAAGCACACACACATACAATGTTGGTTTTTTTACACACTGTTAATCTTTACTCACTCATGTATTTTCCATTTAGAATCAATTTGCGTTGATCCCGCTGAGGGTTTTTTTTTGTAAGTACTGATTATGCTATTTATTTGAAACATTTTGTAATACAATTGAAAACTTTGTTGGCAAAGAAGAGACCACAACATTAAATGTATTAAGGAACATTAAGGAAAATCGTATAAAATAGGGATATGGTTAAATTGTTACTTTTACTTTAACTTAGTAAATCCTCCACTATCACTTTAAAAATAAAAAAGGCATTGGAAAGCCCAGGGCAGAGTTGTACCAATGATCCATTGGCGGACATTCGCAAAGGAAATGAAAAAAAATGTGTAACTCCTGCAAAGATCGCCTTGATAGACAATGTCAAGCCTCTGATGCAGAAGTGGCCCGTAGTTATTCCGGTCGATATTCGCCGGTTAGCTCTGTCCAGTTATACTGCAACTCTGGTTATTCTAGTGCCAAAGGAATGTAAGAGGGATCTGGAGATGAAACCAGTTGAAAGGTTTCACCATCGGTGGTTTGCTTTATATTGGCACCGCAAATCTATGTCGAATTTTATTGCACCAATTTGTCTTTTGATAGTCAAGGCAGAGAAAAGAATATTTATTACTGAGCCTACGAAGTCACTATGACCTGACACACAGCATAAGGTGACATTACACTTCGTTCCCACGGAGCGTAAAGGATCTCTGTGTTGATAGTCCCATTGCTATCTACTTATTACACAACGGTTTCCAATCGACTTTAGCCGATGTTATAATACCGAAGTTGAAGGAAATGAGAAATGGTAAGAGATAGGATTTTCTATTACCATTTGCTTCTTACTTTTTTTTCTTGTACTTTTCACCTCCAACAGCCTGTAAAAGATGTTGTTATTGTTGTCAAAAAATGTCCAACATTTTGTACACAGTGTACAAAATCAACAACGCCAGCGTCAGTTCACTGCCGAGATAAACGCTTTTCGCTACTTTTCAATGGGGGCAGGATTACTTTTTGTTTGTTTTCCCTTTTTTGTTGCTGTTGTTGTTGTTGTTCTTGTAATGGAGAAATAAAAGTTAGAACGTGTTAAAATTGCTAGATACGCGCCAAGCTGCTGGTGACGTTTATGCCCTGGCATTTCTCATATTTACAGCGATGCTGTGTGCATTTGATGCCGATGACGCTCTCGCTGGTGGTAGCTATGACGTTAATGGTGATAAGGTGGATTTTAAATGTCTGAATTGGGGCCATTAAAACTTTCCGGTGCGGAGTTCAAAAGTACATAAGACATGTTTGGAATTTGTTTCATGTTTCGTTTTTAAGTAGCCGCTTTGTGACTGTTACTGTTCTCGTATTTGGTGCTTATTTTTAGAACCCACCACACATACGCAGGTGCAAGGGAAATTAACTTTGAGTTTTTTCGTTTTTTCGTTAGTTTAGTTTCTGAGTGCCCTTGCCTTTGCCTTTGGGCGAGTTTCGCATTTCACAGGAACTTATCCTTTTTTATGGCTGTTCCTGTTCGGGTGGGTGGAGCGTTTGTTGAGCCACAAAAACGAATTGAAATGAGGCCCACATTTATAATGAGCAGAATGAGTATTCAAGCCTTTCAAATATTTATTTGAAAAGTTGCCAGTTAGTTAACCGCACCAAAAAGGCCGGGATTTTTTTTTTTTTATTTTTCCGCTTTTGTTTTGGTAAAAAAGTTGAACTTTTGCCTGAAAAATGCACTTTTCCAACTCGGGGGGTTTTTTTAAATGTGAAATGAATTTGGAATTCAAGGTCTGCAGACGTATGAAATAAATCCCTTTGCTTGCAAATTGTTAGCGGCCAAACGTATAAATGAAATTTTAATTTTTTTCCTTTTGAAAAAAAGAAATGTGAGCACGCGGCGGCGTATGAGTGATTTTGTGGCTTCTGCTAAACTTTTCTGCGGTTGCTCTTTTGTTTGGCTGTAAATAATACACAAACTAATTAGCGTTTAAATGAGTGCGGTCAAATTATGTTAATGTGTGGTTTTTGTTTATAGATGCTACACAAAAAAGCTTTGCACACTCAAACATTGAAAAAAAAAACATTTTCCATTCGGAATTTTTTTATTTCAAATTTATCCAAAGTTCAGAAACATTTTGGGTTCGTTTCTTTTTTTAACTTTTTCTGCTAAAACTGCAAAAAACTTTTACTAATTAGAATGATTTTGTGAAAAAGAGATTGTTCATTTCATTTCCACAAAACTTTCAAGTCAACTTGAATGTAATCATTTTTTCGTGCGGATTCATATTTTCCCAAAAACCAAAAAAAAAAAGGAAAAAGAAAAGAGTTCAGCAAAAAATTCGACTTAAAACCGCAAATTTGTGGCAAAAAGTCTTTTCGTTGTTGCTGGTGTAGCACAAGGAACATTTCAATCGTAGAAAGTTGGGTTTCTGTTGTTCTTGCTTTGGTTTTTGTGCTCCTGCTGCGTCTGCATTTAAGGCATTTAATTTCGTAATTAAAGCAATTTAAGCAAAATGATGCAAATTTGCATTGTTTCGGTGTTGACATTAAAATTCCAATTAACATGTCAGTCGAAAATAATCAGAATGAGTATTAAATTAAATTTAATATGAAATTGTCTAAAAATAGATGCATGCAAATAAATCACTTCCATAATTGCCAATTGTGTAAACATCACTCACACATACAAAAATTTTATATTTCCATTTGAAAAATAAATTAAATTTAATTAAAATTCTATCACTGAGTACACAAACTAATTCAATATTTAGTCAAATTCCATGGAAATTTGATTTTAAAAATTATTTGTTTACAAAACAGATAAAATGTTTTTCTATTTGTAATTGCAATTAAATGAGTCATTATATAAATAACTAGCAACTCTGTTACACTGAGACTACTGTATAAAAAAATGGAAAAATGCATTTCAATGATTTTCCATGAGTACTGTGTTGTTATGTGGGTCCCTTGAATCCCGAGGATGAACAAACAACGCCCCAAAGAGCCTTGGGCTCCCAGTTCTTTGAGAGCACAATGGAACTGTTACAGCATACAGTATCACCCCTTCTCAAATTCAGAAATTCTAAGCTCAAATTATATCCTTAAACACCAAATGAGCTGTGATAATATAGGAACAAAATTATATAAGTTTCCCGTACTTATATATTAAAAAACTATTCACAATTGGCCATAGAAGGCTTCCCAGTGGAAATGGTACATAATTACCACCAAAATTTATAAACTAAATCAACCTAACACTGAAAAAAAATGTGATCTATGGTTTTTATTTTTACAATTTTACTTTTTATATATTTTTTCATTGTTTATTGTGAAAAAAAATATTTTGCAAGTGGTGGCCATTTTAAAATTTCAAATGCCATTGAAGCAGTTTCATTACGAATGTGGCTTTTAAATTGGAAGGTGGCTCTAGGCTAATTAGCGTACACTCTCACTTTCAAATATGCCCACAGAACACAGTGTGGAGCGTTTAAATCGAGACGACGGGGGGCTGCTTAAACCAGCTTCCGCGCGACAAAATGCTTTTATGGCATAATTTGACGTTGTTGGTAGTTTTTTGTGGCCTTAATTCTTGTATAAGCTGAATTTTAAATGTGAAAATGTGTATTGTTCATATAATTCTCTGCAGCAACGTCAGTGATAGGCCCGGTTGTGTGTGTTGATGTTTCTGATTTTTCATAAATATTCTTTAGTTTTAAATTTTTTTTAATTTTTCATTGATTGGTTTCGCCTCTGTTGTGTTGTCAGGAAAATATATAAGGAAGACAAAGTCGATTTTACTAATTAAAAAGTTTAAATTTCGGGTGCACACAGCACAGTACAGCATACATCCCCATACATACTTGTGACACTAACTCAATTCCCGTCCTTTCACATTGATATCACTGATAAGCAAATTTTGACACTTGGCACACGACATCATTGAACTGATACACTTGTATACAAAACTTTGCATCTAGGTTATTGTAGTAATAGGAACATTGCGCAGTGAAATTATTGTTACAATTTCGAACTGATGATGCCAAATACTAGCTAAACGATTTTGTACACTGAATTTTTACCACATCGTTAATTACAGCAAATGCTACACCATAATTGGAAATTTGAACAATATTAATTTCTAGTTGAAAATCTCATCTACATTATTTTACCTTGAAATATACTCCATGGTGTCAGTTAGCATTTTGCCACAACCCCTAAATGAAAAATAAACTCATTAAGTGTTTACTTTTTCGCGAACTTCATCAAAACACACCATTAAATAGCAAAATAAGTTACTTCAGTATTTTCTATTAAATTAATTATGACCAAGAAAAGCTTCGCTACACACACACAGCCCACCACCAGTTCCGGCTACCCGTTTCACTCCACCTACCCATTAACATTAATTAAAATCAAGACACTTACGTACAGTTTACCCCGCTCACTCACTCTCACCTTCGAGATGCTTCAAGTAAACTTAATAATAAATTAAATTACGAGTAGAAACTTTTGCCTACCCCATGGCAATCCATGGCAAGCCGAAATTGCAATCCAAAAAAAAAAATAGGAGAAGAAAAAAATATGAAAAAAAACTTTATCAGCCCGAAAAACATTCACAAAAGTAGCAAAAAGAAACTTTTCGTATTTATGAAGTCTTCAAATTGATACCAAATAATAGTCAAAAAAGAAGAGGTGGATGGTGGGAAAAAATCGAGAACTTAAACAAGTTTCAATAACAATTCAGTATCGTTCCACTAAATTCCCAATCTCGTAAAATATTAATGATACTTGGGCAATTTGTATGTGCAACTGCAGCTGGCCCCTGAGCGAATGATAAATAATACCTACCACGGAAAATGGCGTCAGATGGCTTATCTTACGTTTGGCAGTTGCACGTGCAACATGTATCTAATGGACTGTAGCCTATATTTATTTACGAACGACTCAATTTGAATGACTTTTGCATTTTATACGAAAACACACAAATTTTACATGTTTTCTTTGCATCCAGTTTGTAATTTTATTTTCAAATATTTGCAATTTCCTTTCTAAGTCAAAACACGTCTGAAATGCACCAATCAACCGTGATGCGTTTGACTGCCCGCTTGTTCTGCATACGAATTTGCAGTTGCCATTGAAATGTGCCTTTCACGTATTTTACAAATTATTACAGAACGGCAAACAAGAAATAAAGTAAAATTAAAAGTAAAAGTAAAAATCATGTGGAACGGAATTGTATTGTTTGGGAAATTTGCGATTTGTGTTTGGTAATTTAAAAGGGTAGGCGTTCGTTTGCTCATTCGGATGAATTGGTTTTGTTTAAGACTTTTTTTTATTTTTTGTTTTCTCTTTAACGGAAATTGCATTCAAATTTTGTTTGGTTTCTTGCTTGCATTTCAGAAAAGTTGCCTTAATACCGAAATAGTATTTTTGGGTTTACACGAACATCGCAAGGGCGGCAGAATAAGAAATGCTAACATTTTATTTGATTTGATTCCCTTCTACTGTCACTGACCGTACCACTGACTCTTATGTGATTATTACAGAATTTGACCGCAATACATTTTGCTTAGCCTAGCAACAATTCAAAATCACTTATATGGCCGAAATATGTTGTAAATAATATATCACTCATACGTCGTGTGAAACCATAGCAAAAAGTAAACATCAGTTGTCACGTTGAATTGTGGCAAAGAAATCTTTAGACAGACTCCCAAGGAAATGAGCGTGGAAAATGTATGAATCGAAATGTAATTGGTACACTCGGAGAAACGTACATTTTCTTTTAATTTTTTGGTTGTACATGAGTGGGTATGAAACAAAAGGCTTGTGTCTTTTGAATTTTAGACAATATTGGCTTCAAGCTAAGTTTTCTTTCAGTGTCTCTTCAAATTGATTGGTTACGTCAATTGCAATTTGGCAAGCCACATTTATTTTTTTGACTTGATTGTCTCAATTGGCTTTGAGAAATTAAAAATTAATAATAAAATCAAATACAATCAATTACAATCAATTAGTGTTTCTATTTCATACAAATAGTCCCGTTTGATTTTCAAAACCATTTCCATAATTAAATCAAAAAAAGAAAACTTCCCCAACATTATTCACTCATACCAATGTCGCACTTACAATATTGCCAAGTGTTTTGCGTCTTAACAATGCATGAGTTCCAAGTAAATTGGAATCCTTTGTGCTTTTGTGTACATGTACACAAATTCCAGACTTCTGAATCGTTTCGAATTGTTCGTTGACATAAGTACGGAAATATTCAAATCCTTAAGAAACACAAATCACAAAAGCAAAGTAATTTTCCTGAACAAAAAATTGCATTTTCATGGCTTTCTGTAGTAAATACCACCACTCATACATACACACTTGCACGTGCGGTTAAAAATGTGTATAAATATAAAAACACAGCACAGTACAGCATAAACGTGAGGCATTTAAATAAATTCAGGCTCCCCAAAATAAATGTCCCTCAAAGTACACGTAGGTGCGCACATGCAACAGGAGCCATGACAAGCATGATATGGAAAAATATACCAAAAATTCTCGTCTATACAGAAGGAAACAACTTTCACGTCGCCTTCGTATCTGGGTACTGCTGCTGCATTGCCCTCTGATGTTAGAATGCAATTTTTTAATTACACTTTTTTCGTGAGTTGAGATTTTTTTAGCTTCTTTTTTTTTCTTTTCTGGCCATGTTTTTTGCAATGTCAGCTGCTGCTGCAGCGTCATCGTCATCGTCATCGTCATCGCCAGCATCGTCATCATGGCAGCGCTCGTGTCTAAATTTAAGCCAAGTTTACTTGTTAAATGCGAAACAAGCAACGGCAGTCTAAAGATACACGTGGCCATATTGTGCTGGTGCTTGTTCGTCTCGTTGTTATTGTGGCTGTTGTTGATGCACTACTTCAGTGGTAGTCGCTGGCTGTTGTTACTGTTGTCGCTTTATACTTCGCTTAAAGTGCGACTAAACAAGAGCAATTATTTTAATGCACATTTGACTTTTGACATTGCTCTAGCAAAATGGAAAAAACGTTTATGCTGCATTGAGTTTTTCTTTTTCTAATTCTAGTGGTAGTTTTTTTCTCCTTGTGTTTTTCGCATAAGGTCATGGTTAGGCGGCCAAAACGATCATAGTAAATAGAGAGGGCGCCAAAAGAAGTAGTACAAAGAGTCCAAGGATTAACTCACAATTCGTACTAAAAAAAAACGATTTAAAATTTAAAATTTAAGCCGTTTGTATGAAAGAGATTTTTACTATGGAAATTGTTTACGAAGAAAATTGTTGTTCTCAGCCACTATTTAGTTATTAGTAATTTTAAACCGAATTAAATACATATGTTCACCATGGCGTATGAGTAATATTTTAGAATTGCTTTAATAATGTATACAGTTTAGAGCGAGATAAGTGTTTCCATTAACAGCATTTTTTTTCAATTTCCCTCCTCACACAGGACTTCTCAAAAGTATTGCAAAACAGAATAGAAAATTTCAAAGTTTAAGGTCAGACTTCTTTTAAACTACTGAAGGTATAAATGTAATTGCTCATGCAACTACTGGCTCCATTAAAAAACAACTACGGCGTTGCCATCACTACTGTCTGTCGCCGAATAGCCCAATACAATCCTTAATGCTGAGATCTTTTCAATTTCTTTGAAGAACTTTTCAATAAAACCAACCGTACACAAATACTTGCTTCTGCCGAATTCCATAAAATTTTATGATAACGACTTGCGCATTTTCGGGGCCACCTTTCCTTGGAAGCAATTTGGCTAACATTTGCATGACATTTGCAGTTATTTACGTTAGAGCGTTCCTCGCAATTATGTAAATTGTATTCCAGGGAAAGAGCTTTTTTGGCTTTTACTCCTTTCGTGATGCGCCATCAATGTTGTTTGTTGCTAGGGTTGTTCGTCTTATTGTATAAACCAAACTAAACATTTCACCATCATCAGCGAAAGTATCGCATCAGCATCAAGCGTATATATCCTATCAGCTGTGTGATGAGTTTAGCATTTCAATTTCTTCGTCTTTTGTATTTTTTTCTCACTTTTTTATGGTGATTGTGAGACAGTTACTGACATTCAAATTGAATTTCATGGTTGAAAGTTTTGCGTTTGGCCTGGCGCAATCATAAAACCACTAACGTTTTCATAGTCATAGTCATACTAGTAGTCATCATCATCATCATCATCATCATCATCATCATCATCATCATCATCATCATCATCATCATCATCATCATCATCATCATCATCATCATCATCATCATCATCATCATCATCATCATCCCGCTCTTCTTCCAATTTGGCCAACGTCTTTGACGTTTTGCGAATTCCACGTTTACCAGAACCACCAACTAGTCATTATAAAGCGCTACAGCCTTCAGTGCGTTGTAATCCAATGCGTGGTGAGAGCATGCATGTGAGTCAACTGCCGTCATCGTCAAATGTCGCCGTCATGACGCATTTCACATTTACCATTGCGCACCCAACGCCCATGAGAAATCCTGATGCTGTTGTTTGTTTGCTTGTTTGCCCTGCTCTGCTCTGCTTTGGCTTTGACGCGTTTTATTGCTAGCATACAGATTCAGCCTTTGTAGATCTACTTTCTAGATAGAGTTTCCTGCTCCCTCTCCTTTAACAGCATCGAAACTTATGCACTGTGAAACGCGTTTGTCACACCCGCCGCCTTATTACGCACATGTGCGTTTAGACATTTCATTTAAATATTTGCCGCACCACCACCTTCCCACCGCATTCAATATGTGGTTGGTGGCTTTCTCGTATGCGGCTGGAATTCATTCAGCGCCACTTGTCGTCGTTTCTAACATGAACAATTTGTTAAAGTAAAAACAGAAAAGCAGCAGCCATAATAAAAAGAAAAAACTTTCATATGAATTTTTCGGCTCTGTGATATGTAACAAATAAAAAGTTTACGGAACTGACAGAATTTATTGCAGTGTAACGAAAGTAAAACCGAGCGCACTGCGCACAGAATTTGTTTGTGACAAATTGAGTTTTGTACTTGATGGCGTGCTTTTGACTGCGAAAGAGTTTGCCTTACTTTGTTTGGTTTTGTTTTATACTTTTTTATATTTATTTCTGTTTCATTTCGTTGTTGGTTCCCTTTTTTTTTGTTAGCTTAATTCACTTAGAGTGTACAAGAGATTGGTGCGTTTGCGTCAGAAACATATGCTGTAAATCTGAAACAGTATCTAGTGGAGGATGGGCTTATTCGCGGGATAATGAAATTGAATTCGTTGACAGCATTTTATGGCGGCGAGACAAAGTGACATTTTTTTTAATACCCAAATAGCCATTAAAAAGCGTGGAAAATTGAATGGAAAAAACTTATTCTTTGTTTAAAAACTTGGCCATGATATACAGGGTAGACATCAAAATATATATGTAACCTTATGGTTCCTGGTCCCGCGGGGAGTCGTGTGCAACGGCAAGGTCTTCAAGAAGTCCCTGCAAGACATCCATGAGGAACAACCTTCGAGAGATATGCGATTTATTCCTAGAACCAAATCCGTTCATCTCGGCGTATGAGTAATATTTATTTAATTTATTAAAATTTCTTTATGATTTCCTTTGATCCCCCTGTTTATCTGGCCATATTTATTAAAAATTAAAATTTTCAATAAATATTTCCTTTTAAAAGCTACTCAAATAAATTCAAACTAATTTTTCTTTAACAACAAATAAAGATAAACAAAAATTAATAAAATCTTATGAGCTCTTCGTTTCAATTATTTGTGGAAATTTCATCAAAATCAATAGCAACAACAACAAGTTTGTTTACTAAAAGCACTTTGGTATTTAATTGCTCCGCATACAGGCAATACCATCGATTCTTTGATAACAATTATGGCCATTACGCAAAGTAATGATCAGAATTTAATTGCAAGAGCACTTGTATGCGAACGTGCTGCGCTGCGTTATGAGGGCCGTGCGTTCGAAATTTAATTTTGAAATGTTTACATTTCCTAGAAATTTCTTTATTTTCCTTTCAATGCTGCCATTAGAGCAAAACGCACTTAAAATTCTTACTTCCACGAGTGTTTTGTTTGTAAACAAAATAGCCATAATTGATTGCGGAGCAATTCAACATTTTTTCTTTTTACTTATTATTTACACATATGAAATGATCGATTGGTTTCGAATAATTTTTGAAATAATAATTGCGAAATGAAATTGTACTACGCAACGAAATGGAATTGTCTGTGGGCACTCTTTTTTCACATTTACTGCAAAATCTTAAATAAATAATTCGAAATATGTACAGTTCGGCCAGCCAAGCGTTTTACATAATTACCATTTGTGTTGTTTATTTAAAAATTAATCCTGGTTACAAATGCCTGACCATTTGTCCGCTTTGCCCGTATCCATAAATTATACAACATTTTTAATTTATTTAGCAAAAAAATGCCATTTGTCAGCTAAAAGGCTATACAAAATATACAATTTACCAAAGGCCACTCAAAAAAAACCACCCTGCTCTCTTACCTCACCACCAGTGCCACCCATCCCTATAGCAGTTAAATTCAAATTTTCCATTCACTTCCTGTCCACCGTAACTTTCATTAATATTAATTGATCGCTCTAACAAAATGTTGAAATATTTATAAAAAGAAAATAAAAACCACCAAAAAATAAATACAAAAACAAAAGCGTGGAAACCCCGAAAGAACCCAAAAAAAATATACAAAAATGCGTGAATTTATATTTAGCTCGTCCCTGTTCGTTTTTAGGTGGAAACGAGGAGTGGAGTTGGTCGCAATTGTTACCGTTGACACGTTGACCCACAAAAAAATACAAACTAAAGCGATAAGGCAGACGCTTGAATGAACCCTAAGAAGAGGAAAATGAGTGTTGCCAGCTTAAAAGACTTAAGAGATTCTCTAACTTTAGGGACTTTTGATAAATGGCTGGAGACTGGAGAGTTTAAATTAAACTTTTTATTTGCAGTTTCCGAAGAAACTAAATTTAAATTTTCATCAAAAATTTTAGACTTGGGGAGATGTTTTTAAATTGAAGGCACTGGATCTGTAAAGTAATGTAAATTGGAAAAAAAATCTTTAAAAATCAAAAGTTATGAAAACAATTTACATCCCAGAGCTTGTCACGAAATCGATCTACAAACTCAAAATCTTATTAAAAAAATTTCGAATTTCTTTAATTTTTTTTTGTAAAATAAATGGCAATCACCGCACACATCTACGGGTATTTTGTTCCATTCAAAAGTCATGGTATTTGTTACTTGTTATTTTTTGACTTATGAATGATGAGCATTCAATTTGACCAACCGAATTTGCGTGCTAGGAATAATTAAATTGTTTGGCAAGGTTTCAGTCACAGGCACATGTATATAAACACTAACACACCAACACGCATTAAGGTCATTCAAACACCCAAACATGTTTTCAACGGTCTCTGCGGGACATCAAATGCCTGGTGGGTGTATATTATTTTCCAAAAATAAGTTTTCTAAACAAAAAATACATACGCACAGCAAAAAGTCAAGCAATAAAGCGGAAAGGAAAAATAATACAAAAAAGTACAAAAAAAAAAATCACCCCAAGAAAAACGAAAAAAAGTGAAAGAAACTCGTATACTCAACGAAATAAAGTCCTTCCGGTACGTCACGTGAGCAGTGAGTAAACTTAATACGGACAGGTGGCAATTTACTTGACCGTTTTGACTTTAATTTTGGGGCCAGTATAAATACAAAATGTATGCACACTAAGGCATTCAATCCCGAAGTGTTTTTGAAAATCCCGGGATTTCGGGATTCGAAATTACAATCCCGGGATCCCGGGATTTGTTCGGGATTTTCGGGATTTTCCAATTAAATACAATAGTTAATATAAAATTAAAGAAAAGTTTAAGTTTAAGTTTAATTCGATAAAGAAAACATATTTAATAAATATTACATTAAACAAAACAAATTATATTTAAATAAATATAGTCAAACAAAAAGTAATTCTTTTTAAATTAGATTGATCGAACAAATTATTTTTTTTGCCACGCTGAATCCGAATATAATTATAAAATTCTGCCAGCTCCATTTCATGCTAAACGGTCAACAATATACAGTCAACAAAATAATTTTAACATATATCTTTTTTGAAAAATAAATAGTTTAAATTGAAAAAATTTTATTCAAATCGATAAAAATTGTTTGTTAACCGTTATTGACAAAAAAACTTGTAAATTTTTGTGTGTTTGAGCACTCAATTTTTTGTGGAAAAACGTCAAAAATATCAAAAACAATGCATAAAAAAATGCATTTTTGAATCCCGGGATTCCGGGATTGAGAAAACTTCCGGGATCCCGGGATTTCGGGATTCGGGATCCCGGGATTGAATGCCTTAATGCACACACATTCCTACACTTCCATAACCTTGTGAGGGTGTCAGAATAAATCTTTTTTTTATTTTTTGCATTTACCTAAATTTGCATTTGTAATTGAAACTTTGACTTTGCCGAGGCCCTGTATTTGACTTTTAATAAATACACTTTCCAATATTCATCCATAACATTCAGCAGCTGTGAGCTGGCATATTTTTTTTCAGTTTAGTCTGCCGGAACTGCCCGTCAAAATAAAAAGCAATTCAAACTTTTCACTTGTGTGCGGATGTTTACTCTCAGTTTTTGTCCATACTTTTTTGGGGGAATTCCAGTTGATGTTATTACATTTTTTTTTCATTGCTTAAGTAACATTAAAGTGCATTCCATTTGGTTCGGTTGTTGCTGCCACTTTCAATACGAAATTAATTAGTTTTGTTCGTCAGCTCAATGAGCTTTTCATTGTACGCTCGCATTACATTCAATTAAAATTATGTCAGGTCTGCTAATTAAATTGCAATAATAGACGAGGGCGGGTAAGTGGTTTTAATTGAATTTCGAAAAGTCATCTCGGGGGCATAATTTTGGAAATTGATTGCAAATTGTAAGGGAAAATTTATACTCATTCAATCACACTAAATTTGAAACCAAAATGTATGATTCATATGTGGTCATACCATCAGCACCATAATTTCCTTTAGTCCCTGGCGGAACATAAATGCTACGAACTCTCATACATATGTACTTTAAAGTTTTGAAATCACTACAAAAATCACTACAAATATACCTGCGGCCACATTCATCTCTAATTTATTTCATATTATTTATATTTTCTATATACAAGAAAAAATTAAATGCAAAATATGCACAATTTCAAATTCGAAATCAAATCGAATTATTGACAACTCATTAGGCAAGGCAGAGTGCCCACACAGCCACCACCACCACAAGCATGCACAGCCTAAATAATCAGTGAAGCCATTGTAAAGCTAATCGAACAGTGAATGCAAAATATAATAACCAAATGCCTTGTTTGTGGAATATCCATAATTATGACACTTGTGCTAAATTGCATATTGACCTCAAAGGCGGCACCATAATATTCCAAATACATACATGCAATTCAGCTCCAGCATTTTGAATTATGAAAATATTATGCAGAAAGCCTAGCAAAAACAGCACCAAAATCAGCTCATGAACGCCTGAACAAATTTGCTGGACCGAAGATAAAACAAATGAATACACTTGATTACACTTAGAGAAATTATTTTATATACGTACTTTAAATTCAATAGACCATTTGAGAAAGTATTGATGATTTGTATGTGAATTTCATGAATTTGCATTAAAATCTAAGAAAATATTTTCCGAGTCCACATTTTCGATTTTCGTCCTTGTCCTTTGCGTGTATATAGATCGCTGCACTTGAGCAACTGTGCTGAGAGCTGTGCAAAAACCCTTGATGCTCCTGTCATTTGCTTTGACAGTGAAATGTGATTTGAGTTGAGGCGGATGGGTGGACGTGTGTATGACTGTGTGCGAGTGAGTGAGTGTTTTTGTCACATGTATATGAAAAAGGCGTTTCCGTTGTGCCTGTTAGCCATGCACGGTGTATGACATTTAGACTTATGACAGCTGGAATTGTAACGTCTTCCTTTTGTGTCTTGTCACTGACAGTGATGGCTATTGCCATTGCGATTCTGATTGTGATTGTGAGAAATTATTGCAGCGATTTGAGAGATTTATGATTACATGCAGAGTGCCCCCTTTGCAACATTGTGCCATGACTCATACCCTTTCTTTATTTCTGTAGAAATGCTCAATTATTTTATGCCGCAAAGTGAACGCATATTTGTGAATATTACTCAATAACAATTTGATGCTTTTTGGAAATCTCCTGTGCTAATTAAGAAAAGTTTGTGCAATAAAAAGAAAAAGGTCATAATTTTGATGAGGCCCACAAAAACATTCTACGTAATACCTAAACTACTGTGACTCTTTCTCACACTCTCTCTCTCGCTCTCTGTATCCATTAGAGTGGATACTTAATTCAACTGTTGCTGTTATTAAACTATTACTTTTACCACAACTGACTCTAATCCACCTAGTCCTTCAACGGAAACCTCTCAATAATATAAACCAACGATAGCAATATAAGCCAGCGCAACTCATCAAACAAAACCAATAAATCTGAACTCCACCCAAAATCTACGCTAAGCAGCACTAAACTCATCGCAACTAATCACCACTCACACCTTCTTTCCGCCGAGGGTCGTGTGAAATTCGACGCGTGTGTCGCAATAAAACGCTCATAATTTTCGCTCAATAATTGTATTGCTAGAAGCCACCGCCATGAGTAATAGCGCGATGGTTGCCGTTGCCATCTGCTGTATTCTGGTCCTATTGGCCGTCTTCATTGTGATCATCATAGTTGTGGGTCAGACGATGGGCGAGCCCAAATGAGATAAACTTCAGCTGGGACCAGGAAATTTCCCAGATGGATAACAAAGGCCCCCAAATTGTTAGTTTTTGCCTATGCAGTTTACCTAAGTCGCCGCCACCACATTAGACTCATTTACGCACCCATAAAGAAATGTCAGCATCATATTCAGCAACAGCAACCAGAGTACTCGTATGCACCACCATCGTCATCGTCATGACCCATGAACAAAATAAGAATGAAATAGTTATCAAGCCACCACACACCCCCCGCCTCCCCCCCTCTACCCCATCGTCAGTATCAATTGGCTGTGATGTGAATTATTAAGAAATTACACATGTCTTGCAAGAAAATTCCTATCATTCACTTGAAATTTGCAACAACACAAAAAGGAGACATTTTAAATTGCAACAATAACATTTATCATTCGTACAAGTCATCAATAAATGAAAATAAAATAAAGTAAACCTGTGCATGTGTATTTGTATATGTTAAAAGTTAAATTTAATTGAAATAAAAATTTGCAAACTAGTGTTTTTTGATAAAAGTGTTAAAATTTTGATGTATTTAAAAAGAATCATATTCAAAAAAACAAAATAAATAAAAGTAAAGTAAAAGTAAAAGTAAAAGTAAAATTTAGTATAACCACAACAACATGTTGGTGAAACATGTTGCCAGCCATATTTGATGATTAGTGAATTTAATGCTACATACGCAAAGATGCTAGACTGATGGCTAACAACAAAATGCAAGGGCTAACAACCGCAACAACAACCACCCATGGACTGAAGTCAAAGCAGCGAGCTTACAAACGGAAGAAGCGTAAGAAACGTAAGAATCAGCTTTTAAGCGGAAATGTTGATGACCAGACAACAACAAAAGGCGCCGATTGTTTACCACCCACACACACACACACACACCAGCTGTACAGTTTATTTGTATGTCGGCACTCTAGCCAACTTCCTGGGACAATAGTTGGGCTTTCATTGGAGAGGAATCCATTGATGAATTATGAACAAAAGAAAACACAAAAATATTCCACAAAAATGGACACAAGCAACAAACAAACAAACAAGTTAAGCAATATTGAAAACGCCAATTTCACCTTCATAAAGGAATATTTTTAACACAAATTAAGAGCAAAGAAGTGCAAAGAAAAACAACACTCGTTAAACGAAGCAAAAGGAAAGCATAGGGAGGAGTAATGAAATAAATTTAATATTCAAAAATCATGATTTCAACCAACAAACATCAAAGCCAGTAATAGACAATTTGTATATATTTTCCATAATTTTGATATGTTTTAACAAATTCAACAAACAACAACAATAAACAACAGCAAACTAAACTAAAACTACAATAATAAACTTAAGTTCTACAGCGATTACATTGAAAACCGTTGATGCTGCAAAGCAATCTAAACTGGCATGAGCTTAGAGCATCACGTACATTTTGGTTACTTACAAGTGAAGTTAATTGAATTTTACTCAAATAAAAGTTAGTTAAATGTATACAAAAAACAAAAAAAACAAAAGTTTTCCAAAAAAAAACAAAATTTTAAACAAGTTGAAAAAAAAAGTATTTACATGTGACTGTTTGAAACATACTTTTGAAATGTAGTATTTTTATGTGAATAAAAGATTTAAAAATATATACATAAAATATTGAAAACCCTAATCCAAATACTTTCCAAGAAAACAAAATACAAAATACAATTACATTTTATATACAAAAAGAATTTAGTAAAACTGTTGTGCGTTAAATCATTTACAAAATGTTTTCAGTGTAAAAAAATTTAAAATAAAAAACCCTAAAAATAAACACAAAAAAAATATATCAATGTTATCTAAGTGTTTATGAAAAGTGTCCATATATAAAGAGTACGCAGAGGCCGAGAGCACAAATAGAAAAAGAAAAACTGAAATTGAAATTTCCTCCGGAATATCAAAATAAACAATTGAAAGAATTAAGAATTTAACATGCAATGTCCGGTTACTTCCATGAACTAACTGAAAGCTAAACTAAGTAAAAAAAACCATATAGTAATTAAGTTTACATAAAGCATTTAACATTAGGCGTTTTATGTATACAAAATAAATAATAAAAAAAAAAAACTAAACAACCAAATACTTCATATAACATACAAATTACCAAAAATACATCAGCGTATATCAAAAATTTAATGGATTAGTGTTTCGTGTGTACTCATTAACCGCACGAGAAATAATATCCATACAAATGCGTATGTGCTTGCTGTGAAATCAATGATTTTTAGAGTATTTTTAAGAAAATCCAAGAACACTTTTCTATTCGGTTTTTTTTGTTTGTTAACATTGAAATTATTTCATTTCAATCAAATATAAAATATCAACAACAAACAACAACAACTTTTGGCCGTTACTAAGAAGACAATTTACAAGGTAAGCCTTATTTATAATTATGTAAAATTAAAAAAAAACCCTAACAAAAATTGGGGGTTTTCGAAAAGTATCGTTACTAAAATTAAAAGTTTTTTAAATATTCTCAAAGTTTACTTATCGCCTGTATGTCGGATGGAAGGACCATTGATGAAAGAATATTCAGAGTAATTTATACTAAATGTATGATTGGGAAAAATTCAAAAGATCCACAAAGAAATACCAGTTATGGAGGAAACTAAGTTATAAAGTATAAAAAGTTCACTTTAATGAAAATATACAAGAAATACCACATAGAAATGGATGTGTACTTAGGTGCGACAAATTAACAAACCAAAAATAAATTAAAACACAAAGCAAGACTTCAACTCTGCCCTAAGGTACATTACTAATTGGCTTTGCAACCATTTTCCGTTCACTTCCTTGACATTTGCATGAAATCACCAAACCAGAACCAGACCCTCTTTGCAACTTCACATTGACATTCAGTGCCCCTTGACTACAGCACTTTGTCGAAAATTTATTTCTCACGAAAACACAAAAAATCGACATATGAAATGACTGAGGGGACAATAACTGCCACAATCAACGCTGAGAGGAATTGATGCACATCGGACAGAGCGCGCACCACAAAATAACGACAAACTGGAACCGCAAGTTTATTCACGACACACACACAACAACAACAAGAAGCACATCAATTCCTGTTAGTGTGTAAATTGCATTTAAGCACCCACATGGCCGCGCTTATGTCCTCCGCCCACACTGAATGCACATAAAATTCAATTTAAATGCAGAAAAGCTCAGCTCAGCTTATAGAGGGGTGGGGCGAGCACCTTCGGTGTAAGGAGAACAAATAATAAAAACACCGCCAACGACATCTGAATGCGCACTCGGAGTATGAGGCGTACTTTAAAAACCACTCACACACACACACACATACATAACAATAAATACCCGTGCACGTCATATACAAATACTCGTACATAAATGCCCACACACTACTTAGTAAACGACAATGATGAAGTATGCAGTGGCAGCACTTACAGGTGTAAGCACTTCCAGCCCGCAGATTTTCGATTTTCTAGGTTAGTGAAGGTGTAAGAATACCGTGACAACAACAAGAGCAAAATAGTCAACCAAATGCCATTTCAACGAACTCGATGCACATAATACGGCACAGTGGTTCAACTTGCATGCATGTGAAGAACAATTTTAAAATTAAATTAAATTAAATTGGTTTTAAAAAACATTTAGTGTAAACTAATTTCCTTTCATTTAAGCTGGAATCCAAATGTCCACCTGTCCCATTACGATAATTTTCTGTCTGCCCAATTTGTTTTCGTATGCACGCCTTAACCCATTTTCCCTAGTGATTAGTAAGTGTTTTTTTTCGCTTTCGCTGGTTTAAAAGGTTTTCCAACTTTCACTTTTCTCCGTGATCTCATATACCAACATGAAAATGAAATGTCTTCTCTCTCTCTGTTAGTATTAAATTTGCCAGATTCGTTTTCCTTTTTTTGTGTGTATGTCAACCTTGAATGTAATCCTTTAATACCCACTGTATTTGCTTATAGCATTTGCCTTCTTCTATCCTTGCCTCGCATAAACCTTGTTGACACAACTGACGAGACTTTTTACCTCAACAGCTGACAATTTGCACCGACGACAAGCAACAACAGCAAAAACTACTAAAGCCAACGACGCCATTTGAAGGCACACTTTCACGAATACAGAAAAAGTCACACTCAAGCGTATACTTTTGAAGGATTTCATAAATTTTGTACAAAAAAAAAAACAAAATGTGAAAACGCAAAAGTAATCATAAGTGATGGAAATTCAATTTACACAATATTAAATATATGGCAAAAAGGAAACCCACAACAAAAATGAGCACACAACCACCGACAGAACCACACAAACAAATACACTTAAATACATGTAAACTTGGTAATACGTTATCACCACAAGGTTTTGTGAAAAACGGAACATGGTTCATGTTTGGGAATTTGTATTGCGGTATTTAGTGCTTTGAGGTTTATTATTATGCAGATTAAGTGAATTTGCGTTGTGCTTTCTAGGTGAAAGCACAACACACACAGAAGTAATCACACCTGAGTCGAAATATTTTGTTTGCCACATACCTGCGCCCCCCACACACTCAAACTATTTCAATATGCAAATGCGCAAGTGTGTTTGATATGGAAAATTTTGGTATTCTCAAGCCCATTTGTATGGAATTGTGTAAAGTTAAGTACGTAAATGTAATTTATGTCTTATCCAGAAATCTTTAGGCTTCCTCCGAAAAAAAATGTCACGTTTTATTCGTGTTTGCACTTAAAATATTTTGGCAAGAAAAATCATTTCCTTCGTGTGTGTATTGTGTACACATGCCCGAGTCCTTTTGGAAATCGTTTAGCCAATGAAGTGTAGCAAAAAAGTAAAGTGTATTTTGCATTGATATGAAATTAAGCGTATATTTTGCTTTTAAATTTTGGAGCAGGACTTACATTATTGAGAATAAAAATTGACAGAAAAATATTTTTCAACTTTGTGAATTTTCTCAAGCACTTTTTGCACTTCTTTGAAAGTTTTCTGAGCTTCAAAAGATAAACTTTGACTTGATTGAAAGACGTTTAAGGAAAGTTCACAAAGCCATTTCAATGAAGGTAAAGGTAAAAGGGCGCCTTAAATTGATGCATTCACCTTCATCCTTTTTCCTTTTCTTTTCAAATTCCTCATTCACTCAAAATCTTGTGTGCCACTCAATAAAGCTTTAAGGAAAGAACTTTTAAATTCCCATGAAAGTAAACATGCTTATTTGCGAAAAGTTCACAACGTAATGCCGGTTAACTAGGATGCCCCCAAGGCAATCATAACCAAGTAATTAATGGCAGGAAATAACTCAATTTGATGGCTTAATCGAAAATGTGCTGGAAGTGTTGCACGCTTGCATTGAAAATTTAATGGAATAATCGATTTTATGTTACAGAAAACAGAGCAGCATATTCTGCCCTATGCAGCGATAGAGTTATTTTAAGGATAAAACAACAACAACAAGCCAATCAATGGATGCAAGTGTGTATCTATGTTTATTAAAAAAAAAAGCTACTGCTGCTGTTGCTGTTGCTTTTATGGAAATTTTTGTTCCTTCTCCCCCCCACTCAAAAACAATATCACCGTTAACGTTCACTGCGGCATGCAGTCACGTGTGCAACGCTGATTTCTCACGGCCGCTTAAGGCAAATATTTATCTGTGCCAAATAACACACTCACTTTTGTTTGATTCTCACCTACTACTGCCAATTTTAAATTATTTTTTTAATTTTTTTCCATTATTTTTTTTTTGTAAATTTTTTTATATGGCCACTTGCTGCAGTACAACTTAGCTGAGGCTTGCCCGCAAAATGATTGACGATGTTAAGTAAACGCTTGGGTGTTGAGGACTGTTAACGAACCATTGTGCCTTTTCATTTTTTTTTCCTGTTCATACTCTCCTTTTTCACTCAAAGGCTGGAGATGAAAACTTTTAATTAAAAATTGTGAGCAAATTAGGTCACATTACCCATCAGGTAGAGGCTATGTTGAGTGTTAAAGTGGACGCGCTGTGGGGTAAAGGGTTGGTTGCATTTAATTGCAATCAAGCTGATTTTGCAATATTCAATATTTTGTATTTGTTTTTTATTCTTATTTACGGAAGAGCAAGTACAGTGATTGGAAGAGACACATGATTAATCGGTTGAGATTGAATTTTGGTTCGTTTCTGTTCCGAATACAAGTTCTTTTGTAGTGAGGAAGTATGGACTCTTTAAAAATACAAAAAGTTTCAAGCACGTCACAATTTTTGGAAACTTTTTAAATGTTAAGAGCACCACAAAACACAAACTTCCCAAAGAAATTAAAGTTCTCAATGCCAAAAAAAAAGAACATACATACACAGTCAATTGAAGCTATTAAAGGACGATCATTTCCAAAAAAAAAGAAACACTCTATATCGAAAATCTCTCCAACAGCTCTTGAGCAAATACCAAATCAAATTAGAATCGTATACGTTACCAGAAGCATTTAATAGTTCCTTTTCGAAACAAATTGAACATTCATTAAAAAAGTTTTCCATGCAATTGGTGGCCAAATCAAAAGTACAGCATTTCGTTTTTCTCTTTCACTGCTTCTTCACAGGCCCACCAGCAATCTAAATTTAGAGCTTGTGCTTTTGATTTTGATTTGAAAAAAAACTGCACTGCAAATTTCTCGAATGATGACGATTCATGGGACAAACTGTCGAAAGAACAGCAAAAAGCCACCACCCTACGATACCCACGATTCACTCATTCAGCCATCATCTACCCACACACGTCCATTCGTCGTCAGTTTGGGCCTGTCAATTAATCAATTTCGTGTGGGAAAGATGGCGTTGAAAATGGTGCTCATCAATTTGATGTTTCAACGCTGAAAATCTTGACATTGTTTGACGTTGGTAGAGCGTGTGTGTGCGTGTGCGTGTGTGTGTGTGCGTGTTCTTGTAAATACATAAATATGTGTATCTTCGCTTGTGCGTGCATGCATGCGCTAAGACCAGACACCCAACACTCACCCACTTGCCTTGGCAACTTTGTATCAATTCAGCTGAAATGACGTTAAAGTTGCCAGCAAAGCGGAAGCTTGTAACTAATGGCTTCGTTTCATTTCGTTTTTTAAGGAAGTATGATGTTTTGGTTTGATTTGATTTGGTGGGAAAAGGATACCATGTTTGTTTGTCGCTGGACTCTGCCAGGAGACAGTGGGGGGAGCTTTATTATGGCAAGCGAAGCACACTTTGAGTTATTCTTGGAGATTGATCCGTGTGACGTTTGTTCTTTTGTTAAGTGTCTGATACTTTGCTTTATTTTGCCATTTTATCATTACTGTTGTTGCAGTTGTTTATTGTTGTTCTGTTGTTGTTTCTTATGAAAAATAATGTTTCCCATGTGAATTGATATTTTTGAAGCTTAATGTGTTTTTAGAGGGTAAAAATGTTATTTGTCTGCCCTTTTGATATATTTTCGTTATTGTGTTAAAGTAAAGAGAAAGCCTTTAAATTAATTTCCGGACTTTATTAGGTAAGGTCCTTTGAATACTTCTTGCAGTTGATTGTGATTGTTTAAAATTAAAAAAAGTTCTCAACTTCAAAAGGAATTACATTTTTTTTGCATTTTCTTTGGTAGCCAGCACCTTTTTGTACGCTCCACTAACCTTTCTGTACATTTAATTTCCGGTTAAGAAAAACTCATTTCTTGTTTAAATGTTTTTTTGTTCGGTTGTTGATGGTTGACAAGCGCACGCATTCACAATGATGATGTCATCGGACCAGAAGACATTGCTTCCCGCACAAAAAGCGTTTAGCCTCTTCAGCAGAAATGTTGCCACATGTAGCCGGAAGGAATTAGTTTGTCAAGAGATTTATGTACTCCGGGCCAGACGAAATAAACCGAAGCTTCTTCAACTTAAGCAGCTCGAACTTAACACTTACCATGTGTTGGTAAATATGTGTGTTGGAGTGCTCGAGTGTGCGTGTGTCAATAGCCTGTGTTAGTTTATTCCAAAGTTCAGAAAACCAATAAATCTTCCACAAAATCTTGTTTAGGTTATTGAAATGTCAATGCACAGGCACACACAAAAACACTCACACGCACACACACATAGAAAATCACTTTTCCTCAAATACATACAAACAAACGTTTTACTCAAATGCTTCAAGTTGTGTAAATACGTTCCCGAGAAAACTAATAAATTTTCGTTAAATGTCACTTTAATTTACATGCGCAAATAGTTTTTGCTGTTTCGTTTCTTTTTCTTCCATATACCCCATTCACACACACACACACACACACACACACACACACACTCATGTAAATTGATTTACATTTTCATTTAAGTCTTCTCTTTCTCATGTTTGATGTATTGAAATGGCACATTTAAGTCCTGTATCTGTGTGGAATTTTAAGTACCAAGCACACAGTTTCCATTTGTAGCATGTGTGGTGGTGTGCTTCGGTTCTCCGGTTCAACAGTAATCCTTATTATATTAGAAAATGCAAAGGGAAACATTCAATAGTTGAAGCAAGATGCATCTGTATTCTACCGCAGCCCACCTGTGAATACAAACAACTTATGTAAATGTCAAATTGTTGCAGGCACTCATTTGATCAGAGCAAATATCAAAATTCTTATTTTAATTAAGAGTTAAAAATATTATCAAATGGAATTCTCGTAATTAGCTTTTGGGCTAAAATAAAAAGTTTGCATTTTTTGATTTAAATTTTAATTAAATAAACTTTACCAAATAGTTGCTCATACGCCAGGGTACCGTAAAAAAAATGTCACACTCGAAAGTAGACCTTACAAAGTAAGCTAGAAATGCTGGACTAGATGGCGGATTTTTTGTTTTCATAGAAAGGGCGTAGCAGTTAAAAATGGGCGTGACAGATATAGAATTAGCTCTCCTGTCCCCACCATTGGACACCGGGAGCTGCAATTGCTCACATACTTGTATATTCTGTGAGACCATGGCAAGAGATTCTTGAGCCGGATTTCTATCTTCCTTAATGGAATGGCAATGTGGGCATGTTAATTACAAGTGTACTGCGGAATGCAATCTCTCTTGAAGCCACCAAAGGGTTTTGACAGCTGCAAATTCATATATAATTTTGTACGCTTAAATGTGAAGACAAGAACTTTGTTTTTTAAGTTTAATTTAACAGTATTTTTACCTTAAATTTGTACTATTAAAACAAACAAGTTAATTTCCATATTGTTGTATAAAATAATTTTTAAAATATTTTTTTTGCATTTTTACGAGTGCTTATTTTGTACATTTCAATTTTGCATTTATCACAATAAAAAAGGAAAAAAAAACAACAAGAAAAACATTTTATATACAAACACAAGAGAATACAGTATGGGGTCAGGATGATAAAGCCTTAAGGTTACATTGCAACAACATACATATTACAACAAGAACAACAAAACACAATACCCTATAAGTCCCTACAACCCCCTTGAGAGTAGCAGCAGCGTCACAGAGTGTGGCAGACAAGAATGCCGAAGGCTGCCATTTAACGAGCGAAAGAGATTTTTCTTTTCTTTTCGTTTCATTTTTTATTTTTTTTTATTTTGATTTCATTGAGACTTTGAGACATTGAAGCACACACACATATAAAAATGCAAATATACATTAAATTGCATGGAAATAAAACTTGAATTTTTCAATTTAAATTTTCGATTTTTTGTTTTTATTTTTTTTGTTTTTATTGTTTTGGCTTTGTTCAATCAAATTACTTTCATATGCAAATGCAATGTTCAATGTCTTTTCAATGTCTAAAATCTCATAAATGTTGTCTCCATCGTTGAAGCAGGAGCTTTAGAAAAGAGCAACAACAAAAAGATCAGGGCAGTGGATCAGGGTTGCCACAAACACTTCAGAACGACACTGAGAAATGCTCTTTGCAAATCAATCAATAATTGCCACCCATCCTTAACATCATCAGCAGAACAGCAGGCAAAGTCTGTCGATTGATTAGCAACATAGAACATATGCAGTACACACACACACTTACACTGTAAATGATTGAAATACCAATTGAAGATGCTGCAGTGGAAATTTTTGCATTTTATGCCATGGCCAATAAAAGAACAAAAAAAAAACAGACGGAGAAGAACTGCAGTGGCCGCCTGCCTGCCTGCCTGCACCCTTGAATTTGAAGCATGCTTTGCAACGATGATAATGATTAAATGAGTCCTGCGTCTGCTGTCATTGATGCCATCAAATGCCCATCGTTATCATGATGAAGTATAAAGTGGCAGTGAGGCCGAGAGCGAGGCCGAATGGACGGGTATGGTGCACTTTTATGCATGTCTAAAGTTCAAGTTGAAAGCGCAAAGCGCACAGCTTCTTCCAACACAGCTGCTCATTATTGAAGTGTATTCTTCTTCTTCATTTTCTTCTTGGTTCCTCTTCGTTCAATATCCCTGATAGCAATGCAATAAAGTTGACATTCAATAGTCTTTTTTTGAAGGAAAAATCGTTATCGTTGTACTTTGTGTGTGTGTGTGTGTGTGTCGGTTTGTCACGTCTTCAATGTCTGCAGCCACGTTTTTTCGATTATGTTCAGATGGCGTTCGCCTTTCAAAGATAATGACAAACCGGATGTCAGTGATAATGTTTTTTTTTTGCTTCTCTTAACTGATGACTCGAAATGTGCTCTTTGTGAATTATGAGAATGTGATTTGTGTGCTTACATTGATTATCTTCGATTATTCTTTATGGCTTTTCTCATAAGAGACACACTTCACTTGACCTTCATCTATAGTAAGTATTCTGCTTCTCTTTTCAACGACAACGATACAGATTAAATTATATTTAATTATACTTAAAATTGCGTAAGCACTCATTCATTGAGTAACAATAGATCAAAATGACAATGAGGCCTGTGCCTGCTAATCAGATACACTGAAAAATGTAGCTTGAAAATTATCTTCTTAATATATAAAAACGTTGGTGCGTATGTATGAGTGAACATCACGACTAAACCACTGAGCGTTTCAGAACCACACAGACACCATACGTTTATTTATGAGTTCCGGAAGGTTTATGTTCTACTTTGAACTTGATTGGTCAAAGAAGCGGGGTACCACTCATACAATTAAGTTGTTACTTCAAAATATATCTGGGATACTTTCCAGCACACATGGTATTATGCTTCTTATTCAAAAAGTGCAATTCAATGAGTAAAATTGGACAATGGCATTTGGCAAAAAAAAAAACTAAACAAAAACACAAATTTTGATCAAAAAAATAATTTGTAAGTACAAATGAGAACTTCAAATCAGGTGTCACGCATTTACAAATATAAGAGTGTTAGTCCCGTAACAATTTTCTATTTTTTCGTAAAACTTTTTTTTTATTTTCTACAGTCTTGAAGTGGACATAACACAATTGTGTCCTAAGCTATCGATATTATTGGGTTGTGAATAAATGCAACTCTCTCTAATTAGAATGTAAATGTAAAAAGCTAAGCAGGCCCAGTTTGACATTTTGTTACATTTGCAAGATGTCAACCATTAACATTTTACAGACCATTTCAGACACAAAATGGCACAGTGCAAACCAAGTCTTTACTCTAAGCTGAAAAGGTGAACTATTGTGCTTTTGCCAAATTCTAACATTAAATGCTTGTACAACATAATAAATAAACACTTTATAAATCAGTGTTTAGCCAAGCTTTACAGGACACATGTGTGAACATGTTTAAGTCATATAAACAAAGCATCAGTGTATGTGTGTGTTTGTAGGACTATGTGTTGAATTAAGTACTTAACATGTGTCAATTGACACAGGTGGGATTTTGCAGTCATTTGCTGTTAAACAAATATTTACTTTTTTTGTCGCCATTTTATTTCATCTAAAACCATTTATTAAATATATGTTTTCTCTTCTTCTCTATTCTCTTTTGCAGGTATGCTATTTTCAAGTGCAAATCGTGAGTACAAATACAAAAATACTTTCTAAAAATTAATTTTTTGACAAAAATTGTGAACAGTGTGTATTATTTTGTAAATAGCTGAAAGATACACAAAAACTACACACTCAAACTTACTTTGATTGAGTTTGAAGGACCTCCTTGCCACTTCGTTACTTCGACAATTTATCGCAAAAATTCAATTTGCTCCCTTGGGGTTGAATTGTTAGCGCAGTTTTGGCCCCCTTTCATTTGCAATTCACAAAAGTAATAAATTCAAATTTTATTCAGTTGAAAGTTTGTTCAACAACTTCAATGTGCAAACAAACTGAATGACAAGTGTATCAGGGTGGCGGTGTGTGGGGCGGTTGATATACCGAAACCGCAAAGAACTTTTAAAAATTGTACGACTTTTTTTCTTATCAAAATAAAATAGAAATTGGGTAAACTTCAGTTTAACAAGTATTTGAAGTTGAGATTGCAAACGAAAGGCTTACACTTGCTGAAGCATTATATTTGCTTAAGGACTAAATGATTTCCCTGCTTTATTTGCTGAAGAAAACCAACCACACAATTAGTTTGGAGTGTAATGAATCGATTAAGAAGGGTTTAAATACTGTTGCCATTTTGGTAAGTATTCAGAGCACTTTAAGTATCAAAGACTGTAATTTATATCAACAAGACAAAACAGTGGGTTTTCTGCATTAGTCAGTGGCTAAAGGTTAGAACTCTTTTGAGCATTGCTAATCATTGTGGAAAAGCCCTCAAGGGTATTATGTGCCATGCAGATATATCTTCTTTTCAGTTTCGTTCGCATTAAGGCAATTTTCCTGTTCATTCCTTATTGTCAGTTGGCATTTGTCTGTGCACATTCTGCAGCCCAACTAGTGTATGAAAGATTTATATCGGAAAATGCCAAGTTTGCTCGAGTTAAGCAAAAGTTTTGCTTACGGCACTTAGGTTTCCATCGCCACTGTCAACTTCAATTAAAATTCTCCTTCCGTTAGGGAATTCGGTGTACGAAATTGTTCTGCTTTTGAAAACTTACTTTTGTGTGTGTGTGTGTGGCAATCGCACCGTCAATCCTCATTATGTACTTGTAAGTGTTCTAAAGAAGAGCAATTATAGTTTCCTGGGAATTGAAGGGGCGAAAACTTAATAGTGAAAGATTTTACCAACGCGATTCGTTTCTTTGTCAGTTAGTTGGGAATTAATAAAGTGTGAAAACTAGTAAGAGAATTTTCTTCGTTCTAATCGAAGCCAAAATACCCTGTACGATACGGTATTCAGGCAGCTTACCGCTGGAAAAATTAGCAAAATTTCTTCCTTATTAGCAAAAGTTTCAAAAAATTATTATTACCTTATTAGCGAAAATTATAGCTCGTAATGTAACACAACTCGTCTAATATTTCCTGCCATAATTTTTAATTAAAATATGAGTAATTGAAGCAGAAAATTATGTCACAAAACGGCAACCGCTTAAGTGAAACTCCCCGCTGAAACATGTGATACAGGTGTTGCGACACTAAAACGCATCCTTGTCGTAAACATGCTCCGCGTATTAGAGGTAGTCCTTGTATTCATGTTATAGCCGCGAAATTACAAAATTATGAAAGTGCTGATGATGAAGATTATTGTGTTGTGGATGTTAATGACAATATATTACATACAATTACCTAAGTACATTAACGTGTGCAAAGGACATGCCATTAAATGCCTGCAATTTACAGCATATCCTCGGAGAATTTCATAGCATTTTATTGCAAACATTTTAATTGCAAGAGGGTGGGTGTTTTTTTTTTACTATGGAACGTTTATGCATTTTTACGCCAGTGATGTCCCTGATGGTGATGATGAGTTTTATGACAAAATGCTTAAGAGTATAACCAGTTATACAGTTGCTCTTACTTATATCAACTACTGAAAAGGTAACACACAAATCAAAGACAGACATTTTTAATATATTGCAGGAAAGTACAGAGTGACCAGATAAGAACGATAGGAAAAGAAATTTAAATAAAACAACAACGGTGTGAGATATCAAATTGATACATGCATGCCATTATGTAAGGAATAGCAAATCATTTAAGTGGCCGCCTCGGTACTTCAAGCGGTCGATCCAATCTTTGAAGGCTCGGTTGAATATGTGCGACGTTATTCCTGCAATAGCGTCTCAAATATTCGAGCAGATAGTTGGCTTGTTAGCGTAGACTAAGCACTTGACGTAGCCCCAGAGAAAGCAATCGGGGGGGTGTTAAGTCTCATGATCGCGGCGGTCAATTGATGAACGCTCGCCGTGAAATGACTCAGTTCTTCACCACTTCGAGCGTTGCGTTGCTTGTATGGCATGTAGTACCGTCTGGTTGAAACCACAGCTCGGATATATCGATGTTGTCTAGCTCTGGCCACAGAATTCGAGAACCTTGATGGTAACGGTGTCTCCTTAATCATTGGAAAAACTATCATTGCTATCTGGTCACACCCAATTATAATCTAAAATATGATCATCTGGTTTAATAAACTATTTAATGAAATTCAAATTAGCAATGTTTATTTTAAATGCATCATCACATTTGACTTCATTTCTAATGCATTCATTTTCAATTATTTCCTCTCTGTTGTAACCACTTTCAAAGCCTCTTCAAGGTGTGATAATAAATTAAATCCTTCCATTTAACTAATGTTTAAATCAGCATTATTCATACATTTACCTAATCGTTTCATGTTTCGAAAACACATTTTAATTATCCTTATTATTGAGCCCTTCAGTACCTATGTGCCTGCAAATACAATTTAATATTCTATTAGCAAAAGCTCCTGAGAATATTCGCACGCTCGTTTAAATCTTTCTTCTCTGCTTAATTGTAATGTTTGTTAAGTTCTTACAGCGCCGGGGATTTGCACTCCACGAAATTAAAGCTTCTTATCCGTTGACTGTAAATTTAACTCAAATTGTTTGTGAAATGATTTTCGCCCCAAGTCGTACAAACTTGAGCAAACCACGGCCACGAAACGTACAACAAGACCAACTGCCAACTACAGCGAAGCCATTAAATTTTCAAGAAGTATACTTAAGCAGCAGAGCACTCGACACTAAAGCACATTCACATCCACCACATCCAGGCGGGTAGTCTTAGTCGAGGAGTTGGCATTCGAGAGCGGGAGCGTGTTTGTGTGTGTGTGTGCCAGTGAATGAGATGTTATTAGAGATATTATGGTGTTTGTATTTTTATGTACAAACACCATGTGTACGCATGTGTATTTATTTCGTGTGTGTGTGTGTGTGTGTGTGGCTTATCCTTTGGGGTATAATTTACAAAACACCCAAGTTGCGGTGTTGCAAGTATTTCCATGACGTTTGGCGGCTGACACAAGTGGGACTTTAAATGTTTTTCTTTGAGCTTGATTGTATGTGTATGTGTATGTGATTGAATTGTAAATGTTAATGACGTTTTAGGCGCTCACAAATAATGAAAAATATTCCAAAGTCTTGCAATTACAATTAAAAAATAATTTAGTTTCATTAAAATGTTAAATTATGTAAAATATTAAATCAATTTGACTGTTAAATCTTTCCGCACTTCACAGCAGACACCATTAATTACATTGTGTCTATTACCACCACTGACAATGACAAACACTTGTTGTAAATTCTTTGTTGTTGTGTGTAATTGTAATTACTGTTTGCAATTAGTTTGCGGTTGTATATGGCATGACCACAAACAAATTTGTGTGTGTGTGTGTGCGTTCAAACGCATTTCATTCTAACCCCCTCCACATAGATCCTCCCATCAAACATTTGCATAGCTTAAATTAAAGTTATTATAATGACAAAAGTTGTAAAAAAAAACAAAACAAAAATATCATCAAACAAACGCCTGCATTAAATTTATGACCACTTTGGCCTGAACAACTGTGTGGTGTGGTGGCCTGACATGGAGAGGCGTACAATGAACAGCAAATGTACTTTAATTTTAATGAGGCAACTTCTGTAATTTATTATTCAACATTGTAATATGCGTTAAACTAAAAATACACCGATTTTTTTCGACACCTCGATGTGCGTTTGTTCTGATAAATGATAAATTCGTGCAAATGAATTTGAATTACACCGACAGCAATTTGTACACAAATTAAGAACATTTCTATGAAGTAAATTGATTTATTTGTTATGTTTTGGAAGGATGGTGAAGTAAAGTACTCAGTGGTCCAAAGTCAGTCTTTCTCAGTATTAAATTTCATTTAATGGATTCCAAGGATTTCAAGGAGAATCCTAAGATTTCAACTTAATTTGTAGCTCAATTCAACTTCGGTCGTTATGCTTAACATCGGAAAGAAAAATGTATATTAAAAATTAATATCACTCATACGCCCCTACGTACACAAATATGTATTTTTTCATAAAGACCCAGAAACAACAATTGAATTGAATTTTTTTCGCTCCATCCTATAAAATATATATACTATAACATGGGATCATAATGTCCCAACAGATTTTAAAATCAATAATTCAGAAAAACGAAAACTTATAAAAAATAGGAAATATATTATCACTGTAACTGACTCATGTAACTGACTCATTGGTAGTATCACGAACTGACGTAACTGGAATTTCGTCAGTTCGTGATACTGTCGACGATATGAGGCATTAATAGTATATGAAGAGGGTAGTATCCAGAGCTTGGAAAACACTAAAATCAAAGAGAAAGCTTTCTTCTATTCCTCGATACAAAAAATGTTGACATTTTGTACTTCTACAGAATATGTATTGGAACTGAGGATATACCACTGAAGAAGAGGAGGGTAGTGCCTCTCGAAGTACATATCTGTGTATTTTGTATACTGTCGTCGGCTTTTCAATTTATGGTCTTGTAAAAACGTACATACTAACGTAATTTATGTTTGTCTTAGAGCTCGAACCTAACAATCATTCACTTATTGGATGCTCATTAAACAAATCAATTTTCATTCGAATTTTCGGTTATGTGCTGTGGTGGAAACGAAACTTCTACATTGAATGAATGTTCCCAATTTGTGGAGCCTCACTTCATTTCACTTTACTCCAATTTGAAGCCTCCTTCGATTTAATCATAGAAGTGATCCAATCATAGTTTACTTAAGAGATTCACTCAAGTGTCGAATTACTTCCTTATGAACATTCTCTTGTATTTATTCACAAAACCTCATTCAATATATTGCCTAACCACAACCACACCCACATTGCGACACTTATTAATAGGCAAACTAGACTTTATTTAAATTTTTTTAATTAACTGTAAATTTCAATCAAAATCCAGCAAATGGCAACCAGATACTGTTTTCATTACACAACAAAGTGTGTTGAAGTGTAACTAAGCCAATGCGATGTGGTGTGGCACAAATGGATTTATTATAATTACAAATAAAATAAGGACAAAACATTCAGTTGAAAAGTTCACTAGATTAGAAGGAGGAAAAAAAACATTTTAATTAAATTTCGACTAAAGCAGGAAGTAAAGAACTAACTCTGCGCTAGATTTGTTGGAAAACCCGTCATTCACACCAATGGGTACACAATAACAATACACAAAAAAAAACTTTAGAGGAAATTTAAATTTCCAATGCGAACTGGTTTTTGTTTTTTGCAACCATTTTGACTTTGTATCCTTTGCGAATTTGCATTTTGGATAATTGCAAAGGGGAAACGTATAAAAAGGAATGAATAAAAATTTCTGAATTTATACGGATTTGTGAATGTTGGTGAAAATCTAGATTCACACACACGCACTCGGAAAAAATAGTGCCAAAATAATTCAGCAAGGTGCGAGATGCGAGATTACCAACGCCTCGAGTGTGCAATGCAATCAGCTTACAAATCGTTTGAATTGGATGTGGATGCGAGTGGATGCGAGTGGATGAGAGTGGTGGCTGAGTGCAAATGCGAAAACACTTTTCGCAGTGTGTGTGTGCATGAGTGTTGACTAGTTGAGGTGTGTGTGTGGGGCGTTTGGATGGCGCAATTGTGAAGTCATTCAAATGTAATTTTCTGTTTGTGTTTGAGTTGGAGGGCGTCGCAAAGTTACAACGTTTTCCTTTTATAGTTAGATTATGGATAAAACATGTTGACACTGTTACTGTCTCTTTTTATACAGCTTTTTTTCCTTCTCCGACAGTTGTCAGCACTTAAATTTAAAATGTTTTGTCATTTGCATTCGCAGCTTGGATGTAGTCAATTATAAATATTTGAACAATTTATACATGTACATTTCGTTTAATTCTCTATTTCTTGTCTATCTCGGCAGTGGCAGAAGCGTCCACTTTTGACGCTTCTGATCTAAGAGGCGGGCCCAAGCCACAACCTCATCCCTGGATACCTTCACCCGTAGTGGCATATCTGGAACCTCTGCCGAGACCGACCAAATCTCCAAGTAGGTTGTCTGTGTCAGTAGTCTTGTGTTGTGTTGCCTGTCAGTGTGTATGTGTTAGTTGGACAATTACTGTGTTAGTATAGCCGTTAGTAATGTTTGCTTTTAGGCACCATCACAAAAAAGCCAAGTACTCACAAAACACGCTCACACACCCACCAACTGAAATCCTCACCACAAAATTAATACAACACCACAATTGTCGCTTTGAGTCGATGTCGGCTGCTGTTACATTTATTCTATGACTTGATGTTGTCTTTGCACACTTTTACTCTGAAATTGTTAATAAACTTTCATTCGTTTGGTTTCGTTTTTCTCCCTCTCTTCTCTTGTTTACAGAATGCGATCAGACTTTCGTTTCACGCATTGGCGGTCCACAAAATGGCAGCTTTTCCGCGCCACTGCTGCACAATCACAAGAATCATTCGCGCCAATGTCTATACACTTTCCTAGCAGGACCGGGACAACGAGTTGAAGTACTTTTTACCGCATTTAATTTAAGAGGAAGTCCACCTGAGTGAGTTGAAATTTTACTACGCCTCGATTGATGACCAAAAGGATTTAATATATTTTTTTAATTAATAAAATCTCATGTATTTTTTTTCATTCTGGGAAATCTCATTGAAAAAATAGCGGTTCTGCCGTCGGTGAATTACCAACGTAAGTAGATTATTAATTGTTATGTCATAAAATAAAAAATACATTTATTTATTTTCGTATACACATGAGGGAAAATCTATTTGTCCATTGTTCGGCTCAGATTTCTGTAATTATTTTGATTTATTGGCCGTATTTTGTTATTGAAATTGAATTATTCTCGAAAGAGTGGGCTACTTTAATTTGCATGCTTGATTGAATGTTAATTACAATATTAAAATGTGCAACATCACAATGGCAGCAGGGAATTAAAATGTATTCATGCCTACAATTTCATAACCACTTGTTTCCACTTCTCAGGCAAATAATCCAATTTGTAAATCTCTGAAAGGATTTTTTGCATTTCATTGATAAGATGGATTTGTTAAAAGTATCAAGGTTATAGTGAGAAAAATACAGATATCACAATAACATTTATAGACTGGGGAGACACTTGATAAGTAAAACAAAGTCAGCACAACACAAAAATGTTTAAAAAATATTTGATCCATAGGCCCAATCTTAGGCAAAATAAAGCATTAGACTTGTACAAATTCTATTAGAACCTCTACATGTATCATTTCCATCTCAAATAAAATAATTTCTTTCAAAAACTTTTCATTTTCATAAAAATACAAAAAATATATATTTCTATTCGCACAGTTGTGTTCACGAGTACATGGATATATACTCCGAGGTGCAAGCATCGGATCCAGCGGAATTAATAAATTCGCCATTTGGCGGACGCTATTGCGGCACCATACCACCACGCCGACGTATTTCCATGTACCGAGCGATTGCCATTTCATTTTTTACCAATAAAAATGTATCGACGCCCGATTTATTCGAGGGAACTTATAGATTTATAAATGCATGTAAGTACATCAAATTGAAAATATTCCTGTAAAAATATGAATTCCAAATAATAATAATAATTTCCATTCCATTACTCAATTAGCGGAATATGAAATTGGTATACCAATTGCGGGTTCACCATGTTCCTACACCATTACGCCTAGCATGAGTATCAATAAAACGGGCGCCCTGATATCGCCAACCTATCCGGGAGTCTATCCGAAGGATATGTCATGCACATATCAATTCCTTGGTGAAGCGAATCAAAGAGTTCGCTTAGAATTTCGTGATTTTGATCTATTTTTTGGTGGACCACAGTGAGTACCTCTAATGCTGGAAATAGGCTTATTCAAAGTGAGCACTACCGGTGACCGAGCGAGTTCACAGCTGGCAGTGCTCACTTTTGATTTGCCAGCAACAATTGTTAATACAGTTGCTCTACAAAAAAAAAAAAAACACACCATTTTGCTTTTCTCCAGCTGCCCATTTGACTATGTCAAAGTGTATGATGGTCCCGACAATTCGTCAGCATTAATCGGTACATATTGCGGACAACAAAGAAATTTAGTTTTATACTCAAGCGAATCGAGCCTTTTTGTTCATTTTTATACGTTACCGAGAACCGCAAATACACAAAATCGTGGCTTTAAAGGAATTTATGAATTTAGCGAAAGTTTTGTTAAATTAGATTTTATACGTAAGTACAATTGTTTTTCGTTGTTGTGTTTATGTGTGTATCCCAGCAGGAAAAATTTGTATTTAAAAAATGATGTAATTATGAGATATAATTAAGTCTTAAAGGTTATCGGGTTCGAAGATTTCGAATCCCATAATATTTTGTTTAAGGTTCATAGAAAAAAATAACGGCCCCCGGCAATGAATTATTTATTTAAAATTTGTTTAATGATTTCCTGCTGGGATATTATTTGTTGTAAGCCTGCATATATGTTGTGAAAAACCACACGGACATAAGTAGGGTCGATTCCGCATTGATAGTGACGTTTTAATACTCTTCGTGTTAGTGCAGTTAGTACTTGGCACTAGATCAGTGATGGGCAAGCTTTGCCTTTTACAGAATGCAATCACACGTAGCAACGCCTCTTACGAAAGTTTTTGAAACATTCTACTTTTCGTAAGGGGCGTCGGTATAACTCACTTACTAAGCGACAAAAGCTCCCATCACTGCACTCGAACTAGAAAAAATTCTCATGACACTTCTACTTTCAACAGACGAACTGCAATTCAAAGTGAATCTATTTCGATTTCGGTTACTTAACTTTAAAGTACAAGTATATCGATTTCGCGTTCGAATTCCGAATTGATCCGTTTCAGATTTCTGTATAAGACCATGAATATCGATGAATATCAATTTTGTCTTCGGTTCTGGTGCCTTTTCTTGGCAATTTCTATTTTTATGAGAACTTTGCTCGCATAGCTCTGATTTTTCTATTGTGATACTTTCTCCTAGACTATTTTATATTTAGCAAAAAAAATTAAATGAAAACATTTTTAAGCTCACAGTATGTGCATGGACCACGTCCAAATCCGAGCGAACATTTTTGCTGCATTTCACATTTTTCAATTTACAATTTGCCACACTCTCTCAATACTATCCGAATACTTGACATGTATCTACTTAATTGGTTCACTAATCGTACTAGCACTCAAATTATTTACTCTATCCTCAATCTAAACTAACGAAACAAAATTTTCCCACATCCTCGAAAAATCACTCAAAATGCAACAACAACTCTTCGCTCACACCACCAATCACACCGAATTAGGTGAAAACGATGGCATTCACATACGTGGCTCAGAATGTGATCAAAAGATTTTATCAAAGAAGGAATCAACCGGATTTGTGCTCTCACCAAATTATCCTTATCCGTATATACCGAAAACGGTTTGTAGGTAAGTACAAATCGTGCTTAATAGGTGGAGTCCAAACCAAACCCTAATATTTCTGTTGTGTCATTTGAACTGGTAAGGTATTTCATCTATGGTATGCAAGATGCTCAGCACCTGGAACGTGTACGTCTGGAATTCTCCTCATTTAACATACCAAAGGTTGAGCACAAGGACAGAAGCGAGTGAGTGGCTACTCCATGCCAGCTGCTTTGGTTGCTCTATTTACCATTTGAAAATTCTTCCAGATCCAATTGCACCGATGGCTATTTGAAGGTCTACTTGAAGGGTCAGGAGACGGCAGACGCCTATGATAAGTTCGACTACGAGTTGTGCGGCAATGAGACGCAACGCGTCATCAGCGATGGACCACGCCTCGCCATGGTCTTCAGTTCGGGTGAATTGCAGGGGCGTGGCTTCAAGGGCAAATACACTTTCGAAACGGAATATAAGATACCGGGCACGGCCGCACCAGACGGCACATGCAGTTTCACCTATGTCAGCAGCTCGAAGAAGCGAGGCGAATTGAATAGTCCACGCTATCCATCCAATTATCCATCGGAGACGAATTGTTCCTATTTGTTTTTGGCCGAAGCCAACGAACAGGTGACAATTGTCTTCGATCACTTTAAAGTGAAGGCGGATGGCAATGCAAATGCAACGGCAGGTGCCTATGGGTGAGTGGTCAACGCCGCATCATTGTTGTGTGATCCGATTTCATGTTGTATTCCCGATTCAGCTCTGGCGCTTGCTTTGAAGACTGGCTGGAAATGTATGTCGTCTATCGTGACAATAACGATCGTTTTCTTGGTCGTTACTGTGGTTTGACAGCACCCGGCCCCGTAGAGAGCCCAAGGGGTGCGGTTGGTCTGCGCATCACTTTGCACACGGATCAGGAAAACGTTGCCAGCGGCTTCAAAGCACGCTACTTCTTCGAAACTGCCAAATCCGATGTGGGTGATTGTGGTGGAAATTTCAGCAACGAGGACTCGGGCATCATAACATCGCCCAATTATCCGGCCGGCTACAAGGCGCCCGGCAAGGGTATGGCTTCGAATGCCTGCAACTGGATAATGACAGCACGTCCCGGCTACAAGCTGTCCATTAACTTTGAGCAATTTTCGATTGAGGGCGATCCAGCAAGTGAGTAGAATTCAAGTGTAATTTTGGAAATGCAATTCAATTCACACGTCTTCACAAAACCACAACAGATCGTGGTTGTCCCGCTGCTGTGTTGCGTCTGTGGGTGAACGTCGACTCGGATCAGCCGCCATTGGAGTTGTGTGGTGAGAAACCGCCCGTCGAGCAGTGGCATTACATTTCGACTGGGCAAACTGCACGCATTAGTTTCACCACCAGCGACAAAACCGTTGGTGCACAGGTGAGTGTGATTGTGGTTTCCTCCATGTGTGGCTGTACAGATTCACGCTAATTGTGCGGTAATGGTACACAAATCGCCATAGAATGCTGATGTAAATGAACATGGCGCATACAAGGAGTGAAAACGAATTCCGATTTTGCTTTTTGGCCGCTTTCCAGCGAAATTCCCTGCGGTGGGACGACGACAATGTGACAATGGCAATCTGCGACGGTAAACAATGATGACATTCCGGACGTTTGCCAAAATCGTAAAATATTGAAATGCAACTCAGTGTTCAGTGTCACTACAATCGTTATTAGTTTGTCAATTCCCCATTCAATTGCTTGCAAAAATGCTTCCGGCGGATGGGGTTTTCCAATCGAATTCATTTCAATAATGGCGAATTGAATTTCAAATTTTATGAGAATATACTTAGTGGAATTCAATGGCTAGGGACAATCGAGGAGGGATTTTTTAATTTTTAAAAGAAGGCAGGCTAGTGAAAAATATGGCCGAGACTGCTAAAGTAGCCACCAGTGAACCTAGGAAGCTGTAATTTTTAAGTCGGGTCTTATAAGGGAACAGTGGATCTAAGGGAGATCCAAGGGAGTATACATATATTAGGCACTCAGTTCCATAATGGATTAAGTCCATGTTGTTCTCAAAAGGAGTTTGATTAGAGGTCATTCAAGTTTTAATATTCCCTCGCTAGAATTAACTAATTCATATACAATTTTCTTTTTTTGTAATTTCCCAGGGCTTCCGCATTGTTTGGACTGAAATACAAGACTCTGGTCCAGGACCACCATCCATTGGATTGCTCTGCGAGTCGACCTACCACTTCCAGTGCGAGGTGGGCTACTGCATCTCGGACAAGCTGCGCTGCGACGGCGTCAAGAACTGTGGTCCTGGTGATGATAGTGACGAATTGCACTGTGAGTCGTGAGTGAGTCGAACGGTTCAGTTCATTTTCTTTCGTTACAATTTATTATTTTTTTTTTAATTTAATTTTAAGTTTTATAGCTTATAATTTCAGTTGATTTCCTCGAGAATGATTTGTTTTGATTTTTAATAATTATTTCAAATGGAAATTAACCGGATTTAAGTTACAAAAAATAAAATTGTTTTGCTTGAGAAATGCCACCGCATCCGAACTCAATTGGATTAAGCGTGCGACAAAACAATTTTACAAAAATGAAGTTCTTGGTTTGTTGAGTATTTTTACAAAATGTATTCTATAATTTCGTAGGGAAATGTGCGATTGCATAAGATAATTAAATAATAAATTTGATTTATACTACATATTTATGCAATCGATTTAGTTTAATATTTAATTTAATTTATGAATTTTTATTGATTTTAGATTATTTTTTAGTTTATTTCTATTATTTTTTTCTATATTTTTGTTAAGCCAAAAAAAAACTTGAACCCGACGAACACTTTCAAAATACTACTACTAATACTTAATACTAATCTTACTAATATTATCTACTAAATACTAATTAACTTTATTAAATTATAATTAAAGGCGTGAGTCTCATAAATTGATTATTGGAAAAGGAATTAAATTTCCTTTAAAACCTTTATGAGATGAACGTCCTCTTCTATAAAACAGTCAAGGGAATCTAGAAATCACGAAACTCTTTGCTTACCAAATGTAATCTCACTTAAAACTAGAAGTCTATATTTTTCGATCTAACTTTATTAAAGGTCTTACTGGATGACTAAAATAAACTAAAATTTATTAACTTATCTCTACTAGCCTATCAACAGCTCAGAGTCAACCGGTCTGGATTCCCCTGCCTGTATATTTTAACCTCAAAACTTATCTCTCAAACCGTTTCTTTATTGCACCTAAGCTAATGTTTTATATTAAATATAATTAATATATTAAATCAAATCAAATCTAACCTACTTTCATAACTACAACCTACTACAACGTATCTCATATTAGCTATACCTACTTGCCACATACTAGGGCTGGTGATTTTCAACACTTCGAAGCCTTCGAAGCTTCGAAGTTTTATTCGAAGTTTCGAAGACTTCGAAGACTTCGAAGCTTCGAAGTTATAACGTGCTTCGAACATATCGAAGCTTCGAAGGTTAAAAAACTTCGAAGCTTCGAAGTCTTCGATTTTTTCTTTGGAATAATATAAATGTACGAGTAGCCTTTTTTGGGCGAATCAGGCCAAGTTGATTCATGTCAGGTGGAATTACAACCACCAGGTGCGTCATTGCACATTTTTTGGGTGATTCATGTCAGGTGGGATTACAGCTGCCACCAGGTGCGTCTTTGGGACTTTTATGGTTGAATCATGTCAGGTGGGATTACAGCTGCCACCAAGTGCGTCCTTGCACCAAAACGTTCGGTAAGTGTGGTTTTATATCCGCTCTGTAATCCCACCTGACATGATTCACCCATAAAAGTCCCAAAGACGCGCCTAGTGGCAGCTGTAATCCCACCTGACATGAATCAACCAAAAAAGTTCCAAAGACACACCTGGTGGCATCTGTAATCCCACCTGGCATGATTCATCTTGGCCTGATTCGCCCAAAAAAGACTAGTCGTACATTTATATTATTCTAAAGTAAAAATCGAAGACTTCGAAGCTTCGAAGTTTTTTAACCTTCGAAGCTTCGATATATACGAAGCACATTATCTACGAAGAACTTCGTGTAAACTTCGAAGCTTAGTCTAAAAAAACTTCGAAGCTTCGAAGTATTCGAAGTCTTCGGAAAAACTTCGAAGCTTCGAACTTCGAAGTATTCGAAGTTTCGAAGGCTTCGAAGGAAAGTAACAGCCCTACCACATACAGTCTGAGTGTCCTAAACTCAATTCCAAAAAAACACAGCACGTTCTTTCATCTTTAAAATTCTAGAATTGACCTAAAAACTGTTTTCTGTAAATATTCTTAGTAAAATATTGAAATTTTTCGAACTAAAAAGTTGTAGTTGCGTTAGGGCGTATGGTACCCCAATTTGCTCAGTCTCTATTTATTTACCTATGTATGTATGTGTGTTTTGCGTCCTTTAATTTCCCATCCGTTATGAAGTAATTTTGTATGTATGCTCGTTTTTCGACTTCCTTAATCTAAAAAAAAAAAACCCAACCCACCCAAATCGTAGTCATAGGTATCGCCTGACAGTTAAGAAAGTCACTCCCCTCAGCTCACTTCTTCTAACTTCTATTCTTGAATTGTCTTACACGAAAAATTTCTTCATCTCGTTCTTCTTTCTCTTTTCTTCTCTTTCTTTTGATTTCCACTGTCTCAAAATGTCTCAATGTTTACTTTTTACAACGGCGCCTCCTCACTCAGGTGACGGCAGTATTCCTAATATGCCAACATTAATACAACTCATTGGTTTAGCAATGGCCGCACTGCGTGTTTATTTCATATTTTAAAAAATTAAAAAAATTTTGTATGCGCAAAAAAAAAAAAAACAACCAACACTGGTTGAGATCTTGTCCATTTTAAAGTATTTAAAGTTAATTGATTGTCTCGAAAATTGCTAAACCAATCCGCTACACACGAAAAGGAATTTTCAACCATTTTCACAACGTCAACTCTAAAATCTAATACAATTTTACGATAAGAAAAAATAATAATAAAAACAAATTTCGAAATTTCCTTTGAATCTAAAACGTATCGTTAGCAACACGTGAGTCCAAAAAAACCATTAACTTTCTGATTTTGAAGTTTTTGTAAACAATTTTGTAATTACATACACATTTGTATTAAATACACCGCCTCACACACACGAACACCACCACATCAGTTAAAATTACGCATTCACTCACTCAACGTCAAGTCTTTCGCCATCTTTGAAACATATTCGTATCATCAAGACATATCTCCCGGTACTTGCCTTCATTGTACTTAGTCCATTCATATATGAAGCGTTTAAGCCATTGATGGGCCAGGTTCGCATTAGTATTGACGCTTCTTATATGTGAACATCGTTCACAAACACATTCAAACTGGGATCAAAGCTTGTCCATCAATGGTTTAAACTTTGAAGCGAAAGTGATGGGCATGCCTTCTTCAGGCCCATCACTAGGTCCAGCCCCAATCGTGGTGAATACTAGAAACTGATTTAGCTTATGGGGAAACGAATTGAAGTTAAGTCAGTTCGTGATATTGCCGACAATGGAGTTTGGACCACTTTCCCTTTAAACGCCTCATATCATAGAAGTCGCTTTGTTGTCGTTACCCTCTTCGTAGTATTTGCCCATGAAAAGTTATACGTATATGAAGTTGTTTGATTTTGTTCTTGTTTGAATTGTTACAAAACATTTTAAAAGTATTTAGTTGTTCTTGTAATTGGAGTAATTTGTATTTTTGCTGGAAATTAATATCATTTTTAATTATTCACATTTTGTTTTGCCACTTCATTTCGATATTTTTATGATCTTTTATGGTTCAGACTTCTTCAGACCATTATCCCCCCCAAAAAAAAAAGGAATGGTATTTTTTGCATCCAGGAATGGTATTCTGGGATATGGTTCACACCAGGTTAACTTAAGGGGACCTACATATACCTAAGATAAATTTTATTATGAAAATTAAATGAATATTGTCTTCAGCCAGAAAAATACATGTTACCGCTTGTTAGAACATCTTCTTTCAGCATATTTTGTCTGCTGTTAGAACTGCGGCGGGGGTGGTGGCGGATGTAAGCCTTACATAGAGCACATATGGGTCCATAGCAATACCACCAACTACCTTATCCTTTACCACTTAGATGTTTGCCTTCTTCCATGGTCTGTATCTAGTCCGAACGTGCCGGACTTTAAAGCGAATCTTTTTAGGCTTTTAAGTTCAGTAGTTGCGACTTATGCCAGCTCGAACGTAGCTCGATCAAGAATCTTCCATCGACTTCTGGTTGAGGCTAGGAACTAAGTATCTTGCATTTGGTTTTCGATATTCAATTGAGCATTTATTCTATTTGGGGAATTTTTGCCAAGTATTTACTAAATTCTTGTTTGTTTTATTTTAACATTATTATTTTGTTTCATTTAACATGCTTCCACTGTTTAATTTTTAATACGGAATGTTCTATAGACGCTTCTTGCGTACACCCCCATCAGAAAAGCTTTCTATGTTGCACTTTTCCATTCACTTTCCGCATTTCTAAAAGCACCAAGTATTTAGATTTACTTAGATAAAAGCACAAGCTATGAAACTTAGAATCAGATTAGCTGTACTGCTGTATTTAGCACTTAATACAAAATCTTACTTAAAACCAAAAATCTTCAGAAACAAAATAATTTTCAAACACCACAACTTAAAAAAATTAACCGCACAAAAGCCTCTTCATACACACAATGCAGCCAAGCCAATCGAATCACAGCAAACATATACTCGTACATAAAATATATATAATATTTCCTTTTGAAAAGATTTATTTTAATTATTTACATAAATACTTCCATGAAAATGAATTTAAGTTATCTATGCCATATGCATAAGTATCCAATGTAAATGCATTCAATTTGCTCTTGTATTCGATGCGAGGCGTACTAATTTTGGCTAATTTTTTGTATATTTTTTCCCACCTACAAAATTTCCTATGAACAAAAATACCAACAATATAAAATGCATGAAATGCGCGCATTCAAACAAAACAAAAAAAAAACAAAAGGTATCACGGAAGCGCCCGAGGAGGATCACGGCGTTCTAATTATAATAACACTAGTCGTCGTCTCGTTCCTAATCTGTCTCCTATGCACACTTTGTCACTCCAGAAGAAAACGTAGAAATCACGTCCGGCAGCTGGGCTTGCATCGAAATGCGCACTACGATTCGCAGACGAGTGCGACAGGTAAACTTTAACATAGAAATTCATAATTACCAGGGAACGGAAAAATATGTGTTGCATACTTTCAGTGACGAAAAAACAAACAGGAAGTGTTAAAATTTTAAGTTTTGTAGTTCAATTACATGGTTTAGTGTAGGTAATAATGAGTAAATTACCGAACTATCGACTTGAAATTTTGTCACTTTCCGGTGTTTCCGTCACTAAAAGTATGCAACAACTCCGTTCCCTGATAACAAAAATGTTCCTATTTTGCTTTTAAATTTGTATTTTGTGATTTTGTTTGTTTTAAATTTTATTTTCAGTTTTTAAGCAATTTTAATTGAAGTGCAGCCATTCTTTTCGATAATATTTTTGTAATTATAATTTAAGGTATTTTTTAAATAAATTTCTAGTACCTACAAATTTAAGCCAAAGCGATTAACTCTAGAACTCAACTGGTTAATTGTTTCGATCAGAAATTAGACTTGATCGCTTCAGGGCAGCTCCTAAATCCTTTGAATAAACTTCATCCCGCCCCCTTCTTCACAGTAGGCTTAAGCTCGAGTCGTCGTCATCTGCAGAGTGGCGGCAGCATATCCGGCAGTTTGCACGGCATCAACAGCGGCAATTTGATCATACCGCCTGCACCACTACCGCCCACAAGTGTGCCGCCACCGCCACACATATGCATTGCCGGCGTGGATATTGGCGGGCCGGGCATGATGTTCAATGGCGACGACGATGACGACCTGGACGACGACGATGACGATGTACAGCGTGAAATTTTCATCAACGATGTGCGATTCGACGACGATGACGACGACGACAACATGGATCATATGCAGCACTTGCAGAACGTTTAACAATTGGCGAAAATATGCAATAAGATTTTTTCCGAAATTAAACGCTATTATAGGAAATTATGAATCTCTGATGATGCAATTGACAGTTAAGAAAGTAAATAGAAAAATTCCCCCAAAAAAAAACGAAAAAAAAAATGTATTAAGTAAAGTAAGATTAAGGAAAATACGAGTAGAAAAAAAATGTTTAAAACGATGAAGCAGCTTCCTACGAAAATGCATGCACAAAGTAAATTCAGAGGCGAAGAAGCGAAGACGAAAAGCGTATAAGAAATGTAATTGAGAAATTACATGTGTAGTTGTGAGAGGACAACAAAAGTCGTACGAAAACATACACTGAAAATACGTATTGTAGTCTTTTTTGAAAACAATTGAAGAAAATAACAAAAAAGAAAAAACCCATACAAATATTTCGTAAGCATAAATTAATTTCAAGCAAACCAAATCAAGTTAATAAGGAGGTGGCATGGAGGAAAGTGACAACGGAAATGAAGATTTTTAAAATACTGACATTTCTTTTTTAGAAACTTACTGATTAAAATATATTTCACAAGTTAACAATATACCAAGAGGAGATGGGGACAGTGGTCAGTCCATGGAAAAAGAAAAAGAAAATTAACAGAAATTGTATGGGTGGGAGAATATGTGTAGCAAAAGGAAAATCAAACAAACAGTAGAAAAGGTAAAGCAAAGCATTCATCAAAAGCTGTCAGTATGGAGTAGAGCAAAGGCGAGACGAAGGAGTTAGGAAAACGTTAAGTAAATTTATACATTACAAATACGTATAAATAATTTCATTGCTAAATGAAAAAGTTGTTGATTTTTATATTTGATACGAATAATATACTATACTATATTTAGGAGAAATTAAAATAAATCAATTGGAAAAAACCCAAAAAAAGAAAGCATCATAACAAATTGCAAACAATAAAAATAAAACATCAATAGAAAAAATTAACATTGCGTGAAATATTGAAAAACAAAAGCAAATAAAACAAACAAACCGTTTATAATTTATTTACACATTTTTTTACAACTGCGTACATTTGCCCGTCAAAAACCGTAAAAAAACAGTAACAAAACTCCACAAACATACATACACACACACATAAAACACAAACCAACCATTCTAAAAACATGTGCTCAATAATATAAATATAGATACCATATATATTTAACGAAAAATAGAAGGAAACAAATAACCAAAATCACATTAAAACACACATTTCCAAACATAAACTAAAATTTATAAATAATAAATCTAATAAATACATAATGAAAAAAAGAACACGAAGTATATAAACAATTAGTGACTATCAAAACTGCATCTTCCAACAAAAACAATTTAAAAAATAATACATACAATAAATACCAAACACTTATTCAACGTATTTAAGCGCGACAAATAGTGAAACATATTTAAAGAAAAAAATCTAAATGATCCAACAGTAAAAAATAATAATACAAAATATTTCCTCAAAAGGTGGCAAGAAATTTACATTGGCATTCGCTATTTTAATATAATTCCAACATTTATTAATAAAAATTTAAAAAACATACGCGTTTACCAGCATCTTGACAGCCATACAAAATATTCCAAAAAAATAAATACATTTTAAATAAATTTTGTGGGCTCATATTTTTTTTTAGTTTTTCCAAGACAAGATTTGGATTTGGTATTTCCACTGATTTGTAAAGGATTTAGTTTGAAGAAAATGAAAAGAACCTGTTGACACTCAGATCAAGTGGGAAACAATGAAGTAGGCAACACTGCAAATTAAAACAAATCCAATCCGTTTAAAAAATCAATTAACCCTGAGTCCGAAGAGAGAGTACGGACTGGAACACTTTTTCAATATGTACCAATCCATCTACTCTCTACATAGAATTTTTTAGTATACAACGTCGGCACTACAATTGAACAAGACTAAAACTGATTGATTTAACAATAAAAAAACACTCAGACTTAGGACACACTCTTCGCGTCAATTGGCGCTATAAGTTCGACAAGGTGTTGTTGTCTATCTACAATTTTTGCTAATTTCACACGGTTTGTTGTTCTATGAAGTGAAGTTAATTTGCCCTCTTCTTGAAAATTCCCTGTTAATAGCCAAACAAATTAACCCCTTCATCCATAACAGTTACCAATTAAAGCCACAAACGTCACTAAAGCCAATCACAAAACGCAATTAAGAAAGAATTCATAAACAAAATCCAAATTAAAAAAAACACGACATTAAAAACCAATTCTAGCATTAAGTGTACGTAAAAATTAATATGAAAAAATCAATAAACTAAAAGTTAAACATTAAAATAAATGTTGGTAGTAAAATTAAACTATATATATTAACAATTAAAAAAACAAACAAAGTCACAGAACAGAAACGCACGCGTCATGTGGTTAAATTAAACATAAAATGGTTAAAGACATTATTAAAAACAAAACTAATATCAACAACAACAATTATGATTTTTTATACCATTGAATTCATAACTTATTTACAAACCCAGACCTCCCAAAAAAAAACCCCCCATTTTATTTCAAATTATTTTTCAAAAACTCTTTTTTAAGGTATAAAATTAAAACAACATTTTTAGATGCGAACGAGCATAATTTTTAACGAAAAAAAATTATTGGTTTCATAGCGCACGTACGTTTTGCAATAAAAAAAATTAAAAATTAAAAAACAAAATTCTAAAAATTAAGTAAACCAAAAAATAATTTTTAAAAAAAATGGAATAAAGTAGGTGTTTACAAAAAAAAACCAAAATTAATAAAAACAATTGTTGTTAAAATAATTAAATAACTCACACAAGAAAGTATGAAGGAAAAAGAAAACAAAAAAAAAGGATTAATTTTAATTAGTATGTAAACAAAGTTTTGTTGATGTTTTGCGTAAAATTTGTGTTATAGCAATAAAGAAAAAGTAATAAAATTAAAAAAAAAAAAACATAATATATAAAGTAAATTACTAACAAACCAAATTAATTCACAAAAAATCAAAGTCAGGCAGAAATTGTATTGAAAAAAAACTTTAAAAAAAATACAAAAAATTAAAAGCGCACATTGCAGCGCCCAAAATGTATTAAATATTTATACAAAAATATAAATAGAATGGGAAGAAAATGAAAAATATTTGAACTAAAATGCAGTTAAAGAAAAACATCAAAACAAAATTATTAAATACATAATTCCAATTGAAATTTAAAGCAAACACAAAATAAAGCAAGTATTAAAAGAGAAGGAATACCGAAAACCAAATTCAAACCAAAACGAAAAATTAAAGTAAAACAAAATAAAGCATAAAGTAAAACAAATAAATAAAATGAAATAAAAAGAAAGGAAAAACAAAACAAAAAACCAAACACCTACGCAAACAATTTCATGTTAACATTAAATATAAAGTATAATTAATAAAAACCAAAAAAGGATTACTGAAACAGAAATAAAAGAAAATGAAAATGAAAAAACCAAAATTGTTTAGATTAATGTACATTTTTAAATTGAATTGAATTGATTTCAAAAGCATTTTGGCCTTTATTGTAATTGAATTTGTAAGGCAATTTCATTTGAATGGATAATGTGATTTATGTTTTCGATTACATTACATTATGCATTGAAAGTAATTATAATTTGTTGTTATTATTGAGATCATTATTGAAGTATACAAAACGTTTATCTATTATTATATATACACGTATACAATGTGTATATATATATATATCTTATGCATATATATATATATAAATGTATATTTTAAAATTTATGTCATTATTTTGATTGCTCGATGTTATTATTTTAGATTTGACCGTAGTATTTTAATGTACTGCAGGATTAATCTTATATTTAAATATGGAACAGTATGTATTTGGTTTTAAATAAATTTAATTGAAGTATATAACAACACGCAGTTTTTGTTCAATTCGATTAAGGGCAGTGTAAATGGTAAAAGGTAAATGGTGACAACAGAAATTCTCGTAAAAATTGAATACTCTTGAGTAGTAAAAAGCACAGAACTGCATGTTCCTCGTCAAATTCCACTATAGATCCGAAGGTAGGAGTATCCGAAAGTCATAACTGTAGACTCTGTGAACTAAGCAGAAAAATACACATCCGCTTAAAGGATGAATTTGTGTGTCTGGCACACAAATCCTGAAAATCTGCTTAGAAAGTACTTACCATAACGAAATATTTTCGAATTCTAATTTTTCAGAGGCCCAGTTCGTGAATGGTAATTGCGTGTACACTCAAAAAAATTCAAATTGAAATCGTATCGCAAATTGGTGGTATAAAAATAAAATTTTCAGACTCAATCATCAAATTTCGTGCAGAAAGTACTTGTAATAAACAACAAAAAAAAAAAAAAAAATTGTTTCTTTAAAAAAAAAAAAAAAAACAAGGCTAACCCCTTAAAATTTTTAACAAACAAATTTTTTTTTTTAAAAATAAAAACAAATTTTTTTTGTAGTTTTTACTTACCAAAATGCAATGATTTATGCATAAGGTTTTCTTTTTTAGTAAGAATCTAGAGACGAAGTGGAACAAAAAATGTATTTTAATGTCGGTACTTGAAGTAAAATCAATCAATCATTAGATATTGTTTCTCTACTAACCGATAACTCCTGTAAAAAAAAGTTCAATTAAGACGTCCAATAGCAAAAAAATTAGGGAAATTAATGACCTGCTAGTAAAAAAAGAGCTTACATTTTCATTGAGTTTTTTTATTCAAAATAAATAGTGAAAAATAGAACAACAAATTTAAGCATGTAATTTATTTTTCCAAATTTATTTTAATCAATGTAATGTATATTGATAAGACCTTTGAGACATGCACAAAAATATAAAAACGCATTCGATATCATTTTAAAATGTATGTAAACTTAATGACGAAGGAAATAAGTTTCGGAAGATGAAGGACATCACTTTTTCGCATTGAGGCGGAACTTCTCCATCATTTGATTAATGGCCTCAGAGTCGCCTTTGAATTGAGCCTTGTTCTAAATGAAATCGAAGAAATATTCATTGTAATTTTGGATAGAAATTGCAACTCCAACGCATTTACATTTGCCACCAACTCATCGAAACTGGTTTGTTTCGTGCCCACCAAATAGAAGTCTTCGTCCGAGACGGTGATTTCACCAACCGCTTCCGCCGTAGAGCCCTCGTAGATATTCAGTTCTTTAAAATCAAAAACTATATCAAATCAATTAATTTCTCATCATTCACACACAGCACACACAAAAATTGTATTCTTTTTTTTTGTCTACGCCAACGCACCCACGGTTTTGATGAGTTTGCCATCGGCATCGGTGAAGTTGAATTGGAAAATATTCACCACCGAACGATTCTCAGGATCGGATTCCTTCAGTTTGTTGCGGATTTTCTCGATGATCTCATCGCTCTTCATCGTTCCTGTGGGCGTTCTGATTGACTGCGTCTGAGTGACTGTGTCCAACTGGTAGATAAGCAGCAGCTAAGCTGAATTTCCATTGACATGAGAAGAATACTTGAGAAAAATTAAATTTTCATGAATTGATCTCAATTAGACTGGCTGCAGGCTAATTTCTTTGTAGTTTTGCATAATTTTTAATTGAAAGCAATTTGCATGTATTGACGTGACATTTGAGCTTATTGATAATAGCTGGCAGTGGCTGAAGAAATTCCAGAAGATTTGTGTAAGTAGGGGTAATAAAATTGCACTTGAATTTCATTTTCAAATAAAAAATTAACTTTATAATTCGGAAATGACAGTTTTTTATAAAAAGAAATTATTGAAATTAATTTCCAAATTTATCAACTAAATATTAATTAAATAATTAAAATCTATGCAGCTCTGTACTCATCTCGGGCTTGTAGTCGTCATACACTTATGGCTTCCACAATTTCAATAAGCCATCTTCGCTGTACGAGGCCAAAAGATTCTGATGCGGATGATGGGTCAGGCCGATAACGTCTTTTTCATGCACCTGAAACAAAACATTCAGTTTTCAACAATTAAACTTATTAACAGCAACCACTTACATTCAAAGTACGCTCCAATTTGCCGGACGACACCGAGAAACAGTACAGCACCTGATCCTCGCCCGCACAATAAATGAATTCACCGCGCGGCGATAGCGTGGCCGAAATGAAGGCGCCCCCTTCGCGTTTGCCCGATGAGAAGGAACGCACAATTTGTCCCTGCATATTCATGATGACCACGGTGTTGGAGCGATTGCAAACTATGAAATGCTCGGGATTCTTGGGCAAAATCAGCACTGTATTCACGGCCAGTTCATTGCCCAGCGGCTTGTAAGTGGATAGGCATTCGGTGGTTTTCAGCGACCACACCTTCACCGTGCCATCCGAAGAGGCGCTAAGCAAGTTGTGGCCGTCCGGGGTAAAGGTGGCCTCATTCACAAATGATGTGTGGCCTGAAATCAAATTTTAAAAAATGCATATCTTAATACACTACTCGACAAATTGAAACTTTCTGAATAAATATTCCAAGTGAAACGGAGTCGAGGTCCATTTTTTATCAAATATTAAGTACCCACCCTTGAACTCCTTGAGCATCTTGCCCGACTTCAGGCCATGCAGGCGTATCGTGTGGTCAAAGGAAGCGCTCAGCACTTGACTGTTGTCGCGCGAGAACTGCAGGCCGGTAATGCCCTTTGTGTGGGCCTTCTCGAACTTGCGCAGGCACTGTCCCGTTACGATGCGCCACACTTTAAAATAACATTAGTAAGCAATGTGCCAAGGGATACTGATCATAAACACACCTTTGATCTGGCCATCCTGAGCGCCGGACGCCACCATTTCGGAGTCGCGTGAAAACGATAGGGCCAACACTGCCTAGAATTGTAAATTGAGTATGTTTTTGTTTAGAATATCGTTCTCGTGACCTCGCACTGAGTTGTGCAATTACCTGTTCCATCATCATGAACTGATCCTGGGCCTGATACTTCAAATCTTTTCGTATCTTGCCCGTGGTAAAGTTCCACACCTCAAGGAAACCATCCACACTGCCCGTGATCAGGTACTGGCCGTCCGGTGAGAATTGCGCACATTCCACGTGCGACTTCTGGCCAAACTTGATCTGACGGAACATCTGTGTGGGATACATTTCCTCTTCCTGGTCCTTCATGGCCGCCTTGCCGCGGAACAAATCAATCTGAGAGCCGGGCGGCAGAAGACCCTGATGTTGCTGCCACTTGAGTGCCTGACCGAGCAGCGCCAGCAGACGCGAAGAGGGCACAACGTGCACTTCACCGCTCAGCTCCTGCGAGATGACAGCCCTACGCTTCTCCTTACTGCTACTCTCTGGATAGGCCTCGCGCGGATCGAAGTAGGCTCGCTGCAGCATATTTTCTGCATCGGAAATTCATATAAAATAAAGAATACAAAAAATGCACTATAATATGCTCACCCAAGTGTATGTAGCGCTCTGGCTCGTGCTGCTTCAGCATAATCATGGGGTCCGTTTGACGCAGCAGGGAACGTGCTGCGCCCAGTTCGCGCAATTCAATCAGCTCCAATACGATTTGTTCGTACAAGTTGAGCAGCTTCTTGTCGGGCAGTTTCAGTGACTGCGTCACCTTCAGCACTGTGTCCCAATGGCCGTTTGTGATGTCTTGCACGAAGCCATCCACGCTGTCGACCGTATTCAGTGAAACGCCAGTCTCTTCCTGGAGCGTTTGTAGCGTCTTGTAAAGATTAGACTCCTTCAAGTATTGCTGGATTAGACGAATAACGCTGGGGAGAGGGGAGATAGAACGAATATTGATTGACTTCTAGATGATTTTATCGGTTGAAGTGCAAGTACTTACTCAGCGGATTCGATTTCAATGGACATAGTCGGGAGATTAAATTATTTCAATGTGAAACGAGTTTTTTTATTTCTTAGTACGGTTAATTTTTCTATTTTAGTAAAATATTTCTTCAAAACTTTTCAACACAAGCATTCTTCCTTGATTCTTCTTCTTGATCTGAACTGTCAAAGAATCAGTGCTGCCAGATTTTTTTCCGAAAATCCGTATTTTCTAGCTTTTACTGTGAAAAAAATCCGGCCAGAAAAATTATTACAAAATTTGTTGAATTTTTTTATTTGTAGAGAAAGCGAAAAAGAAGTTGCTTTCTTGAATACTTTGGAGAGATTTTTCAACAGCTCGCAAAGCGAAAATAATGGAATGACCTTTACGTTGCTTTGAAAACAATTTATATTAGCCGCACAATCACTCACTATAATTTTTTCACATTTTCATTGAACTCTATTTACAAAATTCAAAAATATTTCGCTCTACACAAAACAAAATATATGCCAATTTTCCAAAATATCTCAAAAACCATACAAGCTAGGATAAATTTGGTGTGGCACTAAAATCTACCATATGGAAAATTCCTCCAAAATATCACACAATTTAATACCTACATCTCGTAAACTATACATGTTGGGACATGTTGTACACGTGAAGGCGTGGCATACACATTTGACATCTTGAAAAAAGGCGTGGCCACCTGTCTCAGCTCGGCCTTTTGGTTGTTGTCTTAGTTCGCCCCTTGGTTGTTGTCTCAGCTCGGCCTTTTGGTTGTTGTCTTAGTTCGCCCCTTGGTTGTTGTCTAAGCTCGGCCTTTTGGTTGTTGAGAAGCACCGACTTCTTAACCTTGTGGAATTGTCTACTGCAATAGACTCTTCTTAACGAATTGCGTGTAATTGTAGTATAACGGGTTTCGGAGGTAAATTGCTAAATTCGTAAAGTTAAATTCTTATATGCGTTCCAAAATATTCAAAAGATATCCATGCGCTAAAAACAATGTTGTACAATATAGGGCTTACAAATTACGCACAACTTTCGCACAAACCATATATTTTGTACACTGTTCGACAAGTTAACATTTTGAAAAAAGCACTGGGACGAGACAAGACAATTTAAACTAATTCTCACTCTTTTGGCTGTCGAGCAGTGTTATCTATTTAAGTTTTGCCTATTGTGTAGCATCATATTTTTTCAGTACTTACATTGCTTCTTAAGTACCATATATTTTCTTTAAAGCACTTCTCAGCGCGTCTTTCTACGTAACTTTCCCCGAAAACATTTCTTCAAATATTAAACAAAAAAGGCCACCACCTGATCCATTTTAAGATACTTTTCTAAACTAGACTAATGAAATTTAAAAAAACCCTATATTCAACAATAAATTCAAAATATATGTTGTCTTTTTAGGTATTTTCAGTTTATTAACTTTCTCTTTAAATAACAGATGAATTTCAATTAAATTACATTATGAGGTTATAAGTTTCCATTTAGCTATTTCATAAATAGATGCATTTTTTTTAGCAAATTCAAAGGAAAAACAACAAAAAAAAAACAAAACAAAACTAAACCCAAAAAGATCAAAAAATTATATTACAACTTCAACAAAGGCTTTGTGCTAAACGCAACGGAATTTTTAATGAACGATTTTGATATAGTAGAGTAATCGATACGTCCAGACGGTAGCGGACATTTTGGATGATCCTTCTTAATACTTAAACTTGTACCTTACAATATTTGTTAATTTTACTATTTAAAGTTGTTGTTTTTCGTTTTTTGCAGCAAAATGTACATGTAATTTTTGAAAGGAATATTTGATGACACACTTTCACAGTAGGATAGGAGGGGGGAAAGGGGGCGGGGGGTTGTAAGAAGATGGAGGAGTAAAACGTAGTATTCCCCCACACAAACAAAATTGTTTTCACAACAAAACAAAAGGAAAAGGACTACAATTTAATTGTCCTTCTTCATTCTGGTGGATGTCATGCGGTAAATGATGGAGTCCCTGCCGGGGTCCATCGATCCGATGGCATAGCAGATGGCGAGCAACGCCAAAGCGAAGGTGACCATGAACCACAAAATGATATTGAAGATGATTGGGTAATTCTCGTCGTAGTATTCGGCCAGGTTGTATTTGTTCTGCAAATACGAAATTCAGAAAGATCAAATATATTTGAAAAATGCCCACCAGGTACATACCGCTGTTGCATCACCGGGAATAACGTCACGCTTAGCACGTCCGCCCACGGATTTGCTGGCCAGGGCCACAACCAGGGCATTGCCGTTGCTCGACTTCTTTGCTGCGGTGTTGATTTTGGCCAGGCAAGCGGCCACCAGTTTGTTGGCCTCAACCATGGCATCGGATTTCTCGCCATGAGCCTTGGCAATGGGCTCGAGGGACAGGCGAATGACCAGGACGTTGCTAGCCTTTTCCATGACATCCAAATTGTCGGCCGCACTATTGCAGAAGGCAATCGTTTGCAGGAATTGTTTGTCGGCATTGTGCAGGGCAGGGTTGAGGTTCTTGGTCTCCTCAACTGCGGGCACAGCAACATCGCCGAAGCAGGTACGATAAGAGATGACCTGAGCGAAAAAAACATTCCAATTGGTAATTATAGATTTTGTCGTAAAATTTATCAACTTTGACATACAGCCTCTTCGAATTGGTTGAAGTTGATGTCGCACACGGCCTCATTGTTCGCCTCCAGCTCAGCGCTGTACGCGTTCAAGGACTCGTCGCTGGAGACGCCCTGCAACTCGTATGTCTTGGCATTTGCGTTGACGCTGACGTGACTCACGCCCTCCACGAGCACTGCAATGACTCCCTTCGCCAAGTTGAAGGGATCGTTGACAGTGAGTCCCGTCCACTGGGCATCTCCGGCTACGGCATTTCCCATGGCCGCGTACAGCACATCGCCCACATACTGGCTCTGTAGCGCATCGGTGCCCTTGAATGCAATCGATTTGGGGCTGCTCAGCACCGAGAATTCACCAGTGGCCCGAACTGAAAGAGATTCCGAATAAAGAATTAACAAAATTTAATCGTATCTATGGTCAGCTGATAAGCGTTCTCGATTCCGCAGCGCGAGGAGCTCGAAGCTGCAGAGAAATCGATAAGCCCCAGTTTCGGTGTAGAGATTTTTTCACGGAAACAAATATTTCCGCTGAACTCGATAAATGTTGCACCATTCACTTTTTGCATTATTAATTGCAAGCTGGAAATGATTTTCCAGTTAATTACTCACTTGCCACAAAGCACAGGGAAAAGATCAAAAAATTCCGCAGCATTTTGTTCGTATGATGAAAATTAGAAATTGATCATATGACAAACGGAGACAGACAGAAATGAGTTTTTTCTTTGAAGGCAGTGTCGTTTTTTTGACACTTCTCACATGACACAAACTGACTGTACGATGGTGTTGCCAGACATCCATAATTATGGTGTTTTATTTGGAAAACTGTACCTTTTCGAGTGAAATTGTACCTATTTTTTTTAAATTTCTGTACTTTGTATAATTTTTATTAACCATATTGAAAATATTGTCAAAAAAAAATCTCTGCCTACAAGCAATAATCACTTAAGTCGTATTAATCATGAATTGAGTTAGAAACACTAAGAGTATTCATTTAAAGTGGGGAAACCCCTCGAAAACTCCCAGTTGCTTAAAAGAACTGTCAAATTTCATATGTTCTGACTGCTCATCTGCACAACTGAATCGTTTCCCAGGGGTTTCCCACATTAAATGAATCGCCCTACTATTAATAAAAACATATTTACTTATATATATGTTATGATATGTTAGAATAATCAAGTAATGTATATACAATAATCATTTAAATGTAATTAAGAATGTGTTTGCTTCTTTTTTTTTTTTAATGCTTACATCAACTTAAGTTGTTATTGCAAATATGCTTAAAAAATGTTTATGGATTATATCGATTTAATTTGCTATTGTACCTTGAGAGAGAAATAGGATGAGACAGGTACAGTGTACTTATTTTTACAACCCTGTTATTTAGCATACGGGTCGGTGTTGCCAGAGACTTTTTAAACTTTCGCAGCTCACGGGCTTTTCTTTCATATTTGATCCTTAATCGAAAATTAAGCAACTAAAAATGTTCCCGCCGAAAACAAAACCACCAGAATATCCCTTGTGACTGACTACTCCCCGCTCTGATTTGTAATATTAAAATTAGACTCTACATTTTTTCCATTTTTTTAATGTGCCATAAATTTTTGTACCATAATTTTAAAAGAGAAATAATTTGAATTTTAAGACCTGGCAACGCTGAAGTCAACCCAATTTTTTTTATTTATTAAATTTTCGAATAAACAATGGCCAACAAATTGGAATTTGCCCGGGATTTGCTGAAATTCTGCTTCGTGCCAGAGCTACTTCAGGATATGGACGTAACTCCCATACAAAGCGAACATTTCCGAGCGTACCATCAAGTGCTGGAAAGCCAATTGCCGCTTTTGTACGATTTTGTCCAGCAGAACCACGAGTGGATACTTTCCAATGAGACAAAGGACACACAAGAGGTGAGTTCATCATTTGCAATTAATTGCCATGTTTTTGAGAGAGATTCTCTTCCCAGGTGCATGCTTGTCTGGTGATTCTGCTATGTGAAATCACGGCTCCCGCAATTTACAAACTCTGCAATGAGGGCCTTGTGAAGAACGCAAACCGACTACTGCAGCAACATACTGGCGAACTGAATGATGTGGTGGAGCAGATCGTGTTCACGCACTACCAAAGCAAACTGCGCAAAGACTGCTGGAAGCGGCAGTTGGGCACGGTTCATGGTTTCATGAGATTTCTGGAAGTGCGAAGTGGAATATTAACCAGAAAGTGTACAGTGTATTCACATTATTGCCTTGCCTTTGCAGTTTCGACACAATGAGGCCACTCGCAGTTCATCAGGTAAAATGTCCGTAAAGTGGTTAACCTTCTGCCTTTCTGTAGGCTTGAATGTACGCGAATGTCATGAGCCCACGTACAAACAAATAGGCACAAGGACGTTCAAGTTAATGCTGCATTATGCCGTGAGTCAGAATGCAAATGGCAAATAGCCGAATTACACAAATCTTTAATTTTTTTGATAACAGAACAGCGAAGACATACTTGAGCTGAATATTCACAGTGTCATTTACGACGCAGTCTTCAAGGATGTGCATTTTATGGATTCAGTTGTGGCCACCGCAGATATCTGGAGTTGTCTATGCAAATGTTTGGACTATTTTCACGACATCGACAGCTTTACTGTGGGTGTTCCTGCTGCGAATTTCGATTCTCTAACCAACGCATTTTAACATTTGTCTTTCGCCATTCGTTCACAGTGGAATCAAGCGGATGACATGATTGAAACTTTGATACGCAACATTTCGCTGGCATCGGACAGTCTGATTTCCATCTGCTTACTGAAGTTCGTTACAAAGCTCTGCTCATATTTCGCATTAAATCGCGCGGAGATCGAAGAGAAATGCAATGCCAACTTGGGTGTGCCGGCAGTGTTGGACCAGTGTCGTTGGATATGCTCGGAGAACAGCTCGTACACATCGTTCCGCTGGGCCAAATGTATTCTGAACATGTTCGCAATCGAATCGTACAAACTGATGCAGAGTCCGAACATCTCCAAGCAGATGCTGTTGGTTAGTTTGTACCCTTCGGGAGTGTTGTGGAATTATGCTCAGGTTCTTTTCATCCACAGGAAATGCACCGATGTTATTTGGTTTGCATTTTACCAATCCCTTTGCAAATTACTGAGCCGCATTTGCTAACGTTCTACGACAAATTCACTGCTGTGCTAATGGAAGTCATTGCGGTGCACAAGCAAGCGACGGACATTGTGAAGGTGAGTCTTTTTACGCTTTAACCAAGTTTGCGGTCGTTTCTGAAATTCATCTTTAGTTGGTAAAATGCATGATCGAAACATTCTACCTGCAACTGCAGCGCTCAACATATTGTGATGAAAGCTTAAAGCTAACCAAATGTCGCGATGCCTTTGAGAAGCTACTCCAACACGATTTGTTTGTACAAAATAGAAAATAAATGTTTATTAAATAAGCGAAAACCAAAAAAAAACATCAAAATATATTCAAATGACTGGAGTACAAAATAAAGTGGTGCCTTTCATTGTGAGTTTTCAGCGGCTGACAAGAGTGGTCAGTAGTGCAGCTGTTGTTGGTTTACTCAGATGAGCGACCCACGCACAGTAAGTTCCTGCTCGTCACTTTCGTCTGCAGTGGACTCGTCCATTTCGTAACAAGTGTTCAACATTTGCATTGGTTCACTGTCATTGAGGATCGTTTCTGAATTCACTTGAATGCCAGTTGCATCCATTCTACTTGAGCGGGAAGTACCCAAATTATCTGCCAAACTATACAATTGCTTTGCCTCTTCGATTTCCACTTTCATGAGTTCCATTTCCTCCTGTAACTTCTTGCGACGCTCTTCCAGTTCCATCAGTTTAGTTTGTTCGTTCTCCAGCGTGCGACAGAACTCTTTAAATGTATTATTGGCCATATCCACTAGCGATTGTGATCGTTCATAGAGCGCAGCTCCCATATTTGTTTCTGAATGACCCGCATCTTTGTTGTCCTCTGCAGAATTGTCATCCACACTTCCATTATAGTTGGAATTGTCAGCCATTTTTTGTATGTGTTTTTGCCTCAAAAATTTATAATTTGAAAAACAGTAAAAAATTTTGTTGACTTATTGGGCAAGGGCAGTGATGATGACATAATTTAGTATATATTCTCAAAGTATCATAGCACTAAAAATAAAATTTTTAATTAAATTTATACTCTCAAAAGTGGAAATAAAAATTAAATCGGGTAATGCAAATCGGTTTTTTTCATCTAAAATATTTTTTTTTAATGGCAGTTTATTTTTTATGTCCTCATACATAAAATTTTTTAAACCCATTGACATTTTTTTCTGGGTACGTTTTTCCTTTAGTAGCAAATTATTATTTTACAACCCATACAACGCCGAGTATGAAACAGCTAGTATTAAAAACAGAATAAAAAAGATTCTTTACAAGACATTTCAGCGATAGAAACTTATTTTAGCAACTATTACGGACTAACTCGTTCAGTAATCGTTGCGTATCTTTTCTATTTCCAGTTGCAATTTCCTCGATTGCAACACCATAACAGTACGTTTGATTTTGGAATTTTCAGTCAACTTCTCAAAATACTCTGCCTTGATGCGGTAGTAGTCGCATTCGGCTCTTGTGCGTACTTCTTGTAGGTGAACTTGCTTCCGTGAATTAGGAAAGAGGTTCTGCGAACTTTCGGCATTTGCTTGGATATTCAGCAATTCCAAGTCTTCTTCATCGTCGTTCTGAATGATATTGTCCAAAGACGGCGATAGCGGGTTGTCTTCAATGCGAGATTCATTAGGTTTGGAGCTTTGTCGAGGTGCCATCTAAAAAGGTACAAATGTACTTAAGTAACTCAGTAGGATTTAACAGGAATAATCTTACCTCATGCGAAAAGTCGCGTTTATACGCAGCACATTTCCTTCTGTATATTAATAATATTAATATATATAATTATAATATTAAAAGATTATGATTATTATTTGCTGTTATTGTGTCCTTTTTATCACTTCCCCAAATCCTCACCTATGCTTGATCATTCGGATACAGCTGGAATTCGCAAATGCTGTCTTGCAATGGAGGCAAAAAGCAAATGCGTTTCTACTGCCACTCACTTGATACGGCTTAAATCCATATCTTTGCCACAGTTGGTCCACTCTTTTTCTGCCTGCGCTGCGTTTTCTGTCGTCCATTTGAAATTTTTTAAATAATTTTCGTAAAATGTAGATATTCTTTAAAATTTGACAAAGTAGACGACGCGACAAATGTCATTAGTTACATTTCAATATTTTACTTCAAATTGTTCGCTCTCACTTAACATTGACTTAACATAGGGTCGCTCATTTAATACATCATCGTCCAGGGTTGTTCAAATAACGAAATGGAACTAAATTTACAAACACAAATACCCAAACTAAACTTCAAATTATACTGAATTTATTACTTTATTCGAAAGATGGAGCTTAAACCATTTTGATGACAAACACATAAGTACAATTTTATAAAATCATAGCCAATCAAAAGTCATTCTGAATTTTTTCAATTTCCAGCCGCAATTTCTTTGCTTGCAATATCATCAGTGTACGCTCTGCTTTCAGATTAACCATTTCGTTGGTGAAGTAGCTAGTTTTCTTCTTGAAATACTCGATTTCGGAGCGAATTTTTTGCTCTTGTAAATCCACCAGCTTCTTAGAATTTGGAAATTTTGTCAATGATGACATTGGCATTTCACAGTCAACACTGGCTAATTGCTCATCACGGTTATCATCAGTTAAATAATCTTGGATGTGCTAGAAAGATGTCAAATGAATGAAAAAATACATATTGTCGATCGTCGGATTAGAAGTAAAACTTGATAAGTACATAATATATAGGTTTCCCGAAGCACTCAATGAATTTCCATTTTAATTCGGCGCATTAATTTAGTAGATACCACTTCTAAGCCAACAAAAGGCTTTTATCCCAATATATGACAACCGAAAATTGTATTCTGTACTAACCTCAATTTGTTCTTCGTAAATATTGTCGTATGATGATTCCTGGATATTTTGCTGACCAGCCTCTTCTCTTTTTATTTCTACAAGTTCAATTTTCGATAGTATTTCATCGTGCTGCGAATAAATTGATGAGATCTTTATCCAATATACGTTAACGATTGTTTGACACCGCCCAGCGGATATTTACTATTTTTACAACAAATTTATGCCTTTTTTTGTTGCGATATTGACACCTTAAAGCGCAATCGTCCTATGTCCATTTTCGTGAAAATCGAATTTTTGTCATTTTTGAGAAGAATCTGCATCTGATATAGTGGTTTGTGGGAATCGTAATGAAAGTAATTGAAAAATGAGGAAAAACCCATTTCCATACAAAACATACTAATTTGAAAACTTCTTTGGACATAACTTCATTATGCTTTAGGGTATCGATGTGAACTTGTAAGGTATCGATATGTAATACTTCTATATTGCCAGTATATTTAAAGTACATTCACTGATATCAAGAGACAAAATATATGAAAAAGTACATTCGCAGTTCGGAGTTCTCTGTCAAACTAATACAAAATTCAATGCTTGCTATTTCGCTCTTACAGTGAGCGAGCTCAAAACACATTGCAGAGATAGGATACTGGCAATATAGAAGTATTACATATATGGTTAACAGCATACAAAATTCATATTTTACTACAAATTTGTAAATTTATTTAATTTACTTACACTGGTGTGTGATTGTTGTGATTCGCTATTAATGGTATCGAATGGTGGGACTCCTTTGCATACGTTTCTGTTAGTAGAAAATGTGTTACACATTTACATTTGCCCAGCTTCGTTATATTTTACCTGTGCGCTTTCATGCGAGATGCCGATGTGTTGTGTAAATTTTTTTTACAATAGCCACATAAGGCCGTGTACTTTCCATTGACAATTTCGGGCGAAAACCCGTATAACGAATAAGATTGGCCAGATTTTCTACCGCCCATATTTTGAAGAATATATTAACAAATTAAAAATATCCTTAGCAGAGCAAATTTCGTGTCGAAAATAATTTTCGTAAACTACAGTGTCAAGTAAAAAATAACCCAGCAGGAAAAAGGAGAGAGAAGTGGAAATCCAAAAAAACGCCAATATCTTACGAAATGTAGCTCATTACTTTTTGTATTTCCATTTCGTGTTCTTGTTGTATTTTCATTGGCTAAGTAATGCCAAATAGTTTCAAAATATTAAAGTATTCCTTACATTGGCATTGGATGTTTCTGCAAAATTTCGTGAATTGAATTATTCACGCAATTTTTTGGTAATGTGTTCTCCATTTTGCTGCTGGGAAATTTAACATTATTGAGAAATCGGGACTATAACATATCTGTATTGTGCGCTCTTAATTTCTCTCACGCAATGGATCAGCTGATGTGCTCTGTCATGACGTAGTTAGTCACTTCGAAAGAATGTCCGCTGAGTTTTGCATTGTTTTATTGCCAAACTTCTATTAAAACTAAAAAATCAAAATGAAATGCGCAGTGTGGAATTGCACCAATGAACGCAACCATAAAAGGGAAAAAATTAGTTTCTTTCGATTTCCAAAAGAAGACAAGCTATTACAAAGATGGGTGAAGTTTTGCCGACGATCTGTTGCATTCAAGCGAACATGGAGGATTTGCACTGAGCATTTTAAAAAGGAAGACATTGATGGAAACCTATCTTATAAAATGGGTAAGAAGTGCATTTATTTTTAGTTTCCATGCTAACGTATTTTTTTTAAATTTGTATAGGATTACAAGGAAAGAGGAGGTTTTTGCTACCAGGTGCATATCCCTGCATAATTAAAAACTCAACGCCCGATGATCCGAAGATATTAAAAAGACTTCAGCGCGAAATGCGTAAAGAAGTTTTTGACCGCCTTTTAAAAAATCCAACAACATCAACCAGCGAAGCAAAAACATTTATATCGGCCGAAGCTTCGACTCCGACCAACGACCAATTTGCAACAATAAGGTCAAGAGCATCACAACGGGTGCGTGCTGTCGAGATTGGCAATAATTATTTCGAATTGGACGTCCTGGAGGAGGCGTACGCCGAGGCAGACCAATTAAATGAAGTAAATATGTTAAATATTATATCACTTGTTGGCTAAATGTAATACTGTTGATATGTAAATGATTTAAAGTTTTCACAGACCACTGAGCTCGAAACCGCACAAAAATGTGAAGGGTTGGATATCTCTGTTGATCGTATAAAAAGTGAGCACATGAGCCCAGAATCATCACAAGAAAGCACTTACCATCATCCAGTCGAGGTTAATATACAACACAATTTCCATTATCACCGATATTCCTTATCTTCTTCTTTTTTAGTACGATCAGTATTTTATAAATGGCAATCCGTTTTCTGATCGAATCTGCCATGACGATGACGAGACCACAACACCACGCACGGAATTTCCAAATGGCAAAAAACCTATGGATTTGCAAGAGCGGAAAACCCGCGCCGAAATACAAGTTCTGAAACGGAGAAGTAATTATCTTGCTAATAAATCGAAAAACTTGCAAGTGCAGAGAACGCTGATGTTATTGCAAACGAAAAAACTGCGTATGGAAATAAAAAAAATGCAAAATTATGATAAAATATAATAAAGAATAAAGAACAACGAAAGAAAGTAACTAATTTTGTTAAATTATAATTATTTAAATAATATTTTAATAATCATTATGAATGCAATTGAAAAATAAAGGTACAAAATCGTTGTTTTTATTTTTACAGTGTTGATATGAAATTTTTGGGAAAACCTTCCCCACACTGGGATTGCCTAAATGGACATAGCAAGATCAGTAGGCTGAAACGAAGAACAACACATACTTACATTGACACGTTAGTCACACGTCACCCTAATTTAAAATGACTTCAGTCAAAATTAAAAAAAATAGGTACTTTCATTCATTGTTCTTTATTCTATCATAAATAAGAAAATATTTTATCATCATTTTGCATTTTTTTAATTTCCATACGCAGTTTTTTCGTTTGCAATAACATCAGCGTTCTCTGCACTTGCAAGTTTTTCGATTTATTAGCAAGATATTTACTTCTCCGCTTCAGAACTTGTATTTCGGCGCGGGTTTTCCGCTCTTGCAAATCCATAGGTTTTTTGCCATTTGGAAATTCCGTGCGTGGTGTTGTGGTCTCGTCATCGTCATGGCAATTTCGATCAGAAAACGGATTGCCATTTATAAAATACTGATCGTACTAAAAAAGAAGAACATAAGGAATATCGGTGATAATGGAAATTGTGTTGTATATTAACCTCGACTGGATGATGGTAAGTGCTTTCTTGTGATGATTCTGGGCTCATGTGCTCACTTTTTATACGATCAGTGGTCTGTGAAAACTTTAAATCATTTACATATCAACAGTATTACATTTAGCCAACAAGTGATATAATATTTACGCCTCCTCCAGGACGTCCAATTCGAAATAATTATTGCCGATTTCGGCAGCACGCACCCGTTGTGATGCTCTTGCAAATTGGTCGTTGGTCGGAGTCGAAGCTTCGGTGACAGATATAAATGTTTCGGCTTCTGCAAATGGTTCCGGGCTAATGTGCTCACTTTTTATAGGATCAATGGGAATATCTAACTCTTCACATTTTATTTGTATCGTTTCGGGTTCAACGGTCTGTGAAAACTTTAAAATTGTGTACATAAGTGCATGTCATTAATTTCCATACAATTGTAGTGGTAAGTGAAACAATGTTGTATTTACTTACCAATGAGGATTCATCAGTTCGTAAAGGTAATACATATTCGGAGCCACCATCGCAGCTGTACCTGTAGTAGAAATCGCACTATATTAACATCCTTGATTAACCATTCATCTCATTATAGTTTTACCCATTCAGTTGCTCTTCTGACGTTCCCTCATCCTTCGCTTCGCCATGTTTGCTTATGAGCGCCATTTGAAGCAATCGACTGTATTTACTTAAAGTCTCTGAGGAGTTACCCGTGAAACATGTTTCTTTGTGTTTCAAAAAAGGTTTCAGGAAATGTAACTGCTGGAAATACCAAAGTTTTGGCGTATATAACTTGTCCCCGGTCTTCTCCGACTTATCGATAAGTCGCAATTCGCGTTTGTACTGCGTACGCAGAGTTCTCAATTTCATTCTGATGTCCTCGAGACTAATCTTGGGGCACCAAACTTGCATCTGTTTCAGAAGGATGTTCAATGATTTCGATTTCCGGAACCTGTCTTGACTTTCAACGTTTAATACATTATTGTACAATGGCGTCTGTTCGCGAAAATAGCTGATAAATACATCGATGTATTCTTTTTTCCACTTAAATTCCTTTTTCCACTTATAGTAATTGGCCGAATCTCTATTCATAGTGTATAGTGTATGCTAATTTTTGAGTAAAAATCGGCCACTCCAATAAAATCGCAAATCGTCGACAAATTTCACTGATTTTTTGACGTTTCTTTTTTGGTATCTTTCTTTGGTACTAAAATCGGTCAAAGATAGAATACATTCAAAAGAGAATACACAAAAATCGGTAGCAGAAATCGTCGCGTGCAATATGCAGTGTTGGAGGCATAAAACGTCAGCGAAAAGTCTCTTAACAAGAAGTGTGTCATGTAGAGGGTGAGTTCCAAAAATGTCAAAAGTATTCCCAATTTCATTTAAAAAAAAGTAATGGTTGTCTCTTATGGGTTTGGCGTGCTTGAAAGAATTGCACTTTTGTCTCTTGAACGGTCTTTTTTTGTATTGTAACTGACGTAAGAAGGGCACACAAGTCAAACATCCATTCAAATGAAAACATTTTGGTTTATTATCAAATTTTTATTAATTATCTCAAAAAGTTATGTTGACTTCAATAATGCAATTACTACATGGTTTTTTTTTACTTATGCATAAATTATATTTAAAAAGGTATGTTCGTTATATTTAGACCCCCACCCCCACTTTATTTTAATAATTGGGGTTGTTGTGGAAACCGATTGCGGAATAGCACCAAACGAAATTTTTCCTTTTTCCATTTTTATTCCGACAATGGCGGTTTCCACCACAAACCCGATTAGTAACATAACCTAAACTAATTGATCAAGTTCGTATTTGATTTTCTTCGCCTGCAGTGCCGTTAAGTTCTTTTGCATTCGATAGTAGGCGGCCTTTTCGCGAAAATATTCTATTTCCGCTAAAATTCGATCCTCCTGAACAGTCTTGGTTTTTTCTTTCTTTGCGTTCTTTTGAGACGTTTCAGCGGTTGGTTTAATGGCAATATATTCGTCATATTGCTGAAAAGAAAAGGCAAAAGAAACGAAGCAGGTAAACAGAGTTGAATGTCTCAACCACCATCTGGGTTTCTTACAATTGCAGAGTCCGCATATGGATCGACCTCCGTCTCCTCACAATACGAAACGACTTTTCCGCGGGCTTCTCTTTGATGACGCGGTACGGTTAAAATGTTGACTTGATTGTACTCCGTTTTGACAATGACTTCGTAATCATCCTGTGGAATGCAATTATGCAAGAATCAAAAATGAGAACTTATTGATAGTCGCTTAACAAGATATAATAATTTAGCTGGCTTCAACGAATGAAGGCCAATATCCTTAAAATATTTCCAAATTACCTCGTACTCTCCCTCCGCACTACGTTTTTCCTCGTCCATTTCTGCCAGTTGCTCTTTTAGCCGTCGTATTGCGTCCGGATTCTCCGACTGACCTTTCACAGTGGCGTCAATATTATGCTTCTTATTCAGATGCCGCAGTATATTGCCCGTAGTACCTTGATAGTTCTGCTCGTGACGGCTGCGAATTACAAATTGTTTCAACTAAAACAACTTCCCAAAATAATTCCAAACTACATAAGCTTAAGGAAGAAATACTTTCACGAATATCCAAGCACATTCAAAAGATTTCGTTTTAAATTATTTCAAAATGTTAAATGACATTTCCTGGCCAAATAGTTTGTTGCAAGTATGTAAACAAAAGTCGATAAATTCATTTAAAAAGTAGAGATGGAAACTTGACGACTCTCGGGACGACATACCACAATTTGCAGCGCACCCGGCAGCGGTTTAGTTTTTCGAAATACTGCCACACAATTGATACACGTTTTCTGGCGCTCTGTTGCGTGTTCTCCACCAATAAGTCCTCGCTTTCCGTAGACATTTATTCCTATTTCATGGAATTTTATTGGTTTTCAAATATTAGATAAAAACCCTTATTTAGTGACACTCTTACAAAAGTATTCGCATGTATTTATAAATACTTTCCGAATTTTTTATATCCGATTCAATTGATACACGACTTGACAGCGAAAAATCCAAATGTCTATTCGTTTTTCTCGGGCACCAGAGAACCGGTTCCCTTGAAACGAATTCAATTCTCAATAGTAAATGACAGCTGCGAGAGCTGAGAGAGGCATAAGAAAAAGCAACAACTCTTCGACTACTTTTGGAAATTGGTAGCCATTTCACATTTCATTGAAAATATTTCTAATCCACAATTTAAAATTAATTGCATATTGTAATTTAGCATGAGTTCTAAGGCTGATAAATCACCGTTTGCTGGCCGTAATCATCAAACTCTCTCCCACGAAACGACGGCCATCGAATAATCAAGTAGTTAATGTGTACTTCTGGTTATTCGTACTCATGCGCTAAAAATACATTTCAGTTGGCTGCAGTTTCTCGGAGTAATCGCTACTCGTCGCATCTTTCTGCTGTGGCGCCTTTTTTCGCTCGTTGCTTTCTGGCGAACACTACTGTACCAGATTCTTAAAAGTAACTCGTGCTTGGGTTATTGTGTAGTTGGCTCATCGAGAAAATTTATTTATTGAATTTGAGTGCAGTTACTTGACGCCGCAATGGTGATCCGGTGATTACTTTTCCAATATACAAAATACCGACTAGGAAAAGAAAACAAACAAAACAAAGGTAATTGCTGATAAACAAATGGATGAAAGTTGCTCAGATTTTGAAAACGCCGAACAGGAAGAATTCGGAAGCGATCAAAACGTGACCACCACCAAGCGCAAAAACAGCTTCGTTTGGAAGTACTTTCGTCCCGTCGAGGGCACAGAGCGGTGTGTGTACGAGTGCGTAATTTGTAATGGTTGTGTTGGGAATCAGACCAGTAACTTATCGCGCCACTTAGCATCAGCACACGACATCACCAATCGGCCAGAGGTAGGTAGGCGAGAGAGTGAGCCCCCCGAGGAGTCGTCGCTAATGTCCTTCTCCTCGCAATCGAATCATTTCAGAAGGGTCTTGTGAACAACGGACGCGGTCGTCCCAGTCGAAGTTTCATTTGGAAATATTGTACAAAGGAGGACGCGAAGCACGCACGCTGCCATTTGTGCAATAAAATTTTATATTTTGGCGGAGGCAACACAGCAAACATATCGAAACATTTGCGTCGCAAGCATCACAATTTAATTGAGAGCAAGGGGGTGAGTTGAGCGGGAACAATAATTTGGGCCAGTTTAATTGATTTGCTCTCGCCAGGATAATATGGACATAAAAATGGAAACCGATCAGGCTATTGCGGCCATCAATGGTTCATCCGACAGCTATAAAACGCCCAGCAAGGAAGTCTACAGCCTAAAGTTGGCATCATCCGAGCGCCGCGAGCGCAAAGGTGGCAGTTATGTTTGGAATTTTTGCGACAAACTGTCGCGCCACACCATACGCTGCAAACTGTGCAACAAGGTGATGAGTTTCCATGGCACGGCCAATGTGATAACCCATCTCCAGAGAAAACACAACATTGTGGGCAGGGTGGAGAAGCACCACGACGACGTGAGTATTGCGGGACTACGTTTCAAGTTAATTTCGAAATAATTTGATTTTTGTAATCCTCCAGAGCGCTTCGGCGGACAATACAAACGCCGATTTCAACAACTCCGAGGAGAATTTCGAAATCGAACAATTGGAGGAAACCGATGACAAGCGTCGCAGGCGCAATTCTGCTTCGTCCAGCATTGTCTGGAAATATTGTACACGCATCAGCAAGGATCTGGTGCGCTGTGGATTTTGCAAGAAGAATCTGTCTTATCAGGGCACCAGCAATCTGCAGCGTCATCTGCACCGCATGCATGGCGTTGTCACTCAGGGTCGTGTGGTCAAAGGGGTGGTCCTTGAAGACGTCGAGTTGCAGTACAAGCTGGTCAGCAGCGACTTCATGTCGGAGCACTGCACACTGCTGGACGATGACAAGACAAAGTGCAACATGTGCGAAGCGGTCTTCAATCGCGAGGCTACGGAGGAGATCAACAAACATTTGACCATCACGCATGCTATACAGCCGCGTCGGCCAGCAAAGCGGCGCAAGATCAGGCGTGAGGATTCGGCCGATGTAAGTGTTCAGTGAGGTGACAGCCATTATGGACAATTTCATTATCAGCCATTTCCCATAGGACACAAGCGAATTCTCTGACGAATACGATCAGGACAATTGGAGCAAGCATGAGGAGATAGATCAGTCGCAGGAATTTGACGAGACCAACATCAAGAAGGATGAGTTTCTTTACGACGACATCATCGTAGAGGAACACGAACAGTCCAACATCGACGAGGAGCCATTCGATCCATCCGTAAGTCAAGTTGATTGCATTTCGTCTATCCATTGTAATGGTTTTGGTTTAGGTGCCGCAGGAAATTCCGCTGGCCAATCCACTGTCGCCGCAATCAAGTCGTGGCGGCGGCTCGCCCATACCCGAACAACGGTTGGTCTACAATAGCAAACAGTTGCAGAAACTGAACGAGGAGCGTGTACGCATGGAAACGGAATACTTCCGCGAAAAGGCCGGGTTTTATCGCATGCAAAAGTACTTGACTGCACTGCAGGCCAAGAAGGTGCGCGTCGAATTGGAGCGCTACAACAATGTCGAATTGAATGTGGCTTACACCGTCGATGTGGGCTCGCTGCCTCAGCAGTAGAATTGAGTTTTCTTCTACTTGGCTGTGCTTTCAAGCAAAATCATTTAATTAGCCATGAGTTGTATAATAAACAATAGTTTCAAATGTGGAATTTCTAATAAACCTAATTAATATTTACTTCCAAGCCTGGTGTGGTGAATTTATTTTTAAGGTGAAGTTACTATCACCAAACTGTCAAATTTTCAGAGCAAAAATATGGATTTTGAGATTATGGTTTCCAGCTTTGCACAAGATCCGTAAACTGAAATATTCACCTGTGGTGCCTATCAATCTACCCACTCAACAAAATTCCACAAAACATTTCAAATTGAAAAATATTTTTTTGACAATTCATATAATTCTTAAAATATTTAGAAAACTTGAAATTACAAAAAAATTTACAAAAAATCATATTGTATGCAAATGTTATATGTTATAAAAGAATAAAAGAGAAAACGGATAAACAGAAGAACAGAAAAACAGAAAACCGCATTCAAAAAAATCGGCTTCAAATTTTGAAAGTCCGGCGTATTTGGAAAATTAACCAACATATCCAACATCTATTTGTTTGTTGCCATCAATAATTGGTAAAGGATCTGAAATGAAGAAAAATTATAACTAAAATTGCAATAGAAAAAAACGTCAAGATCTCCAGGGTTTCTTGTTCCTGGCTATATTTGGTTGTGATCTGCCGTTTGTCAATGATTCCTTTGGAATATATGACTTGGCAGGCCTTCTCCTCAACAATGGCGCACTGCATCACCATCTGAATCTCAGTACGCTTCTCCATTTGCTTTTCAGGCATTCGGTACACTTCCGTATCCTCTTCCTCTCTGGTTTGTTTGCCTGAAAAAATAGTTTCAAATTTAGAATTTCACCAAAATATAACAAAACACAAAAAAATAACATAAAAAACATTTACTTTTCTTCGCAACGAAAACAGTGCATCCACACACTAGGTTGCCCATATCTGGAACGATTTTTCCTTATAAACACTATTTCTTTATAAATCACTATATTTACCTATTTATATTCCAATTTTTCCAATTTTCCTACTTACGACTGCTCCCTGCAACCTCTGCTACGTGATTGAGCCCAAAAAATATTTTCACATGAAAAATAAAAGTCAAGGCAATCGGATTTTATATTTTTGTTCTACAAAGCATCAAGTAGAAATCATGCTATATTTATGAATGAGACTACTGCACCGATGTTCACCAAAATGTATATACGTGTTGCATGGGTCGCGAGTCGTGTTCGTGGATATGTTTTGACACGCCCACATGTTAATAAAAAGCTATATCTCAGAGGTTTTTGATCGCACGAAATTCAAATTTTACATGGACATACTATAGGATCCCAGCAGTAATCTGCGCTACAAACGGGCGGTATTATGCAACGGGACGTGGCCCCGCCCATACAAGTCAATATTTCAAAATGCTGTAGCGGGTCCCCCATTCAATGTTTATCAACAAAATTTGGCAAATGGTTTCATGTTTACAACTCGTAGCTAAATGCCACACATCGGCGTAATTGGACAAAGGGGCGTGGCACAGCCCATACAATCGAATTTTTCGAAGTGCTCCTATTCAAGGTTTTCTCACTTCCACATTACTACAGCTAGCAGATGGGAAAGGTAACTTGATAACAAAAGCAAACGTCTGAGATTTGGTTTCTCACAAATAATGTTTTAATGAAATAGTTAAGAATGTATTTATTATTAAGGACGTATTCAAATGCAAATGTCCCAAGTATATCACAAATAGTCGATATAAAACGTTACAAATTATAGTAGAGCCTATCAAACTCGAAATTAGTTGGAATAACAAAATAAACACATTCATCTAAAATAATATTTATATGGCTTATTTCGTATTTTGCAAGGCAAATAAATAAAATAACTTGATTTCATATATATTAACAATAATAAAAATATATAATTATATAATCGTATATGTACCACTATGTACTCTAGGACATACAATTTACAGCTAGACTTTTTTTTTTAAACTTCCTAATGGGAAGGAAAGAAATTTCGTTCACTTCACTATGTCGTTCGCTCAATAGCGATCTGCAAGCAGTAACCGTAGGTAAATTTCACAATTTCTTCCGAAAACAATGACAATTAAATTTTAATGATATTTTCACAAAAGCGGCAAATACCAAAAAAACATACTTTCTTTCGCAAAATATGGCTTTGTACTGTTTTCGTTTTGGTATTGTGCACAATTTCACCGCTACTATCCGCTTTTAATTTTCTTAAAATTACAATTTCACAAATTTAATTTTATTTTTACTACGTAAATTGGAAGCAATCTCCGCAATCAGCCGAAAACTCATGATTCAAATAGCACAGTCATTATCGCCATCAGGCCAATGCCGAAAATCAAGGCCACCAGCTGCTTAATGGACTCCTTCTTATCCTCCTCTTTCAACAGATCAGGTAATACTGTAACGAGTGCAATGTGCAAAAATCCACCGGCTGTGAACGGCATAATCCATGATGTGCGGGCCTCTGTGAAGTGTACAAAAAGGTATGGTTATCAGCAAAAAAAATGCTAACCCAATGTGACCCATCAAAACTTACCCATGGCCGATGTTACACCCGAACCACCGATAGCCACCAGAGCGCCCAGAATGCCTGCACCGGCCGTCAACAGCTGAGCGCGTGCAGCGTCCCAGCGGCTAAAGCCAGACCGCAACAGAATGGCAAAATCGCCCACTTCATGGGGGATCTCATGCACTAAAGGTAAATTCGTCAGTAATTGGGAAAACATTAGAAAAAGGTTCAAAACTCAAGACTCACACAAAATGGCGAACGTAGCCAAAATGCCATGTCTGAAGGAGACCAAAAACGAACCGGCCACAGCCAGGCCATGCGTGAAATTATCAATGGAATTGGCCATCAAATTCAAATAGCCCGCCACCTTCTTCTTCGGTTGGTCTTTCAACTTTTGCTCGCGTTCGCGCAAATAACAACCGTTGGGCACATCCTCAATATCACACGAACCGGTGCAGCTCTCCGAGGTCTGGCCCTCAACCAGTTTGCCGCCTGTCTTACGCAGCAGGCAATTGGCAATTTCCACACATTTCGGTTGGGGATTATCATCGTCAGCGTTCGCATAGCCGGAAAAGATTTTCTCCACTATGGTGAAGATGAGTATGCCGGATAGCACCCAGAGACCAGAGCGCAGCGAAGGATGATCCGAGGTGGCTGAGTAAATTGTGAAAGAAATTAAATGAAATTTAATGCAATTTGCATAATTCATTTGAACTTACAATTTTGATGTTCACCCTCCCACGCTTCGGGCAATAAATGCAGGAACACATCGCCCAAAAGACCGCCAACGGCAAAGCTTAAGAGAACCTTGAGGAACTTCGACTCGGCCGCTGAAATGGCACACACCGAAATTATAATAATTGTATAAACTCAATTTTAAACAAAGGAAATCAAAAGCTAAATTTAATTTCAATAGATAAACTTCTATAAAGTGACGATTGTGAAATACTGAAATAACGGCAATGAACGTGCTTTCGTTCAAGCAGAGATAAGCTTGTGGCCCACGAAAAAGGTAAACAATTCATGTTTATTTTTGTGGTTTTATTTATATTTGGAATACATGCATAGTTCCATGATGACATTTTTGCTACACCCTACATTTAGCTTAAACAACTCGGGCAATAAGGAATTTTCACACCTCCTGATTGCGATGAAACTTCAGAGAGTTGTTATACTCTACACCCCATGAGGTATTCACTTGAGGTATTCATTTTTTGTAAACACAATTGCAGGAGCTAGAAGGAAGCGGTCCAAACTTTTGATTTATCTTTTTTAGGTCCTAGAAGGAGTTGGTTGATCTTGGATAATGTCTCATCCCAATTTTTAAAGTAGTTTGAATACCCTTAATATATTTTTACTTTAAAATTTTAGTCAATTCTAAAAAATATTCCAATCACTTACGATCTTTAAATCCATTTTTGTCCAATTTCTCCCCGGAGGGTATAATAATCAGTGGCAAAATCCCACTCATTCCGATAACCACCGAACCGAGCAATGAGAATACCCATGGCGTATACTCGTATCCTTTGACAAAATCGGGCATGTAGTGATTGACCAGTTGCGTGTACATGTACACGATTTGCTCGTCGAAGAAATTACTTGTGGCATTCATGATGATCGAAATCGTTTCTAATTAGTCTTAATATTCTATGCGAAAATTTTGTAAATTTTCAAATATCACAAGAGTGGCGGCTGCAGCGCTCAACGTGCGCACTTGTCCAAAGCGAGAGAATGAAAGCGGCAATTTGTCCAGTTGTTGAGGGTGTCTTCGTAAAATTCGATGTTCGGCCTGTTGAATGCTGCAAATCTGAAATGAAATGAAAGGAAAGCATTATTTAGTTTTATAAAATTCAATAAAATTTGATATGACTGGCAGGGATTATAGTAAACACTGGCGACTGGCGTACAATGTACTCGTATTAAATTTGAATTCTTGAAAAAGTTATGTTATCAATATTTGGCATTATCTTTCATGTTGCATTAAGTTGTCCACTGAAATGAAAGTTGGAAATTTGAAATGTAAAATGCACGTAGTGTCGCTTGTGACATGTTTGCGCTTAAGGCTTTTTGAGTTTTTAAATACCGCCAATGAGTGTGAGGTAATCTTTGTCAGTACTAGAATATGGCATGGCAACTCGCTCACGATGGGTGTTCTTGATGATGGTATTTCCCTTTTTTGTTTTAACATTTTCGAAGACTAAATCCCTTGTATGGGGTCAAGCAACGTCATTCAACGTTACTTACCACCATTGTGATAAGATAAGTAAGTGAATAGCTGGCCATGTGTGTTATGTAATTTTCAAAGTATACCGTTACACCAGTCCAGTCTGTAATGGCACAGTGCGCCAACATTGATAACATTTGAAGTTCAAGTTCGGCACCATAAGGAGCTTCATTGGATCGGGATTATTAGGCCCGTTGCAATGACGAGAAGGTCGTTGATTTACACTTTTCTCTCGATTAATTGAACAAGTGTCTCAGAATTCCCCTGGGTACCTTTGATATTTTTTATGAAACCATAAAACCAATAAGTAGCGAACCCAATATTTATACAGTTGGGAATGTCTGGAAAACGCTATTTTTATATACGATTCCGGGTCTTGTACAATACATTTTTCCATGTGCATTTTTAGAATTTAAATTGTAATTCAGAGAATACAGAAATCTAAATCAAAATCCAATCACAATCAGTCGTCGTTGCAGCCGACTCTGCCTTCATTTGCACAAAGATTGACATTACTTCTAGTAGCGGAAATTTAAGTACATTTCGCTCTCACTCTAAATATAAACGACAAGTTTTTTATACTGTATCGGAAGCCAATTGAGTTATCATTTTTTAGATAACATTTTATTTTTATATCACCCACACTTTTGCCAGACAAAAAAATTGCAAATAAAAAAGTATTTCCAACCTCAGTCACTTTTTAGTTAAGACATTTCGCTTCACTTGTAGGGAATTTGGAATTTATGAGTTTAAAGAACGTGAAAAATTCTAACGAACACAATCAGAAGGCTAGGCTAACAAATCACTCTATAAACTATCGTTCATCGGAAAACAATGACTTTTGTAAGAAATTACAAAACTACATTATTACACTGTTTGCGTCAGTGAATAATTAATCTATATAGCGAATGCCAGTATGTACATATAAATATCTCAACTCCAGACATCGAACTCATTTTATCTCTCTGCTTATGGCACAATTCAAGGAAAACCAGAAAAAATATTTACAACGCAAGTAATATGATTTTATGAACTGAATGTGTATGATTTAAAGTAAATAAATTCAATTAACAGCCAGTTTTGTAATGAAAACGATGCATACTCGTTGTAAAAAAGAAAAATTCAATCAAATAAAAAAAAAAGTGTTAACAATAACGCGAATCGTACGAAAGCGTAAATGAATAAAAAATTAATTTCAACACGGACCGCACAATGTGCAAATTATGACTGAAACGTAAGACTAGCCAATGGACAGTAGTCAGCGCAATGCTTATGATGGTACCATAGTAAATTTGCAAGGAAGCTCGTTTAATAAATAAAAAAACAACAACAAAAATAGACTTTTTACGGCTCCGGTTAGATAAGATATGACAGCAGCTGTAGTCGACACGAAATGGAAATTTTAAATTTATATCAAAATGGGATTCTCTGGGATAAACAAACACTCAAAAGGGATTTCGTGCACTTCATTGACAAACTGAGTCTGCCGAAAACGTGAGGATTAGTAAAGGCTGGTTGGCTCCTGCTCAATTGTGATCGATCACTTGGGTTTGTCCACCGCACACACATGGTAATGGTGAGATGGGAACACCTAGAGTCTGAGCAACTATCCAACGTGTGTTTGTTGGGAAAAATACAATATATTGGATATTTATGTTAATAAAACTAATCAAACAATCTGAACAACTAAAATCTCATAAAACCCAAATATATGCTGAGTGATAAGAAACATTAACATGAACTTAATTTTAAACCGCACAAATAAACAGCAACACTTGACAGCTTTATTATCGGTAGGTTAGTTTTTATGACTTTAATCTTGGCAAAACAAATGCACTGATTCCGATAATGTGAAAATCTAATCAAGCGAAATGCACTCACTCGGACTTTAGTGGAAGTATAATGAATATTAAATATTTGCACGCAAACTTAATATTATTTAATCTATGCAAATTTGTGTATAAATATTTAGTTAAAAAGAAACTAACATGAGCAAGTTCAGTAACCTCTATCTCCCACCAATACCAGTTCATTGTTTAAAGTTATCGATAAATACGTCAAATTATGTGAATTTTAGGACTATTTTTTTTTCAATTGCAAACAAATGAATTAACTTGAAAATTTTAAAATAAAATGCTATGGAATATTACTAAGCTTTTTGCTGATTCTCTATGAGCTCAAAACCCACTGAACCAATTTGTGGTTTTTAGTAATTGGTCAAAGATTATGGAAACGGTGGCATTCAATTTTGTGGCAACATATTAGAGTAACTGAGTCGATAATTGCCGTTTCGATTTTGTAAAAAAAAGTGGTAAGCTTTCATGGAGTTGTATCTTTTAGGAAATTCTTATGGATGAATTATCTATAAATAATATTCCGAAAAATGGTCTGAGAACGTATTGTACTTGCATATAGGCTATTTTAGTTTTGGTCGGACCGAATAACTTTCTTTCTTATCTGACGTTCTGGAATTTTCCAAAATGCTTATAGGTTATGACAGTGAGGATTCCATATTTACATCCTTCCTTATCGATATCTGATCTAAGATAGTTCCAATTTACATTATTCCGTTAAATCCCCAATCACATGCTTAGACAATTTACTGGAATATTCTAAAGGAAAACTTAGATGAATTAGTTATTTGTGCCGGCTAAATTTAGCATAAACTGCCACATAATTTGAACTGGTGACGTTTTCGAAAAACTTCCAACTGAAACATTTGTATAAACAACAGACCGAACAAAATACGAACAACAACAAAAACACCACATCACATAGACTCTACCAATATCTAGCAGACCAGTTTCGGTTTAAGTAGAGAATATCTGCTCGAGGGCAAGCAACACGTTTCAGGAACTTCTTTTAGAAACAAAAAAAATAACGATTAATTACGTCGTTAGTGAATATTCATCATAATTAGCATATACATATTTTGTATACTTTTCGCACATAGTTATTATTTCGAATTCAACTCAATATTTTGTTGCTATTGCTGCTTCAAGGAAATTCATTTCTTTTCACATACGTACTCGTACATACAACTTTCAAATGTTCACACACTATGACGTCTTGCTTAACAAATCTAAACGAATTAATTTATAATTAAAAGTTTACCGTACAAATGCAACCTATGCGAAATTATGGCGAATCCAATTGAATGTTCTTCATTCAATAAAGCAACTGAGCTTTTAGTAATGGTCTTAGTAAACACAAATTGCCGGTTCTTTGAACTTGACTAATTCGTTTTTCTTTTCAGAACACTTGGTGTATTGTCAGCAAATTAAGTTTAAAGTTTCGAATGAATACGAAAGCCACACATGGGCATCTTATCAGTTCGACGGCGCGCAACGATATGACATATCGAATTTTGGCATATTTTTTGGAAGCTGTACATCAGACAATAGAGTGTACGGAAATGATATGGCAAGCGAGAGAATGAATAGTAAAGGAGAAGAAGATTCTTTTGAGAGCTCGCCCCATAGTTTACATACTATTGATTATAACAATAAAAAAAAACTCACTACTCTCGCTGTTATTACTTTAAAATAAAAAGCGCACTAGCTTTACTTGTCAATAAGCTTTGTAAATGGCACAGGTTTTTGCACGCTGCACTATTTATTCAATATCAAATCAAATGTGCCTGGTTACTGGGCGCGCTGTAATTATTCAATGATATTGCAAAGTGCGTCTAGCAAGACCCCTTCACCACTCATTGACTCTCGCATGGTGGGGGAAACAACTTTACAAGTGATAAGCTCTCACATTCGCTGTAGTAGTCATTCTTCTTTTCCCGCTCTTGCAATCAGCTGGAGAGAGTCTCGTTGTCGATCGTAGAGCGTAGACACAAAGAAATAATTGAAATACAATGGACTTATGAAATTGTACATGCAATTTGGTTTTTTACTTGAAAATATTTGCACTAGGATTCAATAAAAGACGAATATACTAAATATCAAAATGTTGTTCACTAAAATTGCTTTTAATATTTTTATACATCCTACATCCCTTTAAGGAGACGTGGCTGGTATAGAAAAGCATACATTTTCTGGATGGCCATCATTGTGCCAGTCGAATTCGTCTTTGAGTGCAAATTTTAATGAAATTGTTGAAGTATTCTTTCTTTAAAGTTATATGATAAGATATAAGATAATATGGTTAACCAAAAATATAACTTTTAGCGAGTTAGGAGATTTTTTACCACATTTGTAAAACATTCAATAGAATTTATTGAAAATTCAAAATGTTATATGGCAGAATAAATCATATTAATCATGGTCTCACCAGTCCGCTCTCTCGACGTCACGATCGCGATAGCTCGGGATGATAATTGTAAATCGTTGTGGTTTGTTTTCTATTGTTGACGGTATCGTTTTGTTTTTGCTTGCGGAATTTTGCGTACCGTAAGCAAAATAAAACATGGCTGATTTGATATTTTGAAGTACATACAAACAAACAAACAAGTCGACATTTTAAATTTTTATTTTGAAATGAAATGCAATAAGTGGCAAAGGGTGATGATATCAAGTAGCAAGTAGAAACGATAGCAATACATAAATAACGTGGACGGATTGTGAGAGATAGAACATTTTGCACTCGATAGCTCAAGAACTATGGCATTTATTGAGACGACAGTCATCGACTACGAGGATGACGATCGACAATATATAAAAACATTCTATATGGCACGCCCGATTTTTTTTGCGTTACAAATGCTGCGACACTACTGCAAAATCACAAACAGCTGTTTGCGAATTTCTGCCAACAATAAGAGAATCTTCTTTGTCCACAAGTCCATAACCTTTCTTTGGAACAAGCCCAAAAATTTGAATGAAAATTGAAATGCAAACAATAACAATTTTATAGCAACACCATTGTTCCCCCGCGCGCTGCGTGATCAGGTAATTATGGATTATATGTACTTACTTTGGACAGTGGATAAATTCAAATCGACGTTTCTTGCTGTGAAATCAATAACAACTGAAAACAACGACAAAGAATGCTCGCTTTTGTTGTTGCTTTTGTCAAAGAAATAACAAAATACACGCTAAATATACTTAATACGCAGTAGATAAGTCGAGGAGGCACCAACTAGTTTGCTCTGAAACTGAGTTCGCCCAAGGAGATTGAAAAGTTTCTAAATATTTGTGCAAATTTACTTTTATAACAATTTCGAGACGTCCAAACTTTCTTAATTTTTGCACAATTCCAAGTTTTATTGGAAAATTTTCTTTACTACTTCAAATGAAAAACACAACCGAATGCGGATTGACTGTTATAGAGACTGTTGGAAAACTTTGACGTTGCTCTTTTCACACCTACTCCGATGAGAAATAAACAAAATAGTGCCGTGCGATAAAAAAACATGTCCGACAATATGTACATGAAAATATCAGCTGATTCATTAAATCATAGAAACAAAGATGACGCCTTCCGGAGGACCGTTATAATAGCCATGTTGTGACGTCACTGAACGGCTGTTTTTGTTTACATTCGAGTCACCTCTGTGAACGACCCCATTTTAGCAGAAAATCCGCTCTGAAATCGAGTAATTCCGAGCGGATTTCGGAGAACATTCAAATTGACTTTTGAATATACTTTGCTAGGATTTTGTACAATTGTACTTATGTAAAGTCAAAAACATGCTGAAAATATGACGTAAAATATTGATATTGTTGATATTTAAAAATTCAAGATGACGGATAAAATATGGCAGCCGAAATTTTAAGGTGTCATTAAAATAGTTTGAAATTTTCTATAATGGTTTTTGGGGTCACTGATTCATAGAGTTCACACTTTCAAATGCTTGACGAAAAGTGTGTCAAAGAGCGGATAGTGAAGAGGACATTCAAAATTTTTAACCGAAAATTTCAATCAAAATCCAAGTAAAAAAATGGGCAACTCCCTGCTTTGTAAATTAACAAATTTCAACAGGTGGCAAAGCTTATTTCTCAGTTTGTGAAACGTCAAAATATTTTTCCAAAACAACAACGACGAGCGACGGACGGGCCAATTTTGTTTTGATATTTTGCTAGCAATTAATAAAAACAGTATTTTCTAGTATTTTGTCTATTATTTATGCTAAATCAAATATTCCTAAAAGTAACGCCAGACGTCAGCATTTCGGGGTGTATACCAACGCGTGTTTCGAAACGAGTGAACAAGTGAATAGTGAATAGCCAAAAAGTGAAAAGTAATCACACCCCACAACAACAATGAGCCGCAATCTCCTCGTCCGCGTTGAAAGTGAGGAATCTAGTTCCATATTGCCAGGATCGCCGTCGCTTTCCTCGTTGCGTTCCTTGCGCGATACCTTCGTCTCACAGATCGTTTCGAATGCAAGTGTGGTAACAGGAATGGGCACAACCTCTGAAGCTTTTTCGGCCTCATCTCAAGTGGGCACACCTAAGAAAAAGAAACCCGGTGAGTCGTTAGTTTTTTCTATTAACATGAACTTGTTGCAACTGGCCAAATGCAAATATCTTGCCTCAATAGCTAATCCCCATTCTTAATATCGGTAATAATAAAATCGTATAAGAGGCGAATACCAATCCAGTCTTATTGAAACGCTTTGAAACGGTTTAGGAACCAAACAACTTAGTTCAGGAACATAGTTATATCGGATATAACTGATCGCGGATAGATCAGTTGTGGTACCATCGCTTCAAGTAACACTGCCAACTATTTACTGCACTTGTCTTCCCACAAGTATTTAGTAAAAAAACAGCACAAAATAAAAATTGTTTGTTATCAAGTGTGTGTTGTTGTTAATTGCACTGAAAACATTTCAGCTCTGATCGAAATCTATTCGCTGTAAATTTCTACTGGGCAATTTGTCCACGCATTTAGAATTCCAAACAACTTTCCTACACAGCCAAACTCACCACAATCGGTTTATGGTGATTCCTGCTAAACACTGTCGAGGGGGATGAACTTACCACCCACCGCAAAGTATTTCACAAAGCAGCAGTTGAAAAATCAATATATATCGTGGAAAGTTAATGAAATCGCCAAGAAACTCACCACAAACAAGAGAGCACCAGCAGGACTTTCAAAGTGAAGCAGTGTAAAAGTAACTGGCTGCAGTAACATTCTTACTCAATACGCCACACAAGCTGGCCACTAAAACGTGAAAAATTGCAAAAATCCTGAAATAGAAAATATCGACGAATTGAAACATTGAAATAACTCGATGTTTTACATAAAAACTTCAAAATAGTTGTTCTTCTCTACACATTGATTGCGTCCCTTGAGAAGAGTTGGACCGCATACGGCAGCTGTTTGTGAAAGTTTAAAGGTAATACGGCCAGCCGCTGCTTTGAGTCACTTCGATTTTTCGCAAGAACCATTGAAAATTCGATTTGGAGGATATTTTTGCAATTAGGTACTTAAAAGTTCTTTGTACTCACACCAGCTTTCATTTAGTGCGCATTTCTTTCGTAGAGAAAATCCTGAAACGTGAATTGCATTTCTGTTGAAGGAAAACCAAACAACAACAACCACACCGAGCTCTGCCAAGTACGTACGGCAAAGGGTAGAATTTGCCCTCAAACACGGGCCTTAAACTAACATGCGTGCCCTTGTTGAAGATACAAAAAAGCCTACTACTGTGAACAACAACAATATTAGCACTAGCGGCTACTCGGCCTCAGCAGCGCAACCGAGGAATTCAAATAAATCTTTCAAGATGCAGCAACAGCCGACGAAATCGTCCGCATCCACCACAAGCAGCAGTGTTCTTCAGAAACCATTGCAACAACAACAGCAACTTCATAACAACAATTCCACAACAATCACTCTGCCGAAAGCCTCGCACGCCAATACCAACGAGGAGATAGCGGGCGGGGTCCAGGACACCATCTACTTGTGCAATTTTCGCGTATCCGTTGACGGCGAATGGTTGTGCCTCAAAGAGCTGCAGGACCTCGATATTGGCCAACAGAATGCCGGCAGCGGCTCTACAACAACGGCAGGCGGTGGAGCAGGCCAGCGGTCGTCGTCGCAGTCATTCGGCCAGAAGAACAAGCGCTACTCGGGCATGTCGTCGAATGGCGGTCTCGACGATAACGGTATATTGGCAATACAAAATTTAATCGGTCATCGTTTGAGTGATGAACAAGAGCGCGCCTATACAAAAAACAATCAGCACTTGCTTACTGCACGACACACACAGGGACACGAATATGGCTTAGTTGGTGGTGTTACTGGTGAATGGTCAAATTATCGTAGGTTGCTTGTTTTAATAATTTCCCTAATTTCCTTTAAGTTCTTGGTTTTTTTTACAATTCCCTTGTGTTGTTATGATTCATCTGATGTTCATTTTGGGGCATGCCCACACAACACTGAGCGCATCCTTTTGTTGTGTGTCTGAATCGTCATAAATGTTCGTTAGATAAGCAATAGCAATAGTCTAGCCACTTGTGGGGCGGCTTCTCACGTATATCGATGCTGATGTCATTTGTTGACTATGTACATGGAGAATTATTGTCGACAGCACACCTTGTCGGTAGTAGGAGGAACAGTGTCAAAATACCACCCTCTGTTATTCCGTTGTTGCTACACAACCTTCGTTGCAAAACAATGCACGAATGCACCTGCTATTTGCTCGTACTCATAGCAGTCTAGCCAGTAACCATTCAGCAACAAAAGGACTTGTCTATGAAACGATGCATTCTACTCTATAGTTCGTTAGATCATTGAAAGCTGCAACAATTGAAAAGCTCATATATACAAGTAATTACAAAAATGAATATGTATGTAAGGTGGAGACACCTTTTTAACATTTTCTGATTGTTTGGATTTTAATATGAAAGTAGTTATTATTCGAGCACTTTTAAGATTATCTAGATTCAACTACAAATATCTCCGCTGCTAGGTTTAGGATTGCCTTAGTTTCTTTTTCATATGAAAGGTGTGATAAGTAGCTAGCTGCATGCGTAATTTGGATCCTCTACGAAGTGTATTTGTAAAGTTTTAAAGATATTCCAGTACCAAAAAATTTCAGATTTTTATGCATACTTTGCATGGTCTGCGGGCTTTAGTTTAGGAGATAGAGCACTTTTAAGATTCAACTACAAATATCTCCGCTGTTGGGTTTAGGATTGCCTTAGTTTCTTTTTCATATGAAAGGTGTGATAAATAGCTAGCTGCATGCGTAATTTGGATCCTCTACGAAGTGTATTTGTAAAGTTTTAAAGGTATTTCAGTACCAAAAAATTTCAGATTTTTATGCATACTTTGCATGGTCTGCGGGCCTTAGTTTAGGAGATAGAGCACTTTTAAGATTCAACTACAAATATCTCCGCTGTTGGGTTTAGGATTGCCTTAGTTTCTTTTTCATATGAAAGGTGTGATAAATAGCTAGCTGCATGCGTAATTTGGATCCTCTACGAAGTGTATTTGTAAAGTTTTAAAGGTATTTCAGTACCAAAAAATTTCAGATTTTTATGCATACTTTGCATGGTCTGCGGGCCTTAGTTTAGGAGATAGAGCACTTTTAAGATTCAACTACAAATATCTCCGCTGTTGGGTTTAGGATTGCCTTAGTTTCTTTTTCATATGAAAGGTGTGATAAATAGCTAGCTGCATGCGTAATTTGGATCCTCTACGAAGTGTATTTGTAAAGTTTTAAAGGTATTTCAGTACCAAAAAATTTCAGATTTTTATGCATACTTTGCATGGTCTGCGGGCCTTAGTTTAGGAGATAGAGCACTTTTAAGATTCAACTACAAATATCTCCGCTGTTGGGTTTAGGATTGCCTTAGTTTCTTTTTCATATGAAAGGTGTGATGAATAGCTAGCTGCATGCGTAATTTGGATCCTCTACGAAGTGTATTTGTAAAGTTTTAAAGGTATTTCAGTACCAAAAAATTTCAGAATTTTAATGCATACTTTGCATGGTCTGCGGGCCTTAGTTTAGGAGATAGAGCACTTTTAAGATTCAACTACAAATATCTCCGCTGTTAGGTTTAGGATTGCCTTAGTTTCTTTTTCATATGAAAGGTGTGATGAATAGCTAGCTGCATGCGTAATTTGGATCCTCTACGAAGTGTATTTGTAAAGTTTTAAAGGTATTTCAGTACCAAAAAATTTCAGATTTTTATGCATACTTTGCATGGTCTGCGGGCCTTAGTTTAGGAGATAGAGCACTTTTAAGATTCAACTACAAATATCTCCGCTGTTGGGTTTAGGATTGCCTTAGTTTCTTTTTCATATGAAAGGTGTGATAAATAGCTAGCTGCATGCGTAATTTGGATCCTCTACGAAGTGTATTTGTAAAGTTTTAAAGGTATTTCAGTACCAAAAAATTTCAGATTTTTATGCATACTTTGCATGGTCTGCGGGCCTTAGTTTAGGAGATAGAGCACTTTTAAGATTCAACTACAAATATCTCCGCTGTTAGGTTTAGGATTGCCTTAGTTTCTTTTTCATATGAAAGGTGTGATGAATAGCTAGCTGCATGCGTAATTTGGATCCTCTACGAAGTGTATTTGTAAAGTTTTAAAGGTATTTCAGTACCAAAAAATTTCAGATTTTTATGCATACTTTGCATGGTCTGCGGGCCTTAGTTTAGGCGATAGAGCACTTTTAAGATTCAACTACAAATATCTCCGCTGTTGGGTTTAGGATTGCCTTAGTTTCTTTTTCATATGAAAGGTGTGATAAATAGCTAGCTGCATGCGTAATTTGGATCCTCTACGAAGTGTATTTGTAAAGTTTTAAAGGTATTTCAGTACCAAAAAATTTCAGATTTTTATGCATACTTTGCATGGTCTGCGGGCCTTAGTTTAGGAGATAGAGCACTTTTAAGATTCAACTACAAATATCTCCGCTGTTGGGTTTAGGATTGCCTTAGTTTCTTTTTCATATGAAAGGTGTGATAAATAGCTAGCTGCATGCGTAATTTGGATCCTCTACGAAGTGTATTTGTAAAGTTTTAAAGGTATTTCAGTACCAAAAAATTTCAGATTTTTATGCATACTTTGCATGGTCTGCGGGCCTTAGTTTAGGAGATAGAGCACTTTTAAGATTCAACTACAAATATCTCCGCTGTTAGGTTTAGGATTGCCTTAGTTTCTTTTTCATATGAAAGGTGTGATGAATAGCTAGCTGCATGCGTAATTTGGATCCTCTACGAAGTGTATTTGTAAAGTTTTAAAGGTATTTCAGTACCAAAAAATTTCAGATTTTTATGCATACTTTGCATGGTCTGCGGGCCTTAGTTTAGGAGATAGAGCACTTTTAAGATTCAACTACAAATATCTCCGCTGTTGGGTTTAGGATTGCCTTAGTTTCTTTTTCATATGAAAGGTGTGATAAATAGCTAGCTGCATGCGTAATTTGGATCCTCTACGAAGTGTATTTGTAAAGTTTTAAAGGTATTTCAGTACCAAAAAATTTCAGATTTTTATGCATACTTTGCATGGTCTGCGGGCCTTAGTTTAGGAGATAGAGCACTTTTAAGATTCAACTACAAATATCTCCGCTGTTAGGTTTAGGATTGCCTTAGTTTCTTTTTCATATGAAAGGTGTGATGAATAGCTAGCTGCATGCGTAATTTGGATCCTCTACGAAGTGTATTTGTAAAGTTTTAAAGGTATTTCAGTACCAAAAAATTTCAGATTTTTATGCATACTTTGCATGGTCTGCGGGCCTTAGTTTAGGCGATAGAGCACTTTTAAGATTCAACTACAAATATCTCCGCTGTTGGGTTTAGGATTGCCTTAGTTTCTTTTTCATATGAAAGGTGTGATAAATAGCTAGCTGCATGCGTAATTTGGATCCTCTACGAAGTGTATTTGTAAAGTTTTAAAGGTATTTCAGTACCAAAAAATTTCAGATTTTTATGCATACTTTGCATGGTCTGCGGGCCTTAGTTTAGGAGATAGAGCACTTTTAAGATTCAACTACAAATATCTCCGCTGTTGGGTTTAGGATTGCCTTAGTTTCTTTTTCATATGAAAGGTGTGATAAATAGCTAGCTGCATGCGTAATTTGGATCCTCTACGAAGTGTATTTGTAAAGTTTTAAAGGTATTTCAGTACCAAAAAATTTCAGATTTTTATGCATACTTTGCATGGTCTGCGGGCCTTAGTTTAGGAGATAGAGCACTTTTAAGATTCAACTACAAATATCTCCGCTGTTGGGTTTAGGATTGCCTTAGTTTCTTTTTCATATGAAAGGTGTGATAAATAGCTAGCTGCATGCGTAATTTGGATCCTCTACGAAGTGTATTTGTAAAGTTTTAAAGGTATTTCAGTACCAAAAAATTTCAGATTTTTATGCATACTTTGCATGGTCTGCGGGCCTTAGTTTAGGAGATAGAGCACTTTTAAGATTCAACTACAAATATCTCCGCTGTTGGGTTTAGGATTGCCTTAGTTTCTTTTTCATATGAAAGGTGTGATAAATAGCTAGCTGCATGCGTAATTTGGATCCTCTACGAAGTGTATTTGTAAAGTTTTAAAGGTATTTCAGTACCAAAAAATTTCAGATTTTTATGCATACTTTGCATGGTCTGCGGGCCTTAGTTTAGGCGATAGAGCACTTTTAAGATTCAACTACAAATATCTCCGCTGTTGGGTTTAGGATTGCCTTAGTTTCTTTTTCATATGAAAGGTGTGATAAATAGCTAGCTGCATGCGTAATTTGGATCCTCTACGAAGTGTATTTGTAAAGTTTTAAAGGTATTTCAGTACCAAAAAATTTCAGATTTTTATGCATACTTTGCATGGTCTGCGGGCCTTAGTTTAGGAGATAGAGCACTTTTAAGATTCAACTACAAATATCTCCGCTGTTGGGTTTAGGATTGCCTTAGTTTCTTTTTCATATGAAAGGTGTGATAAATAGCTAGCTGCATGCGTAATTTGGATCCTCTACGAAGTGTATTTGTAAAGTTTTAAAGGTATTTCAGTACCAAAAAATTTCAGATTTTTATGCATACTTTGCATGGTCTGCGGGCCTTAGTTTAGGAGATAGAGCACTTTTAAGATTCAACTACAAATATCTCCGCTGTTGGGTTTAGGATTGCCTTAGTTTCTTTTTCATATGAAAGGTGTGATAAATAGCTAGCTGCATGCGTAATTTGGATCCTCTACGAAGTGTATTTGTAAAGTTTTAAAGGTATTTCAGTACCAAAAAATTTCAGATTTTTATGCATACTTTGCATGGTCTGCGGGCCTTAGTTTAGGAGATAGAGCACTTTTAAGATTCAACTACAAATATCTCCGCTGTTGGGTTTAGGATTGCCTTAGTTTCTTTTTCATATGAAAGGTGTGATAAATAGCTAGCTGCATGCGTAATTTGGATCCTCTACGAAGTGTATTTGTAAAGTTTTAAAGGTATTTCAGTACCAAAAAATTTCAGATTTTTATGCATACTTTGCATGGTCTGCGGGCCTTAGTTTAGGAGATAGAGCACTTTTAAGATTCAACTACAAATATCTCCGCTGTTGGGTTTAGGATTGCCTTAGTTTCTTTTTCATATGAAAGGTGTGATAAATAGCTAGCTGCATGCGTAATTTGGATCCTCTACGAAGTGTATTTGTAAAGTTTTAAAGGTATTTCAGTACCAAAAAATTTCAGATTTTTATGCATACTTTGCATGGTCTGCGGGCCTTAGTTTAGGAGATAGAGCACTTTTAAGATTCAACTACAAATATCTCCGCTGTTAGGTTTAGGATTGCCTTAGTTTCTTTTTCATATGAAAGGTGTGATGAATAGCTAGCTGCATGCGTAATTTGGATCCTCTACGAAGTGTATTTGTAAAGTTTTAAAGGTATTTCAGTACCAAAAAATTTCAGATTTTTATGCATACTTTGCATGGTCTGCGGGCCTTAGTTTAGGCGATAGAGCACTTTTAAGATTCAACTACAAATATCTCCGCTGTTGGGTTTAGGATTGCCTTAGTTTCTTTTTCATATGAAAGGTGTGATAAATAGCTAGCTGCATGCGTAATTTGGATCCTCTACGAAGTGTATTTGTAAAGTTTTAAAGGTATTTCAGTACCAAAAAATTTCAGATTTTTATGCATGCTTTGCATGGTCTGCGGGCCTTAGTTTAGGAGATAGAGCACTTTTAAGATTCAACTACAAATATCTCCGCTGTTGGGTTTAGGATTGCCTTAGTTTCTTTTTCATATGAAAGGTGTGATAAATAGCTAGCTGCATGCGTAATTTGGATCCTCTACGAAGTGTATTTGTAAAGTTTTAAAGGTATTTCAGTACCAAAAAATTTCAGATTTTTATGCATACTTTGCATGGTCTGCGGGCCTTAGTTTAGGAGATAGAGCACTTTTAAGATTCAACTACAAATATCTCCGCTGTTGGGTTTAGGATTGCCTTAGTTTCTTTTTCATATGAAAGGTGTGATAAATAGCTAGCTGCATGCGTAATTTGGATCCTCTACGAAGTGTATTTGTAAAGTTTTAAAGGTATTTCAGTACCAAAAAATTTCAGATTTTTATGCATACTTTGCATGGTCTGCGGGCCTTAGTTTAGGAGATAGAGCACTTTTAAGATTCAACTACAAATATCTCCGCTGCTTGGTTTAGGATTGCCTTAGTTTCTTTTTCATGTGAAAGGTGAGACAATAATCTAGCCTTTCAATACCAAAATATTTTAGAATTTTTTGCAGGAGAAGGAGAATAGTTTTTGAGCACCAATTAGCCGATTGGTTTTATCATTTCATCCAATTGCAAATGCATTTCCTAATATAAATATACAATTTAATAATGAAATTGATAGCATTTTGTTAGCATAAAAATAGAAAATATTTTCTCGTACATACAAAAAAAAAGCGACAGATTAAATAAATCTTTTAAAAATAAAAATTTTCTCAACTATGTTCCGTACATTGTCTCCCAGCTGGAAGCTTTGCTCGTCTTGGAAGTGTTTGTGTGCTTTGTCACGTCAGTCTGAAATTTTGCAAGCAAATTTATTTTAATTAATACAATTTCAAGCTCTTGCATATTTTCCTATACATTACTCTTGCTTGACTCCGAGCCGGATGTGTCTCTTCTCGCCTTCTTCTTCTTCGATGTTGGTTTCTTCTTTTCATCGATTGTTACGACCTTTTGGGGTTTTTTCTTCTTACTTTCGGGCTCAGATGATGACAAATCCATGGAAGTCGTTTCGATAATAGGCGCCTCTGCATCCCTTGGAGTCTTCCTTAGTGAACAGGGTATACACTTGGCTCTTGGCTGGCACAACAGAGCTGAGGACGATGACGATGATGAGTGACGTCCAATGACGGATTTCGACTCGGGCTTTATTGCTGTCACTTCATCGTCGGCGAATGCAGCCTTTCGGCCACTTAAGCGATCGTATAAGGAAGGTCTTCTTTTCGGCGCTTGCTCTTTTGGCGGCTCTTTGGTTATCTGTACTTTCTCCGGTTTGGGTGGTTTTTTCTCTTTCGGTGGCTTTGGTTCCTTAGGCTTTTGCCTGAATTTTATCTTTGACAGGGCCACGCAGCACAGTATCAGTAAAAGTATTCCCAGAATGAAGGCAATCACGTACAGAATATATTTGAGATAATGCTGTTGTGTCAATCTGGCTATAAATGAAGATTTGGATTTCTCTTCTTTCGGAGGCTTCTCTGTGGTAATCTTTTTCTCTTTCGTCTTTGCTTGCTTTTTCTCATAGGTGTTCTCTTTCGGTATATTTTTGTCTTTGTGTTGTTTGGGCTTCTCTTGCGCTTTGTGTTCAGATTTTTGATTTTCTTTTTCGTCGTCTACTTCTGACATATCTTCCTTAGCTTTTATTTGATCTTCGTCCGATTCGGGCTTATCTCCCTTTAATTCCGTTTTCCCTTTGAACATGGCATTGCCTTGTCCTCCAGCCTTGGGGATACATTTCGTTGTTTGTGCTATGTCTTTTTTCGGTATATCATCCACTTTCGGTTTGTCGTTTCTACTCTGTATGCTCTTGCCGTAAATCATCTCAAACCAATTATCGTTTTTAGCCTCCATTTGCTTGGATTTATTTTCGATTTCTTTATATTCCTCTGTCTTTTGTCGCTTTCGCGGCGAACTGTTGACTCCTTCGTCGTCGTCACCTTCATCTTGCGACGCTTCGTTTTTATTCCCTTCTACTTCCTCACTGTCATCATCATTTGTGGTATCCTCCGAATCCTCTGCATCATCACCCGACACATCATAATTGTCTGCTGCCTTCTTACCTCTACGCAGATTTTCGTAAATTCTCAATATCCCACCCAAGCCCGGATAAAACTGTTCGTCCGACAAATGCACTAGAATGTTCTCCAATATCCAAGCTTTGAACTTGTGATTGTACGAATCCTGGCACAACGACTGAAAACGATAGCAATGCGTAACGGTCTCAAAAAACTTCACCACCTTATAGGCAGACTTGGACGACCTTAGATTGAAAGTACGTTTTCGCTTATAGGGCAGCCAAATATCACCCAAGAACCCATCGCTATCCTCAATCTCCAATTTCGGCAAAGAAACAATCATTTGATCGTCTTCAGCATCGCCATTGATCGACGACAAGTCCAACTGTATACACCACGAAGGCTCCTCAGCTTCCTCATGGTCAGCACTTAGTTTCAGCGGCTCGACTTTTATGTTCCTCAATTCGTTAAGTACATTTCCTAATGGAGCCTTCCAACCATTGCCATTGGTATTGAGGTAAACTTTGCACTGATGGTACAGAGCTATCACGTTTTCGGTCATCTTCAAATTGACTTGGCCCGCATAATATGAGAATTTTGTCACTGGCACCAGGTAGTATTTCAAGTAACCGCCCAACATATCGTAAAAAGCGCGTTCAATGAGACGCTTAGAAGAATTGTCGGTCATGCGTTGTATTACTTGATTGCCGCCATAGAAATATTGCATGAGGACAGTCACCATATCGTCGGTCAGCAGACTTTGCGGCAGGTCTTTGGGAATGAGCATCTGCAGAGTTTCCGAATATATTAGGATTTTGTTTAGATAATAGGTTCACGGTTCCACGAATCATAATGTACCGCATCCGCTCATTATACAAAGAAATTCGTGGATACGTTTTGACTAATGGGACCACAACTTTTACCTCAAAATCCTTTCGTGCTGCCAGTAAAGCCACATCTTCCGAGGTAAAGCATTCCTTACGATTGCCATTGAACAGATTTGTTCCCACAAAATGTTTAATTGCCGAGGCCTTTACGTTTTCTTTCGTTTCACGTTGCAATTTTGTCTCCATCTCTTCTACTTCCTGATGTTCATCTTCTCCGTCTTCTTCGTCTACTTCGTCTACTTCGTCTACTTCATCTAGTTCGTTTTCTTCTTTCAAATGCTGCTTCAGCAAACGCTGTTGCGCCTCCGAACTCAGTTGCGCTGCCACCTTTAGGTCATTGCTGAAATCGTCAGGATCCTCAACAGTTATCAAATCAAAATCGTACACTGGACAACCGCCGGGGCAGAGAATTGTCAGCAGCACAAACGTTACACATATTTTCATTTTTCATATTATTTTGTTTTTTTTTTTGGAAAATTTTATTTTTATTTCTTTGAACGAATTGAAATCAAAATCAATCCCAATTAAGTTTTTTTGATTTCTCATTTGATTTGCAAAAACTATGGGGAATAATCGCAGAATGGTGGGGTGGGGAAGTGGTTATTAATTGTGATTGTTGAATGTTGTCCCATGGTCAAATGCCCAACCAATACCCTAATCACTTTATAATTTTAATTTTGTTTCTGTAAACTATTTGAAAAAAATGTTTTAGCACGCGATCCCGCCGAAATCGAACGCAGCAATTTGGTGAATATTTGCAAGCTTGTGGTGAAAGAATTGCTGGAGCAATCCTTGCGCTATGGACGTATGTTAGACTCCGATCATTTGCCATTGCAGCATTTCTTTATTGTAATCGAGCATGTTCTGGGACATGGTCTGCGTCCGAAGAAGGTGTGTGTCCATGAGAACTTTCTGATGAATTTGTATTTTATTGAGAATTATTTGAAATTCCTCGTTAGGGTCTCTTGGGTCCGCGCAAAGAATTGTGGGATCTACTGCAAAGTGTTGAAAATTACTGTCCCGAGGCACAAGACATTACTGCCAGTGTGCGCGATTTGCCCACTGTGCGTACACACATCGGCAGAGCCAGAGCCTGGCTTCGCATAGCCTTGATGCAGAAAAAGCTCTCCGATTATTTGCAGTCACTCATCGAACACAGAGATGATGCTCTGTACGAATACTATGAACAGCATGCCTTGATGATGAGCGATGAGGTGGGCCATCGAATGAACCAATTCCAATTTTTTTTTTACATATTTCATACGAATTGCAGATTGTTGTCATTATGGGCATACTAGTTGGCCTCAATGTCATCGACTGTAATCTGTGTGTCAAAGAGGAAGATCTCGACTCGCAACAAGGTGTTATCGATTTCTCACTCTATCTGCGCTCGAGTTCGAGGAACAATGACACCGACGATGAGGTCAATCAGACATTGGACATCAATGGTCAGGGAAATATGATAGCTGTATTGGATCAGAAGAACTACATTGAAGAGCTCAATAGGCATTTAAAGTTTGTATACGAAAACGTGACGTGAGGAAGACAAGTGTAATCTGATTCAACTTACCTTATTACCTTAGTGCCACGGTGGGTAATCTGCAAGCGAAAGTTGAGACTTTGACTACGACAAATGCTCTGATGAAGGAGGACTTGGCTATAGCTCGAAATAGTCTGCTTGCCCTACAAGCGGAAAATCAGGCCATGCGCCAGAACTCCGGTGGTCCCAGTACGTAGCAATCACAACGTATTAGTTATCCTCTCTAATTGTTTTAATGACCTCCACACACTTGCTTAGCTCCCACGCCCTCAATGAATTCAGTGCACAGCGATAATAGTTCAAATCACTCATCTGGCCAGGATAGGGCCTCAATTGAAACGCTTACAGCCGAATTGGCTGAGGAGAAAAGGAAGAGCGTCGAATTAGACAAAGAATTGAAGCTGCAGGTATCCCTCAAAGCTGAATCGGACATGGCTATGAAATTACTTGAGAAAGACATTCATGAGAAGCAGGACACGATTGTCTCGCTGCGACGCCAATTGGATGATATTAAGCAGATCAATTTAGACATGTACCGCAAGCTGCAGGTTGGTACAACGTAATCGCTACCGAAGACATGTTCGTGCCTCGAACACGTTTTCACACAAATTAGAAACATTAACATTTCATCGAATCACATTCATAATCTCAAAACATTTGTACATACTCGTCTTGTATTTAGTTTAAGAGAATAATTCAATCATTTGCCATGCCAAAACCTATTTAAGTTCTCATATTTTATGTTCTGGTTTATTACACCCAATTCAATTCGTCCACTTGGCTAGCAACTCATCCTTTGAAAGCGAAATTCGAGTTGTTTTTTTGTCACCTACAATTGGTCGTTAATACTCCTCCTCAATTCAATCAATTCAAAATTCAGGAATGTGAAGATGAACTTACACAAAAAGGCGAAATGGTCTCGCGTTTGCAAACCAAAGCATCACAAATTGGTAACATTTTACAATCGTTAGAAAGGAAATACGAGTCCAAACTGGAACAACAACATACCACCACATCCGCCGACCGGTCGCCCGGCACACGCCGTCAGCAGAATCTACAAAAATTCGAAGCACTCACCAAGAAGCACAAACAAGACGTTGGACCGCCAATGAAGCGTCTACACTTGAAGGTGGACAGTTCGATACCACCATTCAATCCGAACCACTATCGCAAGTCGCCATCGACGGCCACGGCGGCGGGTGAGGAGAAACTCGTATCGATGGAGGGCGAATTGACAACACCAACTTCAGCCAAATCGCTGATGGAGGAGGGCAAGAACTATGAGACGTCTGTGGACACTTCCAGAAGTGATTATGCTTTATCGTTGGAAAAGGCATTGAACTAAATTTAGTTAAGAAAATATTTGTAAGACAAAAAAAATAGGGGTATTCACTTAAATAAACAAAACTGTACTCATTTCACTTCCAAGTTAGTTTTGTACTTTCGAAAAGTCGAGCTAAAATTCATGAATTATTTATATTGTCATCGGAAAGTCGATAATACGGTATACGGTCAATTTAATTTCATGTAAAAAATATAAATTTCTGATTTTCATTTATAAAATTTTTGTTCCATTTGCGAAAATAATAAATTAACTATAAACAATCTTGAATACCCCGAATATTAATTTCTAACTTAAATATTATTGCATTTATCACAACATAAAGCTACAATAACTAAAGACATGTCAATGCTATCAGTACTATTTACTTGCATGTAATTCAATACTTATGTATGCATATGAGGTCATGGATCCCACAATAGCCGGCATTCCCTTACATACGTCGAATCAAAATTTAAATTCACTTGGTTACACTGAGTGAACTTTAATCTTTATTCGGGGTATACATTACATATGTACTTAATCCACTATGGAACTGGGACCTCATATATGTATGTATGTATTCGCAAAACCAATAATGATGTTACTACTTATTAGTGAAAACACAGAAGCTTTATAATTCAAATACAAAAAAAACCCATACTCAAACATCTTTAAGCCGACTTACCACCTCTTAAGCTTACGTTAAGTTTCTAAAGCACATTTTCAATGGAATTTTGGCTTTTCTTAGGAGGTGGAAAGGCGGCTTTTATTCGGAAATTAGAATTAGAAAATTATTGTAAAATTGCATTATTTTATTAGTGAAAAATGTTGATGACATGATTTTGTGCAATGCCTTTTACCAATTTTAGTCTACATATTAAATATATTGTTGATTCCTTCAATACAAATAAAAAGTATATATGAGAAGAATATATATATATATATATATATATATAAGTATATATACAACAAAATATCGATGTTTGAAATGTATTTTCTAGTAGGAAAAGTATGAGAAGTAAGAAAACCACAAAGCGCGTTTACATATAAAAATATTTAGTACTAAATACATACATACATTAATTTGAACTTCAAGCGACTGTCTATTGTTAATTATAAAGAAATATACATTTTTCATTTTAATTTCATCTGCTTCACTCTATATAACAGGCATTCATTATATATACTAACTGTACTAATAACTTACAAAACTAACAAAACATATAAATAAAGAGTATATTTGAAATGACCACATTTTTGTCAATTAATATTTATTTTCGCACAGGAATGTGAGGCATCGCTAAAGCATAAATCCGATTTGCTAACGAAACTAGAAACGCAGAAGGAGGACATGGCCAATACGATATCTCAGTTAGAGAAAAAGTAAGAATTGTTCAAAACTAACGGACCTTTCAACTATCATGTAAAACAACAAGTCTGACGCTTTTGCACTCACGCACTTTCGACTAACATAATAAGACGTGTGTTAGTCGCAGGGGGTAGTTGGGGGTTTTGAATTCGGCAATGGATTTTAAGTGGGACAAATTTCTACTTTTGACCTAGGTGATGGCAATTGCTGCTGGAATAGACAGACTATCAATAATTACCATTCCACTTAGCTATTAATGGCACAAATCGAAGAGTTACTTTATAGTTTGTTTCCAAATTCGACCTTAGCTTAACTTTGGTATGTCGAGGGCTTGTATTCAATATGTTCCATTCACGTGGGTGTCATATTTACCCAATTGTGATTGTGATTTAATTCAACTTCAATTCCAATTAACTTACATGGTATGCTTGACCATGCTTGACCAGTATTTACTCTTCATCATATCAAACCACCAAAACTTATATGTGGTAACTTTGCGTGACCCAACTACCATTATTACTTAAAATAATGGAAGAAACGACAAAAGCGATGAAACTCCAGAGTACATTTTAACCCCTTAGCTCTCGTTTCGCTCGAAAAAGACTCTAATTGGAGTTCGAAATATGATTCAAATATGAGACTGAATTATCACGTAACACAAGAAGGGACGTAGTCACACTATGTTGGTCGGTTTTTCATGTTACATAATAAGGACGTAACCGCATATATTTAATTTTTTTTTACTGGACTGACCGAACCTAAATTTACTAACTTTTGACCTTGAATTCGTGGTATTCCGCTCTCTTGAACACCCCTTTCCCGTTAAACCCGTTTAAAATTCTAATACATAAAATTTCCTTTCTATTTGTTTTCCCTCTCCACTTCCCAAACTAGATGGACCAATGACAAATCGAACTTGGGTGAAATCCTGAAAAACACCTCTCAAACCCTATCGACCCAAGTAACTGCCTCAGAGGAACGTGCTGCCAGGGCAGAAGCCGAATCACGCATCGAACGAGAATGGCGTGTATCCCTGCAGGAAAAAGAAACGAAACTGAAAGAGACCATTACCAGCCTACAGAATTGCGTCAAAGAACTCACCGACGAAGTGCACCGCAATGATAAACTCAAATATGAACTGGAAAAGGTGCGCACACAGTGGTCGGAGGCTCAAACCACTCTGGAAGAGTTGGGCATACAACTGAGCGTCAACAAACTAAAAGTATCCGAGTTGCAAGAACGTGAAAAACGTCAGCAACAACAACAAATGACGGCATCCACTTCATCGCTTCAGTCGCCAGTCGACGCTGGCACTCCTGGTATTTGGGCACCGGATTCCATAGCCACACATTGCACTGCCTGCCGCAAGGAGTTCAATATGACCCGGCGAAAGCATCACTGTCGCAGTTGCGGTGATATTTTCTGTAAGATGTGCTCCGAGCAGACACTGGCTCTGCTTAATGAGCACGGCAAACTGGGCAAACCGGTGCGGGTGTGTGATGGTTGTCATGCATCCAGGAAATGACGTTCCATCAATTAATGTTGCTTTTGCGAATGTCGTCGCATTCATGTTGTGCTAGCTCTACTTTATAGACATAATTATTGAATGAATGCTCTTGTAAATAATTGTTAAATTTGTGTAAGTTCGCTATTATATATTTGTATTTGAAAATACATTGTGCAACTATTTACCTACAATTTTATATACAATTTTCAGGTAAATAAAGAGAAATTTATATATTGTCTAAAACGGTAATTTGTTTTGTAAAAAGAATTATAGTTGCAATTTCAAAAAAAAAACCATAAAAGGTTTCTATTTTCCAAGCAATATTTTCCAATTTTTAGATTGCAGTCGGTAGTCATCTTCAGGGAAAATTAATTATTACTAAAACTAAAATTAAATTAAATAATATTTCTACAGATCTGTCTGTCCTTCTGTTCTTCCGAAAACCAACGCGGGCAAAGCCACCCAAAAATCTATTTTTAAAAATTGATCGAGTATCAACAACAACTCAATTTGTGGTCTATTTGATTACCTTCTACCACCAGTAGTCGAAATTAAAATCAATCAAAATATTAATGGCCAATTCAGTAAGTTTGAAAAATTTTTCAGTAATGACCAAAAAAAAAGGTGGCAGCTCGCCCTTCATTGGAGTGTTGCCGTTCATAAAAATCACGAAAAAGTAGTATATAAATGAAACGATTTTTTTTCTCAAAACAGTCCAGCTAGCGAGTGGTAATGTACTACAGCCTTGCTAATATTAAAAAATCATTATAAAACAGTAAATTTTCGGGTAGGGAGGGACCATAAAAAGGCTTTTCAACTGAAAATTGCTCAATACTTTTTTTAGGATTTTTCTTTTGTTTTAATTTGGTACTTTTAGTAGTACTTTTCAGTTCGGCTTTTGGTATTTTATAGAATTAAACAAACGGTCACTCTGGCAGCAGTAGCAAAAAATATTCGCGTAGGTCTGTCTGTTCGTATTGGGTCTTGAATTCCTATAATTTTCGTATATTTTAGAAGAAATGAAAAAATTAAACAATTGAATTTCCATTAAGTGGCTGAATATTTCTCGCAATATTTCGTGGAGAATCTTTGAGTCACAAATCGCAGAAATTGAAAATACAAAAGCACAGCAAAGTTGACAGCCGAAAGCCACAAAAGAGACCCAAGTGTTGGCCATGTCATAGGAAAAATAGAAGAATTCACTTCATGAATATATCGATTTTGTTCGCAGCAGCAAAGTAAAGTAGATTTTAAATACAGATACCATTTACTGCGGCAATCATGGAACGAACCGATCACATCTCACTAACGCTATCGTCCGCCGCAATCGGTGGAGCAGAGGAGGAAGTGCCGAGCGGCAGCGGGGGGCCAGTACCAGGACTGTCGCCACTACCTACACGAAAAAGTCTACGCCGGGTAAATTGTTCGACATCAATTCACAAATGGAATTGCTTATGATAATCGTTTTGTTGCGTATTTCTTTTCATCCACCAGTCTTGGAACCAACTGCCGCGTTGTCAGAGGAATCTGATTATACTTGGCGTTTCGGCAGTGTGCGTCACATTGCTACTGTTTCTGCCCGGCGACCAGATTGTGCAGGAGAATGGCAAACCTGTGCCGGAAAGCCGACAATTTCCATTTCACGCTCGTGATGTGGGCGCTAACGAAGCGGCATTAGTCGGTGCGGCTGTCGACGGAATAGGAATTGTGGTGAAGCATAATGGCGTGGACGATGATGTGGAAGAAACTGCTAAATATGAGGTGCCACAATTTAAGAAAGTAAGCTAGAACACGCATAAAAAATTAAATATTACCAATTAAAAAAAGAGCTGGGAGGGGGAATCATGCCCGATTAAAAAATTTTAGTTTCTTGATTATCTATGACCACCAATGGTTCTAACCAATCGTAGTTCTTCCACTCAATCTACAATTCGATCTATTTACCCACAACTGATAAGAATTGTTATGGGCTATTGCAATGCCGTTATATTTGATTGCTGCCGTTTTGTGAAGCGGGCGTTGTTTGCAACCCATATTTGTATTTATGTGATTGGCTGATAACGTGGACAAATAGAATTTATCTGTAGCTGAAAGTAACGTGGTAACGCCTTGCACCACTACTGGTTGATATAATTTTGAAGTTGATATTAAGGGTATTCCCAAGTCGTCATAATGTGAATGCATATAACATTTACGACCTTACTTACGATATGCTTTATTTCAAATGAATTCTAGCCAAAAATCCGACCGTTGGCCCTCCAATCGAACGTTGAAAGTGTGGCAAAACTACCGGAAACTGACAAATCGGAAAATACTCCACCGCACACGTATGAAGATGCACTCAATAAAATCAACATTCAAGAGGTCAATGTGAATAGCAATAACATTGAAGCACCAGAGCAAGATGACACTCGTCCCGCCTTGGAGGCGGCCATACAAGATCCGGGAAAATTACCCGACACTCGCGGTATAACCATCGATGATTTCCTCAATAGAATGGAGACGACAACCGATGCGCAAAAACAGCACTTCCATGGCGCTACGAATGAACGCCAGGCGGCCGTTGTGAGTGCATTCAAGCATTCTTGGAAGGGCTACAAGAGCTACGCTTGGGGACATGACAATCTGAAGCCGCTCTCGCAGAGCTCACACGATTGGTTTGGTCTGGGCTTGACCATTATCGATTCGTTGGACACAATGTATATTATGGGCTTGGAAGATGGTGAGTATTAATACAAAAAAATAACGTTTTGGAAATTTAAATGTTTTTTCCATTACAGAATTCATGGAAGCACGCGACTGGGTGTCTGAATTCTTAGTATTTGATACCAATAGGGACGTTAATCTCTTTGAGGTGACCATACGTGTGCTGGGCGGTTTGCTGTCTTCGTATCACTTGAGTGGTGATAAAGTATTTTTAAAGAAATCTGTTAGTATTCCAGGAATCCTGTGTTCCTCCTTTTTTTTTATAAATAACTGTTATTTGTTCCTAGGTTGAACTTGGCAATCGCTTGTTACCCTGCTTTCTGTCGCCTTCGGGCATACCATATTCGGATGTAAATCTGGCTTCTATGTCCGCGCATTCGCCCAAATGGTCACCTGACAGTTCAACCAGTGAAGTCACCACAATTCAATTGGAATTCCGTGATCTAAGCCGGTCGACAAACATACCCATGTACGAGAGGGTAAGTACAAGCAAACCGATTTATTTGTTTAACATTTATGAATGCCCTCCGATCATAATCTTTTAATTGAACAACTGATTGGCAATTAATTTGTTGTTCCATTGGCATTTACGCAAGTGGCAAGAGACAAGTAGACAAATATTTGCTTTTAAAAAGGTATCACTGATAAGAGTGTGCTCATGTGTGCTGTCGATACCCAGCCAACATTGAGGTTTTATTCAAATTTATTTTCTATAAAAAATTCTTTTAACATTTTTAAAAATTGAAAGAACAAAATTTCAAAGGCATTTGTCGTGGTTCGAACAAGCGATCTGAAGCCGTCCGCTTACACTCTCGGCTATTTTAGTATGAAGTGCTAAACATCCGCCATCAAAATATTCTAAAGTAACGAACATAATATGGAATTCGTCGCAGCATTCTGATCATGAAAAGATACAAAAAAAAAAACGATTAGTCAGACAATTGCAGTCTACCCTACAAACACGGTGTAGTAAACCGGTGTAGTTTACTCCACCGTGCCCTACAAACATGTTTCTAAAAGCTAAGAACTTTGTACATTTTATACAAACAGAAAGTTCACAATTTCCGAACCAATAATATTTGCTGCCAAGCGCCAAAAGGTACGCGGTACAAAGTTCATGGGCGAAAAGCCTGGACTTTCAGATTTAATTTTCAATTCACCTCTCAATAATCGAATCCGTAAATCGGCATTTTCGTTCTCCAACCTTTCCAAGTCGGCATACTGCTGCTCCAGCTCGTATTTCTCTTCGATAGGCGCCAAACGCCCATCGAATTGCTTTTCTTCGAGGACTGCGGACAGCTTCGCCTGCCAGTAGTCCTCGCACTGTTCGTACTCTTCATGCAACTTCTGGAGCCCTCGATTCAGCTCCATATTTTTCTGCAGCAATGCTGCGATTTCATGCTGGAGCTTTTCGATCTTGGTTTCGGTTTCAGATATTATCTAGGGACCAAATTATTATCATAATTATCATAATTTTAATCATAATTCACTTACCAGTCCAGTTTGACGATCTCCACCGCCATTCTCATTGAATTCGTATTTCTCCATTTGATCAATAATAGCTTTTTTTCTTCAAAAACGTCTTTTCTTTTCGATATTTTGTTTGTTATGAAATGAAAAATAAAATATTTTGACATCAAGTATAAAAGTAAATAGCAAAGCACAGACGATCATTTTGTTTTACAAAATATGAAGTACAGTAGCAAATAATCCATTACAGATGGTGTAGTGTCTGGTAACTCTGTATAAGTGTTTTACAGCTGCCACCAAGTGCGTCCTTGGACGTTTCTTGGGTGAATCATGTTAGTTGGGATTACAGCTGCCACCCATCGCGTCCTTGGACTTTTCTTGGGTGATTCACGTCAGTTGGGATTACAGCTGCCACCCATCGCGTCCTTGGACTTTTCTTGGGTGAATCATGTCAGTTGGGATTACAGCTGCCACCCATCGCGTCTTTGGACTTTTCTTGGGTGATTCATGTCAGTTGGGATTACAGCTGCCACCAAGTGCGTCCTTGGACTTTTCCTGGGTGAATCATGTCAGTTGGGATTACAGCTGCCACCCATCGCGTCCTTGGACTTTTCTTGGGTGATTCACGTCAGTTGGGATTACAGCTGCCACCAAGTGCGTCCTTGGACATTTCTTGGGTGATTCATGTCAGGTGGGATTACAGCTGCCACCAAGTGCGTCTTTGGACTTTTCTTGGGTGAATCATGTCAGTTGGGATTACAGCTGCCACCAAGTGCGTCCTTGGACATTTTTTGGGTGATTCATGTCAGTTGGCATTACAGCTGCCACCCAGCGCGTCCTTGCACTCTGCTTTATTTAGACCATAGACTACATAGTTTTTTCCCCCAAAATATCTATTTGTAGAATAATTTGAATTCACTAAAAATTTAGGTGGTAAACATTGTCAACGAAAAGGTTCACGATCTGGAAAAGAAGGACGGCTTAGTGCCGATATTCATCAATGCCAATACGGGAACGTTCCGAAACTATGCCACCATCTCGTTGGGCGCTCGTGGTGACTCCTATTACGAATATCTACTAAAACAATGGCTGCAAACCGGACGCAAGGACGACGATGTGTGAGTTTTTGGCCTCTAAAGAAAGTTAAATTATTGCCATTTATCAACACCTTTTCCCTCCCTAGCCTTATACTCGATTACATGCGCGCAATCGATGGTGTTCTCACGCAATTGATGCGTCGCACGCCCAAGGAGAATCATGTCTACATTGGCGAACTGATCAATGGCAAGGACTTCAAACCGAAAATGGATCATCTGACGTGCTATTTGCCCGGCACGCTGATCCTCGGTCACAAATACGGTATGCCCGATTCGCATCTGCTGCTGGCGAAGGATCTGCTCGAAACGTGCTTCCAAACCTACATGAAACAGCCCACACACTTGGCACCCGAAATCTCCTACTTCGCCGTCAACGACAACGAGGAGCACGAAATCTACGTGAAGCCGAACGATGCACACAATCTGCTGCGTCCCGAATTCATTGAGAGCTTGTACTATTTCTATGCCCTGACGGGCAATCGTACATATCAGGATATGGGCTGGATGATATTCGAGGCATTCGAGAAGCACACCAAGGTGGCGGGCGGCTACACCTCGATTGGCAATGTGAAAAATGTGTTGAACACAAGACTGCGCGATCTGATGGAGAGCTTTTGGCTGGGCGAGACGCTGAAATATTTCTATTTGTTGTTCAGCGACAATCGGAAAGAGATCGACCTGGAGAAGTGGATATTCAACACGGAGGCACATCCGCTGCCCGTGCGAAATCATTAAGGGGGATTCGTTGCACGGCGCCACTATTAATTGTAAATATTACCCCAGATAATATGGCTCATACACGGCACTGAACGTACCTAGTACCGTTCAGTGGGCCCTGTATGCACAACTATTTTAATCGTAAAATAAGAGCAATTCAATTAGCGGATCGTACTACTATTTACATTTTAGTGTAGTAAGTGCAAATGCCAAAACACTTTTACAAAAGCGATCGCGCTTTCCGTAAAGAGTATAAGGAAATACTTTTATGAATTAGGAATTAAGTAGCTCTTCACTCACACATGTAGCCGAGCGTACTGAATTACGTTAAACGATATTTATTATTAGCAATTAGTAAGAACTCATGTCACGAATAAAAAACGAAAGTCTCATCTAAATGCAACGGAAGTATCTCAGTGGCACTGTTTACTTGTTATTATACTTAGTTTGTTTTATTAGCTTTATTAGGACGTGCACATTAATCTAAATTAGCGTAGATTTAAACGATTATTTCCTTGTAAATTGATTTGATAATGAACAGACCAGACCGTTTGTGTGTTTTCCATTTTGATTTCGCTGCACTCGAATTCTTGTAGAAATTATATATTAGCACAAAATTGCATAGAGTATGAATATCTTCGTTATTATGAAATAGCAATAAAAACTATTAAAAATCGACAACAATCAAGTGTTTTCTTTGAGGCGATCCAACGATTACGCACTGTCGTAGTTAGTGAGCCAACGATATCGGTAGGTACTGAAAATGGGCAATGGGCAACGTCGGATAAGAACCATGCCCAACTCACACAAAAAATTACCGTCAAAATGTATTTTATTTTAATAAGTACGGAAACGATTGTGATGTCATGTTGGTTCTTTATATGGTGGGAAACAAGATTGAATGTGAATGAAGTGAGAATATCAACAAATTATCGTAAAATGACATAAAAATGGTCAAAGAAGGTATCGCATTGGTACCCTCAGATGTACCTAATCTACTTTTAGAAAGAAATGCGTTGTCCTCAATGCAGCCTTTTTCAAAATAGAGTCTGAAAAAAGTCCTGCGTAAAAAAATTTTTTTTCAAAAGAGAAACAAATTTTTAAATTTAAAAAAAAAGTCAAAATTGTAAAAATGTTTGGAAATAATTGTATTTTTTCAAATATATTTTAAACAGGCACCAAAATTCTTAACCTTTTAAAAAAAAATTTTTTTACAAAAATCTTTAAAAAAAATCAAGGCTAACCCCTTGTTAAAATTTTGAACAAAAAAAATTTTTTTTCCCAAAATTAAAAAAAATGTTTTTATTCTTTCGACGTTCCAAAAAAACAATGATTTCCGCACAAAGTTTTTTTTTTAAAATGTTGAACATTAAAAAAAAAATTATTTTTAATTTGGTTTTTGAAAATTATTAGGATCAAAGAAGAGAGTCCTCTTCCATTAATTCCACTTGAAAACCCTCATGCCGGAAAATGTCGGTCGCACTCTCAAATCGCTGAGGTCACATTCGCTGAGACGTACATACGTAAGTTATGTGACGCAACATAGTTACTAGGTTTTTTTTCCAATTGCTGGGCGAACATCAACCGAGGAGTATCGAGCCCATCCACCCACAAGAAAACCAAAAAAGCGAGAAGTAATTTAATAATTTCTTTATTAAATATTTGAATACAACAACACTCTTTAACAGTGTGTGTGTGTATATATGTAGGTATGTGTACGTTATGTTCGTTTGCTTCGGTATGAGATGTAGTCTATGTAATCAATTTTTTTTCACAATTTTTTTATTTTAAATTTAAAGTTTTTGTAAGAGTTTTTTTCATTTTGTATTTTGCTTTGTTTTTTGTTTTGCTTAATTTACGACGATATTAAGGTTTTCTTTCTGTTCAGTGGTTGTGTGAGTTGTGTGTGTGTTCGTGTGTGTGTGTGTATCTTAATAATTTATATTAAAGTTTTATAAAACATTGGTTTTTTTTTGTTTTAAAAGTTATCATACATATCAATAGTGTGTACTTTTAAGAGATATTTTTAAAATTTTGTTTCATTAATTACAATTTAGCTTAGGACTACGAATACAATAATTTAAGTGTTCAATTATCAATGCTTGTTTTTGTTTTTGTTTTGTCTCCACTATTTCATTTGTTAAGGTTAGTAAGTGATAAGTTCAGTTTGAAGTTTTCTTTCTTTATGCTAGATTATTATAATTAGTATATTTTATTTTATTCTTTATGTTATATTAATTTAGTTTACGTTCAAATTGGTTTGTTGGTATATGTATGTATGTTTGTATGTATTTGTCTTTGAATAACAACTAGAAAGAGTTACGAGAGATAGTGAGAAAGATAGAGAGTGTGGAGCAGGAGTGAATGGGAGGGGGATCAGGGGTAGGGGTGTGGTTATGGTAGATATAAAATGTTGATATAATAAATATATCTATCATATCCTTAAATTTGAATTAAGTGAGGAAAGCACGTACGCTCAAGTGTACATATTTTCAATTTAATTTACTTACAAATATAGTAATTGGTATGCCATAATACAGAGTTCACTAATGCGCCACTTCTGGTGCACAATTCATTTCAATTAAGATTTACAAACTAATCAGACATCGATTTTGCACACGCTCACTTCAGAATTAGCTAAAGAAAAACACAAAATTTCCTTTCTAAGCCCGTTGCCTTTTCCCCTGCGACATGCATGCATTTCTCTCCAATATCGTGTACACATTAGTTTTGTTCTATTAGTAGTTTGTTTAAGTATGCAAAACAAAAACAACAACGAAAGCACCTTTTGCGCAGATCAGAGGAGGCTTTCGCTCTAAAATATACACTTTCAAAAACAAAGCATCGTTAAAGTCTACGAATGATGGATGGGCCGGGCCCATTTTACGCGGCCCCGCGGTGTACATACAAATTAGCGGTATTCTGTATTTTGGAAAAAATTACAACAACCATTTACAATTATGACATCGATAATACATAATTGATTACTGACATTAGTTAAAAATTGCTTTGCTTTGCATATGCACTTAAGTGTAATCTTTGCTTTAAAAAGTTTATTTTACTTTACTGTAATTTGCTTTTATTTTATTTTGTTTTGTTTTGACACGCAGAGGAGTTTAAAAAAGAACTAATAATCGTAATAATAGTAAATGATGCCACATTGTATTTTGTACATGCGTCAACATTTTAGTATTTTTCTTCTTCTTCTGTTTGTTTGTTTTGCACAAACATTTCCAATTTTTTTTCCTTCGTTTAATGAAACACATTTAGATGCAGTTTTTTTTTTGTTTCGTTATCTTACAATTTTTTCTAAGCAAATTTTAGTTTTCCTTTTAGACTATATACAAAAGAGGGTAATCATTTTCCTGTTGAATACGTTTTTTTTTTAACAAAATTGGCAACGTTTTTTTTTTGAATTAGTTTTTGTTTTTGCTTTAAATTGTATTTGCTTTTGTTTTCCTTAAATTTCGTTTGAGAAAGCCACATAAATTTCCCACACAATGGCAAACTTTACAACCAATTAGTAGTGTGTGTGTGTGTGCGAGACATTCGCGCTTTTCTTGCCATGTGCCTTGTCATTTGTTTGGTTTAACTTAAATATACTTTTGCGCACAAGTATGTGAATTTAAGGTTTAGGTTTCGTTTTGTTTTCAGCGTTTATTGCTTTTGTTTGTGCCGTTTTTGTTTTTCTTCTTCTCTAAATTATTGCTTCTTTGTTCAATGCTTTGCTAAATTAAATATATGAAATTATACACAAAGATATGGTTTCATTTGCTAAACAAAAAAAAAAATGATTACAACAAACAATTGGTACTACATTTTGAACTTATGTTACCACGCCTGGCGTTTCACTACAAACGAAAAAAAAATAAAAGAAATTGGTGACTGTTAAAAAATGAAATATTCAACAAAATGAGAACCCAATTACAAATACAATTTTAAATATTAAACAACAAGTGAACAATTACAAGTGAATGTGTTTTTTTTTCTTTTGGAAATTAATTGGCGGCCCATGTTTAGTTTGAGGCTTTCGGCTTTCGGGTTCTACAACAGAGCTAAGCTTTATACAATCACTTTCATGTTGATCTACATAGAGATCGAACAATACCCAGCGTTTTGGCGGAAGTCTATGTCGATACTTTTGCTGGAAGCCGGGGTGCAATTGCGTATCTCGATATCGAATGAAATTGACATTTCAGGTTTGATGCTTGGTCCGAACACTATTGATTAGCTGCTGAGGCCAAGTATTGATTATCGAGATACACGATCAGAAATCCGACAGCAAACCAATAAATTATATTTTAAATGGATTATTTTTCTCTACAACAAGGCTTTGGAGTTGGAATATCTTTGCAAGAGGATTAATAGCCTTTAGCCAATTAATATCAAGGTAATTGACAGATTATGTGGCAAATCCCAATTTTTTCGAACATTATGGGGTTGTGGCTAGATAGAAAAATAACAAAAAAATTATATTAAAAAAAGTGTTTTTAAAAAAAAATTTTTTGATTTGATCGGTTTTTGAAAAACTAAATTATTTTAACTTGTATATGTTTTTCATATTCTCTATCGAGACCAAGAGTAAAGCCAAATTCTTTTATTTTCGTGTCCCACAGTGTAATTGATTTGATGTTCATCTCTTGTACCAGATGCATTGAAGGCATCATGCAAAACGCTACTACAAACATGAGTTTAATAAAACTTCATACCGATTACCAAAGGCGTATGTCGTTATTTGACAGAGCATTTTTTCCACAACACATTTGGTACAGATTAGCCCCTGTCGCATAAATTATCATACGTTATCGGTAATTGGGGTGATTAGTAAATAAATAATAATCGAAGAGCCGGTTTCAAATCAAATTTCAACTAGAATCAGATTTTATTGGAAATTCTAGAGTCTCTTCATGTTTCAACTGCAAATGTTTGTTTCTTCGAATCACGTTTAAGGCTTATACAACAAACAAAAGTTTCGAATAATAAATAAAGTTTTAATAAATATTTTCGTTTTTTCCATTTGCATGTTCACATTTCAAATTAATAGCAATGACTTTGCACTTATTCCATGCCACGCTTTCAGTTCCATTGTTGTGATATATAAAAAAAAAAAAGAAGATAATCAAACGATTTTTCCCACAGCAAAGAAATTATTACAGCAACGTTGAATATTTACAATTACTGTTGAAAAATGCATTTTGTTGTGTAAAATTTTCGTTCCTTGAATTTCAAAAATTTTAATTGAGAGTCTAAAATGAAATTAAAATAAATGGGCTGATCTTGTAGATTAACCTCTTGCTCCTATTTGAAACCGACACTAAATAATTCAAACAAAATGTATATAAAAAAAAGATGTGCAATGTTGTTCTCGCTTAAAATATAACAACAAAAAAATGAATATAAAAAATATCTACGTTCGAATGTGTTGTACTATTTGCGGCGTTTTGCTGCTCTCGCGTCTAGTTGACACTAAGCGCACATCTCATAATGTGGTGGCATTAAATTCCAGAATCAAACCGTTCGAGGCCGTAGCAGCAGCAGCACGTTGCGGCTCTGGCTGTTGTTGCTCTGTAAGTTGTCAAGATGTTATGATCGATTTGACTGCATCGTCGATGCCAGCGGCCACACAACTGAAATCGTTCAGGACCGCCGCAGTCGGCTGTTGCTGTTGATGTTGTTGCGACTGCTGTTGTTGCTGCTGCTGCTGATTGTGCGCATGAGTGACGACAACATTATGATGCGCATTCATTAGATGATGCTGCTGATGGGTATCCAGTAGAATGTTGCTGGCATTGTCGCCCACACTGGCGGCCGCCGTGCCACCACCGCTGATCAGGCAATCGCCCAGATCGTCGACCAAATGGTGACGCCGCTTGGTTGCCGTCTCTTGACAGCTGGGCAGTGATGTGTTGGCCTGTTGGCCGCGATCGTCCAGTATGCTGTCGCCGAGAAACGAACCCATCGAGTGGTCCAGCGAAAAGGTCAGCGAATCGGATTCGCTGTTTTGCAAATTCAAAATACTGTCGATGGCATTTTGCACATGACGACTGATGTCGTCGTCGAATTCGGCCACAATGTGGTGGTGATGATGGTGATTGCCATGCTGGTCCATAAGGTGATCTTGTTGCAGGTGTTGCTGTTGCATGCTGATTTGGGCGAAGTGTTGCGGCTGGTGTTCCATGTTGCCGTCCAACATGCTGCCGAATTGCTGGTGGGCCTGGGCGAAGGAGTGTTGCTGTTGTTGTTGCTGCTGTTGATGTTGCAGCAACATTTGCGAAAAGCCACTCGAGCCTTGGATGTTTGTGTGAGCTGCTGCCGCTGAGGGGTCCACAACGCCAATGCCATCGTGTAGCGACAGTAGGTCAGCATCCATGATGTCGTGATGGCGCTGCTGCTGCGAGAGTGCGGGCGACGATGAAGTCGACGACGACGATATGGAAGAGCACATCTTTTTGCTGTTCGTCTCCTCGTCCAAGTCGCTGGAGGTCAAGAGCTGGTCGTTCCAAGAACGCTTGCGCGATTCGTTTGCTGCACCGCTGGCATGGCCATTTGTGACGGCCGAGGTCGACGGGGTCGTTATGAAGTCATTGAATTGCGCCTCCATTGTTTGCATCCAGCGTGGATTGTTGTTGCAGCTCAACTGTATGTGGTGTTGCTGGTGCGTTGGGGCCGCCGCTGACGCAAACTGATGCTGATCGCTTTCGTACAATACCGTTTGACTTTGTTGGGGCGGCATGACGGCACCAGCTGCCGCGTTACCCGTTCCAGAGCGCATAAAAGCATTCGACGAGCCGATTTCTTGCTCCCAAATGCGTTTGCTTTTGTTTGAGCTCACGCCGGTTGGTGACTTTCCATCGCCGAAAATATCATCGAGGCCCGATTCGATGTCGTGCGAGTCGCTGCCATTTTTGCCCAAATGGACGGGCGATTCGCCGAACATGGCCTCCAGGCGGGTCTCCACGGACTTTTGAACATCCGAATCGGAATTGAAGAACTCACTAATGGAATGATGGTGATTGTTGGTTTGTTGCTGCTGCTGCTGTTGCTGTTGTTGCGGTATAGGCTGCTGACGTTGCTGGCTGCAGCTGCTGGTGGTGCTGCTGCCACTGTTGTTGAGACTGTCTTTGCTGATGCAGCCGTTTGGAAAGAGATCGACCATGTTAGTGGGTAGGGCAGCAGGACCAGCGGCCGAGGCGGCAATGGGACTCGAAGTTGGACTCTCAAATATGTCTAAAGACTTGGCTGCTTGTTGTTGTTGTTGCTGCTGCTGTTGAATCTTATTCTGAGTGTTAATCAAATTCAACTCTTTTTGTATGCAAAACCATTCATCATCTTGCAGCTGCTGCTGTTTGGCATTTGCCGCATGATTGGCAATGGAATTGCTGCTATTAGACGTTGTCGCTGACTTCTGTGCCGGGTCGTACAAGCAACTGGGCTTATCGTGGATGGCATGTTTTACAGGCTTCTTAGCACTTGGCGGTGTGACTGGCTCTTTGTGCTCCACCTTTTTCATTATGAAGCTGGGCGTTATTTCCGACTCAATGTCGAAATGTTCAAATTCCTTTTTCACAAAAGCTGCCGAGGCACTTGAATTCGTTGTGATCACTTCATCTTTCTTGTAGGCGCCATTGAATTGCTTGTTGCACGCCGCAAAGAAACTGGCCGCAGACATTTTCGACTTGTTTTCCGCATCGGTGAATGACGAGTTGTGCCAATTGAATTTGTCGTCTTTTTTCACGGGCGGTGACAACTGCTGCTGATCTTGCTGCTGATGTTGCTGTGTTTGCTGCGGTTGGTGGTTTAGTGTTGGCCGTTGTTGTTGCTGTTGCGGTTGCTGTTTGGGGAATGTATTGTTGACGTTGCTGCTGTTTTTCAACAAATCAAATTTGTCCACATTCGCTGCTGCTGCCGCAACTGAACTGTTTTCGTAGGGCTCGGTTTTAATTTCATTTTTGATATTCTCGGTCGATTCAGTCAGCGATTTTTCTTCTTTATTGACTGTGAAAATATCGCTTGTGGCGGCCGGGAAGTTTTCATGACTTGCTTTGCCCTCGAGTTCACTTTTGACTGGTTTCAATTCATCTTTCAAATCGGAAGAAGCCAATTGTTTTTCCTGTTCGTGGTCCAGTTCCAGTTGTTGGTGGTGCTTTTCGTACTCCTGCTGTTCCTGTTCGGCACTGCGTAGCTCGTCGATGTCGTTCTTCAAATCGTCGATCATCAACTGTTGCATTTGGCAAAGCTCCGAGGTGCGATGCGGTAACTGTATGAGGAAAAGATTGTTGTGTTAAGCGATTGTTTTGCGCCACTTTCGTCTAGCTCGACCACTTACTGTTGATTCCTGCAGCATTATTTCCTTGAACTTGCCCGACAGTGAGCGGAATTTCTCCTGAAACTGTAGGGCCGTTGACTCGAACTCCTCCTCTTCTTCCGTTGATATATCCTCGTCATTTTCGTACAGGCAGTGGTAACTGTAGGGGGGAGGGCGAACAAAAGGATATTATTGATATTTTCTGTTGAGTGATTGCAACTATTTGTGGTACTAACCGCACAAGCCGCTTGACTGCTTCCTCCTTGGTATGGAATGGATTTACGTAGTCCGGTTGCAGACAGCTTTGCTGATCGACTTCCAGCTGACGTATGAACCTAAAAAAAATTCACAATAAATTAGAAATGTTGCGTGATCACATTAATGGTAGAGGCCCACAATGAAACCCGACTAATCAGAAGATGAAAATCAACTGCTGATTGCTGAAAAATTCGAGTCATTGCGAGGTCTACATGAACTAAAGAAGATCGGTTGAAAAAAACTTTTGGAAATAAATTTCTCAAACAAAGAATCGCTCATTTTCAACCAACTACTCACAAGGAGAGGCGTGCAAGTTTTGGCTTCGGAGAAAAACTCTCCTCCATTTTGATGTGGGCCGGCGTGGTGTATGTGGCAGCAGTATTCTGCTGGTGCATGGCAATCGCTGGAGGAGCAAAAGCAGGTGGCGCTGTAGGAGTTATGATCGAACTGGACGCAGATGTGTTGACCATAGAGCTTAAGGCGGGCATTAGTTGTGGACATTGTTGCATTGGATGCTGGTGCAGTTGTTGGGAGATGACGGCATTGCTGCTGTTAAGTGTTGTGACTGGTGGTGTTGTCAATACAGACGATGTTGATGCGCTAGAGGCGGCAGGAAACACTAAGGGGGGTGGACCATTCGCAGGGTTCGTGGTGATATTTGCAAACTGCGGATGCTTCTGGAGCTGTTGTAACATTTGTTGTTGGTGTTGTTGTTGCATTTGCAATTGGGGCATTTGCAGTTGCATTGTGGCAATGGTGTTGCTACTCGATGCTAGCAGTTGTTGTTGGGGGAATTGCTTTTGGGACATCTGCGACAACATGTTGTTGGTAACATTCTGCTGTTGCTGTTGTTGGGCGGCAGCAATTAGCTTTATTTTGGCAGCAGTTTCTTTGGCTTTCGCTTGTTGTTGCAGCTGCTGTTGAGTGGTGGCAGATGCAGCCGCAGCGGTAGAGTTTGTTTGTTGCTGTTGCAATTGCAATTGCTTTTGTTGCTGCTGCTGTTGTTGTTGCAGTTGTTGTTGTTGTTGTTGCTTCTGCTTGTTCTGTTGCACATTTTGATGATGCTGCATGGGATAAATGTGTATGCGATGTGTGACATTTTGTTGCTGTTGTTGTGAATGCGCTTGTTGTTGTTGCTGTTGTTGCAATTGGCCTGCAGTTGTTGTTGTATTGGTGGTTGATGACGACGTAGATGGCGCTGAGTGATTGTTCGGTTGTACAACATTTGCCGGTATAATTGCGTTGGATTTGGCAGCATCTGCTTGTTGTTGTTGCTGTTGCTGCTGCTGAGGTACCAGTGTAAAGCCGCCACTGCCATTGGAGGCCGGCATAAAACCTTCGGGTGTGGGAATTTCTTTGCCCGCAGCCAAAATGCGTTGCTGATCGATGAAGAGACGCTGCAGCGCCATATTGATGTCCACATCGGTCATGGGCTTGTTGAAGGCGGCAATTGCAGCCGGATCGAAATCCGGCGGCAGGGGCAACGATGACATTTGCAGCGATTTGTTTTGCAGCTTTATCGTGAGATATTGAATCTGCATTTGTACTTGCTTGAACATTTGTTGCTGCTGCGGCGTCAGCTGTATTGTTTGCACGCGCGAAACCGTGTGTTGTTGTTGCTGAGGTGGTGTTGGCTGCGTGAGCTGTTGCTGCGGTTGCAACTGCGATGGGTTGGAGTTTATTGAAGTGAGTATGGGCGGTCCGTTCGTAGTGATGGTGGGTGCGGAGGAGGAACTAATAGTGGAACTTGTTGCTGGCATAGAAAGGTTATTTACAAATGTGCTGCTGTTGCTGCTACTGCTATTGCTGGTGCTACTGCCTGATGATGTTGCCGCGATATTGCACTGGAGATTGCTGCTGGAAGCCACAGCCGCATTGTTATTTACACTGAAAGTGCGTTGGTTGGTTGTTTGCAGCATGTTGTTGGCTTGTTGTTGTGGTTGAAATGTTTGCTGCAACACTTGCTGTTGCGTAGCTGGCTGCTGTTGCATTGGCGCCGTGATGCCCACCAATTTAGTGCCACTGGTGGTTTGCTGTAAGCTCTGAAATGGCTGTATGGTGTTGCTAGTTACGGTCGTCGTTGTAGTCGTGGTCACACTGTTGCTTGATGTGGAGACAACCACTTGCTTGCCGCTCGCAATGTTCGGCTGAACAATCTGTACCGGATTGTTGTTGGGCTTCTGTGAGAGTGGATCTAATTTGGGCATTGGCTTGACGACACTGGCATTTTTCAGCGCTTGGGCTCCCCCAGCACCGGCAACATCTGCAGCTGTTGTGGTCGCTTTCGGCTTGCGAACTGGCTTCTTTTTGGCTGGTGGCGCTTTTGCGGGCTCCAGTTTGGCTTTGCTTTGATCGATAATGGGCGCCACATTGGCCACCTGCTTGGTTACAGTCGATGTGCTTGATAGTGTGGCCGCTGAATTGATGTTGCTGCCGTTGTTGATGATAGTGTTGCCGCTAAGCGGTTGTATCGGTTGCGGATGCACAATTTGCTGTTGTGGTGGCTGCAATCGTTGTTGATTGGCGTTCATGTTGGTGTTCATAGCCATCGGAGTGGGCGGCGGTGGTTGTGGTGGCAACGGATTTACATCGTTGAAGTGTATTTGCCCCTGTTGCAGACACTGGGCCAACTGTTGAGCATTAATGCCGGCCGGTGCGATCAGCAGACGTTCTGTCGGTCCAATCGAGGCGGTGGTTTGTGTGGCTCCAATTGGGGTGATTTGATTGTTGACAGTGTTGAGGCAGAAAAGTTGCTGGGTCGTAGGATCGATTTTGGGCAGCGCCACGTAACGTTGTTGATTCTGAGCAGCAGCTGCGGCGGCTGCTGCGGCCGCAGCCAGAGCAGCCGCTTGGTGCGCTTGTGGTAATAGTTGCTGTTGCTGTTGGTGCTGATGCGGTTGACTTAACGGTATTAATTGCTGTTGTTGCAGTTCGTGGGGCTTTGACTGAGTCGGCTGCTTCGTTTCATAGACAATATTTTTTGATAGTTGAGCTTGTTGTTGTTGCTGCTGCTGTTGTTGCTGTTGTTGTTGAAACATTGCTGTGGCCGACATATTGTTGTTGGTATTCAATTGCAATTGTATTGTCGGCGGTTTCGATGCCGGCGCAGAATGTTTGCTTATGGCGCCAGTGCTTGGGGCCATCAGAGTTTTCACTGAATTGCTGGTGCCGAATTGCTGTTGCATCGATGTCAACTGGGGTTGCAGCAACTGTTTGTTGTTGTCCATCTTTGTGGGCTCATTGATTATTGTCAAATTGGGCAATGCGCCCTTCAGCAGCGCCTGGAGTATTAACTGCGATTGCTGGTCCTGGGGTTGATTGGGATCATGCCGCAGTATCAAACGCTCACAATGCTCGGACACGGCTAGTGTTAGGCTGCCGGTGAGTTGCGGTATGAGTGCCGCAGCTGTGGCGGGTGAACCCACCGAAATGGAAACATTTCCCGGCATACCGGTGAGCTGGGGCGGCAATATTGTCGCTGGTATGTTATTGCTAGAGCATGGCTGCTGCTGCTGGAGATGGTTGGACAAGTGCTGTTGATTGGTTGTGGACGAATGCGACTGTTGTTGGGGCACTGCTACCAGTTGCATTTGCCTGCCATCCGTGCTCAACTTGATCGTTGTCTCGTGTGGACCCGACGACGTCATTGATGGTGGTTGGAAAACAATTTGTTGGTGCTGCTGGTGTTGTTGCTGATTTTGCGCACTGTTGGTCGCTATCGTATGAGATCCTATTTTGATACCGGCATTATCTAAAATTGGCATAATTTGAATTTTGTTCTCGACCGTGTTGCTGACGGTGGTCGGCAATGCGTTGTGATTTGGCATTCGTGTCGCATCTACTTGCGATATTTGTATGTTGCCGATTTGGCTAGGAACTTGCGCTGGCGTGGGAGTCGTCGCATTCATCATGGTCGATGTGGTTATTGTGGGCGCCACAACAGTCGGCATGGCTGGCATATTGCTGGCTGTAAGAGTTGGCGGCTGTAGTCCAGTAGCAGCAGCAGTGTTGGCCGAGGTAGTGTCGGGCTTTTTACCATTGCGTTTGACTGCCGGTTTGCGTCGGGGCTTGACCGCCGCCGTTGTTGTGGTCGCCGTAGTAGTTGAGGTGGGTGTAGAGATGGCCATGGCTGCAGCGCCGCCGCTGCTAACAATGGTTCCGATTGACTGAGATGTGCTCGTTGCCTGCAACATTGTTGGCATATGTGTGGATGTGGTTGGGCCCGACAAGTTAAAGCTGAGTGTGGGCACACTTGTGGCCGCGCTCTTGGCCGTTTGTTGTGCCGCCACGGCGGCTGCCTGTTGGGCCAAATGCTGCTGTGCCTGTCGCTGTATCTCCTCGGCTGTTGGCAAACGTGGAATCGATATCGTGTACGGTGGAGTCGTTGTATCGTTTTGATCGATTTTGATTAAAATATTCTGCGGCTCAGAACTGTCGCTGTTGGAGGCGGAAGTGGTGGCTGCATTTGATATTGCGGGATTGTTAGATGCTTGCGCTGCAGCAGCAGCGGGTATTGTGAAAGTAAAGGGCAACGCATCGCCGCCATTTTGGTTGGGAATAGAGATCATAATGTCGCTGGAGTTGGGTGCGGAGGCTGTCGAGGAAGTGGATGGTGCGGTGGCCGCACTGCTGTCCTCGGCTGGCATTGACATGTCCATGTCGTAATCGTCGTCATCGTCATCCTCCATGATGCCGCACAGTTTCATTACATTGCCGAGATCAAGTTTGCCATTGCTGGCGCGAGTTATTTGCGGTGTTGGCGACGGTGATTTGGGACGTGACTGTTGTTGTTGGACATTTGAGTTGCTGTTGTTGTAGTCAAGGTTGTGATGTTGCGTTTGTGATGTGAATTGCTGTGGTTGTTGTTGTTGTTGATTGGAAAAAATTATATTGTTGTTGCTGCTGTTTGTTGTAGGAACCATGCAATTGCTAGTCGTTGTGTTGAATTTATTCGCGGTGGTGTTGGTGGCATTGACAATAATTTTCGCTCCTGCCGTTGTTGTTACCATGTTTGATGTTGCGGCTGGAGTGGCCGCAACTGTTGGGGCTGGTGGTGGTTTCTTCTTGCGTGGCTTAGCCTTCTTTTTCTGTTCCACCGGTGGTTGGTGCTGCTGTTGTTGTTGTAGCACTTGAGCTTGATGTACTTGTGACTGCGTTTGCTGCAATTGCTGCTGAAGCTGGTGTATTTGCGCCTGCTGCTGCTGTTGTTGTTGCTGCTGCAGTTGTATGGTAGCCGCAGCATTGCCGGTATTGGTGTTTATTATTGTCGTACCATTCGGCAACTGTTGCTGGCTCAATGTTACCTGTTGAAGAAAGAAGTTGATAATGATTAGAAAAATTTCACAGAAAGCGACGTTGGGGGCATTAAAGAAGAAATTATTGTAACTGAAATTTCTACTAACCGATGCGCCGCCATGTTGCGGACTAGCGGTAATATTTTGCAGGACTGGCGTAGGTTGGCGCATTGGCTCAGGTGTAACTGCCACAGGAACGTGAGCCGGTGATGATTGAGTGATGTTGGACAGCGTCGCATGCTGCGAATGCGATGCTGCAGCGGCGGCTGCATTAAAGAGATCCGTTGCCGCCGAACTGGTTGTCTGTGATGGCGTTTGAAACGTGGCACCGGCTGCAGCCGCCGCTGCTGCCAGTTGCTGTTGTATGTTGGTGCCACTCAGTTGATTGAGGTTAATTAGGCCGCCAGTGCCGCTTAAGTTTTGCTGAAACTGCGCCGGCAACTGTATCGTCGTCCCTGGCGCACTGAGACCATTTGGCATTTGTATCTGCGCAATACTGCCGCCGTTGGCTGCCGCTGCCAATTGCAGATTCTGCAATTGACCCAGCAGATGACTGTTTATTGTCGCGGTGGTAAATTGCTGAGATCGAGGATTGTTGGCGGCTGCGGCCGCCGAGAGAGCCGCATGCAAACCGCTCAGTTGCGTGATGGCGGGCGACTGCGGATTCGTCTTGATCGTTTGCAAGTGATTGCCAGTCTGATGTATGAGGTTGGCCTGCGACGATACGATGAAGGTGGGCGTGGCTGCCGCCAATTGCATGGTGGCTCCATTGGTGCCGAGTATGCGCACCAGTTGCTGCGGTTGGTGGTGCTGCTGCTGCAGCTGTTGTTGCGGGCGTGTATTCTGAATGACCAGCGAGGGTGTGGCCGTCAGCTGAGGGGTGGGCGGACGCAAAATGAGCTGGACACCCTGCGGCGTGTTCTGCTGGACGAGCATGGGCATCTGATTCAGCAGCAGTGGCTGTTGTGTTGCGGTAAGACTGGCATGGGTAGCACCGGCGGGCAATATAATTTGTTGCTGCTGCTGTTGTTGTTGCGTGGATGAAGTGGGTGTGGCGGACACACTTATTTGCGCCTGCTGGGGCTGTGGTGACTGCGATATTTGTGGCATTTGCGGCATATTGTTGACAGCAGATCCTGCTGCATTTCCGGAGGGATTGTGGTGGTGGTGATTGTTGTTTTTGGTTTTGTGCTGCTGCTGGGCCGCATCGCTTGATTGTTGCTGTGGCTTCGGCAGTATTTGTTGCGGGGTTTTAGTTGATTTGGTCGTTGTGTTCGTTGTTGTGGTTGTGTTACTGTGACTACTGCTGTAGGTGGGCGTGATGCTCGTTTGAACCGTTGAAGTACTGCAAATGAATCGCTGCTGCTGCTGCTGTTGTTGCTGTTGGTGATGCTGGCCAGCTGGCGCCGCAATTAGCTGTCCCTGCGGCCCCTGTATGAATTGAAACACATGTTGTTGCTGCTGCTGTTGTTGTTGGGCGTGCTGCGGCGCACTGCCAGCGATCGTGAACTGTTGCTGCAACATTTGCATGGGCTGGGGCGTTGGCGGTTTGATCGCAGCCGATGTAATTGTGTTGCTAGGACTGGGTATGGGACTGTCCGCTATGAGCGGACTACGGCTGTGATATTGCTGAAACTGTTGCTGGTTCAGCGCTGCTGTGGGCAATACAGTGGCTGCTGTGCTTTTTTTCGTTTGACCTTTTGGGCTACAAGCCACATTTGCTGTCGCAAACGAACTGGGCGTGTTGATTGCTGTTGTGTGTGGTTGCCCATAGCCGCCGGCTATTGTCGTGGCTGCAGACGAGGCGGGGTGACAAGTGGGCGATGCAGCGGAACTAAATATTTGGTGGTGAAGATGTTGTTGCGAGATTTGATGTGTTTGTTGCTGTTGTTGTTGCTGCGCTGAGCGTTTGTTTCCCTTCTGAAAGACAACGAATGAGGGAAAAATGCTCAGTCAGAATGTGAAGAAAGCGACAAATTGTACTTATATATGGTGTGACATTTAGTTCATGTCAAATGGTATATTCTGTTAAGCTGTACTATCCTCTATTATTTTAATAATAAAAGGTTTTCTGTTTCATAATTGCTATGCAAATCTAAGTAATGCTTAGCTCGAGAGAAAATATCAAAGGAAAGCACTTCAAATGTGCATAGAGCTGCTTTTGAGTGCGACTAACAGCTGCTGATTCGCATACTAACCTTATTCAATTGAATGTTATTAGAACCGACCAGCGTCGTATTGAACTCATTGCCAGTAGTCGCTGTCGTTGTTGCTGCCACACCGAGTCCAGCTGTCACGCCAATAACGCTCGTTGCAGCCGCAGGCGATTGCGAGGGACTGGGCTGGAAAACGACGGTGCCGGCATTGGGACTGCCATTGGTGAATTGGTGGATCGATTGTCGTCTGCCAGGCGTCGCCGCCTTGCGTTCCTAAACACAAACACAAATACGAAACAATCAGAGTTGAGTTGGTTGTTGGAGTCTTCAAAGGAAAACTTTTTAAATTGATTTCCCGTACGTTCATGTTACGAGTGGTTTGCTTTTTTATGCGAATTTTCAGTTAGTTACCTGTTCGTGTGCGGTGTTTGTTATAGTATTGCCCGCTACTAAAAGCACATCCTGCGGAAATGGCGACAATGAGGGTGACGGTTGCAAACGAGGACTGGCTGAGATCGATGGTGATGGACTGGGCGTCAGAAACGGACCCGGAGGAGACAATATTCCTGCAAAAGAAAACGAAAAAGGCGAATTAGCGAAAAGTGGACAGCAATTCTACTTAATTATTTATATGCACATAATTTATTCAATTTGCAATTTGGTTTGTAGGCAAAACCACACCATAGTGCGAAGGAGATTGCAGTCAGAGGCGACGACAACGACGACCTTAATCGTGTTCATCCCCAACAAAACGCTAAACACTTCGGATGTTTGTTTGTTTGTGTATCAGATATCGCCAACTAGCCACCAGCAATAAAAGTAAAAGAGCAACAACTTCACACAAGACAACACACACCAAAACAAGCATAAAAATATCTGCAATAATTTGAAGCAATTTCGTACGTGACCAAACAGAAATGCGCGCCATTTCATTTGTTATTTTCAGCACTTCTTTATAAAAGCGTGTACATTTTTCACTTTGGCCAATATGCTGCTGCCTCGCCTCCTCCTACTCTCGCGCAAACATGGCTTAGTGTGGTGAATTGAAACTGAGAGGAAGGTGGTGTTTTTGCGAACGGAGAATGTGAGCAAAAGTAAGTAAGTATAACCAGTTTCATGAGCATTCGTTTCGTTTGTTGTTAACTGTCTGCTCTTTGGGAGGGAGTTCTTTGCTCTTTTCCAACGAACGATGTTGCTTTGCGATGGCTTTTGTTTGCAATATTTATGAAATTATAATTTTGGAACAGCACACAAAAAAAAATCAGGTTAAAAGGATATAATCGTATTATACAGAAAAGTGAATACACTAAAAAAACCTTTTAGTTGAATTCCGTTTCAGTGTCAGTTTATACAAATAGAATATGAATTCCAAATTAAATAATTAACCAAACTTGTGTTTGTTGTTTTTGTTAATGTTGTTTACTTATTGCATTTGCCTTTTTTGTTTAACTCAAACTCCCTCCGCTGAAAGGCTCTTTTGTATCCTTTGTGGTACCTTAAGGCCACTTGTGTGTTCTTTTTGAGCCAACTTGTTTTTGTAGTTTTTTGTTGAAGCGCTTTTATTTATGAACTTTTGAGTAGTATTTGTGGCAAAGTGATAAATTACACTGGAGTAGGCACACGGACACGGCTGGCTGGCTGTGTAGTGTGAAAGTTTTGTGGCTAACTTCTTGTTTGCGGCAAAACTTTTAGCCAACACGTGCGAATATTTATGAAAAGACTTTAGTGCGAGAGCGTAAATTTCACAATTATTAGTAAATCTGGCAAAAAGTTTTGGAAAAAAAAAAAAAAAAAAGAAGGGGTGTAGGCTTCAATTGGAAGGAATTATTGCTAAAAGTCTGATGGGTAGCAAAGAAGATTCTTTGAAAAAATATGAATATTCTATTGAAAGAAAGATCTGTAGAAGAAATTCTACTGAATGATGATTTGAAGGGAAAAAATCCATTTCGAAGAATATTGCGCTGAGGAATTGGAAATTGAACTTAAAATTCTGTGGAAATCCATAGCCCATATGCATTTTTAAGCAGCTTGGCATTTCTATTGTGAATATTTCAATAGTTAGTTACAAGCTACAGCCCAATAAGCACGAAAAATCTTTTTCTCAAACGTCTAAGAAATATGGTTCATCCTACATTGGATCTCCAACCAACAATAATTTCAAAATATAAATTAAAAAATGTTTGCATTGGGATGGAGGTCGGAATTGTCTTGGCGGTCAAGTGGAGATCCACTAGAGAACCAACGATCATTTTCTTTGTCAATTTTTCATTCCCAGAGGAGTCTTTTATTTCAACCAAAATTGTAAATACATTCCGAGCCTTCAGAGAATAGCAATTTGAGAGCAATTTCATTTTCAATTGGAGAATCTCACTCACACCGCATTTGCCATAATTTTTAAGTTCTCAATAAACAAGAGAGCGAAGCTGCTGCTCCGCAGGACATTCCTTTTGTATCATATTTCATATTATTCATTCCGTAAACTTTTGGATGTAATTTATTCCGGGAGCGGTTTTTCGTATTGTTCAAATATTAAAAATCAACATCATTTGCATTATCCTTCATGCAAAAATCGGATTCACATTAAGGAAAATTTGTTTTTTTCCAGCAAAACAATAAAAATCAATTTTTACCCCAGCTTCATACACGTTTGTGTTAATTTGCATATGTAAAAAAAAAAAAAAAAAAAAAAAAAAATCCACCAACAACAACAGAAAAAAGAAGAAGCAGAAAAGAAACCACCACCATTATCGACAGCAGTACAAACAAGCAAGCAAGGAAAAAGAGTTTCATAAGAGCCTTCCTTCCTCTATTATAAATGCTAAAAAAAAAAAAATAAATAAAAAAAAAAAAATTAAAAAACCCAGGGAAGTATACCTACTCGTACAAAAAATACATTGTACGTACGAATAACGTTGGGGAAAAAATTTCGCACAATCATCATATACTATGAAATTTTGTCCTGGCAACGGACCGCCACTTCCAATGGCGTAGTCGTAGCCGTTGTCGCCGCCGCCATCTCAGCAACATCGCACAGTTTATGTATGTTGCTGCGGTAATATTGTTGTCGATGATGGTTGAGGCAAATGGCAGACGCGCCGACTAAACAAACGACGACGACCATCCGACGAACGCATCCTACGCTACTCAACTAAGCTCCCTGGCTCTGATGCAAGCAAGAGCAACATTGTTCCATTTATTTTTCACTAACAACATTTGGCATTCTGGATAAACACACACAGACTAGGACAAAAACAACATCGTAATGTTGTGTGTATCTTCATGAAAAGGAGCTGCAGGAAACAAGAAGGTGGGTACACGGTACACTAGAGTATAAGCACGAAGCAAGCAAGTTAGAAGGCAGGAGCTCCCTGCCGCTATTTTGAATTTTCAAAACGAATTTACGCGAATTCTCCTATTACGAAGCTATTTTTGCGCAACTGTTCGTATCGTCGTGCAACTGTGGTCGGTCGATTGCTTGGGCGCTGTTTGGCTGTCAAAGTCAGGGAAACGTCGTCGTTGTAGTCGTCATCGTCGTAGTCGTCGTCGTCGTCGCCGTCGTCGTTTGGGAGATGTACAAAAGTTGTGCAGGATAAAAACAAAATGAATATGGTCATGGCAAGGCGTACGTTCGGAAACAAAGGTATATAGCGACGACGATAAAAATCGAAACAGGGAAGAGAGATCGGGTGACGGCTAGCGAGCAGCGGGAGGCCAACGATAAACCAAGCTGCACAAAATCATATCAAATGAAATTAATAGAATCGTATTGCTTGTAAACCAGGCTCGATGGAGAATTCAATCGAACATTTCTCAATAAAAAAAAAAACGGCTCAAGCGAATTAGAAGAGGTTCTTTGAAACGGCTGAGAAATATGTATGTACTTATACACTGAAGCTATCTCTTTCAAGAGTGCAATTATGTTCAAGTAGTTAGTTAGTACTTATAAAGATTCCCGAAGCTCAAACGAAGCTTCCTTGAGTACAAAAGAGAAACTGAATTTTAATTTTAAATTCAAATAATCCAATTAGCTGGGACAAAAACATCGCCAAACTTTTGATCTCACATTAAGGAGTCTGGAGAATTACGAGACAACAAAGATTGAGTAACTTTGATATACTTTATGTTTGTTGTTGTCATTTTGTTCTTCTTCAAAATAATCGTATCGGTATTGTTTTGCTTTGTCGTCGTCATCGTCGTCGTCATCGTCAACGTAAACTCTATATTCTATCCTATTGAGCCTGAAGCAAGCAAGTCGTCGACACCGCCACCACCACCAGCAGCAACGCTGCTGTTGTTCATATTCTGGCAGCGTTAACCTTATAACAAAAATATATAAATTACATTGAAGAGACTATTCGGAAAAAGTGGCCTAAGATGCAAAGTTTTGTCATTTTATTTTTATTATTTGTACTTGTATATTTTTGTGGTTGTTGTTGTTGCCGCTCTGGTGGCTCATTGTTCTGTTGGGCATATATTTTTTTTGTTCCTACACTAATAGGACAACATCAGTAGAAGCAGAAGCAAGGAACTGTAGCCCTAACCTAACCGCCACATCTCTTGGTCGCTGCTTATTTATGCGGGAATAAAATTTTTGCTCTGTGTGCATTTCGCTATTGTCACATTGTTACAAAAGCGAATTGCTGCTGCTGCTCCTGTTCGTGTTGCTATTGCTGATGGAGATGTGTGTATACGGTGATGGTGTTATGGCGATATGCTGTTGTTGTTGTTGTTGTCGCTACTGCTGCTGTGCAAAATGGTTGTTAAGGATAAAGAAAATTTCGTTGTTGTTTTTGCTTTTGGGGGGGTTTTTTTTTCGGACAGAATGTGCAAAAACAATGGAGAATATAAAGTAGCAGAAGAAACTACAAAAAATATAATAACAAACAAAAAAAAAAGTGAATAAAGTCAAACAAATGAAAGGAGGAAAAACGCACGGTGCAAATGTGTATATGAAAACAACAAAAACAACTACAACCTCAGTGAAATAAAAATCAATAAGTGTAGGCATGTGTAATGAGGGTAGAGGATACTTGAGCGATTCTTAGAAGTGCGCAATTTAGATGCTGAAATCTTGTAAATATGATTGTGTGTGTTGTTGTTGGGGTTTTGTTTTTTAATTTTCTATGTTTTTTTCCTTCTTTTATGAGTACAAGTGTAACAAAAATATGAAAACATTTTTTTTATCCATAAAAAAACAGAAGCTTTTGAAGTACGCTTTCAGAATTGTAGTACACTGGGTTTGAGTGTGTCAGAAAATTATGGAAATATAGGGTGGAGTATACTAAAGTCGCAGAGGTTAAATGGTTAATTTTAAATGCAACACAGAAGTTATGTGTATACGAAAATATGTCTACATAAATCATTATCATTAGCTGCAGACAGCTCGAGTCTATGTATGGCCTATTTTGGTAAGCTCCTGCCAGACTAGGCAAATATTTTTACAAATGTATGTAAAAAACAATCAGAAAACAAAGACATTCTTATGCCAAATGCGATTGAATATGATTTTGTGTAAACATTTTTTTTAAATTGTAAATGTGATGAATGATGACACAGACTCCTATATAATTGGAAAGTAGAGCTTAAAAAAAAAGGAAGCGTGTCTCATTGTTTTCCTAGAGCAATTAGTTTCGATCTATTTAAATCACTCATACGCCAAGTATTGCATTTTTCTATAAATTCTAAGACTACCTTTCGGGTAAAAAACCACCAATTCTGCCACTGTATATGAAGCTAACTGGCAACTTGAACATTGCGTTGTCATGGGAAGGGGTCACTAGGAACCCTTCTTAAAATTTATATTTAATAATTTTTGTATCCCCAGCAATTTACTACTCCACTTCTTCCAGTAAAGAGGGAGAAAAAGCTGTACAAACTTGATGAAATTTACATACACATAATACAATAATTTCATGTTGCCCTTATTCTAGACTTTGAAATCATTCAAACTGAGCTGAAAATACATTCCATTGCCGCAAAAATTATCACCTGTTCAATTAGAAATATAAATACATAAATACTTTATGTCGCAGACACATATCGCAGGCATATTTAATTATCATTTACACACAATTCAAATTAAATACTAATGTGCGTAATACACGCCATGAGAGTGCCCATAGAACGCCACTGTCAATTAACAAATTGTCGTAACAAAGTCAAATGGCTACGATAGCAAGTCGTCGGCATTCAACCCTTTTACACACACACACTCCACACAGCACACACCACACAAACAGCAAACACTCACGAGATTAAATTAAGTATTTAAATCAATCATGAATTTTTGATAGCACATT